>CM028351.1:49081066-49794716 GCA_016618105.1 Dendrobium huoshanense
AAAAAAAGAAACGCTTTTGATACAACTTGAAACTTCATGAGGGTGTTTAAACCTTTATAAACTGGTCCGATGCTAACCAAGAGCGAGGGTGAATGGTTATTTAAAAAAAATTACAGAAAAAATAAATCTTTTTAAATATTTAGAAAAATGATTTGTGTAGAAACAACATTAATTTCTCAACAATTAAATTAGAAATTTTGACCACAAAACAAATCACATAAGAATGCAAAAATTAAATACATAAAAATAAATAGAAAAAATATATTAGATTTATAGTGGTTCAGTCAACTTGTCCTACATCCACTCCCTGAAAATCTCCATTCTAGATATTACACTAATAGTAGTGTCTCTCCTTTTGCTCCCACAATAAGACGAAGAAACCAATATCATATAATACAAATTACTTTCTACAGTACGAAACCAAGATCATATAATACAAATTACTTAAAAAAAAAAATCTCTCAAAAATATTTTTATCTCTCCCCTATGTGTATGCAAGTTTAATAAGTAATTATATCCACTCAATTACATGATACGACTCAAGAAAGGAGAAATACATCAAGGATCAGCCTTAAGCCTATATCTTTTTTGCTTCAGTCAGGGATGTTTTCACTGGACATTTGCAAGAGGATGTACCTTGGTGTATGCCTTTTGCTGATGATATTTTTCTTCTTGATAAGACTAGAGAGGGAGTTGAAGGTAAACTTGAATTATGGAGGTCAACCTTAGATTCTAATAGTTTTCTCTTGAGTAGATCTAAAACTAAATATTTAGTGTAATTTTAGTAGCAATAGGCCGAGTGAGGAGATTGTGACTTTGGAGGATCAAGTCAATAATAAGAGTACACATTTTAGATATTATGGATCTATCGTTCAGAGTGATGGTGAAATAGATGGGGATATTATCAGTAGAATTCAAGTTGGATGGTTGAAGTGGAGGAATACATCAGGTTTGTTGCGCGATAGAAAAGTCCCCCTCAAACTAAAGGGAAAATTCTATAAGATGGTGGTGAGTCCTTCAATGCTTTATGGTGTCGAATGTTGACCATTAAAAGAGAAGCATAATACTAAGTTAAGTGTTGTAGAGATGAGGATGCTTATGTGGATGAGTGGCTTTACCCTTAGAGATATGATACAAAATGAGCATATACATGAAATGTAGTATTAGAGAGAGTAGCTCCAGTGAAAGATAAGATTAGAGAGAGTCTCCTTAGATGGTTTGGTCACATTAAATGGAGGCCTTCCGATGACCCGATTAGGAAAGTTGACATATTATATTAGAGTTATGTTAATAAAGGTAGAGATAATAAAAAGATTTGGTTAGAAGATATTAGAAATGATCTTTCTTTATTATATTTAAATAAAAATTTGACTTTTAATAGAATACAATGGTGAAAAAGGATTCATGTAGCTAACCTCACGTAGTAGACAAAGGCTTGATGTTGTTGTTGTTGTTTTCTATTTAGATGATTTATTAGTGTTTGAGAAAGCAAGTTGTCAAAACATCTCTTATGTTAGAAGCATTTTAGCCAGTTTTCATATTACTACTGAGCTAGAATTTAATGCTTCAAAGTATGTCATTTATTTCTCTAAACACACCTCTAACCAAGGAGTCGTTAGCAACGTACTTGATTTACCCGATAGTAATGGCCCTTTTCAATTTCTTGGAATTCTTAAATCATTCAAAATGCTTATAATTTGGGATTTTTTGCCTCTCCTCATGAAAGCTACTAACCTTCTGGAGGGATGGAAAGCTAAAAGTCTTTCTTTGCTTGCTATTTGCAACTTCTAAAATTCAGCATTCATAGCAACAAAAAATTTTGGATTAGAGAAAGCACGTTTAAAACTTGTAAATAAATTATGTGCATGATTTTTGTATCATTCAGACATCACTATTAAGAGTTGCTTCTTATTTTTTGGAAAAATACATGCTGACTTTGGCAAATCGGAGGTCTTGGCATCCCTTCATTGTATTCATTATCACGTGCTTATAGGTTCAGTAATTTGTAGGTTCTTATCCTCAAACTACTTACGTACCACAAGCAGGATATTCTGTGTCACTTTAGTAGGTTATTTTGTGAACTTTTTGAGTTTTTGTATTTTATTAAACGCTTATTTGTCTAATCCTTCTTATTTTTCTTAGAATTGCAAATTTTTGATATAGCATCTATTTTTATTTAAATCCTGTGAGATGTATGCACAGACTTGTTTAATTATTTCTAATTCGCAATGAGAAAAGGCAAAGGCCTCGTTTTATAAAAACCAAAAAAGCTGAAATTATATGAATCGAAAAATTGCCCATTTATTTTTATTTTTTTTTTTGCCTGAAAAATAAATAAATATTTGCATAAATCCATATAAATATTTAGGCAAATTTTTCCATAAGGATCACAATTTTAAAATGTATTAAGTAAAGAGTCATGAACATAAATAAATTTAAAATGATCATACAAGTGAATAGTGATGACGTTTTTGAAGAAAACGCAAAGGAGGATTGCATTTTCCATACAACACACACAAAAGCTATGCATTTTCTTTACAAATATAAGCTGTGAGTTTTCTAAATGAAATATATTACAAATAAAATTTACCTGATGAAATCACATTTTATATTAAATGAAATATAAATTTCTTTACACACAAGTTGTGAGTTTTCATAAGGTAAATTTAATATAAATTTATATTTCATTTAATATAAAATGTTAAGGGCATTTAATATAAAAAAAGATAATTACTAAAATATGTGTATTAAGAAAAAAATAATAGTTATAAATAATTTAAATATATAAAAATTTTATTTTATTTAATATAGAAAAAAGTAATTACTTAAACTATGTGTTTTAAGTAAAACTTAATCTTTATAAATAATTTAAATTTATAAAAATTAAATTTCATTTAATTAAAAAAATATGTATTACAAGTAAAAGTTAATAGTTATAAATAATTTAAATAAATAAAAATTATATTTCATTCAAAAAAAAATAATTAGTAAAAATATGTGTTTTAAGTAAAAGTAAATAGTTATAAATAACCACATTTTGAAAACTAAACTGGACCGGCCGATCCGACCGGTTCAACCGTGAACTAGTCTGAAGGTCGGTCCGGTTCACCCTTAAAAATTGGGTGTGCATCAAACCTGTCAGAACCGATTTGAACTGTCGGTTCAACCGAGAATCGGTCCTAGTTTTCTAAAACCAGTCGGTCCAAATTTTTTTTAAAATAATTAAATAAATTATTTAATATTAAATAAATGATAAACTTAATTAATTAATATAAATATTATATATTAAAATTCTTAAATAAATATTACAGAATATATAATTATAATTACTTGTAACATTCTCACATGACTTCACAAGGCCCCATATGAGCTCCTATCATGTGCAAAAGTAAAAAGGTATATAAACTATGCAAAACAAAATATCACAAGTGATGTGGGACTAAATCATACAAAACAAAAAGCTCTCTTTGGTTTCATGCATACACTATGCAAAGCAAAACATCTTTTTTTTAATGGTTTTTTAAATTAATTTTTATAATACGAATAATATTTATTTATTTAGTTGATAAAATTTATTTTTTTATTCATTTGTTTTTTATATATTTGATTATATATTATTTTTATAATATGAATAATATTTATTTTTTATTTTTTATTTTTTATTTTTGTATATTTAACTTTTTTAGTTAATAAAGTTTTATTTTTTTCTATTTAAAATTTATATTTAATTATATATTACAAATAATTAATTTTTATTGTTAGTTTTTTATATAATTTATATTTATAGTTTATATCTAAATATGTAATATAAATTAATAATAATTTATATTAAAATATATGGTTACTATATTTCATTATTATGTTAATTTTAATATTTTTATAATAATATTATTATTTATTATGTCATCTTGTTCGACCTCGATTCGACCGGTCGAACCGGTCGAGCCGTGAACCACTCCTTCGTCCGGTTCGTTGTCCGGTCTGATTTTCACAACCTTGATAAATAATGTAAATATATGAAAATAATGTCATTTAATAAAAAGAATATAACTTCTAAATGTCATTTATATTTTTTTAATAAAATTTATTAACTTAAATATAAATATAAATTAAAATTAATTTATTACTCATAATTATAATATTTAAATTTAACATACTTTAATTGATATATATTTAATATAATTTATTTATTTTATAAACTTTTAAATAATATTAAAATACATTACTAAAGTATTTAAGTTACATAATATTTAATTATTTATATTATATATGATTCACCTATTAATTTTGTATAATATTAAATTTATTAAAAATATAAATTGTTAAATAAAATAATTTTTTTTGTGTTTTCAGGTTAGATAGATAAAAATAGTCATTTATAATATCAAATTAAAAGAACTAATATATATATATATATATATATATATATATAATATATATATATATATATATATATATATATATATATATATATATATATATATATATCAAATTTTTGAACCTATTATGAAGAATATATTATATAATCTAAAATAGTTACACATGAAATTTCAAATATAATACATCATTAAGTAATCATGAATTTCTACTACCTCTTCTTTCTATGTTTGAGAGTATCTGTACCATGGGTGTATCTTTAGGGTTCTCACCTACTCCTCCTCTGGAGCTGTGGTTCTTCTTCTTGTGCATGCTCCCCTTCCTCCTCTATAGTGTCGATGTCAGGTTGTACTTGTTCCATAACCATGCCATGATGGGTAGGAGTTCCGGGCCAGCCAAATAGGGTCATCCACATGGGATTATTCAAGTCATATGGAGCTGTGGCCCATACGAATATGTCATACCGGCCCATTGTGATTCAGGAATTGTCCACTACCCTCCTTCTCTTGCTTGAGATGAACTCCCTTCACCATGTATTATAGAAGGGCCTGCTCCCGTCATTCCAAAAGGTCTGGCAGAATCAGCTGATCCTACGTACAGGGAATGTCTCGGTGGGTCTAAAGAATTTGACTGTAATTCTAAAGCATGAGATATATATCTCCTAGCAGGCTGTTCCATCAATGAAGTTCATCCTCTTCGTTGAGGTTCTCGGCTAGTGGTGTCTATATACATATATTTCTCTACTTGTCTTGCAAGTTCGAGAATGTCAGCATATCATTGATTTATTGACCCTCCACTCTCCATTTAGCCCATAGCATATGACTCAACAATGTCTTTACTACGCAAGAAGTAATTGACCTATAAATATAGATTCAATATTAAGTATAATATAATATACTTGTATATTAAGTCACATTTAAATATGCAGATAATTACGTACCACTATCCTCTCCCCATCGTGGGTAAATTGTTTCTGGTGGACTTATTGATGCTTTAATAAGTAGAGGGATGCCCATGATTTGTACCATTGTAAATAATCTGATAACTCCTCCCTACCATCTCCCAATGGCTGCCTGATGGTTATAATGAGTGCTCGTCTATTATTCCACAACTCAATATATTCTCTATGGTAATGAAGCTAATCTACCTCAGCTCGACCTCTACCATCAACTCGACAAAATTCTCACTCCATGGGCTCCATCATGCAAGATTGTATGCCTCCAAATTGTTGCATCACCCTATCAAGCAAATGCCGCTCGACATGTTTCTAGTTAATCAATGAGACACGAACTGTCCTTCGGTCGTTGGCTTCATGGCATATTGGAGGTAGCATGCCCATTATAGATTTCGAGTAAGGCATAAATATTGCCTGCATTGAGTGAAGAAGTTCCTAATTAATATTAACTATTATAATATACTTAATTTAAATAATAGATACTTGGCTTAGCTGAAGTCCATCCAACTCATCTCTGTAGGTCATTATGTTTCCAATTGGAACTTCTCACACTCTTTCCTCAGCCCACCTATAATGAGTTTGTGTTAGTCTTATTATTCATGAAGTTTAACACATCATAAGATGTTAAGTGAATAGTATGAGTCGTGACATAGTTTCTGATGATCAATGAAAATATACGTTAATCACCTAAAAATACTTAGTTTGATTTTATTAAATAATATTTAATATATTAATAGTTGTAATTTCTTAAAAATATTAAAAATCATAAGTGATCAGGTTTAGTTACAACTTTAACCAATTGGTTTGTTTTATTTAATTTGTACTAAAGTAAGGCATATAAATTTATAAAGAGATTCAATGTAGATTGACCAATGGCTTATGAATCAAAAATTTTATAACCCTACCGTAGAGGTGCTTCTACACCAACATTTTATGCCTTACTTTTTTTATTTAATTATTGATTTAATTATTGATTTAAATATTAATTTCTAAATTTTTCTCTTTAAATATTAATTATATTTCAAAATCTATTCTCAAAAATTTAATATCTCCAAAAAAAAATTTTAATTATGCTAAACATGATTTTAAACTTGTAAAATTTATATTATGTATAGATTATAAGAATATAGAAATTAATTCACTTTTAATATAAATATTACATGGTGTAATTTTTCCTTAACTTCTACATAAATAATATATATATATAATTTTATATATTTATTAACCTTATTTAAATTTTTTTTTTTTTTGGTTAAAATCCACTTTGGGGCCTACGTGTTAATTTCTAAATTTCGGTTACATAATCCTTAAAAGGATCCACAGACTCACTAATGCTCGACTGAGCTACAATCAAAAAGCAAAAAAAACCTACGAGTCCGTGGTTCCTTAATCTAATAATACAATTAAGATAAATGCAAATAGTAATGGTGCGATGAGTATAGGGCACCAAAAAAAGGAAATTATGAAGATACGAGTTCAGCTCCAATTTCCTGCAAAAAAGAGAAAAAACACCCAAAAAAGAAGCATAAATCGAAACAAAACAACAGACAACCTGATTAACAATGTAGGTAGAGCTCGGAGACGTTAAAGGCAACCTGCAATGAGTTCTCCAACAAACCCAGTGAGAAATAAAGAAAAAATATAACACAAGGGAAATTAAAAAACGGTCGTTGCAGCCATTCAAAGAAAATATATCCAGAGACTTATAGTAGCAGGTCGGGCAACAACCTAATAGCTTCTGAAAAGATTTGATAGGAAACATATGCATCTGGAACAACCCAACATCCCAAAAACGAAATACGATACCATCCAGAAAATCATTAAAACAGAAATAACCCAGAAACTCAGGAGAAACCCAGCCAACAGAGAAAACAAAAAAACCAAAAAGAATAAAAGGGATCATAACCGCAAGCCAGAAAATTAACCAAGCCTAATATTAGGTAAACCAGAATTATCTAACTTGATCATACCAAGAAGAACTGGATGCAACTCAGTAATGTTTAATTCTTCATAATGACAAATATTACAACCACGTTTAGCTAACCAATCAGCGCAGACATTAGCTTCACGAAAAATGTGAGATATAACATAATTAAAAGTAGACAAAGAAAGCTTAAGCTTTCTAATAAGATAAAAATTCTCCGGATTACCAGGAATCATATTGTTAATAATCTGTATAAGAAGCAAAGCATCAACCTCAATCCAAATAAATCTAATGCCCAAATTAGTACAAATGTTCAAACCAAGGATCAGAGCATGAATTTCAGCAGAAATGGCAGAATTGCAAGTGATGGGGGCCGAGAAAGCAGCTAACACTTTACCCAACTCATCTCTAATAATACCACCAGCACCAGCTCCATTAGGGGCAAGAGAGCCATCGGTATTAATCTTAAAATAAGGAGGTTTAGGTTTAATCCACTTAACCAACTTATCCACATCAGCAGTGTAAATATCAGCAAAATGAATGCCCAAAGTGTTGGCCAAATAAAAACAATTTTTAAAATTCTTCCTAGAAATCAGATTATAAGAATGCATTTGAAGAATTTTGTGTTTAACATTAGAAATAATATTAGTGGCATCCATAAAGATACTATTATGCTTGGCCTCATTGCGAGATTTCCAAATAAACCAAACAATTAAAATAGGGATAAGATTTAAAATATGACCTTTAGAAATGTTGAACCAAGTTTTGATAACAGAAATAAAATCGTCATGTATAGCAGGTGTAGGTCTATGAGCAATATTACCAAAATAATTCCAAACATTTTTGGCAATGACACCAGACACAAACAGGTGATCGATAGTCTCAATATCCGAACAACAATGACATTTAGAGGATAGATGGAAACCTTTCATTTGGAGCCTAAAATCCACAGGAATATAGCCTTTCATACACCGCCAAAATAAGATAGAGTAAGATAAAGGAAAGTTCATATGCCAAATAGCCGAATAAATAGTAGAAACCTCCTTTTGAGTCCTGAAAGAGTTCCAAACATCCCTTAAACTAAAACTGCCAGAACTTGATAAAGAAAATAAAATTAAATCTTTATCTTGCATTTGCAGAGGGACCTCTAAAATTTTATCAACAATGAAGGTAGGAACCACCTGTCTAAGTTTAGCAATATCCCACAATCCATTTTGAACAAACTGAGAGACTTTATCATTACTAATAGTATGAGTATTCAGCAAAGTGTCAATAGAAGCATACCCAAGCCAATTGTCTTGCCAGAAGTAAATATCACCTTTGCCAAGGCCCCATTGTATGAAAAATTCAGCCTCCCACTTAATTTGACACAACCTTTTCCAAATAAACGAGTCAGTGTTTCTATAAAAACATAAAGAGGGATGATTATCAGGGCAGTACTTAGTATTCATGAAACGAGCCCAAAGACTTGCGTTAGATCTGAACGAAAACCATAATTTAAAAGAAAAAGCTTTAGCCGAATCAGTTAATGATTTGCATCCAAGACCACCTTCCGACAACACACCACAATTTTTCTCCCATGAGGACCAATGTATACCTTTGTTGTTAAAAGAAGAGGCCCAAAAAAACTTATTAAAAATCCTCTCAAGCTTGTTACAAATGGAAGTGGAAGGTAATAATGTATGAAAAAGGTAAACAGGCATAGAATTAAGAACAGACTTAATTAGAGTAAGCCTACCACCATAAGATAAAAAATTAGAGGACCAATTGTTAAGCTTCTTCTCAATTTTAGAAAAGATGTTATCAAAAAGAAAATTTCTTTTTTTTCCTTTATAAATGGGAGTACCAAGGTATGTAATGGGTAAAGCTTTAGGCATAAAACCACATAATCTTTGAATTCTATGAATCCTGTTCTGATTAACAGATTTGCTAGCAATAAAAGTGCTCTTATCTTTGTTAATAGATAAACCACTATGATTATAAAAACTGATAAGGAAATCCAAAAGTAAGGATATGTTGTTAATAGAACCATTAGTGAACAAAATGAAATCATCAGCAAAACTAAGGTGAGAAATAGGTAAACCTCTAATAGTACGATAATTTAAATAAGGATGTCTCAAATATAAATCATTAAGACCTCTAGAAAGAAATTTCATAGCAATAATAAAAAGAGCAGGTGACATAGTATCACCTTGTCTTAAGCCTTTAGAAGATTTGAAAAAGCCATTATGCTTGCCATTAATAATAACCGAGAAAAAACAGTTTTCAATACTATTTTTGATAAGAGAAATAAAAGCTCTGCTGAAGCCAAAAAGAGAAAGAACCTCATAGAGGAAATTCCAGTTTAGGTTATCATAAGCTTTAGACACATCAAGTTTAAAAATAACATTGCCACCTTTAGTTTTAACATTGATATCATGAGTGATTTCTTGAGCTAACAAAATATTATTAAAGATGCTACGACCTTTCACAAATCCCGTTTGATTCAAAGAAATAATATTAGGAAGAATATTAATAAGTCTATTAGCAATAATTTTAGAATTCAACTTGTTGAGAAAAGTACACAAACTAATCGGTCTAAAATCATGCCAGTGATTAGGGCCATCGCATTTAGGGATCAACACAATATAAGTAGAAGAGAAAAATTTTGGGTAGGGGTTACCAGCAAAGAAATCCTCCACCGCATGAATAACATCCTCTTTGATAATATCCCAATTATCTTGAAAGAATTTAGTAGTAAATCCATCAGGACCAGCCACCGCACTACTATTGAGATCCTTAATAACTCTAAGGATCTCCTCTTCAGAAGGAATTTGACAAAGCAAAACATTGTCATCCTCAGAAATGATGTTAGGAATAATATTAGTATTAGAGACAGGCAAACAAGTAGACGAGCTGGTAAAGTAATTCTTAAAATAAGCCACACCAGAATTGCATATAGACTCATCAGAAATAAGAACAGAACCATCAACATCAATAATTTTATGAATATGGCATTTAGATTTCTTCTTGTTAGCTAAAGCATGAAAAAATTTAGTGTTTCTATCACCTTCCAGAAAAAATTTAGCATTGGACTTTTGATTCCAATACCATTCTTCTTGACGTTGGAGAAGAAGAAGAGACTCTTTAGCTTGAATCAGATCATTCATATTGTCAGAACTGGAATTACTTTGTAAAATATTTTCTAAATAAGAAACCTTGTTCTCGGCATCTTTAATATTGGCAAATAAGTTTTTGAAAATACATTTATTCCACCATCTTAAGCATTGTTTTTATCTAGAAAGCTTCGACCAAAGTCTTATCATACCAGAAATATTATTATCAGGATAAACCGGGGCCTTCCAATTAGTGGAAAGCATATCAGAGAAATCAGCATGTAACATCCACATATTTTGAAATCTAAAGGAAACAACATTTTGCTGTAAACTTTTGTTAATATTCAAAAGAAGAGGAGCATGGTCAGACAGAGTTCTACTCAGATGCTCAATACTAGAAGAAGGTAATAAAGCAATCCAGTCGTCGTTAAAAAGAAATCTGTCAAGTCTTTGCCACAAATTGGCTCTATACCAAGTGTAGGGACTACCAAAATAACCAATATCATTAAGGTTGCAGTCAGTTATCATAGAGTTAAAATCTTCCATAGCAGGAGCATTAGGAACATTACCACCAAGTCTTTCCGAGGAATTGGAAATGATATTAAAGTCACCTCCAATGCACCAAGGGCTATTAATGATCGATGCAAATTGTCTGAGTTGATTCCAAAGGGGAATACGATTGGTTTTGGTGCATGCAGCATAAACAAAAGAAGCATAACAGTTGACATTAAAAATAGAAATAAAACAGTGACAAACTTGAGGAAAATCCTCAATGACATTTAAAGATATGACATTATGCCAAAATATCCAAATTTTGTTGGAACAATTCGCATAATAATTAGAAAAACCTAATAACTTAGCCGTAGAAACAATGTTGATATTCTTAATAAATGGCTCAATCAAAATAAGTAACTGAATATTATGAATTCTACACAAATTACGAACACGAATCTTGGAATCCTTACCACCAATACCTCTAACATTCCATAATAGGGCTTTAATCATTGGAATGACGTGAGGAATTTTGAGCTCTAGTTGATCTGGGTGTTGGTGGTAAACTGTGTTTGGGTTTTCGCCCTAGCCGTCTGCGCTCTGGCGATTTAGGTTTTCCCTGATTCCTTCCTTTGCATCCCTCGTTTCCTCTGTTTTCCGTGAGTTTTTTCCTAGTGATCGTGTGTTTTGGCTTCATTCTGTGATCCTTGCCCGGCTGGGCTTTTTTGGGATGGCCGGATTAGCTGCTTCCTCCTCTTGGGGGAAGGTTACTGAGCCTGTTCCGCAAAAGAGCAAGGGGTTTTTCAACCTCGTCGATGATTCTCCGTCATCTCCTTCGAGATCTAGATCCTTCAAAGAGGTTCTTGCCGGTAAAGCCTCTGCAGTTGATGAGCTTCCATCTCTAACTCAAACTATATTTAACGGTGTTCATGCGATTTTACTGTCCGATGAGGAAGTTTTGAAACTTGCGTCTCCTTTCAAGTTCACTCTTGTCGGTAAATTTGGTCTTCGTAGACCGAACCTTGACGCGATACGACAATTTTTTGCTTCTTTAAAACTTTCGGGTTTCTACTCGGTTGGTTTACTCGATTCTAGGCATGTTGCGATTCAATTATCGAATGATCTTGATTACAGCCGTATTTTTGCTAGGCGTTCGTATTTCATCTTCAACTGTCAAATGCGGATTTTAAAATGGACACCGTTTTTTGATATTAAAGAGGAATCACCCATCGTGCCTGTTTGGATTTCTTTCCCCAACCTTCGTTTGCATTTTTTCAATCAACAAGTTTTGCATGCATTATGTTCAATTTTTGGTAGACCGTTGGAAACCGATCAAGCCACTGCGTCTCGAACTAGACCTTCTGTTGCTCGTATTCTTGTTGAGATGGATATTTCGATGAACCACCCAAAAAAAATCTGGGTTGGATCTAAAGCTTTCGGTTATGTTCAAAAAGTGGAATTTGATAATATACCGGATTTCTGTTCTCATTGCAAAATGCATGGACACGCTCTGAATGAATGCTACAATCTTCACCCTGAATTAAAAAAAAAAAAACAAGGTTATGCCTAACGGGAAGCAAGGATCTATCGATTCTCAAAACAAAATTCATGTTCCCGTCACTGACAACACGATTGTATCTTCAGAAAATCTAGAAAATCTGATGGAACCGCTACCCGTTGTTCATAATCTTGTTGTTGATGATTTGAAGTGTTCTGATAATTCTTTACTCAAGGAAAAATCCTCTGTTAATACTCTGAATTTAGATAATCACAATGTCGTTTCTAACAATCAGGATTTAGAGGTTTCTCATGCGAATCTACCAAATGTTTTGCACGTCCCTGAGAATGAATGTGTTGTTATAACTGACCCTAACCTTTTTGTTTCTCTTTCGTCTATGTTTAATGAAGGGAACATTGATGTTCCTAATGAAAACTGTTTACCTCAGATGTTATTAGATAACAATGCTTTGATTGTTAAGAATAATGGGATTGAGGGGGAGAGCATAGTTGAAGAGGGGGAGTTTATACCTCCTTTTGCTGGAAATCATGAGCCTATATCCGACATATGTGGCTCAGATGTTTACAAAGATTACTCTAACAGCCCTCATGAGGATAACTTTATACAGGTTTCTAAGAAAAAGGGTAAGCAGTCCAACCTTATTTAAATTATATGCTTTCAATCATTACTAATTTAATTTATTCATAAACTAAAAGTTTAATAATTTACTTATTAATAAAAAATTTATATTATATATTTCCCATTGACTTGAATATAAGAATATAGAATTAATTAATTAATTAATTAATATAGTTTTAGCTATTATCAAATTAGTTTTAATATAGAAATACTTATTTAATTAATAGATTATTAAATTTAATATTAAATCTTACTCAATTTAATAATCTTTTCTAAAAAATCTGTAATCAAATATTTCATTTCTCTAAATTATTTATTTTTTAAAATTAAGTTATATTTCTTTTTTAACCTCCAATATTTATATTTTCCTATAAATATAACTTATAATCTATATTTAAAAATCTGTTACAAATATAACTTATATTCTATATAAATTTTATATACTTAATTATTCAATATGGTTTTAATAATTACTTAAGCTTTTATTATCTACTTACTTTTCAATTAATATTAAATCATATCCAATTATAATTTTTTAATTTCCATATTAATATAAATTTTAAAGAGTATAATATTCCTTTATTTCTACATAAATAAATATATAAAATTATATATATATATATATATATATATATATATATATATATATGATACTTATTTAAATAATTTGCTTATAATAATTACAAAATTAATATTTTCCTTAAGTAATAATAAATTATTTTACTTTCTAATTAATTAATTAATTAATTTTTTCTCACTAACTCTCTATCCTACTCTCTTACTCTCTCTTCAAATCTATGTACCTCTCTTATTCTCTCTCTCTAACTCTCTACCTCTATATTTTCTCTACCTCATCTTATGAAAATTTGTTATCTATCAACTATCTCTCCCTCTTTTACTCTCTCTCCCTCTCTTACTCTTTCTCTACCTCTCTTCCTCTCTAACTCTTTGTCTCTGATCTCTTACCATCTCTCTAACTCTCTATACCTCTCTTACTGATTTAATTTCTGATTTTCTTTCTAAATAATTTAATTTTTATTAACTTGAAAGAATATTTGGATTTTTTTAATTTATAAAGTTTTAAATAATATTAAAATATGTTACTATTTCATTCTTAATATTATATAAGATTAATCTATTATTTTTTAATTATATATATATATATAAATAAATATATATATATATATATATATATATATATATATATATATATATATATATATATATATATATATATATATATATATATATATATATATATATATATATATATATATATATATATATATAAGTTTACTATTTAATATTATTAAAAATAGCAGTATTTTTTATTTAAAAAAAAATAGAAAAGTATATTAGAAACTTAAAAAATTATAGTTCATTAAAGCAAGTTTAATATCTACTTACTTTTCAATTATTATTAAATCATATCCTTTTAAATATTAAAGTTCATTAAAGTTTCACGAAAGTATATTATAAATTTTAAAAAATATTTTAAGCAAATTATCTTTAAAATAAAATTAAAGTATGTTACTAAATTATTAAATATTATATGAACTTTTTAAATATTATATTTTTAAAATTTAATTCTTTATATTATAATATTTAAATTTTATATCTTATTTATAATTTTAATCATGTTTTTTTATTTTTATTTTTATTTTTTTTCATGTTAATTTTTTTAAATTATCTGATATTAATTTTATTAAATATGTAAAATATAATTAATAAGTTACTATAAATTTTAAATTAAAAAAAAACATAACATTAATTATTTAAAATTTAATTTAAATTCTACTAAATATTTATATTTGATTTACATAAATTTAAGCTTCTACTTTCAATTTTATCATAAAGCCATTTTAATTAATACTAAACTTTTTTTATAATACTATCCCTCACTACCTTTTCTCTTCTGTCACTATCTATCCATCTCATAACAAAAACAAATTGGCTAAATCTTCCATCTACAACAACATGTAATAATTATAAATCATAATGTTAAACTTTTTTTTCGTTACCCTTCTAAAAAAAACATTGCATAACCTACCATGTACAACATGTCACTCTCTATCCATCTCAGAACAAAAAAAATAACATTTTGTTTGCTTAACCAATATGTATACAAATGTACACCCGATGGGAGACATGTACAAAAAAATACAATTCATAAAAAATAAAAGCCTAATATTAACTTTCCATTTCTTTCCCAAAAAAACACTCACATTTTCTATACTTTTTTTTAACAAAAACTTTGGAATAATGTTTGATATTACTTCTTACATCCACAACAACATGCAACAATTATAAACAAAATTAATTGCATTACTAACTAAATTAATTAAAAAAAATCAATATTTCAACTTGTTGCGTCCAGGAGTATTCGCGGCGGTAGAGAAATATAAAGTTTATCGTCTTAGCGTTGTACGAAAATCCGGCACTCAATCAGATAAGGAGAGAGGGTCTAGCATTTATGAGACACCAATATTTTTACGTGGAAAACCCCTGTAAAAGGGGGAAAAACCACGAGCCCTAGCCCAGTTTAAACAAATCCACTAGTATTTGCAGTCGATTACAAATGAGGCCCTTCCTTGGGAGAAGGCCTTAGCTTGATGTACATCTTATGGAGTACATTACATTATGTAAATACAAAGAGCTACTATTGACGTATTCGCTTTGTTAGAAGGACTGCAGTCGGCGGGCGACGTAGGTCAGGAGGACCGTAGTCAGCTGGCGACGGAGGACTGTAGTCGGCGGGCGACGTAAGTCAGGAGGACCGTAGTCGGCGGGCGACGGAGGTCGGAAGGAATGTAGTCGGCGGGCGACATAAGTCAGGAGGACCGTATTTAACGGGCGACGGATGTCGGAAAGACTGTAGTCGGCGGGCGACGTAAGTCAAGAGGACCGTAGTCGTCTGGCGACGGAGGTCAGAAGGACTGTAGTCTGACAACGAAGATCAGTAGGACAGCGTCAGGTAGAAGCCCAGCAATGGAAAGAAATCCATCTTCGCATAGACGTCTAGTGAAGTCCGATAACTGGTAGAAGTCCGGCGTCGGGTATAAACTTAGCGAAGAGTGAAGGTTCGACGTCGGGTAGAAGTCCGACGTCTGTTGTTGACAAAGGAGAACTCCGGCTTCCCTTGGGCGGAGTTTTAGCGTCAGAAGGGAACTCCGTTGCAAATTGGGAAGAATTTCAGCATCACGTGGAAGTTGTGCAAATTCCCGGCGTTTCCTGAAAATCCGGCAGAGTTCTAGCGTCTTTAGGCGGCAGGAAGAGCTCTGGCGGTGGTCGAGGAGGTGAGGAATCTCCTTTACCCCTTTCTCCTCTTCTTCTTCTCTCTCTTTCCTACCCCCCCCCCCCCCCCCCCTTGGTGTAGAATGAGGGCTCTATTTATAGTTTTTCTGGAGTGGCATAGCTCGTAAATAGGCGTGAGATCAAGGGCGAATTGGGAGTGGTTTGAATGGACGGCCGATATCGAATCCTTTGATCATGCACCATTCGTTGATCATTTGAAGGCCTTCATGATATCGGAATTTGATGATCTTGTGCTCGTTGGATTCTTCTCGTCGAGCCGTTCGATTCGAGTATAAGCTCGTTAAAATCGGAGACCGTTTGGTAACTCAAATTGCGGTTTGAACCTTCCAACAGCGCTTTAAGCCCTTGATTCGGACTCATTTGGGCTCGGATTGGGTTGATCTTGGTGTCTTTGGGTTTGTATTTCCGAGACGCTCAGTTTGACTGTAAGCTCGCTAAAATCGAAGTTCAGGTGCTCCCGGATTTAATTTTTGAAGTTTCCGGCTAGCTTTTTGCCTCGAGATTCGTGCCCGATCATGATAATTTTTGCATGACGTATCACAACTATATTTTTAAATAATTATAAATCTTACCTATATATATGCAACTATAAAACTTATATAGAAACTAACCTTAAATTTGTATAAACCCTTTTCTTAAATGCTTCAGCGCTTTGCCTCAATTGAGATAATCAATTTCTTTTCTTATATGTTTTGGCGGCTATTTATAGGAGGAATTAGTCATTTAATTTTATTTTCTTTCTTTGCCAGCCAAAAAACGGTTTGAGGAGTCTTCCAAAGGAACTTTTTATTATGTCCGGTGCAAGGACGTAGAGGAACGTCCGGTCGGAGGAAATTTACCGTCAAAAAACTAGGTATTTGCTCGGTACAACTAAGTATTATTTGATAATAATGAGAAATACCATTCTCTGAAGACCAATACCGAGTTATACCGAGCTGTACCGAGAAATACCGAGTTGTACCGAGTTTTTCTGGGAAAAACTCGGTACAACTTTGGTATAACTCGGTATTTGCTCGATAAAGCCCGGTATAACTCGGTATTGGGTATTCAAATGATGGTATTCTTCGTTATTGTTTGGTATTGCTCGGTATTTGCTCGGTACAACTTATTTTTTGGCGGGAATTTGCCTCCAACCGGACGTTCCTCTACGTCCGGTTGGAGGACGTAATAATTGTTCCTTCCAAAGGAGGTCACCGGCATCAAATAGCATCTTTTGCCCGAAATTTGCTCTGGCTGGAGAGGTGCGGCATGAAAAAATGCTAAGCACCAAAACTTTATCTCAAATTTCGCTCTGCGTGGAGTGGTCCGACGTGAAAAAATGCTAAGCACCAAATCTTTATCCTAAATTTTGCTCTGCGTGAAGGGTTCGGGGAACAAATTATCCCAAAATTTGCTGTGTAGTGGTTTGGTGAATAAAACGCCCAGCTTTTGTGCGTGTTGTATGGAAAATGCAATCTATTTTTGCATTTTCTATAGAAAATGCAATACTCCTTTACGTTTTCTTCAAAAACGACATCACTTGTATGATCCTTTTTAAATATATTTATGTTCATGATCCTTTACCTAATACATTTTAAAATCGTGATCTTCTGAAAATTTCACCAAATATTTATGCAGAATCATTTTCATACAAAAGCAGCTATCCTAATTTAGTAATTTGTTTAACTAAGTTGGACCAGTTAGGTGAGCGGCTAAACGCATCCTAATCGTACGATACATGCCCATCACCAATGCAGGGCGGGTGGTTCCGGCCTGCAAACCGTCTGATGTTGCCGGTGATTTGGAGGCCTACAATAAAGGCGGTGAGCAGAATGGGGTGTTTGCAAGGTGTTCAATTCAATGCCCACCAATCATTTTGTCTCTTTCTTCCAATATTGCTCCCTCTCTCCAAGGGGCAGTCAGTGGAAGTGCTACGAACTGAGCACAAGAAAAAGCCTACACATAAGTTTCCAGTTGACACCCGGAGCTCGAGGACCACTGCGAGAAATGGATGAAAATTTTGGCCGTCATATAAGGTGATCTCATCCTCTCTCAATTCTATCCACATCAATTGGCATTGGCCCGGGCAGGCTTCGAAGGTATTTATTCCAATTTTCTTAAGATTTGGGACCCAATTTAAATCAAATTTAAACATACACTAAATATGAAAGCTTTGAATCCCATATCTCGTCGTTGAAATTTTTTATTATGTATGGGATTTGGAGGGCGTTTGGAGACCATTAAAAATGCGTCACATCATTCCGAGCGATTAACTGGACGGGAGAACCGTCCGGCGTCTGCACAGAATAATAGCTCCATCGTTGGTAGTCTAAACTAACGGACAAAAAAAAAGCTGCACAATATACAACTTGTCTTCACACGCATCAATATTTTTACTTAATGTAATGTTCAAAATTCTCAAAGGTTAAATAAAATAAACTCCATTGACAGAAAAAAAATCTTGTGGCAAACTGAGTTATTTTGAGAGAATTTAGACTTCATTTAGAACAACTTTCTTACTAATCTTCAAGTAGATTTTGATCATAATTAAAAAAAAAAAATTTGTTTTAAAAAAGCAATAAAAAAGATCTCCCAATTAAAACTTTAATATAAGTTCTTATAATATTGCACTTTTTCTACCCGTTTTTTGATGTGTTGGTTGAGAACTTTGACTATCAACTAAAATGTTTGAGATTCGAAGTATGCATATGTGATCAGGGGCGGATCCCCCTTTTTCTCATGGGGGGCAATTGCCCTTTCTAAAAATAAATATTTTATTATATGATTCTTTAGATAATTTGTCTTATTCCATCTATTTTTTAGACTTTATTACACATGTTTCTAGACAATTGTTCCCCCTAAAAGTTCTAAAACACTATAGCTAGGTTGAACCCCGCTAGTTGGTGCTGCTGCCTTAGACCACTAACATATATGTGAAGTGTATAACGATCAAGGATATGAACAAATACAGATTGAGCCAAATTCAAGGCAACTCCAAATTACATTTTATAGAAATTGAATAATTAAACAATTACATCATTTTGATTTTTTTTTCAAACAAATCATCCATACTTCAACCTAAATTTTGTTTATGAATAATTGCCATTATATAAAATGTTGGTAATATTTTTAAAATGTATTATGTACTCAAGTATAAAGAATCATTAGTCACTAAAACGATGTATATATATATACTAGTATAAATGCATGTGCACAATATGCACTTGAATAAATTTTTTAAAAATAATAAATAAATAATTAAAATTAAAAAAGAAATTATGAGATACTATATCAATGTTATTAAGCTTTATATTAATCGTAGATAAGTAGGAAGGATCTCCTACAAATGAAAAGGTAATAAAAAAACCGTAAATGTAAAATAAAAAATATCGCATTAATAATTTTTTAACCTATTTACCACACTTAATCTAAACTAACTTTACTATTAATAACGTATAAATAAAAAAATATTATAAAAAAAATGTTACTAGGAACATGAATGATGTCATAAGCTCGTTGGAGAGAGGTATATTTGTAAACATATCACAAATTAATACAAGCAATTAACCTTAATTAAATAATAAATATAGTTATAAATACCAATTAATTATAATAATAATCCAACACTTTGGGATAGCTAATTTGGTTAATGTAAACCAGAAATTTTTTTTAATAATTTAAAGAAATAAATAGTTAATATTTGTAATCAGGATAATTAAAATAATTAATTAATCACCATAATAATTTAGAATAAGCAAAATTTATAATTTTCAAAAATTAAAAAATGTAATGAAATGCTATGATTATTTTTCAGAATTAAAATGAAAGGTCTTGATTTACAATGGAAGACAATTCAAGCAGCTTTTATAATAGTAATATAAATGTATAATTGCTGGAGTAATATAAATGTATAATTGCTGGAGTTGGTATTAAAAATTATTTATTAATGCTACATTTGCATGACATATTTAATGAATTATATTATTAATTTCAATAGTAGGTATTAATAAAGAAATTAAAAACATAAATATGTTAATTAGTTCTTATTGAATATAAAAATAAATATTATTAAATGTACCAATTAAGCCTTACTTAAATGCAATTAATGTAATCAAAATGAAAAATGTTATGCATTCTAATGGATAAATGAAGTTTTTAAATAAGTTAAATAAATGTATAAATAAAATAAATAATAAAAAATAAATATATTAATTAATCCTAATTGAATATTAATATAAATATAATTAAATGCATCAATTGACTCTTACTTAAATGGAATTAATATAAATAAAATAAAAAAGTCATGCATTTGTATGAATAAATGAAGTTAATAAATGCGTTTATTAAATATATAAATAAATTGAAAGGTTGAGATTCATCTTTTAAAAATTTAATTGAAGGCTAATATTGCATTTTGGTGGAATCTCATGCCACACACACACACACAAACACACACGCGCGCGCGCACACACACACACACACATATGTATATATATTGAATTCAGAGGATAGAACCACTAATTTCTCCCACCTTTAGAAGCCAATTATGCTCTCCGAGAAGTTCATTTAGGAGTAACTGGAGAACATCTGGGAGAAAAAATATTAGCCTATAAGATCATGAGACAGGGATTCTATTGGCCTACAATGAAACAGGACGCACTTGAGTTTTCTAGAAAATATAAAAAAACTACCAATTACATTCTAATCTCACTCATACACCTGCTCTGGAGATTGCATAACTTTAGAGCCCTATCCTTTTACCTATGATGGAATTGATATAATGGGACCCTTCTTTATAACTATTGGGCAATAAAAATTCATTATCTTGGTTGTAGATTACTTCAGCAAATAGATGGAGGTAGACCCTTTGGCGAAGATTACTGAAGCCAATGCTTTTTTTTTTTTTTTTTTTGAGGAGAAATGCAACAATACATTAAATGAAGAAAAAGCAAGAAAGTACTTACAAACTATTTAAAATCCTCTAGCAAATTGAAATCGTCCTTCAAAATGTACAAGAATGAAGGAGGAATTTCAATACTAGAAAGATCATGCCAAATAAAACTTTAGTACAAAGCAAAATTAGCGCAACAATCCGCTAACTTAATACCATTTCTAGCAGTAAAACTAAAAGCAATTTGATTAAACTCACTTACAAAGGATAAGTCATCTTCAAGATGTTCTTATTCTTGAATCTTTTCAAAGCTTATTGAAGTCTTTTGATGATGTTGAAGTTATCTCCTTCTATAAGGACTCCTTGAGCTTCCACCATCCAATCTTGTATGAAATTCTTAAGCATGTAAACCACTTGTAGTTCCAAATGGCCAATATCCCAATGAACATGTTGGGTACCAATGCAAGTAACATTCTATCTTTATCATCTCTACAAATTCCAGCAGTACCGGCCAAGTAATCTATCATTTTTGGCATTCCTGTAAAGGTCATCACCGACAATGGGACCTAATTTATTTGAAAACTCTTTACATCTTTCTATAAGTATTTTTATATTAAGCTAGTCCACACAGCTGTCTCCCATCCTCAGGCAAATTAAAAAATGAAGGTTATAAATCAAATAATTCTAAAAGGGCTGAAGACACGCCTAGGGAAGGCTGAGGGGCAATGGCTGAAAAACTCCTAAATATTCTTTAGGCTTATCGAACCACCGCCAGAACTACTATAGTAGAAACCCCATATAATCTTTGCTTTGGTATGGAAGTAGCTATACGGGTTGATATTAGAGTCTCAAGCAATAGAGTTCAAACTTTTAAGTTCAGTAGCAAAGAGGATAAGCTAAGAAATAACTTGGATATCCTCCTAAAAACAAGAGATGTAGCCTCACTTCGAGTCACTTCATATCACAAAAGACTTGCCCGTCACTACAATCAGAGAGTGAAACATCGATGTATCTCAATTAGGGATCTAGTTCTGTGCAGCATCAAGGCATCTGGATAGGGCCCCTAACTTAATAAACTCTATCATATATGGGAGGGTCCTTATTTGGTGAAAGTTATGATAAAGTATGGCATCTTCAAGCTAAAGGATGCTAATGGCAAGGTTCTCCTTGTAACTTAGAATATTGGAAACTTTCACAAGTATTATCAGTAGGTGTTGATAGTACTGTTTATCTTGTGTTATATATTTTCTCCCAAGTTATTATGTTGTCCTCGTATATATCCCTTCGATATTATTATGTTGACCTCATATTAATCCCTTTTGTGTTGATTATGGTAAAACTCTTCTAGCTCCTATATCCCTAAGTTATACTAGAAAATTATTGTACAATCTTATATAATGCAGTAATGTGATGTCTACTTTGTTATAATACATAATTTATATTTTATCTCAATCACTGGATGATCAATCTCATGGGGGATTTGATCCGACATCTTCCATATAAGTTAATATCATCAAGTAAATGCTTTGACTAACAACCTCAGATTGGTCACACATCTTAGGAAGATGTCTTGAATATCAAAATCACAAGATGATCAATCCTAAGGAGGTTTAATATGACCTCTTTCATACAAGTTAAATATCATCACACAGATACTTTGACTTAAAATCTTAGATCGGTCAAATATTTAATGATGATGGCTCTCACATTCACTCAAGTCAAAAGAGTCCACTAAAATATTTCTAATCATCCAAATTGAAATAAAATTAAGTAAATTTCATATACATAAGAAAAAAAATAACACTAATAACTTCTTGATATATCACTAAATATATCATATACATCATATGGAAATATCAACACAAAATATATGTAATCATCACTACAATATATAAAGTGATACAACCATCAAAAGAATAATGCTACAGAATCTCAATATCATCCTCCTCCTTAAGAGAAGAGGCCTTATGTAACTCACTTTTTATCTCATCACCATCACAATCTAAGGAAGAGTCACTAGAAGCCTAGTTAGCTATGAACCCCTTCATCTCCACTCCAGTCTTATGCTACACTAGACGGATGCCCTTTAGAAAACCTCTAATGAAGCCTTCCTCTATATACTTCATCTCCAAAGCCTTCACCTTCACATCATATATGTGACCACGAGATTCCTGAATCTGATCCTAGATGATCATTTTGAAGGAAACAGACTTCTTGAATTCTTCTATGACATTGGAAGGTGACGGTTCTGACTTGGACATTATTTCCTTCTTATACTACAAACTCTATAGCCTTTTGTTCTCATTTTCAATTGTTATAATCTTCTCCTCAAGGATCTATCGATCTTTAACATGCTGGTTTATTAATATATATGAATCCACCTACTCAACATATAGATGACCCATTTATTGATTATGTGAAGAGGCAGAAGTTTCATAGTAACTAATTCTGCCCTGCACTATGCTAGTTGCTCCTCTATAGCCTTCATCTCCTTGATCTTGCTATCATACTTCTTCTTGTACTCTCCCTAGACATACTTGAACTTCACAAACTCATAACCTCCAATGTGTAGGGGAATGGGTAAATCCTTCAGTTTTTTTTTTTTAAATTTTATTTTTGAGATTCTAATAGTTCTAAAAAAAAGAAATCACTAACCCATCTCTTTAATGGGTCTCAAGTGCGAATATCCAACCACTTGGATATGAAAGATATACGATCTTGTATATCACCAATAAGTCTACCCATACTATAAAGATACTCTGGAGAAAACATCGCTCCACGATGTCTGAAAACATGATCAATCCCATTATGATCGACATGAATCTATAAGAAGTTAGGACAAACTCACTCCATAGGTCACTAAAATGTAAATGAGGGGGAAATTGTTACCCAGCTCGCAAATTGAACTTGTATACCATTAAAAATCATAAAGGAGGGGAGCAAGCATGAGCAAAATTTTTAAGACACTTTCATCACAATATTATAAGGGAAATAAACTTTCTTCTTAAAAATGATCAAGGAATCACCGGTTATGGTGGATACAATATCATCAACTTTGGTCACTTTTGAGTCTTCCTCATACCCTCAAATTAGATAGCAGGTCATTCTCATTTGGCTGGGGGGTTTTATGGAAGTGAAGTCACTTATTAGAACTTCTACACTAAAGAGGGGCACTAAATTTTAGTAGGGGATGCTACCCACCAAAAAATATGGAAGGCCTCTAATGTAAGAAGAAAAATTAGGGAGAAAGAAAAGGAAAGGCTGCAAAAACTCTAACTTCTATACTAAAGAGGAACACTGAATTTGAGTAGGGGATGCAACCTACCAAAAAATAGTAGAAGACCTATAGAGTAAGAAGAAAAATGGGGGAGAAGGAAAAGAAAAGGCTCTAAAAATTCTAACTTCTACACAAGGGAAGGGGTACTAAATTTAAGTAGGGGGTATCGCCTACTAAAAATAGTGAAATACCTCAACCATAAGAAAATCAGAAGGAGAAGGAAGGAAGAGAACAAAGAAAAAGAAGAGGTGCATTTTATTCTCCTGCCCTAAAGGGGGTATTTATAGGATGAAAGGGGAAGGGGGAAATTTATTTGAAAGGGGGGGGGGGGGGGGGGGGAGGGATTTTCAAAAAGAAAGGGAAAGAAGTTTCTAGAAGGAATTTGAAATTATTTTGAATTTTTCATATTTTTTCAGAAATTTTTTGTGCCACAAAATATCATTTTCATAAATATTAAAAACAAAGTGGTCCACGCCATGAGAAAAGATTAATTTTTTTAAGGGCTGTTGTACAAACGCCCCCTTACAAAAAAAAAGGCGTGGACCCCACAAAAAAAGACTAAAATTAGTATCTGGTTAATAGACAGTTGCCTAATGACTGCTCACCTTGAGCATCACACCCTTTTAACGCCGGCAGCTAGCCAGGCTTTTAACGCCGGCAGCGGAGCTTTTATGATCACGTTTGAGCAAAGTTATATTTTTTTTGGATCGGAATTTTCTAACAATTTTTATGATTCATTCAATTTGAAATGTTGAGACAAGCATTTTTTGATTTTTGTAGCTTTGACGTCTGAAAATAGAGGGGAAACTGATAGATCATCAAAAAATTATTTGATTAAACACGAACCTCAAGGCAAATTGAGTTGGAAACTTCAAAAATTAAATTGGAGGCCATATGAACTCTGATTTAAGCAAGCTTACAGTCGAAGTGAACATCTTTGAAATACAAACCCAACAACACCTAATTCAACTCAATCCAAGCCCAAATGTGTCCAAATCAAAGACCCAAAGTGCATTTGGAGGGTTCAAGCTATAATTTGGATTACCAAACAGTTTTCAAACGTGACATGCTTATAGTCGAATCGAGCATATTGATGAGATGAATCCAATGAGCTTAAGATCATCGAATTATGATAGAATTAGGTCCTTTAAAGACCCAATAAATGGTCCACGATAAAGGGATTCAACATCAGCCATCCATCCAAATCACTCCCAACTTAGCCTCAATCTTCCTCCTATTTATTGGTCATGTCACTCTAAGAAAACTATAAATAAATGCCTCATTTCTAATGAGAGGGGATTCCAAGCAAGAAGAGAAGAGAAGGAATAAGAGAAGAGAAGAAGAGAATAGAACGAAGAGAAGGAAGAGATTTTTCTTGACACCAGACTTCTCCTCGATCACTGCAAGACTTCTACCCAGTAGTCGACCAATGCCAAAGTTCTGCCCGACTTTCTACTAACGTTAGAGTTCTTCCCGACTTCTGACTAATGCCGGTGGTCAACCCGACTTCCAACAAATGCCGGAGTTATGTTCGATCACCATCTGACGCCGGAGTTATGCATGACAGCCGAGTGATGCCAGATTTTTGGTGGAATGTCAATTGAAGCTAGATTTCATCATATTTTTTATCTCTGTTTGTAACTGAAGTTCAACCTGGGAGTTGATTACTATAATAGGATTGTCCTCAATTTCAGGGATGAGTTAGCCACTTGTAATCTAAGCAAATAGTAGTGAAATCCTTTCAACTCAGCTTGGTCCCGTGTAATTTTTTTCCTTTTCCAGGGTCGCTACATAAAACTTTTTGGTGTTACAATTTTCTTCTATTTGTATGATATCCGTACAACACTGCGATGAAAATTTTCTAACTCTATCGCTGAATATATTCTAGTCTGCAATAAGTATAAACATAATTTTAATAGGAGAAAAATTTATATTCATTTTATAGTTTCATTTAGGATGACATTACTATTTTTTAAAGCATATTTCTAAGTACAATGTTTTTTTAAACTAAATAATTTTGCACTAAAAATTATTTTATAAAGCAATAAAAAAATTGTATCAATCGAAACAAATATTTTTTCAAAAAACAAAATTTAAAAATAAGTTTTTTAGAAAACATAAAGTGAATTTAATTTACGTTTAAATAAAAAATTAATTGAATTTACGTTTAATTCAAACATAAATTGAATTTAATTTGTCTCTCTCCCTTAGCTTTTATATTCTATCTTTTTTTTCTTTTTTTTTTTAATTATAGGTTGTTAATATATTTTATGGAATTAATTATAAATTAAGCATTTAGAAAATCTATTACTTTAAGAATGATTTAATTAGATTCTTGTAAAAAAAATTCTTACAAGATATAAATTTGTATTTTTGATATATTTAAATAAAATTAATGTTACTTATTGCTAATTTATTAAAATATTTTGTTAATTGAAATTTTTATTAACCAATTAAATAAATATTTTTATTAAAATTAATTTCTTAAAAATATATTTAATCAAGCAATAAGTTCAATTTTAATGATACTATTATGTATTAATTTTAAGTTTAATTTTATCACGACTTCAATTTTTATAAATTTAAATAAAATAATAGTTTTTATTATTCAATAAATTTATAGTAAAATTGAATATCTCGACAAAACGAATTTGACAATAACAATCAAGAGTCTAATGCATATTTGGAAACCTCAGGACAATGCTTGGATGACCAATTGCTCTTCAAATTTGGCATGCTTATAATCGAATCAAGCAGTTTGACAAAACGAATCCATGAAACATTTTACCAACAGACAAACATCTTAGGACCTCCATCGCCTGATCACACGACCTTCGCAGTACGACTACATCTGTTAAGCCTTCGCCTCTCAACTGTCGTCATCAGACCTTTCCCCCACGACTATATCCGTCGAACCTCTGTCGTTAAGCTATCATAATTGGACCTCTACTGATTAACCTCCACCATTAAAACTTACAATACCTGATCGTGACTGTCAAACCTCCACTGTCACCCCTGACCCTAAACGGCCAAATACACTTTGTCATATTATTTGCAAATTAATAAATTTTTTTTTTTTTATTCAAAATTTAAAAAAAAAAGTAAATAAAATAAAATTAAAAATCAATACATAATAGTTTCATTTTAATCAAACTTATTATTTGATTAAATTTATTTTTTATTCATTAAAATTTAATTAAATATATTTAATTTACTTAAAAAAAGAATTTTAATAAATAAAATGCCTTTGATAAATAAGCAATAAGCAACATTAATTTTATATTGTAATAAAATTTTATTTTTACAATATTATAATAATTTTTTTTTATAAAATTAAATTTCTTAAATGTTTACTAAAAAATAATTTAGAAAAGATATTAATAAACAATAATTACAAAAAAAAAAAAAAGAGAAAAACGGGAAAAGTTTGAAAACGTAAAATCAATTTATGCTTTCGCGCGTAGGACATAATCGTTTTAAGTTTTTTAAGAAAATATAAATTTATAATATATTTTTACTCCTATAAAGTTATATTTACATGAGTAATTATTGTTTCAGATAGCAAAGAAGAATTTTGGGATACATCTGATTTTTAAGTATGACTTTAGGGTCTACTTCACTTTGATTTATTTTACTAATTAATGTCCAAACAAACATAGAATGGCATGAAGAACCCTAAATAAATTCAAAATTATTATTTAGAATCTATAAATGTTTGAATCATAAAGTGAACCACACTCCAACCAATATTTAATAGACCAACATAGCATTCATTGTGGTGCCAATTTATTTCCTTAAGAACCGACTAACAAATAGCAACAAGTGCTTTATTCATTAATAGGGCATTCAGAACCGACTGGCAATAAAGCACTAGCAACAACTGATCTACATTCTCACCAAATTTTGCCTCTCAGATACACTTGTATGTATCCTTTTAGGTATTTAATAGGTAGCTGATAGGTCGTAATAGATAAACTTATTGCAATATGCGAGCTAGATTTTTATTTTGATGAATTTAAATATTATTGAATGTTTGTTTTATTTTCACTTGTTTTATATATTTTATATTTTTCATGTTAACTACTAACGTTCTAGGTTCAACATATACAAAGTACCGTCAAAAGAATAAGAGCTCAAGAAAATACTTTGTTGGTTAGTTATTTTTTGAAAGAGTCTATAATTTTATTTTTCTTGAGTCATTATTCATAATTAGGTGTAGTTAGTTTTACAACCGCACACACATGCAAAAAGAGGATGAAAAATAAATATTTAAATTTTTCTGTTAATCGTACTTATCAATCTATATCTTATTGTATGAACAATTCAATCAGAAATTAATTAAAATATTTAATTAAATGATATATTAAATTTGGTTATAACTAATTGTACTGTAAAAAAAGCAAATTGTATCAAACGATTAGCTAATTTAAAAACCTTGTCATCGAATCTTGCTCACTTAAAATAGGCAAATTTAAAATTTAAAAATTGAATTATTCGTATTGAGCGAACTTCTTTGTACTAATTGATCATTAATTATTGTTTTCAAATTCAAGTATAGGGATTAAAGAATATTATCAAATATGTAGGGGTGTCAATATTTGACACAACATGAAAATCCGACCCGAACCCGACACGAAAAATTCGGGTTGGACCCGACCCGATTTCAAAACGGGTCGAGTTCGGGTTCCCGGATTCGACCTGTTTGAAAAACGGGTCGGGTTCAGGTTGACTAGATGGGTTGTCAGGTCAACCCGCAAACTTGTTTAAATTGAACTACCCGATGTTGCCCGAGTTACCCCCGCCTGCTTGCCTGCAAGCTGTCGCCCGCGTGCGTTGCCTGAGCTGCCCCCACGCCCGCCTGCCAGCTGCCACACATACGTGCACCCCATTGCTGGTTGCTCGAGCGCCCGGCTGCTGCCCGCGCATGCCCCGCTGCTGCCTGAGCTGCCCCCGGCCCCCCGCTGCCACCCACTCGCAGACGCGCTCGCCAGCGTCCGCCCGCTCGTGCTTGCCTGCTCGCCTGTACGCACCTGCCTGCACGCACTTACTTGCGCGCGTCCGTGCCCACGCACTCGCTCGCGCTCGTCTGGTCGCGTACCCGCGCACCAACCCACTTGAGCGCGTTCGTGCCCGCGTCGATGCACACGTCCGAATCGGGTCAACCTGGCAACCCGTCGAGTCGGGTCCGGGTTTGGATTTCTGACCCGTTTGCCTACCCGTGTTGGGTTAGGGTCAACCCGTTTAAATTCGGGTAAGTTCCGAGTTTTTCCCGAACCCGACCCGTGACCCGAAATTGACATCCCTACAAATATGTATCAATTACATATCATATTGTATGATCGTGTATCGTACTATATGTACCACTTGAGAATTCTCTAGACAAACTTTGGTTCTTCCTTTCTAATCAGATATTTAGTTTGATCTAATCATACTTGATTATTTTTATTCGTACAATATGATCTATGACAAAAATGAACTAATCATATTGTACAATATGAGCATCATACTATATGAACAAAAGCAGCAAAATTTAAAATTATATATTTTTTAAGCCCTCTATATAAACTCTTGTTATAACTTTGGAATAGTCTTTTGTTAGTCAATGGTTTATATTTATTCTATGAGAGAGCATTGAGCAAAGGAGAGAGAAAGAGTGAGATCATGTGAGAGGGAGAAATTCTTTGAGGTATTTAAGAGAATGTGAGAGAGGTTTTCATACGATTGCTCTGGTTGACCTGCACCAGAAGTGCTACGATTGAGTTTATGTGGCTCTTGAGAGAAGTTATTTGAAGAAAAATTTTTGGGGCCAAAGATTGTCGTAGGCTCCGCTAGATCGCGGAGGTTAAAGGAGGACACAATGACTCACCCAAACTAAGGAGGTGAAAGGACACGATGACTCTGACGAACAAAGGAGGTTAAAGGAGGATACTACAACTTTGTTGGACCAAGGAGCTAAAAGGAGGGATTCTCCGGGTGTTAAGAGCATGTAAATGTGCATTCTCCACATGTGAAAAGAGAGGAGGGCTTCTCTGCCTAGTTATGAGCCGAAAGAAAGTCACTTTTTCAGTACAATTCAAGGAGAGAAGAACTTTTGCGAGTAGACATATATTTAAGTTGACTGAACTACTATAAAAATTAATTTGCATCTTACAACAATTTTATTTTTAGCATTATGATTATATCTTTGAAAGAAGTTTATTGTGGTTCATTATGATTCATATTTGTGTTAAAAAGTAAAAAAAAAAATCAGAAAAAAAAAGAAAAAATTATTTGTTTTCTACATACAAAATTATAGGTAGAAAAACCTCTTTAAAGTAATTTTATTCTTTTAAAAAATCATAGGTTCAAAATTTATCAAAATACTAATTTCAATTTGTGCAATTTTGAAGTCTTTACTTTTTAACCTGCACAACATGTTAAATCATTATACTTGATAAATAAAATTGTTTAATAGTCGGTAATAAAGTGAACATTGGATAATTCTAGTTTGTTCCTCGTGGGATCACACTTTTCTTCATCATTATATTGCTTTGGTACGACACATACACTTTCATTAAAATAAGACTTACACCTTTAAAAATTTGAACTTTAATTGGAAAACGTAGAGTGTGTGTAAGTTTAAGCACTAAACTCAGCATTTGCACAAACTAAGGCTTCGTTTGTGACGGCTTTTTTATTGCTTTTTAAAACGGAGTTTTAGAACAAAAATAAAAAAATTTATACTAAAACTCCGTTTTAGAAAGCAATAAAAAAGCCGTCCCAAACGAACCCTAAATTATACTTGTAGAAGTGCTTGTCCGTGTCGTGTACATTTTAAAATGCCCACCCTAAAAAAAAATTAAATTTTAGAGAAGAATTTTAGAATATTTTAGGTATTTTGGGCATTTCCCCCCTCTTAAAAAAAATTTTGTGCCCTAATTTTATTAATCCTAAGCGTCTTTGCCCATCCACCACAAAAAAAAAAAAAAATTACCCGCCCTTAAAAAAGAAGCTGGATCCGCCCTATTATTAGGGAGCATAACTAGAAAACGTGTTGTCCTTCTTTGTATTTTATGTTGTTGAAACAACTGTTAGTTTAATCTAGTTTTTCCATATTAATTTTCACCTACTTATTTTTATTTTCATTACTATTTTCTTAAAACTACTCAGTCTTTTTGATTTTTTTATTGTGTTGCTTATTGTTGCATGTGATATTATGAACAGCCAGTAGAATTTTGTTGGATACTAAAACTTAAAAAAGTTTAACAAAATTTTGAAAAATTAAAAAATAAATCAAAATGGATGTATATTTTCTTGAAGTTGACCTACCTAGTTTTCTAAAAGAATATGTCAACGCCATGGTTGAGGTTATTCCACAAAGTATTAATCAACCTATCATTTAAGCAAATAATTTTTAATTGAAACCTTCTTTAATCCAAATGATTCAAAATGCACTGTTTGGAGGGACACCTTTTGTGAACCACTTATTCATAGCTAGCTTCCTAAGGATATGTGCAACTTTTAAATGTAATGGTATTATGGATAATGCTATTATAATTAGGTTTTTTCCATTCTTCTCTTAAGGATAAGTAAAATTTAGTTAAATTCCTTACCCCAGGCTCAATAACAACTTGGAATAAGCTTGCACATAGTTTTTATCCAAATATTTTCCACCATTAAAAGTTGTCATATATAGAAATGACATCACATTACCTAGTTGGAAGGTGAATATATTTACGAATTATGAGAAAGGTTTAAAGAGTTGATTATAAAATGGCCTCATGATACCCATAAGGATTGTTTAATTATTCAAACTTTGTAATAACCTGATGTGATCCCTTATATCAATTATAAATATCATTGTTTGGTGGTTCTCTAATGTCAGAGCCCTTTGATGAGGCTAATGCTTTGATTAAGTAGATTGTTACCGATAATTTTAATAGTCTTTAGAATGAATCAACCCTAAAACGTTTCCTAGCCTTTATGAACTTGACATTATATACATATTAACTGCCTAAGTAGCCACAATTTTGAAAACTAGAGAACCATAGAATCAATTCACCATAGAATTCACCTGTTAGCATAGAAGAAATATATGTGAAACCTCTAATAATCATAACATGTCTGCAGTAAAATCAATTGATGTAATTAAGAACAAAACCAATAATCCTTACTCCAATACCTATAATCCTTAAGGGAGAAATATTCTAAATTTTAGTTGGAATAATAATCAAAATAATAACACTAATTATAACTCTAAATAGCTAAATAAAGTATAATATTATTATTCCCAACCTCAAAATTTTGCTAACCCAATAACTAATTATCCCATTAGATTTAACTCAAATAACCCACTGAAGGAAAAGAAGCCTTTCTTAGAAGAATTATTTTCATAAATTTTTATTCAATCTCAAAGTCAAGTTTTTTTTATTAAGAATATTAAAAATTCATTAGGACATCTAGTTGGATTTTTAAATAATAGATCCAAAGGAACTTTACCTGGTAATAATGAAATTAACCCTAAGGAAAAAGGCAATGAACTCTATGAAGCTATTAAATTAAAGAGTGGGAAAGAATTATATAGTGTGACTATAAGTAAAGATCAAACTGAGGATGGTGGCTATTAAAGAAGAACCATTAGAGAGACCTAGATCTAAGGAACCACTGAAACCTATAAAAGAAGTAACAAAACTAGTTAAAGAGTTGGTCTAAATGTTACCACATCCATGTCCCTAAAGATTATTGAAATGGAATCTTTATAAGCAATTCTCAAGGATTTTCGAATTTATTAATAAAAATTGATTATTAACATTCCATTTGTTGACAACTTAGAATAAATGTCCACCAATGCTTAATTTATAAACACATCCTAAGCAAGAAATGAAGAGTAGGAAATTTTGAGACTATAGTATTAACTGAGGAATGTAGGGAAATTTTACAAAAGAAACTTCCTAAAAAGCTTAAAGACCTTGGTTAGCTTTCATAAGATTATAAGGACTAAATTTTAAAGTAGAGCACTATGTGATTTAGGAGGCAATATCAATTTAATGCCCTTTCCATATTCAAAAGGCATGATCTTGGAGAAGTCCAGCCTACCACTAGGGGTTAGTAGATCATTCATGTACTTATCCTATGTGGATAATATATGATGTACTAGTTAAGTTAACTAAGTTTATCTTCCCTGTGGGTTTCATTATCCTAGATTTGGAAGAAGATAAGGAAATACCTATTATCTTAAGTAGACATTCCCTAGCTATTGGTAAGGACATGATTCATGTGCAAAAAGGTGAATTGACTATGAGAGTGGAAGATAAAAAAGCCACCTTTAATATCTCAAAGTTAATGAAATTTTCTAGTGATAAAAATGAGGATTATTATACAATAGACTCAGTTGAGAAGTGTGTGTAAGTCTATGAAAAGGATTTATTATTGTATAGTTCTTTAAAGAATTCTTTATGTGAAGATGATAAAGGTCAAGGAGGTAGAGAATTTGTTCATTTTATTGGCGATGCCCTTAGGGATTTTAGGGATAGGTTTGAAGTGCTTGATACCTCTAGCCTAAGTAGATCTTTGATTCCTTCAAATATAGAGGCACCTATGTTAGAGCTTAATGCCTTGCCTACCAATTTAAAATATGCCTTTTTCAAAAACAAGTCAATCTTACATATTATCATGTTTACTAAATTAGAAGAAGATCAAGAGGGTACGTTGATTAGGGTTCTTAGTGAGTATAACTGAGCTTTAAGTTGGACCATAATATACATTAAGGGAATTAGTAAAAGCTTATGTGGGAGCATATAATGGTGTAGAATTCCTACATAAAAGCCAATCACAAAAGAAGACTGCACCTTGTTATGAAAGAAATAGTGAAGAAGGAGATACTTAAGTTCTTAGAGGAAAGAATCATTTACCCTATCTCAGACAATGAATGGGCTAGCCTATTTCATTTTGTTCTTAAGAAGGGAGGTTCAGTAGTTATAGTTAATGAAAATAACAAATTAATGCCTACGAGGATAGCTACTAGGTGGAGGCTTTGTATAAACAATAAGGAGCTGAACAAAATAGTTAGAATAAACAATTTTTTCCCCTATCTTTTATAAAACAAATGTTGGATTGGATAGCAGAATGTCCTTTTTATTACATAGTAGATGGACATTCAAGAAAACAAAAAATTCCAATAGCACCAAAAGACCAAGACATGAACATATTTACTAGTTCTCATGAGATTTTTATCATTAGGAGGACACATTTTAGTTTGTGTAATGCCCCTACTTCTTATTAGAGGTGTTTGATGTCTTTTTTTTTTACAAATTGAGTAGGGAATTGAAAATTTTATGGAGTATTTCTCTATATTTAATACCACTTTTGATTATTTCTTATAGCATTTAACTTTAGTTTTAAAATGATGTGTTAAAACAATTTAGTATTAAATTGGGGGAAATATTAATTTCTTATAACATAAGGCATTGTTTTGGGCCATCAAATTTCTAAAAAGGTTTAAATACTGTTGACCTCGATTTTGTCCAGAATTGGGCTTGGAGAGTTGACTTGGTCAAATTGACCAAGCCAGACCCCAAAACCCTCTCCAACGGGTTCAGTGAGTCGAGTCGAGTCTGTTGGACCCTGACTTGGACCCTGGGTCAACTCAGTTGACCAAGTCAACTAGGGTTGACCATCTAACCCCTTTAGGCCTCAAATCAAATTCAAAGCCATTCAAACCCTTGCATGGCTTGATCTCACCTCCCCTTTGACTCTCTTGACTGATTTGACCAGGTCAAAGTTTGACTTGGTCAAATCGAGTCTTAAATAGGTCAAATTGGCCTATTTTAATGAGATTAAGAGCCATTTAATGCATTAACTCCTCCCCCTTGGATTTGAATCCAAAACCACGGCCTCCAAAGCCTGGTTTCCCTCCTAATTGGCTATGGATTTGATCCCCACCGTCAATCATAAAGAGGAGGCTTTAAATAGTGAAAATTAGGTTATTTTGGGGGTTCTCATGGATACTCCCTCTCTAGACCGCCTCAACACTTGAGATATCGTGTGAGAGCCCTAGAGAGACTCCTCTCCCTTCCCCACGTCAAACCCGACCACCCAAGGCCGTCGGCGGCGGACTCTCCGGTGACCCGAGGAGATTTCCCTTCCGTTTTGTTTTGCGCAAGATCTAGACGTCGAAAGCTCGTGGTTTCTTCTTCAAATAGGAGCGTGGACAGTCTACAAGTGCAACAAGCCAGAGATCTCTCGATTTCATCGAGTATTTTGGGTAAATTTCTCAACCCTAGTTAGAACACCTCGAGTTAAATAGCGTCTTACATAGCGTGTTTTAGATCGAGATATTATATCCCCATGATTTCTGTTCATTATTAGAATACATGTTTAAAATTTTGCGAGATTTGGTGGAGTATCGAGTGAGAACGAAGCAAAAAACGATGTTAGGGTTTCGGTCTCGCAGGCGGTTGGCCGATCTGCCCTTCGGACCGTTGATCTCTCGATCAACGGCTCTGATCGAGCCTTCCCGCGGTTCTGTCCGACCGCGGGATCGATCTGGCGGATGAGTTCTCGGTCCGACAAGATCAGGAGCGTCCGTTTAAACAGCGGACGATCCGACGGCTCTGGATTGAGCCGACGTGGATGAGTGGCTCGGCTCTGATTTCCGCGCCGCGGCAATCATTGCCAATGATTGCGCGGCGGCGCAATCATTGGCAATGATTGCGCCGAACCGCAGGAACCACTCCCGCTCTGCCACGTGTCCCGCCGCCGATTTTTTTTTATTAATAATTATTTTAACTTTTTTTTTAACTATTTTAACTTCAAAAATTCGCCAAAATTTCATTTTTCGCCCGATTTTCGCGTATAATACCTCATTGGACTCGTATCGTCGTCCTCTACATGATAAATTTTTTTTTTTTTATTAAAATGAACCATAGATTTTAATTTATTTTAAAAACAGCAAAATCCTTTTTTCTTTTACATTATTTAAATAATTATTTTTAGTTTAATTATTATTATATTATTATTTTAATAATTATTTATTATATTAATTATCTTTTTTTTTAAGTTTCTGTTTTGTCTTTTATTATCATTAGTATTATTATATATTTTAATGTATATATATTTAAATATTATTTATTTGTAATTATAAAAAAAAATCCCTTTTATTGCTTTAAACTTCGAAAATGCATAACTTTTCCGTTTCAAGTCGGATTTTTGCGCACAACGTCTTGTTTTGAACGTATTTTGATTCTGCACATCCTATAATTTGCATTACATAAATATTTTTAGTATTTTTGTACTTATTTTGAAAAACAGCAGACTGGATTATTTTCAAATATTATTTTTATTATACGTAAACTTTGAAATTCATAACTTTGTCGTTTTAAGTCCGCTGTCAACGCACAATACCTTGTTTGGATGTACTCTGAATTCTGCATATTCTAAAATTATTTCTAGATGAAAATTTTGTCTGTATCTCCTGTTATTTAAAAAATAGTGAAACTGCACTATTTTAAAATATCATTTTATTGTATTTGAACTTGTAAATTTCGTATCTTCGCCGTTTTAAGTCGGATTTCGATGTGCGACCCCTCGTTCTTTTCAGCAAGACGAGCTTTATGTTTTGGAGCCATTTCTAGCCCATGATTTTGGCTGTCTTGACTGTTTTCTGTTTTATCCTATGATTCGGTTATTTTAATATTATTTAAATTAATTATCATACTAATTATTTTTAAACTAAAAATTATTTTCAAACTATTTTGAAACCTCGATTGGGTGGTCAGCGGGTTTCCCTATACTTATGTATTATGAATTGAATTATTTTCAATTATTTTATTTTCCAAAAATATATTTATATCTATAAGTACTTTTAAATTATTTTAAAACTACTTATACCTAAATTCTAACTTTAGGAGACCCGCTATCGTATGAAATTTTAGACATGGATCTTATGTGTGAAGAGCAATCATGGGGGAGTGGATTAGTGAATGGTTGAGTCCCAATCATTCACTAATCATCTCTTTAGGTGTCTTTATTTTTTTTATCTTTCGTAGATTGCATGTGTAGGTCGTCGCACTGCCACCACTTAGTTTAGGTTCTCCTAGATCTAAGGACATGGTGTGTTTATTTATTTACTGTACTCCCATGCATTTATTATCCCGAGGGTTAGTGTAAACATCACTTTAAACTCCTACAACGTAGTGACACCCTAAGGACAAAAATTAATGACCTGTCTAGCGAACTTAGAAGTTTTCTAGGAGCTAGGATAGATCCCAGAACGACATGAAAACTTCAACATTTAAACTTAGTGACATCATAAGCCTTTCATAATTTTCTAGGAATTTTTAGGGCTTGTTAGACCCCTTAGTTAACTAACCCTAATTAACCTGCTAATTAAGGCCCCGAGACTTTCCGGAAATTACAATAAATACACCATAGGTCAGAAAATTACCCATAATACCTTGAACTGATCAGAATCTGATCCTTGACCTTGGATAAATAGGGCTCCCTAGTTTGACTTCAGGTTGACCCTTAGTTTGACCATAGGTGGAAATTACCTTTTTGCCCCTAATAAATTATTAAAAATTATTAAAAATCCCAAATATTCACCAAACATTTGGAAACACCTTCTCTAGTCATTCCTGACCTTTGGGGGTGATTCGAATTAGTTTGGAGTTTGTTTGGAGCAAAACAGTAAAAAAGGCCCTTTGTTAGGAAATTTAGAAATTCCCATAAATACCCGACCTTTAGAAATCCATAACTAATTGTAGAAAATTCCAAATTAGGTAAACTCACTTGCATTAGGCTCCAATTAGGGCCTAGTATTTATTGAAAATCTTAGATTTCAGAAAATGACCTAGATTAGAAAGTCAACTTTTTGGTCAACCGTAGTTCATTTAGGGCCCGAAACTTAGAAAATTCATAACTTTGGATAGGAAACTCCGATTCCAGCCTACTACCTGTCTAACTACTCATATTAAGGTCTAGTATTTTTCTAAGGTGATAGGAGACTCAGATTTAGCCTTTTTCCCATAGTGACTTTTTGGACCCTTAGTCTAGTTCCTAGGAGGACCCGAGACTTTCCAAAATTGGCTAATGTAACTTTAACTTCAAATATTATTTCCTTAAGCTCTTGAAACAGACCAACAAACTAAATTAACTAAAATGGACCCTAATCCATTAATATTTGAATTCCAACTAAAAATCCCCTCCTGGCTCATAACAAACCTGAACTCTAGATAATTTCAACTAACTGCCCATATTAGGATCTATCCAAACCACACTAGCCTTACACACACATAGAATGGTTTGCTAGGGCACCACTTCTAGATCTAGGTTAGGCCGCTGGGTTTTATTTTTTGCTGTGTGCCGGAGCTTTTCGTAGTTTTCACTACATGCTGTTTGAGAATTGAATTGCTGTGTTTGTTTACTTTTCCTGCACTCTGGATGTGAGCGCTAGATTTACCCCTAGGTTAGGAGCGCCATATATATATTGTTCTTCCGTGCAGGTGGCCATGCTCAAGCTAATAAAAAGGGGGGAGCATTATGATTATTCCTAATAATATTTTATGCAGGTGCTTGCTCAGCTCCCCCTAAATAAAAATGAGGGCTAAATTAATTATAACTGCACAGGTGGAGCGCTTAGCCCTCAAAATTAAGAGCATGGCTTGGCACATGGTCAATGGTGTTAGCATTTTTTTATATATATATATGAACTGCTTGAGATTTTTATTAGGATAACCATGCAGGTCCTTTTAGATTTTTCTGCTTTTCAATTAATGTAATTTATCTGTAATAATTGTTAAGAGTTGTGAAAACAACTTTTGAGTTGGGATATTCTTATCCAGCTCGAATTCTAAAAGAAGAAGGCATCCCCAAGGGGAGAGTCTTCTTCCATTTGGAAGATCGAGCTGGATGGCTTTAGATATCCAAAGAGAAAAGGCAATACCCCCATATTGGGAGAATTGCCTCTTCGTTTGGATATTCAAGCCACGACGGATCCAAGGAGTCCAAGGAGGAGATTTCCAAGGAGTCCAAGGAGGAGTGATCCAAGAAGTTCAAAGAGAGGATACCCAGGAGACTGAAGATATTGAAGATTGAAGACCCAATATCCCACTCAAAGTTGTTGGCGTCTGTCATAGGCTTAGAAATCCGGGTTGTTGGCAGTGGTGCCCGGCCACTTTACTTTTCTGCATACCCTGGGTTGTAATTAAAGGGCAGTTGGCCTATGGACATTTACTTGATTGGTTTGATTTATATTGATGTGTTTACTTGATTGCGCAGTAGAAATACCTGCTTTTCTAGGTTTATTCATTGCATGTCGACTTTTGTTTTTGCCTAGATATCGTTAGGCTCTTTAAGGATTATAAAAAATTTTATACTCATAACTAATTTTCTAATATTTTAAGGCTTTAAATAACATAGAAACTTAACGAACCTAGGGAACTGCCGGAATCGTCCGGGGTCGCATGCATATTACTGCATTTCTTCTTTCCTTGTTATAAGACATCTCCCTGCCTGCGGGTAGAGTCCGGATAATCTGGCCTATGAGGATGAAGTGCCGGACCTAGGGAGACTCAGTCATTTCTAAAAATTATTTTATATTAAGCCTGTTTTTAAAATCCAAAGCATTCATGAGCTGACATTTCAACTAGCATGCATTGCATTAGTAACCAACTAATTAAAATTTAATTGCATTAGCTAGGGGCATTCACCCAACATAAGTCCAGGACCACTCAGGAAATTCTCTAGATGTCGGTCCTCTTTCCAATAAACTGTACCTCCCACCCATCTTTCATAATTGACCTGATAGCATGGTTTTGAAGCGATTAGGTGGTTAGCTGGCTCCCCCAATCCAGGCCGGGATAAGTCCAGATCTTTGCATCGCATTAGTTAGGACACGGGTCTTAGTGTGTGTCGAACACTAAGTCCAAACTAGATTTAAGATTCGAGGATACTACATTCGGTCTCGTAGTATGCCTTAAATAGTATGTAGGTCCTTTCTTTTCAGGGACCCTAAATCTTACTTATCCGCGTTACAGGATGACGCCACTTCCATCCTTCTCTCACGCATGTGATTGAGTGTTTGATTTTTCTTCTTCCAGTTTCCATTTAGTACTCTAGAGCCTTCGAGTGCTGGTATGAGCCACGCATGTCGATTCAGCCCTTCGGACCTTTCTTTCCTTTGAGTAGGATTTCCTAGTTTATACCCATGTGTCATTCCCACTTTAGGAGAGGATAATGTATGATCCTTAATCGAGAGTTTTCTCAGGCTCCAGCCTAGGATGTAATTAACCACGGGGGCTTACGCCCGTGGGAAACTTAGTCTCCAAAATCTACTAAACCCCATTCGAGCTCTTGCATCGGGTGGGGGAAACCCGTGATTAGGTCGTGTATATTACTACCCATCGGGGTGTGTTGGTGAAAGCTTCTATCCTCAATGGTTAGTCGTATGCACGATCCAATCTGTCCGTTCCAATTAACCCGTTCGCGCGGTGTTCTTTCGGAGGTCCACAAATACATATAGAGCAAAAGTGTAAGTAATTGAGAACCTTTTCCCACCCACTTTTATTAGAGGAGTAAGAGGATTTTTAGGCCATGCTGGTCTTCATAGAAGATTCATAAGCATTTTTCTAAAAGTTCAAAGCTATTATGTCACTTAGTTGAAAAAGATATCCCTTTTTTACTTTTATAATGAATGCCTAAAAGTTTTTAATATTAAAAAAAACACTATAAATGTACCTATTATTGTTGCGTCTGATTGGACACTACATTTTGAAATTATGTGTGATGCTAGTGATTATGTTGTAGGTGCTTTGTTAGGGAAAAGAAAATATATGAAATTTTATGCCATTTATTATGCTAGAAGAATCTTGAACTCAACTCAATTTAATTACATAACTACTTAAAAGGAATTGTTCACCAGAGCTTTTTTTTCTTTGAAAAGTTTAGATCATATTTTATTGACACTTATGTTCTAGTTTATACTGACCATTATGCTATTAAATTTCTTATAGAAAAGGAAGATACCAAGCCAAGATTAGTATGGTGAATTCTTCTGTTGTAATAATTTGATATAAAAATCCTTGATAAGGAAATAGGAAATTAGGTGGCTGATCATTTATATAGGATAGAGCTAGAAGAACTTTCATGTGATGATTAAAAAAGTAATGTGATTTTTTCTTATGAATATTTATTTTCTATGCATTCTTATGGTATACCTTGGTATGTTGATATTATGAATTATGTTATTAGTAGATTTATTCTTACTAACATGTCTTTTACCTAATGGTGTAAATTTTATGTGATACAAAATTACATTTTTGGTTTGAGACACTCTTGTTTAGATGGTGTAAGGACCAAGTCATTGGGACATGTCTCCTAATTAATGAAATAGAATCAATTATTATGCATTGTTGTGATTCTGAGTATGAATGTTGTTTTTGAGGTTTTAAAACTACTTCTAAGATCTTGAAATCTAGATTGGATCACCCTACTCTATTCATGGATGCAAATGAATATGTTAAGAAATGTGATTAATGTTAAAGGGTACATAACATAAATAAATGAAATGAAATGCCTCTTAATATGAAGTTAGAAATTGAGATTATTTATGTAAGGAAATTAAAACTTGTGGTACCTTTGTGCATTAATTTGGAAATAAATATATTCTAATAAAAATTGATTAAGTCTTTTTCAGGGGCTTATGGTGTGATAGCATGTGTCTGATTGAGGTTTAAATTTGCTTAGATTTTTTTGATATAAAAATAATAAATTCCTACAAAAATACACAAGTTTACATGTCAAATCAAGAAATAAAGTGATAAAGTAGAGAAAAAACCCACGAGAAATTATTAAGCTTAATTGTAACTTAACTATTACTACTTAATTTAAATGCACCACTTATCCTACTGAAAATTAAATAATGTTTTGAAGTTTTATCACTGAATGAAAAACTTGCAAAGAGATTTTGATACTTTCAAAAATAAATTAATTAGGACTAATGAATGTTGGTAACATTATTTTCCTAATGAGACTTTTTAGTTTTAGAAGAAGATCAAAGCATATGCATCCCTAGATCTCTAACATGCTTGTAGGGATGAAAAGAAAGTTTTATGACCTTCTTATAATATTTCTATCTCTATATAATCTAGAATATTAAAACATCCTATGGCAAGGCATGCACATTCCAATTAAATACTCATAATTATTACAATATTCTTCTATTGAGGATATACATCACACTAAATTTGAACCACATACATAGCCATTGTATGCATTAAATGAGGAACGGGAGATATTGAAAATTTAAATTCAATCATTAAAGTATTAGTCTATAATAGTGCAAGAAATGCATTCCATATTATTAGACTGAAACTAGAGAATTAGCTAGACATGAAAGTTATAACAAGTCATCTTTATTTCATTCATTAGAAGAAAAAAATACAAAAGAAGTCATAAGAAAATTATAATACGGAAGGATCTAATGATATTCTCCATACTCCTTCCTCCAAACATATAGTTGCTTACATAAATAAGCTAAGATATCCACAATGATAAGTATCTTGCACTTCCCTAGCCTCCCTTAGACTTTTCTCTAAGGGGGCAGTAAATAAACACACTTAATATTATAGAAATTTGTTCATGTTATAGAACTCTCTAAATAACATCACTGAAAAAATATTTATATGAAGTATAAGGATGGATTCATGCTCTACAATACTCAACAAGGTAGTGCCATGACTGTAAGAAATGAACTATTACCTCAATACTGTAGTACTGAATCCACTATGGTGCTGGCTGATTTGGCATGATTATTAATTGAAATAATGTATCTTTTTATTGAGCTAGCATGGCTTCATATCTTTGGCAACTACTCCATTTTGATGCTCTAAATTTAAGCACTCTGATAGTTAAATAAGAAATTTGATGTTGAGGGATTAAAATACACGACACTCCAACGTGAATTTTTCTAAGGCTCAAATGCTGTGGTGTTTAATTTTGGGCATAGTGGGACTATGAGGCGCTGTGATGTAGAATGATAGAGATTGTCAATGCTATAATGTTTGAAATAGCATGATATAAGCTTGCATCATTGCGCTGCTGAACACTTATAATTTTTTTCCATTTTCAACACATTTCCTATAGAAACAAAACTAAAATTATTTATTTTTGCTGAATTCAAATACATTAAATAATAAACAAATTATACTTAATAAATCCCCCCCCCCCCCACCCCCACAAAAAAAAAACTCATACTTGTCTTTAAAGATTGGTAAGACTTTATTTATTAATTTTTTAATAGCCAAAGTAAAAAATTGATAATTTAAAATGACTAAAATATTAGATAATACAACATAGTGTAGAAGTAATTTAGAATAAACAATGTTGTAAGTCTAATTCAAAAAGTCATTACATTTATCCCAATTTACCATTTTTGCTATTGCTTATTTTGAGTCTATCCACTATATATGTAAGTGTAAAATTAACTTTTAAATTTAGAGATAAATAATAAAACTTAGGGATTAATTATGCTCTAAGTTAAATAGGAAGTTCATTAGTGCACAATCATTTGTACTTTTTTCACTTACCTTATCTAATTTGATTTAAGTATTAGGATGCATTTAAATTTAAGCTTCCACTCATAACAATTTTTGAATGTACTCATCTTTTTTTTTTTTTGAAATATTTTCTTTTAGGGTATTCACAATTTTCATTCTTTTAATATTTTATGAGTACATACTTAATGATTTTGAATTTCAATTTTGTTTTCATTTTCTTTCAATCCTAATTTATTTAATGTAAGAATTTAAAAAGATCAATGGTTTTATTTTAAAGTTTATTATGATTTTCTAATTTAAGCTACAGACATCTATTCATTAAATATAAGTATTAATTTTTTCATTTCAGTGGTCAACACATTAATGTACAGTTTCTAGTATAAAAAATAAGTCAATAACTTAAGCTATCTAGGTTGGTTAATTATAAAGTTTTCAACTATAATTATTCTGCAAGGTTCATTCAAACTATCTTCTAGGGCATTATTATTATACTTATTTTATATAAATTTTTATTATAATTTTTATTTTGGCTAAATAAATAATCTTTGTAAATATCTGTAAAGGAATAAATATAATAATTCAGGAATAAGAAAATTTTGAATTAAATGTAAACATAACACACATTGCACTATAAGAAACACAAGATAATATAAAAAAATAACTTTTATGAATGATGTAAAGCTCAAGGCACTAAATATAGTATACTAAAATAAATAGTGAAGATAACTTGTGCCTCAGTTACCATTATGTGATCACATCAAATATGACTCTCATAGTCATACTAGTATAAAGCAAGAACAATATTATATTATCACTAGGTTCTCTCCCAAAGCAAAAGAAAAGAGAAATAAATATGAAAAAAAAACATCCAACAAAAATCTCTCTCTTTCCTTCTTAAAAGAGTTGTGAAGAACATTAATAGAAAATAATAATGACACATAACTATCAAAAACATGATCATCCTTCTCTATTTAATCATCATCAACATCTCTACCTGCGGGGGGGGGGGGGGGGGGGGGGGGGGGTTGCCAAATAAAAGGATCACAAGTAAGTGATGCTGGGATCTACAATTGACCTGGGTGCTCAACAAATGGACTAGTTTTAAATATTTTAACCAATGCATTATTTAATTCAGAGGTATAATGGTTATTCTTCTCCTTATCATCCATGTAATGAGAAGCCCTCATTTTTATTTCATTCTACCACTTATTAGCATCATCACAAAAATCTAACACCCCATCGAAATGGTGTTGCGGATCTGTTTTCATGGATTATGATTTTGATGATAGCAAACACTCTTATTACAAATACTCTTATTTCTCTACGACTGTCATATTTACTGATATTGTAGGTCCACAAGATCAGACTAAATTTTGGAACCAGCTCAAGATTGGGTAGATTAGGTATGAGTCAATTTGTAACCCTTTTCCTTTCTTGAGTCTATTGTATGTGGTGTGGCTCCTGATGCTTTGTAACTTAGAAGATTCTCTGATTGTTTCCTAATGTTTACTGTTTTTGTTAACATCATCCGGGATGATTTTATATCATCTTGGACGATCGGTTCAAAAGTAGAAACTCTAATTAGAACATCATCATTAAAGCAGCCGTCATTATGCAAATAACATTGTCCTGGACGATTTTGTATCGGCCAGGACGACAGGTTCAAAACAGAAAGAATCTGCCGTCAGATCTATTTAGGAATTACTTATTTTTGGACATCGTCCAGAAGATCGTCTAAAACTATAAAATATCATCAGACGATCCAGGACAATTTTTCCTAAATTAATCTAGCATTCAAGGAAAGCAATTATGACTTGATTCAATGATCAAATCGTCCTGGACAATCGCAATATCGTTCTGGATGATATGGTGGACGATTGGACATCGAACTGCTCTTTTTTTAGGGCAATATTCAGGACAATATTCCATGATTTATACTGATCGTCCTGGATGATATATTATTGTCCTGAACAATAAGAACAAATTTCTTCTTTCGTCTCAGATCATCCTGACTAATTGGGCTTAAATTATACTAATCGTACAGTATCATCCTGGACGATAAAGTCGGCAACTTGCATTAATGAGCTCATTTTGAGATATTCTATTTAAGCTTTAGCAAGGCACTTTATAAGTGTCTTTGGCAGCCATTGTAGCTTCATTCTTTTGGGGGGAATTTGAAGAGAGAGCTTGAAAGGGACTGAGGAACGGGTGAAGTCTGAGAGGGAGAAGATCCTGTGAGGGGGGACTCAAGGGAGTGTGGAGGGGGATTCCACACAGTTTCTCCAGCAGGCTTGCACCTTAATACCGTCAGATTCAAGGCTTGTCTCGAGGGAAGTTCACCAAAGAAGAAGATCTTTTTGGTGTCAAAGGACCCGGTGACTCTACCGCACCGGGAAAGGAGGAAGTGATTTTGTAAGGGCTTCTCTGCCTAGCTGTGGGGGATAAAGGGGAGACACTTAGTTTAGTGCAATACTTGGAGGGTGCTTCCAAGGAGTGGACGTAGGTCAAGGTTTGACCGAACCACTATAAATCCGGTGTGTTCTTTTTTTATTACTTCCGCACTTTAGTTTTTATTATGGTGATATTGGTTTTGGTTTGTGTTTTGATTTAAAGATTCTTCTTTTCTAATTCACCTCTATCTTTATTAGCCTTGGGCTAGTTCATAGGGCCTAACATTCCTATCAAACTTTCAAGTGGTATCAGAGCAGTATTTATAAAATCTAGTTTTTAAAAGCTTTTAAATTTTGATCAATGGCTAATTTTTCAAATCATAATATTGCGGAAGGTTATTCAATCACCAGACCACCTTTGTTTGAAAATATTACATTTGATTTTTGGAAAATTCACAATCAATTAATTTTTTTCATGTGGCATATGATTTTAACTGGTTATTCATTACCGTCATGTATTTTAGAAAGAATTAAAACTGACATTCCTTTTAGTCAATGGAATAGAGATGAACGAATCGATGCTCAATTGAATGCAAAATCTTTAAATTACTTTTTCTGTGCTTTAAATTCTGAAGATTTTATGTTAGTATCCACGTGCACTACTGGTAAGAAAGTTTGGGATAAACTACACACCATATACAAAGGCACTAATGAAATCAAGCAATCCAAGTTGAATATGTTAATGCATGATTTTGAACTGTTTTCCATGAAACCTTATGAGACGATCTTAGACATGTATACTAGGTTTATTCAAATTGTGACATCATTACATGCTTTAGGAAAAGAATTTTCAAATTTTGAAAAAGTTAACAAAATTCTTCGTTGTCTACTTGATAAGTTTGATGCTAAAATTGTTGCTATTTGTGAATCAAAAAATTTGAATAATTATTCTATTGATAATTTGATTGGCTCACTCATTGCCTACGGGCAAAGTTTGGGTCAAAGACTTTTGGATGCAGGTGAAACGATTATTCTAAAAGCTGAAGATACGGAAAAGATAGCTTAGTAAGTGACGAAAATAATGACTTGACAAGCAAATTAAAAAGCTCACCAAAGCATAAGCATCAACAAAAATGGAAGAAAGATAAAAATGGTAAGGATGTTAATATTTCTTCTGACGTTATTTGCTTTCGATGTACGAAGCATGGACATATAAAAAACCAGTGCCCTAATTTAAGAATTCTTTCTGCGAAAGAAAAAGGTAAAGCAAAGCAAATTTTAAATTGGGAAAAAAATGAAAAACAAAAAATTTCCTGGGCAGACCTGATTTCTGAAGCATCGGACTAGAAGAAAGATAATGGTTAAAAGTCTTGTTTGTGTGTTTGTGTTGTGTTTTGTTTTTAGTTATTTTTTGTTTTTTATTTTATTTCGATTTTATTTTATGTTTTTGTCTTTGTTTATTCTTTGATTTTTTTTTCTTGTTTCGTGAAATTTTTTCTCTGATCAACACATACATTCACTTTTCTGAAAATGAAAAATCTACTTCCTATTTTTTCTTGAAATCTATAGCAGGTTGTGATTGACTTCTCTAAAAATAGTTAAATTAAGGAAACTCATATTTTTTACTCTCAATCTCTATTTCCTAAAAGAGGTTATTCTACTTTTGATTTAAAATCTTTTTCATATTTTAAATTAGTCTTTAAAACTAAAAATTTTTATCTCCCTACATTTTATTTATCCCATAGGGATCTTTTGCAAGTTGTTGAATCTAACTCATAATTTTCTTAATCAAGAATTTTCTTAATCAATAGGATGGGTTTACTTTTATTTTTAAGATTTCAGAAAGTAGCATATTAAAAAAAATTGGCCAATGATACCAAAAATAAAAGATGCGCAAAGTCGCCAAATTGAAAAATATTCACAAAAGTGTATAAAAAATCAAAATATGCACAAAGAGCGCCATTCAAATTTTCAAGAGGCATAAAATGAGCCCACAAATTTTAATGCTTACTATTCTTGTACTTCTTAAAAGCTTAAGAAAACCCTTGATACTTTCGATACTTGATTTTGAAAAATATGATTCCTGATTCAACAATTTGTGCATTAATCTTTTATTAGATATATTTTATGAAAGGAGTTTTGAAAAATTAGTGTTTCTTTTTATAATTTATTTCATGATTTAGATATTGAATTAAAAAGTTTTTGAGCCTTTTTAAAGAACTTGAGTTTGAATTATCAAATTCTGAATTTTTAACCTTTTATGGGCTATACGTTGTCAACACAATTCTATTAAGTTTTTGATTAAAACTAAGAGGTAAATTTCTCATTTTAAGAATATTTATTTTGTTCACTATATCAGATATCATTTTGTCTTTTAATCGTTTTGTTTGTGCCCCTTATCTTTTTGATAATGTCAAAGGGGGAGAACGTATTGTTGAATTTGTATCCTTTATCTTTTTTTCTTTTAAAAAATTAAAAAACAACAATTTTTTTATCTCCCCTATTTTTAAAGTTTTATTCTAGTGAGGGAGAAATTAGGAGAAAATATTTTCTTATTTGCAAATTCAAATCATAATGTTTGTTATCATTAAAAAGGAGGAGATTTTTATGGATCTGTTTTCATGGATTATGATTTTGATGATAGCAAACTCTCTTATTGCAAATACTCTTATTTCTCTACGACTGCCTTATTTACTGATATTGCAGGTCCATAAGATCAGACTGTATTTTGGAACCAGTTCAAGATTGGGTAGACTAGGTCTGAGTCAATTTGTAACTCTTTTCCTTTCTTGAGTTTATTGTATGTGGTGTGGCTCTTGATGCTTTATAACTTGGAAGATTCTCTGACTGTTCCCTAATGTTTACTGTTTTTGGTAACATCGTCCGGGATGATTTTATATCGTCCAAGACGATCGACTGAAAAGAAGAAACCCTAATTAGGGCATTCTCATTAAAGCAGCCGTCATGCAAATAACATCGTCCTAGATGATTTTGTATCAGCCAGGACGATATGCTCAAAACAGAAAAAATCTGCCGCCAGATCTATTTAGGAATTACTTATTTTTGGACATCGTCCAGAAGATCGTCCAGGACTATAAAATATCATCTAGGACGATCCAGGATAATTTTTCCTAAATTAATATGGCATTTAAGGAAAGCATTTATGACTTGATTGGACGATCAAATCGTTCTGGACTATCGCAGGATCGTCCGAGACGATACGCTGGACGATTGGACATCGTACTGCTCTTTTTCAAGGCGATGTTCAGGATGATATTCCATGATTTATACTGATTGTCATGGATGATATATTATCGTCCTGGACGATAAGAACAAATTTCTTCTGACCGTCTCAGATCGTCCTGGCTAATTGGGCTTAAATTATACTAATTATACAGGACAATATTTATATCATCCTGGACGATAAAGTCGATAACTTGCATTAATGAGCTTGTTTTGAAATATTCTATTTAAGCTTTAGCAAGGCACTTTGTAAGTGTTTTTGGCAGCCATTATAGCTTTATTCTTTTGGGGGGAACTTGAAGAGAGAGCTTGAAAGGGAGTGGGAAACGGGTGAAGTCTAAGAGGGAGAAGATCCTGTAAGGGGGGACTCAAGGGAGTGTGGAGGGGGATTCCACATGGTTGCTCCGCCAGGCTTGTACCTTAATACCGTCAGATTTAAGGCTTGTCTCGAGGGAAGTTCACCAAAGAAGAAGATCTCATTGGTGTCAAAGGACCCGGCGACTCCGCCACACCGGGGAAGGTAGAAGTGATTTTGTAAGGGCTTCTCCACCTAGCTGTGGGGCTAAAGGAGAGACACTTAGTTTAGTGCAATACTTGGAGGGTGCCTCCAAGGAGTGGACGTAGGTCAAGGTTTGATCAAACCACTATAAATGTTTTGTGTTTTAATTTAAAGATTCTTCTTTTCCAATTCACCTCTCTCTTTATTAGCATTGGGCTAGTTCATAGGGCCTAACATCCCTAACGAACTTTCATATGGTTTCCCAAATCTTTCGGCTACCTGCTCTCCTAATAATTTAGGAGTCCTGGAACTCCTACTTCCATTGTTGTTGTCTGGCTAACTTGATGATCTCGACTCACTAAGACCTCCCTCTTCATTAACTCATTTTGCCTTTTTAAAAATAAAAAAATTTCTTTTAGTAAGGGCCGATAAGAAATAACTCCCCAGTTTTTTCCTCCTTACACCAACATTTACACACAAGACATAGACAAGTGATGGGTGCCCAAATCCAACTTAAGTGGCACCCCTAATGATATAAGTCAAAGAAGTGAAAATAAACATTCATACATCTATGGAAGAACCTAATTGAATGGCATAATTAAGTAGGGCATGGTCAAGGGTTACATCACTAATATTACTACTAAGTGGAAGGCGAAAAAAAATGAATTAATGCCATACCATAAAGTTTTGGAAAGAGAAGATGAAGGAAGGTTTATGAGTTTGTTTTCCCTTTTCTTCCAAGTTACTTCCTTATTTGTTCCAAAGAATACTCTCAAAATTTCATCAAGATCTATGGGAGTTCCACAAAGAGCAATGCACTCATCAAATTCAAAAATTTTAAGTTTATAAAGGTGGTATATAATAACAGAATCAAAAGGAACCTACTTATCCCTTACTTAACATTTATTTTCTACAACCTCTTTCACATTAGAAAAAAAATCCTTGATTATATTTACAATATAGGGTTGTTCAAAGATATGCTTTTAAAAATTACTTAAGAATGATCTGAATGATAGGGATACTAGGATTTTAGATGCCTCACACAGGAATAAGTTGACTAGGAAATCTATAAACCTTTGCTCAACCTTAATAGAAATAAACTTACCCTTATCATAAGAAGAGGAAGATCTCTTCTTTCCAAACATCTAAAGGTCCATTTCACATAAGGGAAAATACAAAGCTTGATACTAAAAAGAGGAATGAAAATGCACTGAAATAAATGGAACAAATAGATTAAAATTTATAAACAGTTCATGTAGTGCAGCACTGAAGATGTGGGCGATATAATGCTTGAAGGAAAAATTAACAACATATAAATCAACAAGCGCTGAGGCGGTGCAGGACACATGGAAATGCAGTGATTCGCTTGGGAAATTGAAGCATTTATTCTTTTACTAGGCGATCATTATGGTGTTTAACATGTATGAGCAATATGATGCTGATAAAGACTACCGGCGAGACACTTTAATTGAATTCAAAATGATTTTGACCTAACACCATGGCATTTGAGACAACATTGTAGCACTCACCAAAACATAATAATGAAAAGGTTATTATATGTACAATTGATTGACTAAATTGCCATAATAAATATTAAAATAACTTATCAAGCATTATGGTGCTTGAAGATGTAGCATCATGCCACTTAAGATAGTATCCAAGCGTTGTAATGTTGAAGAATATAGTGCTGCAGTGGTAAAATCTAGCATTTTTCATAAGGGCACAAATGATGTTGTGCTATTTTTGAATGTCGTAATGCTTGATAAGCAAATATTGTGGCACTTCCAATCCTAGCACCACGAGCTAGTTCAATTTTCAGCATAACAATATTTTCTTTGGAAATATATCATAACTTAGCCAAAATCACAAATTAATAAGTCTTTCAAACAATGCACCACATTCAAATAGAAATAATGTATAAATCATAAAACATTAAAAAAATAAAAATACTAAAGAAACACCAAGAAAAATTGGGTTGCTCCCAGTACAACACTAAGTTTATAGTCTTCCTCTAGGCTTTCCAATATTTTTTATTTTTCTTTGGGTGCCACTATCACTCTTCAAGTGGTTTCAACTATGGTCTTTCTCTTTATCTTTAGGGTTAATTTCAGTATTATTGGGTAATTAACCAAGTGGTCTACTACTAAAAGAGAATAAAATTTATCCAAATTGAGTTCCCAAATTTTTTTTAAGAAGCTAAATTGTGCAATTGAGTTACTAATTTAATCACTTCCTCTTCCAAAGGTGTCTTCCTTTTTTTATGAACTGATTGTTTTGATTAAATCCTAGAGATTAAGATGTTCTTGGATTCATAATAGGTTGTTGAGATTATTCAAATTCCCTCCTTGATTAGATTGAAATATATTCAATTATTTATTACTAACAATATTAGTTGAACAACTAAAATTGTGGTGGCTCCTCCAACCTAGCTTATATGTATTGGAATAGGGATTACTTTGCCTTGTAATAAAGTTTATATTTTTAAACCCTATACTACTACTATCACTAATAAAAAATTTATTATGCTCTTCCAATTACATATATTGTCCTATTCTTGAGTTAACTCAAGTAGTATCAAATTTCTTTGAAATTATAGCTACTTGTGTAGTAAGAGCTAATAAAATATCTGATTTATAGAGTTTAACTACTCTCTTAGGATTCACCCTATCACTAGGCCAATGAAATTTCTTTGTAGAAATTTTCTCTATTAGTTCATATGCTTCCTCAAATCACTTAGACATTAAAGATCCACTAACAATAGCCTCTATGATTAATCTAAGGGAATATATTAGTCCATTGAAAAAAGTCAAAAAAACGCAAACAATTTGGAAAGGTATGGTAAGGGAATTTCCCTAAATCTCTCCCCACTTTCATAAATTTATTTTCACTCAAACTGAACAAAAAATGTGATCTCATTTCTAAGTTTGAAATACTTAGCTAAGAATGTATGAGCCAACTCATTCCAAGTAGTTATAGAGCAAACCCAAGGGTAAAAAATTCAACCACATCTTATCCTCTTCAATTAGAGAAAACGGGCAAAATTTATGTTTAATAATATCATCATTAACACCTTTATACTTAAATGTTGCACAAAATTCATAAAAAAATTGCTAAATGTGAGTTGGGATCTTCAATAGGAGTTCTCCAAAACTGAGACTTTTGAACCATTTGAATTATGATATATGTCAGTTTAAATTCATTAGCTAGGATAGTAGGTTATTAATACTCAGCAAAATCCAACTAGTATAGGGTTAGCATGCTCCCTATGAGGTCTAAAATAGTTCTGATCATGTATTGGGTCTGTCATCTATAAATTCTTTTTGTTTATCAAATTTTTGTAATGGTTCTTTATATTTCACGATTAAATAATAAGGGCTCCTTATTGGATCTACAAAGCATACAATAATCATGAAATAAATAAAATAAAAATCATAAGTTGAATAATCAATAAAACACTTTTTTTTTATTTTTAATTCTTTTCAATCAAAATAAAAATACCAAAAATAAGTAGATCTAAATCTATAAAAAATTTAAACAATACATTACTTCCCCATTAATTATGCTAAAAAACATGATAGGAGCTTAAGGTGAGCTAGTATATGCCTCACAAAGGTTGGAATATGCTTAGGTTTCTTTGATGCACAATTAATAAAATCTCACTAAAATATGCGAGTATATTAGTCAAATAAAAAATAAAAAAGTGATAAAATAGGTTGTTAAATTCATGAGAATGTGTTCTACTTTATTTCAACTTAGATACACTATCTAAATTTAAATACAACACTTATCCCACTAAAAATAAAAATGATATTTTAGAGTGTTTCTCACAAAAGGAAAAGTTAGAATAAGATTTTGATACAAATAAAAATAAAATGCTCTGGACTAATGAATGTAAATAATATAGCTTTCCTAATGAGTCTCTTTGATTTTAGATGTGGGTCAGAGCATATGCAACCCTGAATCTCTGTCAAGTTTATAGGGGTGAAAAGAATGATTTATGACAAACCTACAATATTTTATCTCCATAGAGCATATAATATTCAAGCATCCTATGTCTAGGTCTACCAACATTCCATTTCGTTATTCCAGTATTCCTCCATTGATGCTATACATCACACTAATTTTTAGCTACATCTTAACCATTGTATGCAATAAAAGAATAGAAGATATCAAAAACATCAATACATTCATTAGAGCATAAAAGTGAACATTAGTATATGCTATTCTATCTACATAATTAGCCTAAAATTAGATAATTATCATGATATGGATGATATAATAAGTGAACTAATCTTTTTTTTTTTCATTCATTGGAAGAAAATATAAAAATGAAATAATTAGAAAATTCTCACCCAGATGAATCAAATGATCTTCTCCACACTCCTTCCATAAAACACAAAGATTCTCATAAAAATAGGCTAAGATTTCTATAAGGATAAGTATCTTGCACTTCCCTATCCTCTCTTAAACTTTACTCTAAGGGGACACTAAGAACACACTTAATATTATTGAAATTCACTTAAGTAACAGAGCACTTGGAAAAACATCACTAAAAAGCTATTTATAGGAGGTTCAAGAATGAGTTTAGGCATGGTAGTGCTCCACAAGTAAGCATGATGGCGGTGAGAATGCATTAGCACCTCAGAAGTCTAATGTTGGCTCTACTACGACATTGGCTGACATGGCACAATTATTAATTGAAATGGTGCATCTTTTTGTTTAGTTGGTGTGGTTTCTCATCTTTAGCAATCACTCCATCATGAAACTCCAAATTTTGAGTGCCACAACACTAAAATTGGGAATCTGATGCAAAGTCTTTAAAAGGCATGGCAAAATGATGTGAATTTTCCCGAGGCTCCAATACTACGATGCTAAATTATGGGCATAGCAGCATTGTGTAGTGCTAGAACATTAAGCTTTGCATCATTGCAGTGATGAATGATAGAGAAAGTAGAAACCAATATGTCTAAAATAGGCACCTCAATGTAGTTGATCTTGGTATTGCAATGTGATATAAGTTCATATAGCAATGCCACGTACCATTTAAATTTTTTGGCATTTTCTAAATAGTTCATGCACAAACACAATTAAAATAATACCTTTTCACTTAATTTAAATATAATAAATAGTAAAAAAATTTCATTTAACTTCTCCAAATGGGTTGATGGAAAAGAAACTCCCAAAATTGATGTTCAGGTAGTAAGTAAATTTCATAAGAAAATGTTTTTTCAAGATTTGGAGCACTTAGAATGATTATTAGTGGTGGGGGAATTGTTGAATCTAGTAATTAGGTTGTTAAGCCTAAGTTAATGTCCCAAGGCTACCAAGAGGGGGGGTGAATTGGTAGTTTAAAAATTTTAAACCCTCTTTGAAGATTAAGTTGAACCGAAATGAAAATTTTTCTTTTAAAGTTTTTCTAGAAAATATTTTTCAACCATAGAGTTGTTAAAAATTAAAATAAAATGCGGAAACAAAAAAACTGTAAATGACACCAGATTTATAGTGGTTCAGTCTATAACCAGACCTACATTCACTCCTTAGAGGCACCCTCTGAGTATTGCACTAAAACCAATAGTGACTCTCCTTTTGCACCCACAGCAAGGCGGAGAAGCCTTTACAACACACTCTTTTCACCACTACCCGGTGCGGCAGAGAATCGTCGTCCTTTTACACAATCCCCAGTGCTGGCAGAGAACCGTCGTCCTTTTACACAATCCCCAGTGCTAGCAGAGAACCGTCATCCTTTTACACAATCCCTAGTGCTGGCAGAGAACTATCATCCTTTCACACGCTCCTAGTGTGGGCAGAGAACCCTACGGCTATTCACACTCTCCAAGTGTAAGAAGCGATCCCTTCGGCTGTTCACACTCTCCAAGTGTCGGCAGAGAACCGGATCTCCTTGACAGATCTTCTCATAAGAATCTAGAAGGAAGAAGGAAAAGAGTGAAGTAATCCCAATTCACAAGTAGAGACTCTTACCTTTGAAATCCAAGTGAAGCCTTCTCGCTCCAGTGGTAGGAATCCTCCCTTGAATGCTCTCTTCCACTCTCTCCTTGGCTATTCTCTCAAGAGACACGAAGATCAAATGACAAAAAGATTGGGTGGCAGTCTAATTTGGACTATTTATATAAAAGATAAGAAAAACCGCCCAAAAACTACAAGTTTTCAATTCTGTACGCAATGGATCGTCCTATACTATCATGGATCATCCTGGACGATTTTACTTAAACGATCTGAAACGACCCTACTTGAATATGTGTACGAAATGTCTTCATACAGCTGATCGTCCTGTACGAATTTGGTTCGTCCAGTACGAACAGTTATTACAAGGTCAGTTCTAGAAACTACTGAAAACTGTTCTAAGTCGGTTAATCATTTGGACGAGAATATGTTCGTCTGGATGAAATTTTTACAGAGAACCGATAATCCTGGACGATTCTTGACTTCGTCTGGACGAAAATTTTCCAGAGACCTGATTGTCCTGGACGATTTTTAATTTCGTCTGGACGAAATCTTTCCAGGGGACCAGTCGCCACGGACGATAATAAAATTCATCTGGACAAAAATTTTATAGTGAACCAATCGTCCTGGACGATAATTAATTTCGTCCTGGACGAATAGGACTTAGAAAAAAAATTTCAAGCAAGTTCCTATTCGTTCCATGTGCTCTATAGGAGATAACTGTCTGATCGTCCCGTACGATCGGATATTATCCCGTACGATCGGATATCGTCTCGTACGATAAGTATAAAATTTTTATGATCCCCTTATGTGTGTGTGTATGTTTTTATTCACTCAATTACAATCACTCCCTTTCAAATTTAATTCAAAGAAAAATGTAAGTTTCAAATTAACAAAATATCTCATGTTGAATTTGATTTGAAGTTTTCGTAGTCTGGAGTCTGATTTTCCTGAAATGTTAGTACACACAAGAGCAAATACAAATCTTCTAAAATTTTTAGGAGATAACTACACATTTGAACAATAATGTTTGGAATCATCAAAACTATACAAGTTGCAAAAATGTAAAGCATTCAAATAACAACTATTCTAACAATCTCCCCCTTTTTGATGATGATAAAACAATTATTATTTGTATAGTTTTAATTTAAACAAATCTCCTATCTCCTAAACTCCCCCTAAATTGATGAATACTTAAAAATAAGGAGGCATTTTGAAGCAAAGAATAATATTTTTGTTTTTCAAAAATTTTTAACACAAACAATCACAAAGTCAAACACACAAAAGCAAAATGCAAACAAAATAATCAAAACAAAACAAACAGAATAATCAAAATAAAATAAATCAAAACACAATAATTTCTCTCCCTTTTTGACAACAACAAAAAGTGAAGAAGAAATAGACGAGAAATGTAAGTAATTATATGAAATTTATTTGAAAATTTAATCTAAATGGTGACTGACATAAGGTATGCAATTTTAAACTAAAAACATTAGGTCAATCATAGAAATTCATAAAATTTAAGAAGTGATATAACATTGTAAGTAAGAAGAATTTTTCAAAGACATGATTCAATTTAGACATTCGAATATAGAAAATCATTACAAGAGAGATGTAAAAAAAAAATTTATATTTCAAAGTTCAATGGAATATAAATGAACATAAGATCAATTTGAATTAAGAGATTGAAAAATTTGGAAAGAAGAGAATTACCACATGTGGCGCTTTGCGCATCTTTTTCAAAAAAATTTTGGGGCACATTTTTGTGCATTTTTTCTTTGTTGGGCTTATTTTGTGCCTCTTTTTCACATTGCAAATCTTTGCGCATCCCTTTTGATTTTTGTACTTTTTGTACAATTTTCAATAGTAATTGAGACCAATTTTTTCCAAAATCAATAATCTAAAATTTCAAATATTTCTAAGTGCATAAATATCACTTGAGCATAGAAATACAAAATAAGAAAACATCTAAATTGCAATAATAATATTAACTTTTATGTAGTCTAAATGAATAGACATGAATTTAAAAGTTTTAATTACAACAAGTTATAAATAACTTTTAAATTTAGAAAGACTAGATTTTCTAATATAGATAATCTCAAATTACAATCTAATTTAAGCACTATGAAGATTAAATAATACTAATGAAATTCATAAAAATTAACCATATTCCAAAAACAAATCAAATTTGAAACAAGTACAACATCCATTGATATTAATGAAAGGATTACACATTTCATAATATCTAAAAACAAGTAAGAAAATACACTGAACTTAAAAGAAAAAAACAAACATAAAAACAAACACTTAATATAAAACTGACACAACAAAACATAAAACACGAGTACAACAAACACAAAGAAATTCATTTCTACTGTTCTGGAGGAGGAGGAGGAGGAATGCCGCCAAAAAAATTGAAGTAGGAGGCCATCAACATTACATTGGTATTAATTTCATGTACTTCATTTCTAATATTACCAATGTCTTATTGCTGCTGCTTAAGTTGAGCATCAAATTGATCAACCTTTGATCAACGTGAGTCTTTAATCTATCAAATCTTTCAATCAGATTCTGATAATCTGACTGAGGTGCAGAAGTTTGCTCTCCTTCTTCTTCCTCTTCTGAAGCACTGGCATGTGCTTTTCCTTTTTCCTCCTTAAAAAGCAATCTGAAGGAAGTATCATTATAGTAAACTGGCTCTTCGTATTCATCATCAGGATGCACTAAGTTGTATTTCTTTTCCAAAATGTATGTGACTAAGTGTCCTAATGAGATGTTTCTTTTTCTCTTCTGTTCTGCATGTCCTATTTCTGAAAGCCCATAGATATGATCTATGATAAGTTGGGCTTCGTCAATAGGATAACATTCTATAATAAAAAAGGTTAGAGCAGAAAGGAGAGGGGTAATATTAATCCTATCACCAGCTTTAGGAATGATTGAAGATCGAAGGATATGCTGGATGATTCGGGCATTTTTGGTCATATCGGATACTCTAGCGACATGATAGTCAAGACCATTTTGTCTAATTACCCTATTGACATCATACCATTTGAAAGTGGTTTCTGTCATTAGGGTGTGGGCTCTATATCCCTCAGTTCTTAAGTTCAAAAAGGCACCAAGGTCGTGCTTGGTGATTTCAACTTTTTGCTTGAAGACATAAGAACTTATGGAGGAGTGGTCTGAATTAAAACTCATGTTTGCTAGGAAATAGTGGTAGGTTTGCTTGTTGTAGAAGTGGACGAGAGAAAGTATGAAATGAAATTGGGTTGAGGCAAAAAGGTGCATTACCTTAAAATTTAACTCGCTTTGGATTAAAATACGAGAGGGAGTTATTTTGGCGGATGCAAAATAAGGAAAAGATTCCTCATTTGCCTTAGACAGGAAGTTTTCTGAGGCATTCCTATTGGGTTTCTTTACCAACACCTTTTGTCTCTTGCTTGAGGAGGCCATTGTCTATGAAAAAGTAGCCCTTATCACATAGCTGACTTATGCTTAACAGATTATGTTTTAAGCCTTCAACTAATAACACATTGTCTATGAAAAAGTTTTTCAAATTTCCAATCATACCTTATCCAACCACTTTATGCATAAACCTTGCTTCCAGCATTATGAATTGAGCAGTATCTCCAGTCATATGTTTTGAACATCCACTGTCCAGGTACCATATACTCTCACGAGGTCTTGTGTGAGAGTATACCTGCAAAATTCTTAAATGTTAGACCTGGGAACCCAAACAAGTTTGGGTTCACCTTTATGAAATTTATAATCAGATGCATGCATGATATGTCTAGGTTTATACATCTTAGTTCTCCACATCAAATTAATTTTCATCTTTAAAGTGCAAGTGTGAGATATATGTCCCAAAAATCCATAATTATTACATTTAACATTAGGAAAAATATACCTATGTCTTCTTTCATATGATTGTCTTCTAAGGGATTTCATGAATTTATGATAATATTTAGGATTTGTAAAATCTTCAAGTTTAGGGGGGTTCATATTATCCTCGAGAGCTCTTATTGTGAGTTTGTAAAATGAATTCATATCTTCCAAGATTCGATTGGTATAATTGATTATATATGTCTTGCTCTCAGATTCATCCTTAAAATTCTTAAATTCTTTTTCAAGTTCAGCATAGGATGATTTTAAATTCTCAAAATTTTTATTCAAGTCATCATATTCATCAAGTAGTTTCATGTGGTTGTTATCTATTAAAGCAAGATCTTTCCTAAGGATTTCATGTTCCTTATTAAGCTTTTCCAATTCTAAACCTAAACTAGCATGCATCTTTTTCATTTTCCTATATGCATCATGCATGTGTTCAGAAACTTCAAACAATTCATCATAGGTTAAATCACATACCTCTTCTTGATCTGATTGTTCAACATTATCTGCCATCAAGCAAAGGTTGGTGACTTCTTCTTCTTTTTCAGTCTCAGATGAGTCTGAAGCTGAGTCCGCCCAGAAAGCCCTTTAAAACTTCTTCTTGCCCTTCTTTACCATTGGTTTCTCCTCTACCTTCTCCTTGCTAGGAGTGGCTTTGAGTTTTGGACAATCAGTCTTTATATGACCTGGTTTCCTACATTCATAACAAATCACTTCATTAGAAATCTTACCATTTCTGTTATACTTACCTCTATTCCATTGCTGGCATCTCTTCTGCTTCCTCTTTAAAATGCTTCTAAATTGTCTAGTCATCAATGCAATATCATCTTCATCCTCAAGTTGTGAGTGTTCACTTTCTGACTCTTCCACATTTAGTGCAATATTCTTGTCCTTTCGTGGTTCACCTGCATCAATCTTTCTTTGACTTACTCCTTGCTCATAAGCAATGAGTGAACCAAGAAGATTATCAATGGAATAAATGTTCAGATCTTTAGACTCTGTAATTGCAGTAATTTTAGCATCATAAGCAGTAGGTAAACAACAAAGAATCTTATTGATCATTTTAGCATTAATTAATTCCTTACCAAGTGCATGCAAAGAAGTGACAATTTGAGTGAATCTTGTGTACATATCTCATTTGTCCCTTCATAAGTTATACAAAGTCTATCCCATATGTACTTTCCGCTTTTACAAGTGGAAACTCGCATGTAGTCTTCAGATTTTAAAGCACAAAAGAAACTATTTAAACATTTGGCATTTAATTGTGCTAAGTCACGTTCTTCAATAGTCCAATCTGCATAAGGTGTTTCTACCCTAACTCCATCAACTAATCTAGTTGGTTTTGTGTAACCTTCCTGGACTAGCATCCACATGCGATAATTAAGTGACGGTAAGAAAGTAGACATGCGTGTTTTCCAAAAATCAAAAAGAATATTGTCAAACAGTGGAGGTCTAGTGATAGAGTAACCCTCGGGTGTGTTTCGGTTTCCAAATGTAGCCATCTACGTTAATCAAAAAGTAGTTCAAACTTATGATTTTGAAACGATGCTCTGATACCACTTATTGAATCTAGTAATTAGATTGTTAAGCCTAAGTTAATGTCCCAAGGCTACCAAGAGGGAGGGTGAATTAGTAGTTTAAAAATTTTAAACCCTCTTTGAAGATTAAGTTGAACCGAAATGAAAATTTTTCTTTTAAAGTTTTTCTAGAAAATATTTTTCAACCACAGAGTTGTTAAAAATTAAAATAAAATGAGGAAACAAAAAAACTGTAAATGACACCAGATTTATAGTGGTTCGGTCTATAACCAGACCTACATCCACTCCTCAGAGGCACCCTCTGAGTATTACACTAAAAATAATAGTGACTCTCCTTTTGCACCCACAGCAAGGCGGAGAAGCCTTTACAACACACTCTTTTCACCACTACCCGGTGCGGCAGAGAACCGTCGTCCTTTTACACAATCCCCAGTGCTGGTAGAGAACCATCGTCCTTTTACACAATCCCTAGTGCTGGCAGAGAACCGTCATCCTTTTACACAATCCCCAGTGCTGGCAGAAAATCGTCGTCCTTTCACACTCTCCTAGTGTGGGCAGAGAACCCTGCGGCTGTTCACACTTTCCAAGTGTAGGAAGCGATCCCTTCGACTGTTCACACTCTCCAAGTGTCGGCAGAGAACCGGATCTCCTTGACAGATCTTCTCATAAGAATCTAGAAGGAAGAAGGAAAAGAGTGAAGTAATTCCAATTCACAAGTAGAGACTCTTACCTTTGAAATCCAAGTGAAGCCTTCTCGCTCCAATGATAGGAATCCTCCCTTGAATGCTCTCTTCCACTCTCTCCTTGGCTATTCTCTCAAGAGGCACGAAGATCAAATGACAAAAAGATTGGGTGGCAGTCTAATTTGGACTATTTATATAAAAGAAAAGAAAAACTGTCCAAAAACTACAAGTTTTCAATTCTGTACGCAATGGATCGTCCTGTACGATCATAGATCGTCCTGTACGATCATGGATCGTCCTGGACGATTTTACTTAAACGATCTGAAATGACCCTACTTGAATATGTGTACAAAATGTCTTCGTACAGCTGATCGTCCTGTATGAATTTGGTTCGTACAGTACGAACAGTTATTACAAGGTCAGTTCTAGAAACTGCTGAAAACTGTTCTAAGTCGGTTAATCGTTTGGACGAGAATATGTTCGTTTGGACGAAATTTTTACAGAGAACCGATCATCCTGGACGATTCTTGACTTTGTCTGGATGAAATTTTCTAGAGGACCAATCGCCATGGACGATAATTTATTTTTGTCTGGACAAAATTTTTCCAGAGACCCGATCGTCCTGGACGATTTTTAATTTCATTTGGACAAAATCTTTCCAGAGGACCAGTCTCCACGGACGATAATAAAATTTGTCTGGACGAAAATTTTATAGTGAACCAATCGTCCTGGATGATAATTAATTTCGTCATGGACGAATAGGACTTAGAAAAAAATTTTCGAGCAAGTTTCTATTCGTTCAATGTGCTATATAGGAGATAACTGTCTGATCGTCCCGTACGATCAGTATAAAATTTTTATGATCTCCTTATATGTGTGTGTATGTTTTTATTCACTCAATTACAATCACTCCCTTTCAAATTTAATTCAAAGAAAAATGTAAGTTTCAAATTAACAAAATATCTCATGTTGAATTTGATTTGAAGTTTTCATAGTCTGGAGTCTGATTTTCCTGAAATGTTAGTACACATAAGAGCAAATACAAATCTTCTAAAATTGTTAGGAGATAACTACACATTTGAACAATAATGTTTGGAATCATCAAAACTATACAAGTTGCAAAAATATAAAGCATTCAAATAGCAACTATTCTAACAGGAATCATTTTTATAATAAGAGAGTTGATACATTAATTCATAATTATGGTATTAAATAAAGAGTAGCAATTTCTTATCATCCTTAAACTAGTTATAAACCTAAAATAAGTAAAAAGGAGATTAAAAGAATTCTGAAATAATTGTAAGTCAAAATAGGAAGGATTGGGCTTTGAAATTAGACGATGCACTTTTTGCTTATAGGACCGCATTTAAGACACTTATAAGAATATCACCCAGTAAACTAATTTTTGGAAAGTCTTGGTCCATAAATGAATTTAATTAATTTGAAGGATGCTAAAGAGAAAATAATATCATAGTTGAATGAGTTGGATAAATTTAGATACGAGGCTTTTGAAAATGTAAAAATATGTAAGGAGAAAAATAAAAATATCATGATTGTAAACTAATTAGGATGGAATTCATGCCTAGATAGGAAAATTTACTATATAATTTACGACTATTATTATTTTAAGGTGTACTCTATGGAGAGGTTGATATCTAAGACCATAAAACTAAACATATTTTTTTTGTAAATTTAATAGTTTGAGGTTAAACCCCTATATAAGAGGAGATGTTAATTGACTTAAAAGCTTTTTAAAGATAGCTTATTCTTAATTAGGATTTTAGTATAGTTTTGTTGAAGACTATAAACTTAATACTATCTAGTAGGCAAAGTAGTTGATCTAAATATCTTTTGATGACAAGTTAAAGTACATTTTGGGAGGCAAACCCAGTTGATCATATGGTTTGTTGATTAGGTTGTGTATGATTGATGTTTTAATTCAGTTATCAAATAAAAAAAAAAGAGAGAAAGAACATAAAAGAGAAGATCTAAGATTTCACTATTGCTATCAAAACAACAAATATGGAGACTTCATTTGAATTCTTAGACTTAATTTGGGGAGCAATAAGAAAGCCATCCACAACGAAGCCTTAAAATCATATTATAGCTCTCTTCTATATATTTGGGACAAATATAGTGCTACAAGAATTATTAAATAAAATTGAAATTATGTAACAAGGTTCATTAAATGCTAGTTGTAAATTTTAACAAGTCTTGCTAGTTTTTTGCAATTAAAATATATGAAGAACTCATGATAAGTTTCAAGTAACAAATGAGTTTAGGAGAAGCCACTACCGACTTCTCTTTGAGCAAGTGAATAACCTTGAACTTGGGCAAATTCATTTTGTGAGTTCAAGTGAACATGAAACATGGTATCAAACAATTGTGAAGACTTCAAGTGATCTCATTCTTGAGTAAGAGTTTTTTTTTTTTTTTTTTGAAAACTTGAAGGCTTAGCCCATTCTATTAATAAAAGAAAGGAGTACAAAAATTGAAAGAACCAAAATTAGCCATAAATAAAAAACTCAGGCTAGACAAAAAGTAGGAGGGGAAAAATAAAAAATCTCAAAAAAAAAAAAAAATCAAAAGAAGAGAGGTAAATTAAAAAGAAATGAACTGGTCAGGACTTAGAACAAGAAAAAAGTATAGATTAGTGAACACAATATTTCCTTTGGTTGCAAGAAGACTATACAAAAGGAAAATGGCAGGCGTCATCATCGTTCAGAGGCCGAAAAAAACCTGCCCAACAAATACTTGAAGGAATGCGTCCCAGGCAGCAAAAAAGCATCCCATATAGCTTCAAAGAAGCAGCAGTCAGACATCTAAAATACAACACAATATCATCACATAAAGCTACAAAGAAGCATCTCCAAAGACAGCAATTTTAAGGCTATGATGATAAATAGGAATTCCAAAGTTAATGTGACAGCCATCAGGTATCTTGATTTACTGTTTAATAGGGACCAAAGGCTCGTAGCATCAACAAACCACACATAAAATGATATACATGGCATATAAATCAGAACCATCATAGAAACCAAAAAGATGAGATGTACGGGTAGTAAATACATTCAACAGAATGTACAAAAATCAGAAAGTAAAATAGACAACAAAATGAAAAGTCAAGTGTATCTCAAGTTCATCTTCTTCTTAATTAGTCTCCCATTTTTCCATTTGTCAAGTTTTAAGTAAACAACTATATAAATCTTTTTAGATAAAGTGACAGCATACGCAGCTTTAGCATTAAATCTTCAATTATTTTATTCAACCCATTTAAAGTAGATAGTAACATTAAGTATAAGGAGGTTACCATTCTTTAAGTTTTGATCTCTCACGGAACCAACAATATGCTCTAGATCTTGGAGAATTGTGGGCCGAAGGAAGAAGTTATGAAACAAAGGGATTAATTAGTTTAGAACATGAAAATAATAGTCACATTCAAAGAATAAGTGGTTTGCATTTTTAGAATAGCCATGGAAAAGCATATAGTTTTGATCCCAAATGAATATGTTTCTTTTAGAAAGAGCCTCAATAGTTTTAAGACCACCTCTCAGTGCCAACCAGGTGAAAATTAGTACAAAATTATAAGGAGTTCATTTGTGCATAGGTTGATTAATTGACAAAAATTGAGTTATAAATTAGTGGTGTGTTTGTTTGGGATTGAATTTTTATTTTGAAGTTAATTTGTGTCATACCAATGGGTACCATTCATGGGAATTTTTGTTCGCAAAGAATTCTGAGTAAAAATCTTTGAAATAACCATTCTCTAAATTGTCCCAAATGATGTGCTTAGAGGTATTTACTGAGATAGGTATTTCCTGAATAAAATATTGAATGTGTTGACTAAGGAAGTTAGGCAAGACCCAACCATTATGATTCACCCACTCAGCTAGAGTAGCATTTTGGTTGCAGAGAGGGTTAGAAAAAATTCCTGAGAATTTGGATGTAATAGTATGATTCAAGCTCCAATGGTCCCATAGTATGGCAATCGGGCTATTATAAGTGATTGAAAACTTAAAATTGTGTTTGACCAAAGATGCCATGCTATAAATAGACATCGAAAAAGCAGAACTACGGTGTTGACAAATTTTTCAAGGCGAGATATATCTAGTTCTTAACCAGTTAGATAGAGGAGTAGCATTATTATAAATCTAGTAATGGTTCCACAATTGAAGGCAAATCTTAAAGAGCTAAGAGATGCAATACCAATACCTCCATTAGAGTAAGGTTTGTATGTGCTTGTCCAGGATATCAAATGAAAGTTCTTAGTTTGGGAGCTACTGTAGTAGAGAAATTTCAAGCACAGTTTTCTGATAGCTTTACTTATAGTTTTAGGGATGCAAGAGCCTCCTAACCAATAAGCCACAACATTTTTTATTTTTTATTTAATGAATTGCACTCTTCCAGTAAAAGAAAGAAAACAAGCTTTCCAATCATAAAGCATGTTAGTAACCTTTTCAATGAGAGGAGAGAAATCAATGATTTTTATTCTACCCAAGGAAATGGGTCGGTCCAAGTAACATAATTTAGAGGAGATATTATGAATGTGAAGGGCTTGAGAGATGCTAAGAGCATTGGGGGTAAGAGGGGAGAAAAGAAGATAACTATTGTGTAGATTGAGATGCATACCTGAGTAGTTAGAGAAAGTGTTGAGAATCCTCATTAAACATTCACATATTTGAATACCCACTTTACCAAAGACCAAGAGGTCATTAAACATAAGAGAAGTGAGTTAAATGGAAACTTTCATATTTAAAACCTTCAAAGCTATCAGAGTCATTAGAGATGTTAAAGAGGCAAGAAAAGACATCCATAATGATGCCAAAAAGGAAGGGGCTATGTGGATAGCCTTCTTTGAGGCCAGAGCTGAAACTAAAAAAAAACCTTCAAGAGCACCATCAATGCATATGGAAAAGGAAGTATCATTGATACATGCTTTAATCCAATATATGAAAGTGGACGGGAATCCCTTTTGTGACAATCTGACATAGAGGAAATCTCTAGAGACCATGTCAAAATCCTTCTTTATGTCCAATTTTGCATAAAAGTACTTCTCTTTATTTTGTTTGCTGAAAAAGCCAATGATTTCAGTCACCAAAACAGAATTGTCAGTGGACATTCTATTGGAAATGAAGGAAGCCTGACTATTATGGATAATCTCTGACATGATCGGCTTTATACGATTTGCAATAATCTTAGCAATAATTTTGTGAAAAACATTGCAAAGGGAAGTAGATCTGAAATCATGAATGATCCTAGCATGTGCTTTCTTTGGGATAAGAGCGTTGACTGTTGCTTTAACATGTTTTGGAAGGTAGCATTTACTACAAAAGGATTTCATTGCTTTGCATACCAACAACCCTATAATATTCCATGTTTTTTTGTATAAGTCAAGGTTGAAGCCATCTGGACCAGGGGAAAAATCAAAATAACCAGAAGAAATTGCCTAAAAAATCTCCTCATGAGTGACTAGAATTATAAGTGAGTAAATAGCCTCAAACGAAATAGGTTTTCCAATGGGAATAGTATCAACATCAGAGAGAATGTGTGTTGGGGAGTTATAAAGGTTTTTGAAGTGATTAATAATGCTATGAATGTTAGCTGAATGAGCATCATCAGGGCCAATGATAGAAGTATGAAGTATACTTCTATTGTGGGCAATTCTCTTACATATCTTAGAATACAAAAATTTCAAATCATCCTCTCCATTTTTTAGCCACTTTACTTTGGATCTTTGTACAGTCCAGGAAGCCCATAAGGAGTTATGATAAGCTAGATCAACAATGATCTTCTTAGATCTTTCACAAACAAATAGGTTAAGCAGATCTTGATCAGAAAGTTATTGGCATATTGTTGTTGAGAGGACAAATCAACACATTTCACCACAATATAATTAGAGGACTCGCAGCTTTTAGTTTGGATATTTTCTTTTAATAATTTGATCTTATTATATAAGCTATTAATCAGATTTCACATGGAATGAGTGGAAAATTTTGAGATGAGAGAATCCCAAAATTCTAGAATTTTACACTAATAGTTCTTATACACAAACCTTTGATTTTCATACTTCACTAAATTCATCTTGAGAATAAGTAGGCTATGATAAGAATCAAGCTATTAAGCACTTTATAGTTGGAGTTTGGGAAGGCTCTGAACCACATGTCAATGAAGAGGACACAATCAAGTTTGGAGTGAATAAGATTATGTTCTTTGATTAAACCAACTGTAAAAATTGCATGTAGATGAGACTTCCAAAAGGTTAGTGTCAAAGATAAGTAAATTTAAAGGGGCCAACCTAGACCCAACAATCTCATTGCCACCGACCTTCTCTGATTGGTAACGACAATAATTAAAATCATCCAACACCACCTAAGGCAAGTTAGTATTGGGGTCCACACTTCTAAGATCATTCTAGAGGAGAGAGCGCTCCTGAAAAGAATTAGATGCATAAATAATAGAGAGAAAAAAAGATTGTTGAGAGAAATAGATAATAATGTCCGTAATCAATTGATTAGATGAGAAGGTAGGAGAAAAGAAGATTTTATCTGAATTCCATTTAATACAGATACGCCCAGGAGATGCAAGCTCTAAATTATTGAAGCTCGATTCATTATCAAAGATAAAGTGAGTCATAGAAAATAAGGTCATTAATGTTAAAGAGGAGAATTCTATTTTCAAGAAGACAAAACATGTCCAAGTCATAAACACGTGAAAGATTCTTGCAACAAAAAAATCATATCACAGTTATTGAAGCCCCTGGTATTTTAAGCAGCAATTGTGGGATGGGTCATGAATTTTTTAGTGAGGAGTTGGGACATTTTCTGGTGCCCTTAGCTCTAGTGTTTATATGTGGTTGGTTTGCACCCTTCGAAGAGGCTTGAGGTGGCTTTGAGGAGGAAGACAGGGTATTGGTTGCTTGATCATTTTACTGATTATGTTGAGTGTACTGTTTATGTTGTGATTCAGAAGCTTGCTCTTCCGGCACTTGTGAAGTGGAAGAATCTGAGTTTGAGGGAACTTGAAGGGAAGAAAATTTATTTTGAGATATATATTTTGAAGTTGTGGTATCCTTGGGGGGAGGCATAATATCTAAGGAGGAGGAAACAACCATGGTAGGTGAGTTTAAGTCTGGAATGGGTCTAGCAGCAATCTCGATAGGGTATGTTTTGGTTGTAGGATCAGAAGTTTGGAGAATTTGATTTGGGGGGTTATCAATTTTTCTAAGAGAGTGGCGGGCTGTATCGCCAGTAGGAGGAACATTATTAGGTAAATGGAGAATACCTTTAGGATTTTGAGAAGGTGGTATCGATTTGCGACTTGTACTTCTCCCTCTTTGGAGCTTGGAGGTTGGTTGAGGTTTATGGTTCAGATTAGAGGGGCAATAAGCTGTAGAGTAGTTTAGGGAGTTACAGATAAAGCAAAGGGATGTGTGACATTCGTATTGGATTTTGAGGTTGAAGATCTTACCTTCAACAGAGATAGGAATAATTTCAGGGTAAGGGGCCAAAGGGTCAACTTGAACACATACCATGGCATACTGAATTTTGAGGTTGTGAGGGCATCAACAGCTAGTGAATATCCAACAATTTTAGAAATCCCAACTGTTGTCCAACAACACAAGGGAAAATAATGTATCTTGAACCAAATTGGCACATAGGTAAATTCTTCTCTTTTGGGGCTAACGTGTGGAGACCATTTTTTGAAAAAATAAAAGATTTGCCAAACACAAACCAAACACCTTTTGACCAAACAATTTCAAAGTCCTTGGAGCAAGATAACTTGAACAGAAAAAACCTGTCACTGAAATGAGCTTAAGAGTACCTTTGAGCTTCCAAAGTTTTCTAACACCTGAGAGCAAAACCTCATAGAACAGTCGCTTCCCAAGCGAATAATTGACAAGAGAAAGATTCCATTCTTCATTAGCATCAGTTATGTCTTCAGAGGGTAAATTAATAACTTCATCTAGGGTATGGAAGGGAGAAATAGAGAACTCATAAGGGATAAGCGAGCTCGCAAGGATTCGGTCCCAACATAAGGGATTCGAAGGTCTAGCATAAGAAGAGGGAAGAAAAGAGTTATGGAGGGGAGGAAAAGAGGGAGGGATCCATCAAACGGCGATAGTGAAAGGGCTCAAGGAGGCGGGAAAAAAGGAAGATGGAAGCAAAAAATAAACCCTAGCAGTGCGAAAGTTCACGGTGTCAAATAACTTTAATAGATTGAAACATAGTGCCAAATAACCTAGTACTGAAAAAATGTGCCAAATAACTTTAATAAATTGAAACATAGTGTCAAGATCTTCATATCTTTTAATCATTTCTATTTATGCATATTGATCCGTTTTAAGGGTCCAGCTTACTTTGCGGTTGAAATGATTAGCAAGATATGACTAATGCAGCTTAGGCCACATTGGATGCATACGGGCAACTTAAGTCCAACACTAGTACACGAACAAAACCTTTATATTCTACCTACGTACAGACCCATTTATTTTTGCCTTCGTCGTAAAGTTTGAAATAAAAAATTTCGTGTCGTCTCTTTTCCCTCTCTCTCTCTTTACCTCTCTTATTTTGACTTATCCTCCAACTCCGTTGCTCTTATTTTGCATCATTCTTCCACTCCGTTGCTTTTTGCTGCTACGTACAGTTTTGATACCTTTTTCTCATATGAGTTTCACTGAGCCCTAAAAAGAGAAACAAATCAAAGACATAATAATCACCTTCGCATCTACTCCCTTCTCTCATATACATCATAAACAACACACTATACTTATAAATCATTGTTGGGGGTTAATGTTTCCTTGTTGATTACAACAGTTTCAGCTTAAGCGGCGCGCTCACAATCTGCATCTACTGTGCTGGCGAAAGATATTTGTTAATGAATTAAATAATGGGTGGCTATCTTTCTTCTGATGGTAAAGTGAACAGAAGATGTGATGCCTCTCGACCCTCCTCTGTTCCCTTCACATTTATTGCGTTTTCAAATGGAATCCCTGTCATCAGGATTTGAATGGTTAGAAAGCCCCAAATCGGTGTTCTCGTCTCCTCCAGCTGCTCCTGTTATCTTGGTAAGTACTGACTGCTCTCCAGTTCCTGGCTTTTAGGTCGGCTCCCCATTTTTTTATCATCTTTTCCTTACATTTTCACTTTCCCCATTTCTTCTTCTCCGGGGACCGTTGCTGCGTTTTCATCCCCTGTTCTTTTATTTTTTTTTATTATTTTATGGGTTTTTTCTTATCGAGGCAACTCTTCCGGTTCTCAATGAAAAGAACGTCTTTTTTTGTCTGCTCAGTTTTGCCGTGTAGCCTAACGATTGTTTCAAGAATGGTTTTCTGATTTTGATGCACATCACTTGCTTTCATTCTTTCATCCTTGCTCCACTTCCACTTCCAACAAATCGAGTTGTGCTTTCAAAGTAGTGTGCTATTTCTCTTAGTTGTTGATATCCATTAATGACCATATTCGTCCTGTGCAGCTCAATCTCTTGAAATTACGGTGTCGGGGGATAGTTGGTTATTGTATGCACTTGGCGAGTGAGAAGAAGTGAGTATTTTGTCCCCGTAAGTAGCTTTCGTTGAAAGAGGAGACATGGACAAAAGAAAAAGTGGGCAGTTTTTTCAAAAACGAAAGTAAAACAAAATAAAAGTGCTCGAAGAAGAAGCACTGAAAAAGATTGTGTGTGTGTAAGGAAGTTAGCTAGGTGGGCAGATAATCAAAGTTGGTTGCTTTAATGGAGTGGGATTTGAAGATGCCTCCTTGGGATTTATCAGAATTTGAGCAAAATGCTGGTGAGGCAAACTTAAGCTCAGTGATTGTTTCAAGTGAAAACACTCCAGGGCGGCAGTCAGGAGGCATTGACTGCTCTGTTGATCTCAAGCTTGGGGGTTTGGGAGATTTTGGATTGGTTGACAAGTGGAAGGAAGAGAAAAGAGCTTCGACGATGGTGCCGCAGTCACCCGTCTCATCAAGTTCATTGAAGAGGCCCCGAGCCCCAATTGGCGGAAGCCAGAAGGTCTCATGCCTTGTAGATGGGTGTAGAAATGATCTTAGTAATTGCAGGGAGTATCACAGGAGGCACAAAGTTTGCGAGGTACACTCCAAGACTCCTATTGTTTTGGTTGGTGGCCAGGAGCAGCGATTCTGCCAGCAATGCAGCAGGTAATGTAACTGAGAATTTTGCAGTACTTTGGTGAACATTTATTGCTATTGGCAGCTTTTTTTTTTTTGGTTCATTTAGAACTTATTAATATTTTTATAAATTTGCCATCATCAATCTTTGTTGGCTATGATTTGAAGATCCTGCAATTCTGGCAGTTGAATTGTTTTGCTTGCTGAAAATACGAGGAAAATAGGAGCTTCGGCTTCCTACTTGCTAGGTGCTTTGAAATCTCTTATCCATGTCGGATTTTCTTGGTTTTGTTTTAAGTTTCTAGTTTGATATATAGAATTATATCTCCTCTTACGCATGTTGGCTTTTCCTGACCAGGTTTTTAACAAGCATTATTCGGCTCCTTTATGCATTATTTATGGATTAATTTCTTGAAAATGGAGTTAATTTTGAGAGATTTATTATTGAGATAAAACGTCTCCGTGTTTTCTTTCACTCGGAGATCTTGACATCTTTTTGTTTTGCACGCTTTCGTTTTTTTTTTTTTTCAGGTGATGTATTAGTTCTATATGTGCTTTTATTATTTTTAACTAAATAAATCTAATTAACTTCTTTCCTCATAGGCTAGTGAGAGTGACCTGGAAATTTCTATTTAACTTTAGTCTTTGAAGTTATATTTGTGATAGCTGGCTCCTTGGTGGGCCTTAAATTTGTCTGTTCTTTCAGTTTTAACTTTTGCTTTTCATTGTTCTCTTCTGACATCTGATTTTTCTCTTTAGGGGACAATATATCTCTGCCTAATCTTCTCCACTTCTATTTTTCATTGCTTTTGCTCAGTTGGTTTTAGTTTCTTGGAAGGATAAAATTCTCGTTTAATCTTGTTCACAGAAATAAGTGTGCTTTTCCTTTGGTTTTCATTTCTTGTCAGTTTTTTACAGACATCTAATTATTAGGATTCGAGCCCCTACTTTTTAGCATTTACAACCTTGAACTGCCTTCTTCTGATGCTGTCGTTTTTGGTCCTATTTATCCTGAATGTCTACTAAATTGATTTTCTATCATGCATTGAATAAAAGTTACATTGTAACTCAAAAATCAAACATTCCTTGCAATCGGGTTATTTCGTAAGGAAACTAAGAAAAATATCATCTTTATGATTTGTTGTATTACATAAAGCTATTGGTTGTGTGGAAATTGAATAAAATGAAACCGAACAAAACCATGGATTGTTAGATCTACTTTGAGCCGTCTAGTTGAAATTACTGCGTTGATCTTAAATTTATGAGACAAAATGTCGTCTATATCTAAACTATGTTAAAATGAACTAAATCATGCCAAAAAAGACCAATGAAAACCAGACTAAAGTTATACAAAACATAGGTTTTTTTTTTTCAGCTTCCAACCCCAAACCAAAGATCAGATAGATATTGAACTGAAATAAACAGTTAAGTTTCGTTTTGCTTAACTGTTGCACTGCCAGGTTTGTTTCAAACAATTTTGGACAATTTGTTTTAATTCAGTTCCAAATTCTGGAGAATTTGATGCCAGGCGGAACCATGCATGTGCCTAGATTTAGTTCTACTTTGATAACCACATTAGTCTGTCCATGTAAAATTTTGTAAGATGCAACCAACAGGAGTTTCAAAGAAAACTTAAATCATGCTCGGGTAGTTCATATAGTTTAACAAAGTTATAGCACATTCATGCTTACTTTAAATTATTCTGGTGAACTCTATGTGCTTTTATTGTACTGATAAATTGTAAGCAAAGCTGCAAAGTTTTTTCTTGATTCGTGTTTTCAATGTCATATTTCTAGTATTTTTTGACTAATTGCCTGATTAAGCAATTGCAGATCTGTCAATGATGTGCTGTTAATCGGAATAAACTTGAAAGTATTCAATATATTCCCTACTCATGTTTGCTCATGCTTTTTGATTGGGTACTGGGAATGCGGATTGTTTGTGTTAGTCTAAGCTAATGTGTATTCAAGTATAAATTCTCACTACAAATGCAAGTGCATGTGTCGATCATATAATAAAAGTGTTTATGAGAGAGTGTCAATTCGATGAGGAAGTGTTCTAGTTTACACAATAGTTCTAGTACTGCCTACTTCTAGCTACAAAAATTATCCTACCAACGAAAATCAAGGTTGTATGCTGTCTAGAATGAGAATTGCAGAAGAAAAGTGAAGATACTAATAAATAAAGTATTTTGGACTAATGTCAGTGACATCTCCTAAGCTTTCCTAAGTAGAATCTCCTAAATTTGATTTTTTTTCTTTCACATCTTTTCTTTTTTTAATGCACTTGTGCTAAAGTAATAATTTTTAAATATTTAATTAACTTTCTTCCTTTAAGAAACTCTAATTTAGAATTATGTAAGGATTGTGCAAATGTACTAATTTTATATGCAAGTTCATAATGAGTTTTATAAAGTAATTTATGTACTTCCTTTTTCCAAATTTAGTTATCCAACTATGTCACCAACTGTCAGGGCTTAAATGTTGTAGTATTTAAGTTTAAAATTGAAGTACTAACTTAGATAATTTTTCTTAGTTGATTGTGATGATTTTCAAATTAGAAATTATTGTTATTTATTCATTCAATTGAACAACAATATTTTTGTATTATTCTTAATTTTAAATAACTTTTAATATATATCCTTTATTTTGATTAAATTAACTACTAAAGTATAATATTTGGAGGACATTTCAACAGTTAATCAAAATAAAAAAAAATTAATTAATGAAATTTTCACTAACATAAACAATAAACTATATAAAGTGCATGAATAATAAAACTAAACAAAACACAATACTATAAACAAGAATTAATCATGCCTTTTCATTATAAATGATAGCTAGTAGAGAAGACATTAAATTTAAATTACTACATCCACAACTACAATATCATGTGCACACATGCACTACCTAAACACAAGAAGTATAACTAATATTAATCACAACTATCACATGCAATCAATGGGGACCTCCACAAGCAAAGGAAAATGAAAAATAAAAAAAGCAAAAAGAACAACCAACCATATCATCTCTCTCTCTCTCTCTCTCTCTCTCTCTCTCTCTCTCTCTCTCTCTCTCTCTCTCTCTCTCTCACACACACACACACACACACACTCAAGTAAATAATGAAAATCAAAACAAAGAAAATCAATAATGAGGATCAATCACAATCCTCCTCATCTGTTGCTGCCAGTGAGTGCCAAACAAATGGGTTGTATGTAAGGGCTAGAGCGAAATGGAGTTGGTCGGACTTCTCTATAAGTGGACTCTTCCTTAATATCCCAACAAATGCTTCATTGAATTGAGAAGAGTAGTTGTGCTGCTTTTCCTGCATGTCTATACAATGAGCGACCTGATGAGACATCTCCTGCAGCCACCCCTACTCTCCTAAAAAAAGGTGGTAACATCCATTTGCTCCCTCAAATATGCCACCTGCTCACCAAGGATCTAGGTTCGGGCACTCAACTGATTACTACTGGGTTTGTTGAATCTTGATTAGCTTGTTAAACATAAGCTAATGTCCCAAGGCTAACCAAGAGGGGGTGAATTGATAATTTTAAAAACTCTTGGATTTAAAAATTGAAAAACTTTAAAGATTCGTAGCAAGTTAATTGATAATATTTGAAAACAAAATTTTCAATCACAGAATAAAAACTTACAGTAAATAAAATGTGAAATTTAAATGACACAAAAAATTATATTTGTTCGGTCAAACACGACCTACATTCACTCCCTGAAGACTCCCTCTTCAGGTATTGCACTATTACCAAAAGTGTCTCTCCTTTAGCCCCCATAGCAAGGCGGTGAAGCCTTTACAAATCTCTCTTCCACCAATCCCCGGTGCGGTAGAGAACCGTCGTCCTTTCACACTCTCCAAGTGTCGGCAGAGAATTGTCGTCCTTTCACACTCTCCAAATGTCAGTAGAGAACTATCGGATGTTCACACTCTTCAAGTGTCGGCAGAGAACCATCGTCCTTTCACACTCTCCAAGTGTCGGCAAAGAATCGTTGTCCTTTCATACTCTCCAAATGTCGGCAAAAAACCGTCGGCTGTTCACACTCTCCAAGTGTCGGCAGAGAACCGTCGTCCTTTCACTCTCTCCAAGTATCGGCAGAGAACCGTCGTCCTTTCACACTCTCCAAGTGTTGGTAGAGAACCGTCGTCCTTTCACACTCTCCAAGTGTTGGCAGAGAACCGTCGACTGTTCACACTCTCCAAGTGTCGGCAGAGAACCATCGTCCTTTCACACTCTCCAAGTGTCGTCAGAGAACCGTCGGTTATTCACACTCTTTAAGTGTCAGCAGAGAACCGTCGTTCTTTCACACTCTCCAAGTGTCGACAGAGAACCGGATCTTCTTCAAAGATCTTCTCACGAGCAATCTAGAAAAATAAGAGGAAGAGTGCAAAACACAAATCACACAAAGATCCTTACATTTGAGTAACCTTGTGAACCATTCACACTCCACTTTCAAAAAATTCCTCTCAAATACTCTCTCACACTCTCTTTCAATTACCTTTGAAAAATCACGAATACAAGACTTTTTCACGTCAGTTTTAGGGAACCTTTTATACTCAAGACACGAAAAACCATCTAGAAAATAGAAAATTTCAATTTTGAACGTACACGATCGTTTAGTACGATCGTATTTCGTACGTACGAACAGTTCAAAAACTGTTGCGTACGAACCTGTTGTGAATCGATACGAAACCAATTCGTACACAATCATTGTCCGGTACGAACCAAATTCGTCCGGGACTTATAGTTAGAAAATTTTTCATCTTCGTATGGACAAAGAGAGACCCCATAATTTCGTACTAAGTTTATGCATTTTTGGTTTCCAAAGTAAATGAGTTTTTCTATGTAAAATATAAGTGTGTGCTATATGTCCAATCATCCCACAAGTAAAGCATTTTACTTTAGGAAACAGTTTTCTTAATTTTCTATAATAACTTTGATTCTTCCTATGTTTTAAAAATTTTAACCACAAAATATGATTAGTAAAATCTTCAAATGTTGGTGGTTTCTTATTTTCCTCAAGAGCTTGCGCTTTCAATTTCAAAAATGTGTTCAAATCTTCTAACAAATTCTTATCAAAATTTAACTAGTGATCTCTGTTCTTTGATTCATCTTTAAACTTTTTAAAATCTTTTTCCAATTAAGTATAGGATGATTTTAAAATATCATTTTTCTTATTCAAGTCATCAAATTCATCAAGTAAGCTCATGTGGTTGTTATCTATCAATGCATGATCTTTCCTAAAGATTTTGTGTTCTATTTGTAATTTTTGCAATTCTAAATTCAGACTAAAATGCATTTTCTTTAGTTTTCTATATACATCATGAATTCTTTCAGAAACTTCTAACAATTCATTATAGGTCAAGTCACATACCTTTTCTTGATCTGATTGATCAAGATTATCGGCCATTAAGCATAAGTTGATGACTTCCTCTTTTTTTGTTTCTGACGAATCCGAAGCTTAGTCTGCCAAAAAGCTATTTGAAATCTCTTCTTGCCCTTCTTCACATTTGGTTTCTCTTCTACCTTCTCCTTGCTAGGAGTGGCTTTTAGGTTTAGGCATTCTGATTTTATGTGTCCAGGTTTTCTGCATTTGTAGCAAATTACATCATTAAAAACCTTAACATTCTTATTAAACTTACATATATTCCACTGTTGGCGTCTCTTCTGCTTCCTTTTATGAAACTTCTAAATTGTTTAGTCATCAAGGCAATGTCATTCTCATTCTCAGGTTGTAAAAGATCACTCTCCGACTCTACTTTGAGTGCAATGTTCTTTTCCTTTCGCTGTTTACCTGTATCAATTTTCTTTTGACTCACTCCTTGCTCGTAGGCTATTAGTGAACCAAGAAGATTATCAATTGAGTAAACATTTAAATATCTAGACTCTGTAATACCAGTTATTTTAGTATCATATGCAGTAGGCAAATAATGAATAATTTTATTAACCATTTTAGCGTTTGTTAGTTCCCTACCGAATGCATGTAAATAAGTGACAATTTGAGTAAATCTTGTATACATTTCAGAAATGTATTTATTAAGTTTCATGCGAAACAATTCATAATCATGTAACAAGATGTTTAATCTAGATTGTTTTACTTTATTTGTCCCTTCATAAGTAATACAAAGTTTATCCCATATATCCTTTCTATTTTTGCAAGTGGAAACTCGCATGTAGTCTTCTGACTTAAGTGCACAAAAGAAGCTGCTTAAATATTTTGCATTAAGTTGTGTTAAGTCATGTTCTTCTACAGTCCAATCTACAATAGTTATTTCAACTCTAATACCATCAACTAATCTAGTTAGTATTGTATACTCTTCTTGAACTAAGATCCACATATGATAATCTAGTAACTGTAAAATGTAGACATGCATGTTTTTCAAAAATTAAAAGGGATATTGTCAAATAATGGAGGTTTAGTGATCGAGTACCCTTCGGTTGTGTTTCGATTTCTAAAAGTAGCCATGCTCATTTCCCAAAAAGTTGTTTAAACTTATAGTTTTGAAACAAAACTCTGATACAACTTGTTGAATCTTGATTAGGTTATTAAACCTAAGCCAATGTCCTAAAGCTAACTAAGAGGGGGTGAATTGGTAATTTTAAAAATTACTCTTGGATTTTAAAATTGAAAACCTTTAAAGATTCGTAGCAATTTAATTGATAATATTTAAAAATAAAATTTTCAACCACAGAATAAAAACTGAAGTAAATAAAATGCGAAAATTTAAATGACACAAAGATTTATAGTGGTTCGGTCAAACACGACCTACATCCATTCCTTGAAGACTCCCTCTTCAGTTATTGCACTATTACAAAAAGTGCCTCTCATTTCGCCTCCACAGCAAGACAGAGAAGTCTTTACAAAACTCTATTCTTCTAATCTCCGATGCGATAGAGAACTATCGTTCTTTCACTCTCCAAGTGTCGACAGAGAACCGTCATCCTTTCACACTCTCCAAGTGTCGGCAGAGAACCGTCGGCTGTTCATACTCTCTAAATGTCGGCAGATAACTGTCGTCCTTTAACACTCTTCAAGTATCGGCAGAGAACTGAATCTTCTTTAAAGATCTTTTCACAAACAATCTAGAAAGACAAGAGAAAAATTGAAAAAACACAAATCACACAGAAATCCTTACCTTTGAGTAACTTTGTGAACCCTTCACACTCCACTAGCAAGAAACCTTTCTCAAACACTCTCACGCACACTCTTTCAATTGCCCTTGAAAAATCATGAAGACAATACTTTTTCACATCAGTAGTAGTGGACTTTTTATGATCAAGACACGAAAAACCGTTTAGAAAATTAAAATTTTAATTTTGAACGTACACAATCGTATAGTACGATTGTATTTTGTACGTACGAACTGTTCAAAAATTGTTGCGTATGAACCTGTTGTGAATCGGTACGAAACCAATTCATACATGATCATCGTCCGGTACGAACCAAGTTCGTTCGGGATGAATAGTTAGAAAATTTTTCATCTTTGTCTGGACGAAGAGAGACCCCACAATTTCGTACTCTGATCAGCATACATACGATGACGACATCATCCGGTACAATCAGTTATGAAAAATATCAAGTTCATAAGGATGAAAGATTGGGACAAAAATGGACCTCACAATTTCGTACTCTAGAACGTATGTACGAACTATGTTCATACAGTGCGATCCATACTTAGAAAAGTTCTTTTTACGCGACCTTGAACCCGTCCATTTCGTACTCTGGAATGCATGTACGAACTATGTTTGTACAGTACGATTCATACTTAGAAAAATTCTTTTTACGTGACCTGGAACCCGTCCATTTCGTACTCTGGAATGCATGTACGAACTATGTTCATACAGTACGATCCATACATAGAAAAATTTTCATTTATGTTCGTTTGACTACTCGATGGGAAAAATAACTGAACAAATCATCCCGTACGAAGTGAATTCATACATTACAATTAACTTAAAATTTTAAGTTTTAATCTCTCACCCCGTGTGTGTTCACAGTTACTCAATTACAATCACACTATCTCAGACTTCAATAAAATGAAAAATTACAGACTTCATTTACAATGGTCGCTAAATTGATCTGATTTGAACTCTTCAATAGTCCGGAGTATGATTTTCCTGAAACGTTAGTACACACAAATATTGGTTTTAATTATAACTATTAATTGATTGTAGATTAATTTTAATTAATTAAATAATTATAATTAATTACTTTTAAATGATAATTAATTATTATTAATCATCAATTAATCATAATTAATTAAATTTAATTATGATTAATCATCTTAAGAATTAATTATTAGTTAATTATATATTAATTATAATTAATTAAATTCATTCTAACTAATTATTATTAATAAATAATTATAATTAATTTTAAGAAAAAAAAAAGTATTCCCTCCACTCTCTTTCCTCGATGTCCGTGTCGGACCGGCAAACCACCTAAGCACGCCTTTATTGGCTGTGATAGGAGGGAACCCGGTGGTACACCTACGACGAGATAGGCGAGTGACCCCTCGATCCACGTGTCAACCACAACAACCCCGCGGAGGTATGAACTTTTCTAAAACTTAAAACCTTGCTTCAATGTCCATGGCAAACCAGAGAACCGCCCCATGCACGCCTTTTTTTGCGCGTGGTGGGATGGGACCCTGGTGCGGCACATACGACGAAGCGGGGTCGCTCATAAGTACCCCCGGGCGGGGGGCAATCAAAATTGCTTATCAAAAATGCTTTTTATAAAACCCCATGCACGCGTTTATTGCGCGTAGTGGGAGAAAACAAAAAATACAACTGCCCCCGGTGTCTCACCAACACCAACCGTGCACGTCTTTATTGACGTGGCGGGTAGGCGGCCTCTTGGTTTTTCCCCTAAACAGGGGAGACGCCGGGAGGTTGCCGAAATTTTCTCTGAAATACAAACAAGGACTTGGAACCATTTGGGACTTGTGGACTTGATTCAATATACTTAAATAAACTTGAATCTAAATAAAAAAAAATGTGCAAATGAGATTGAACTTGAACTTGTGCATTCGAACTTGAACTCTACAAGACAGCAGGTGACTACTTGAACTCAAGTGAATTTGAGCTTGATTTGAACTTGCAAGGTGGACAAGAACATGAGAACTTACAAGAAGAACTACACTAATTCAAACTTGAATTGGGCATAGACCTAACTCAATTTTAAATAAATTAGTGAGCCTTGAGCTAATTGTATGGGAACTTGAAGATAATGAGCTTAAACCATGCAATATCAAGTGGGTTTTGATAATGAACTATGCTAAATTGAAAATCGATGATCTATGAAAATTCAAGTCAAACTACAACACGAAGAATTTGAATGAGTGTAGAAGACTCATACTGAGTTTTGAACTCAGCCATGAATGGAATTTAGACTCAAACACATACAAAAAATATATAACTTGAGTCTTATAGAAGGAAACTTCTTCATCTCTATCACCAAGAACGATCCAACTCAAAGAAGATACATCAAAGAAAAAGATCAAGCTCAAATGAACTACAAGGGAGCTTGGAATTGAATGTGATATGGTGGCTCGAACATTCAATCAAATCAAATGAAATAAACATAAGATTATCTTATGGTTTTCAATCCATCAAATTGCAAGTGATAATAAGTGCCTCTTATGTTCTACAAAGGAGTTCTCTACGAACAGATTTGATATTCTAGTAGAAGATGTACGACAAATATGATAGCATTCCAATCAAGGTTCTCAAATAAATGTTGAAAAGCTTTTATACCAATCAAAATGCAAGCTAATAATTGCTTCCAAGGGCAACGAGAAGCTTATGATATTCAACATAATTCTCACACAAGCGACATGTTTGCAAAGTAGATGAGCATGGCGGAATACAATAGTGAAGGAGTTGTTCACAAGCAAAGCAAGGGAGATGTAGAAGAAGTAGATTCTTTGTTATCAATTCAGACTAATATATAAATGAACACACAACAGTCTACTTTCAAATGAGAAGAATAGATATACTACAAGACCCTTGATTTATGTATAACCAACATGAAATTTGCGGTGTTCATATCAATCGACCAATGAACTTGAATGTTGAAGATTAGAAGCCCTAATGAAGAGAACTATTAGTTGATGCAGCGACTGACATACAATAAATACAAGCACCCACAAGCTCTTGTATCAAGGGTATTCTAGCATTCTCGTAGTTAACATCAAGATACAAATAAGCACATTGATCCACAAACAATCAAGAATACAAGATCTGCAACACATACGGTTTCTCTACGAAGATAAATATATGTGTTAAATGCCACTTATGGTAGATGCAAAAAGACTTCAATAAATGCAGTATCCTGTAGTCAACTTCAGTCTAAGGATGAATATCTACCTCCAACAAAAATGGTTGTATTGCAAAGACCAAAATCACAGCATAATGGATAAAGACTACAAGTTCCTACGAGCTTCTACAACACAAGGCAGGAGATTAGTTAGTGCACTATGACCCGCCTACAAAAATCAACAAATAGTGCACGACAGTCTACCTGTACGAAGCAGCGAACAATTCTATTCAGAAGCTGCTACGCCACGCCACCGGATCTGCAACATTCGTACAAGCAGACAGAAGGCGTCTATAAATATTCTAAAAATACCCCCCTGCACGTGCACTATAAATTGTATACACATAGGTACACTAAAGGGGGTAAAAATAATTATAAAACCCGCATGGGTCCCGGCGAGCGTGTTATTGGTACACACGTGACACCTAGGGATGCTGCGCGGGTCGATAAGTGAATTATAGTTCGAACCCGATCCTTCTATACGGATCAATAGAAGTCGACAGGGTTCAAACCTTTAAACGAATACACGGCTGTGACGACCAGTGTATTTGTTTCAACACATTCGTATTAGGCATTCTAGGCCTACAATCAAAAGAATTCACTAAACAAAAGGCATGAAGCCTACGAAACCCGATCCTCCTAAATAGAGAAATAGGAGTAGACAGGGTTCAAGATATTGAATAAATATGCGGTTACGGAGTTGACCGGAATATTTATTTTATGCATTCATATTCGGCCTTCAAGGCCTGAAATCAAGAAAATTCATAAACAAAAGGCATGAAGCCTACGAAGAACCCGATCATCTGTCGACAGCCAGACAGAGTCGACAAGGTTCAGGCTTTAAATAGAAATGACCCCCAAACACCCCGATGATGGCCGTGTTGAATGCAAATCTCAACCGGAGGGGTTCCCCAAATATTTTCAAATATCTCCCAAATATCCAAAGTTTTATTTCAAATATTCCAAAGCTCCACAAAAAATTCCAAAAATCCCAAATATTCCAAAGCTCCACCCAAATATCCACAAAAATACAAAAATCCAAAATCCCAAAACTCAAAATATTTAAAATTGAAATAAATCCATCAACGCAGTTAAAGCAAAATCCATCCGCCCTCCGCAACAGTTTGCCGAGGCGGACAAATTCAAATAAACTCTAGCTCACAAAGAGCCAAATGCCTAGTCGAAAATATCACTAGGATCTATTCTAAAACAATCTCTTGTTAGTAAGAACGTGGTACGTGTCCTCTAACCGGCAGTTTTGCCGCCAAATGGCATTGCAGGTAAACGGTTATGACCCGGGGCCCTCTGAACCGAGTGGTTTTGCCGCCAAATGGCACCACAGATAGCGGTTATGGCCAGAGCCAATACGCTCCTTAATGGCGTTAAATCTTTGAGATATGAATTAATAGGATATGATCGATAGGGCACAAAGCCCTTTGTAAGCTAAGGTGAATTGAAATTTGTCCCCTTAGACAAACATTCAACCCCGGTCTACAAGGTTCCCTTGGACGAAGCAACCCATGGCTGCCGACAAGGATCCTTCTGTTAGGTTGGGTCGACTACCTCCTCTGACTAAGTAGACCAGGGACCACGATGGCCCGGGACGACGGAACCATGGGATCTTGATCGGGTCTATCATCCATCCCCCCACCATCCGCTTTAAGTGCAAGATGGTGAAATTTCTATTTTAAATATGAAATCTTCGAATACTCTGAATTCTCAAATTATCCAGACTTTCCAAATTCCCAAATCTAGTTCTCCAATCTCAAACCCGTGCTGCTACTATATGCCAGATAACACGTATCTCTATACGTATCTCATCGACGACTAGCCTTAATCGAAAGTTCTCTCTCATGATCGGGAGAGGTAATTAACTATAGGGGCTTGCTCCTATAGGAAACCAGAACTCAGATCATAAAGTCTTCACAAAATGAGGGCGAAATCTCTGGGTAGTGTCTTACCTACAAACTCATATGTCTTCCAAAATTTACCTTAGAACCTATCAGTTAAAACTCCCTCGCCGAATATAAAAAATCGCGCGGCGGGGAGGCCGGGGTCGAATTTTTGGAGCCCACATATATATATGGTGCTCCTAACCTAGGAGTATCTAGCGCTCATCACATCATCCATAGAGTGCAGAAAAAGTAAGCAAACACACCAACAATTTCAAACAGCATGCAATGAAAATCACGGAAAGCTCCGGCACAGCAGAAAAGGAAATAAACACCGGCCTAGCCTAAGTCTAGAAGTGGTGCCTAGGAATTCTATGTGTGTGTGTATGGCTAGTGTGGTTGGGATAGGTCCTAATTTGGGTGGTTAGTTAAAATTGCCTACAGTCCAGGTTTATTATTGGTCAGAAAAAAAATTTTTTAATTAAAGTTTAAGTATTAATGAATTAGGATCTATTTTAGTTAATTTCGTTTGTTGATCAGTTTTAAAGCTTAGGGTAGTGATATTTGAAGTTTAAGTTATGTTAGCCAATTTTGGAAAGTCACAGATCTTCCAAGGTACTAGGCTGAGGGGGTCCAAAACGTCACTATAGGAAATAGGCTAGGTTTAGGTCTCCTAATATTTTAGAAAAATACTAGACCTTAATAGGAGTAGTTAGCAAAGTAGTACGCTGAAATTAGAGTTTTCTAGGCAAAGTTATGAATTTTCTAAGTTTCGGGCTCTAATGAACTATGGTTGACCAAAAAATTGACTTTCTAATATAAGTGAGTTTCTGGAAACCTAATATTTTTAATAAATACTAGACCTTAATAGGAGTCTAATGCAAGTGTGTTTGCCTAATTTGGAATTTTCTACAATTAGTTATGGATTTTCTAAGTTCAGGGTATTTAAAGTAATTTTTGAAAATATCTAATAAATGGTTGATTTTATGGTTTTGATCCAAATCTGCTCCAAATAGATTGGAATCACCCCCAAAGGTCAGGGATGACCTGAGAAAGTGATCCCAAGTGTTTGGGGAAATTTTGAGATTTTTAATAATTTATTAGGGGCAAAATGGTAATTTTCACCTAAGGTCAAATTAAGCGTTAACCTAGAGTCAAACTGAGGAGCCCTATTTATCTAAAGTCAAGGATCATATTCTGAACAAATCAAGCTATGGTGGGCAATTTTCTGACCTAAATTGGATTTATTGTAATTTTCAGAAGGTCTCGAAGCCCTATTTAACAGGTTAATTAGGGTTGGTTAATTAAGGAGTCTAACAACCCTAAAAATTCTTAGAAAATTCTGAGATGTTCAAGATGTCTCTAAGTTTAAATGTTAAGATTTTCATGTCAATCAGTGATGTATCCTAGCTCCTACAAAATTTCTAAGTTCGCTAGACGGGTCCTTAATTATTGTCCTTAGGTTGTCATTACGTTATAAAGGTTCAAATTGTATTTTAAACTAACCCTCAAGGTAATAAATGCATGGAGTATACAAACAAAGTAAACACACCATATCCTTAGATCTAGGAGAGCCTATACTAAGTGCTTGTGGTTCAACCTACACATGCAATCTACGACAAAAAAAAAGTACAAATGATGAAGGGATTAGTGAATGATTGGAGCTCAACCATCCACTAATCCACGCCCCTATGATTGCTCTTCATAAGTAAGATTTATGTCTAAAGTTTCATACATAGTGGATCTCCCTAGAAGTAGTATTTAATAATATAAGTAATTTTAAAATATTTTAAAATACTTATATAAATACATAGATTCTTGAAAATAAGATAATTTAAAATAAAATCAGTTTGTAGTAAATGAATATATGGGATACCTACTGACCACACGATCAAGGTTTCAAAACGATTTGAAAATAATTTGTAATTTCAAAATAATTATTATACTAATTATATAAATAATATAAAAAAAATTCCAATAAGCAAATCCAAACAAAGATCTGTCCAGACAGCCAGAATGGGATACTAAAACTAATTTTAAAATAAAGTGCATATTTTTCTGAGAAGAACGAGGGGTTGCACGCCGAAATCCGATTTAAAATGACGAAGTTATATTTTTGAAAGTTTAAATACAATAAATGGATTTAAAAATAATTTAAGATAAATAATATTTAAAAATAATTATTAAAAATAGCATAAATAATACTTTAATAGTTCTGAAACTTAAAGTAATTTAAAAATATATAATAGTAGTAATATTTTAATTATTAATAATATTTTAAGTAATTTAACTAATTACAATAATTAAAGTAATATTTAATTATTAGAAATTACATTTTTTTATATTTAAGTAAATATAATAATAATAATAATAATAATACAAAATAGTAACAAAAATGATTTAACATAATATAATTATTAATATTATAATTAAAATAATAATATTATAATGTAATAGTAATAAAACAATTTTAAAAAAATAATATTTTTAAAAAATAGTATTTTTACTGTTTTTTAAATAATTAAAAAGATAATATTTATTTTTAAATGAAATTAATTTTAAAATAACAGGGACGAAAATACGATCGAAACGAGGTATTATACGTGCAAATCGGATTAAAAATGAATGTTTAGCAATTTTATGAATGAAAACTAGCTTAAAAATAAATTTAAGATTAATTTAAATTATATAAAACGGCGGGGGACCCAGCCTGCCACATGGCGCTCTGGGACTGGCTCCGTCGTCCCGGGCAATGATTGCGGCGGGACCCAGGACCACTTAAACGAGTCAGCACAGGCCATCGACCGCTCGATCCCGCGCCTATCCTAATGGACGGTTGAGATGCAGGCGGATCTAAATCTAGACGCCCCAGCGGTCCGCGCGGTTGGATGGACCTGCAGTCCCTTTTGATCGGAACCGTTGATTCGAGAATCAATGATATGATCGACGGGATGCCCATGCAGGCGGTCAACCGAGACTTCAAACCCATGTTTTATGGATTTCTCTCGATATAATGGACCAAATCCAATGAAATTTTAAACCTAGTTCGTGCATATGAAGAGCATCAATGGGGAAGCATTATTTTGACCTAAAACGCACTATGAAAAGAGTTATTTGACTCTTAAGTGTTCTAGCTAGGGTTTGGATTTTACCTTGATCCAAACGATGGATCCGGTCGATCTTGGGCTTGTTGCACTTGTTGATTGTACACGCACAATCCCTTAGTTGAAACCTTGATCAAATGAGCCACGGATCGGTCGGATCAAAGCCTTGGACGGATCTAGCCTCGGGTTCGCCGGAATCTCGTCGCCTGCAGGGTTTTGACGTCGGGATTTGGTCGGGAATGGTGGAGAGAAGGTTCAGGTGCTCTCTCGCAAAGGGATTCGGGCTGGGAGCTCTTGGATCGAGAGTAATACCAAAAGTTCAAAAATAGACTTAGATTTTTAATATTTAAAGCCCCTAGACCTAAGGTGGACGGCCAAGATCGAATCCTCATTGAATTAGGAGGAAAAACCTGGCTTAGGAGGCTGTGGTTTGAATTTCAAAACGAAGGGAGGCTTTAATTGCATTTAATGGGCTCTTAATTTCAATTAAATAGGCTATTATGACCTATTTAAGACTTGATTTGACCAAGTCAAAGTTTGACTTGGTCAAATCAGTCAAGAGAGCCAAAGGGGATGAGATCTTGGTCAAAAGAGAGGTCAACATATATTTAGTTTTGTGGTCATGTTCATGCATGTTGGGATAAGATTGCAGGCTATGTCGGTTATTCTATAAATGTGATTCATGTTTAATGATTGTCTTTTCATGAAATTTGAACCACTGATGTATCTTTTAGTTTTGTCGTCTCCTTGACAGGTTCCACTTGCTTGTGGAGTTTGATGAAGTTAAGCGAAGCTGCAGAAAACGACTTGATGGGCACAATCGGCGGCGAAGGAAGCCACAACCAAACTGCATAAATTCTGGTAACTTGTTTCCAAATCAACACGGTATGCTTGTAAACCCTATCTACTTTTTTCTTATAATCATTCAAGCTACCTTCAAAATTAATTCATCTAGTCTTGGAAGTACATACATGGACAATGCCACACTGCTGGATGCCAATTTTCACCAAAATATTTGAAAACAAGCATGGTAGAGTGTAGAACAGATGAGTATTTTATTGTAAATGCAATGCAACACGATCCTGTGGGCATGAGTGGATTCAAGGTGGGGAATTGCCCTTGCTAGTCCAGGTCCGCCCCATTGAGTCATCAAATTGGGTTGGACTTAGATTGCTCCTCAACCCCATCTTTATTTTATGACTACTTAAATATCGTAATATTTATAAAAAATAGTGCACCACAAAACATCAAAATATAGAAACAGGATCTGTGTAATGCATGATAACATGCTTTTGAGAACTTTTTGAGAACTTTCTCCTTCGTTGCAGAAATCAGGTTTACGTCGTACCCACAAATATTTTCAAGTGCTGCAGCAGACACATCCTGGAGTCCTATCATCAAAAGTGAGGAAGATGCACTATACAGCCACCACAACCCACCATCGATGCAGTTCATGGACAGGGTACAGGAACCACCGCCACAAAATTTTACTACTTGTTTCAATCGGAGCTTCAAAGAAGGCAAGCGGTTATCGTTCCTCCACGATGGTGATGATGACATGGCTCTCAACAGCAGGACTGCAAAGACCATCTCATCTGCAGCAGAGAGCAGTAGACACAAGATTATATTCTCAGATGGATTGCCTCCAGTTCTCGACTCTGATTGTGCTCTCTCTCTTCTGTCATCCTCCAACCAGACTTCAGGCATCAATATGGGCCATATGGTGCCAGTCGATAGGATTCCAATGGGTCAGCCTCTGCCCTCTTGCCTGCAGTATAGTTCTACTAGTCTGCAACGGTATTCTCGCTCGCAAGCAGCTTCCGATAATGTCTCACCAACTGGGTTTTCATGTTCAACTCGAGTTGAGAATGAGCATTTGAGCACTGTTCTGGTTTCAGATGCTACTGAAGCTCATCTCCATTGCCAGAATATATTCAATGTTGGGGATGAAGGACCGTCTGATGAGGCTTCACATTCTCTCCCCTTCTCGTGGCAATAGATCACATATTTTTAATGCTGGAATCCCTTTCTCGTCAGCTTAGCTTCTATGTGTTTTTAATCCTCTGACTATTCTAAATTACTAATTTTTAAAATGGATTGAAGTTCTGTTGATTGTTTCTCATTACGTAACCATTTTGCTGTAATTTCTCTTGTTCCATCGCTTTGTTGTCATTTTTTCTGCTTTCGGTGAATGCTGTGGCGGGTTGATCATGCAAATTCAATGCGTAAATTTGAAGAAATTTGTTGTCCCACCTGTGGCTTTAAAAGTTTTATTACGTTGACAACCAAAAAAAAGACTGAGCTTGTAGAGATTAATAATTGTTCTTTCAGGACATTTATGTACTTACTACGTAATTTTATATGTTTTCACATCTAATTATTTATATAATATTTAAATTTTTAAATCATATTTAAAATTTTAAATCATATTTAAAAAATAGCATAAATATTTTTTTAATTAGAATATATATATTTTTATATACATTTTGATGACGATTCTTATATATTTATACATTCTGAAAAATAAAAAACTATCGATTTTAATTGGTAGATTATAAGAAATTGCACAAATTAACCTTTTACCTTTTCCGGGTATTGATCTGAAAAAGTAACATAAATTTAAAGGCAAATACTTACAAATACAAACCCGTTATAAGTAGGATGAGAGTCAATGATCATTTATCTTGAGCTAATTTCTACACTTCTCGCCAATAAGCAGCGGCTCAGCTCATACCAGCTATAAGATTACGAAGAATAATTCAAGCTGCAATGGCCGAGGGACCCAAAATCCCACAAAATTTAAGAAATCATCAAAATATGTAGTGGAACAATAAAAAAGGTGGATAATTAAAACTAAAGTGACAAATCTACTTTGGTTTTATTTTAATCAAATGAGTCATCTTGCTTAGACGATGTGCTTACTTGAAATAAATTAGATTCAACTAACAATAAATCCAAGATATATTGGACTCAGAATTATTATTTTCGAATTAGCTTGTATTTAACCCGAGCTGAAGTTGAAATTGGTTAGCTCAAGATCGATAAATTATTCCAGTAATATGAAAGATTTTGATATAAGAATCGAGTTCTAATCATATAGAGGAATTTAAATTAAATGAAAAACATACATAGGAAAACTGGCAGCGCCATCAAATTTGCAAGACATTTAGGTCTCAGTTACAGAATTTGCCTCTAAATGATCTGGGAAATGTTATTCTTCAATCACGTCCCAAGTTGATTTCAACCGATTTTAAATTGGGATCCCCAATGATTTTTTCAATTTTTCCACCTCCAGATATACGGTAGAATATGGAAGGAACTCCGAGAAGTGGCTTTGCATAAGATCGTTAATAGCCATAGCTAGCAATGGAATCTCTTTGATCTCATCATAGGTCAGCTGACGGACATATCTTGCCGGGTTACCCGCCCAAATTTCGCCGGTGGGGATCCTCCGGCCAGGTGGAAGCACCGAACCAGCCTCAAGTATGGAATTGGTCTCTACTAATGAACCTTCCATGAGAATGGAATGCTGCCCAATTATGCATTCTGGCTCGATGGTGCATGACCGCAATAGACTGTTAGCACCAATAGTTACATAACGCTCAATCAATGTCTCTGCCGGTAGCCCTGATACAGTTTGAATTTGATAAGAGGTGTTAAGTTCAAATTGTTACACACAAAAAAATAATAATAATAAAATAAAATAAATATAATATATATATATATATATATATATATATATATATATATATATATATATATATATATATATATATATATATATATATATATATATATATATATATATATATGAATTTGAACGAGAAAAGCCAGCTCCATTAGCATAAACCATGGCTTTAAGGATTGGAAAGAACGTTCACAAGTAATTAATAACATCATTGTCAAGCGTCTGTAGCTCTTCACAAAGAAGCACTGCTAGAGATTAGGAGAATTATGCTAAAAACTCTGCCAAGTAATGTCAAAAAATGATCATATGGTTTGCCATACCTTTCTATCATGTCATCTTTCTAGTTACAAAGTTAGGTACAAAGAGTCTCACTTTGAAAATCCTCAATCCTTTGCAAAGGGAATGCTGCTTATAAATATTTGAGGTTTTGAAATTTGATATTGTTGATTGGATAGTGTTCATTTCATTAGTTAATTGCAGAAGACAGCCTACTTCAAATGCATCTTCCTGTTAAAAAACATTTGTGCCTAAGTCCAAATTTGTTTGTGCTTTTTTTATTGCTTTGCTTCAGAAGAAACTATTACTAGAAAATAGATGAGATTTTTTGCATGCTATTTCTCCGTTTGCATTATATAAAGCAGCACCTTAAAACTGTAAGCTAAAAGCAATCGTGGGAAACAAAACTGACCAAGAATTTTCTTGCAAAAAAATGCTAGAAAATAGACGAGATTTTTTTGCATGCTATTTCTCCTTTTGCATTATATATAAAGCTGCACCTTAAAACTGTAAGCCAAAAGCACGTGTGAGAAAAAAAAGTGCCCAATAAGTTGCTTAATAGTTAATACCAACCCCTCTTCCCTTCTTTTTGTAATTATTATAATATTTGGACTCAGCAACAATAAAACCTATGCAACTTTCTTCTTCGACGGGTAATTTGAAATATGCCTTCCATGCAAAAGCACTTTCCTCTCATCGGACTTCATTCCAGAAGCTCCCCCGCCCCTTTGGTCAGTTAAAAGTCTTCTCACCTCATCCATCCATCACTTCCAACAAGTGGTATTTTCATTTTTTTTTAAGGAATTTTTACTAATAAAGAGTTTCAAGATACCAAATCATTTTTTAACGAACTCTCAATTAGCATGTTCATGTAAAACAATCATACAAAAATTGTTTATCAAGAATAGATAACAAATCTACAAAAGTATGTTTTTGAAAAGTTACAAAATAGTATGCAATCGAAATGTTTAACGTACTAAAGTTATTTATGTAAGAGGATGATAATTGAAATAGATGATGAAATTGATTTGGAGGCATTAGACTCCATAGGTGATGAGGCAAGAGGAAAGAGCAAATCATTATAATGATGACTCAAATGAAAAATCTCTCAGCAATAATAGCATAGATGACTTTGAGTTATGATCATACTATTACATTTTTTAGAAATTAAAAGTGAATGAGCAGATAATAGGGAAAGAACAAACTTAAGAGTTGAACTTAATATTATATGATACTTTTATGCAATTCTTATATTTTATATTAATTTGCTATTGTGATGTTTGGATTTTAATTATATTTAATGTAATATATTGCTTATAACTTTACATCTTGTGTATTTTTTTTGTTTTATATAAATGTTAATTTGTTACTTCATAAATAAATACAAAGTTAATATGTCATTATTTAATATATTATTTGGTTATTATAAAAAAATACTTTTAACCTTCATTTTACTTTATACAATTTTTGGTTTTTAAAAATTTTAAGGCCTTACACCTTGTGGGCAAAAAACACCTTAAAAATAATTGTACAATTATAAACTTTGATGTTAACAACATTTTTTAAAATTATTTAAACTTTTACGAGTTTTTTTTTTTTCAAGGCAAGCCTTGATCAGCATCGAGACTTATGTCTCTCCTCACAAAAGAAAAAGATTTCGATTCTCAATTTAGGCATTTAAGGCCTGATCATGATTTATCTTGTTCTACGCTATTTTATTCTAATAAATTTGACCTCCTTGATACTTTTAGATAAATTTTATTGCTTATAAAATATAAAATTAAACCTTACAAGGTATCCAAACAATATTAAAAAAGAAATATTATAAAATATGTCCATATGATCTTTAAACCTTATAAAGTATCCAAACATATTGTACTTAAAAGAGCAATATTTGCCAACTTTTAATTATTAAGACCTATTTTATGATCAATTCAACGAGTTTAACCAACATGATTACATTATGTTTAGTCACTTTATAAGGATTAAAGATCATATGGCCAAATATTTTTATCGGTTACTTTTTTTATCACTATTAGCTTCATTAAGATCCTAAGAAAATCAAGCATGAATTAAGCAACAAAACTCAGACAACATCAAATGAGTATTCATAAGATTAATAATTTTGAAGAAAACAATCCACTTATTGAACACTTAATAAACCATATACCAACAAAAGAATGATGTATGGCCAAATTTGATCCTATAAAAGAAACTATATAGTTCATAAATATTTTTGAAATGGTACTATAGATGAAGAAAATGATTTACAATTAACATGATTCTACATTTGATTTTGTTAAATATAAATTTGCACCACAGTTGACACAAGAATACGTTCATGAATCTGAGGGCTCTGAAAATTCGCGCCCTAGACTCCCTATCTTTCAAGAGAGTTTTAGCAAATTAAGTTTCGGGGTTAATTTTTGGAAGGAATATTGGGTTTGAAATAAGACACTACATAGATATTTCACCATCGTTTTGTGAGGATTTTAGATATGAGTTTTGGTTTCCTATAAATGCAATCCCTATAGTTAATTACTCTCCCGATAACGAGAGAGAACTTTCGATTAAGGCTAGTCGTCAAACAAATACATAATTTGGTGTATAGTAGCAGCATGGTTTCAATTTGAAAGTTTAATATTTAAAATAAAAAATTAACCACCTTATACTTAAAGAGAATGGTGAGAAATGATGATGAGCTCGATCAATATCCCATGGTTCTGTCGTCCCGAACTATCGTGATCCTTGGTCTACTTAGTCAGAGGAGGTGGTCGACGCAACCTAACAGAATGATCCTTATCGGCAGCCATGGGTAGCTTCATCCAAGATTATTTGTCTAAGGGGACAACTTTGAATCCACCTTAGCTAATAGAGAGCTTTGTGCCCTATTGATTATATCATATTGATTCATATCTCAAGGATTTAACGTCATTAGGAAACACACGGGCTATGATCATAACCGTAATACAGTCGTTGAACCAAGCCACTAGGTCAGAGTGGTACAGTCGTAATCAATAACCACATGGAGCCATCCGCCCAAGCGACGGGTTTTTCATGAAGCCATCTGGCCAAACCAACGATCAGAGGACCAATGTTTTACATCCATACGGGCAGAAAATCGTTTGAGAATGAGTTTTAATGATATTCTCGACATTAGCTCCTGGTGAGCTGAAATTATATTTAAATTTGTCCGCCTCAGCAAATTATTACGGAGGGTGGATGTATTTTACTTAATGGTTAATTTCAATTTTAAATATTATAGATTTTGATATTTTTGATATTTTGATTTTTTATGGGCGTTTGCGAGGACGTTTTAATGCTTGGGGCCTCCTGGGGTTGAGATTTTCTGTCAACGCGGTAATCATCGGTGTAAATTTGAGGTAATTTGAATATATTTGTATTTAGTGAAAGTTTAAGGGCATTTGAAAATATAAGATCTACTCTGGATGAGATAATCATTCAACACAACCATCATCGAAGAAATTTATAGGCAATATTCATTTTATTGGTCAAACCTTATCAACTATGTCTGTCTGTCGACTAAGGATTGGGTTCATTTCTTAGTTGTATGTTTTTATAAGTGAATTTTCTTGTTTATCAGTCTTGAAGGTCTAATATGAATATATGAAACAAATATCTCGGTCGATGCCGCGACCGTATATTTATTTGATTGCTCGAGTTGTGTCGACTCCTACTAGCTCACATAAAAAAATTGAGCTCAAACTTAAGTTCATTTATTAACCCGTGCGACATCCTCAAACTCATGGGTGTATGTATAACACGCTCATCGGAGCCCATGCGGGTATTTACTAACATAGCATTGAGTCGTTACTAGTCTTGTGACTTTACTAGAGAATTTTCTTATTATAGATATTGAAGGCCTAATATGAACATATAAAATAAATATCACGGTCAATGCCGCAATTGTATTTATGTTCGATAATTTGAATCATATCAACTCATATCCAATCATGTAGACTGATCGAATTCAAACTTAAATTTTATTTTGGACCCACGTATCATCCTCAGACGTCACGTGTAAATGCAACATGATCGTCGGGGCCCATACAGGTATTTAGTGTTGAATCTTGATTAGGTTGTTAAACCTAAGCTATTGTCCCAAGGCTAATCAAGAGGGGAATGAATTAGTAATTTTAAAAATTACTCTTGGATTTTAAAATTTAAAAACCTTTGAGTTTTGTAGCAAGTTAATTAAAGTTTTAAAAGAACTTTTCAATCACAACAAATTTAACTTGTAGAAAATAAAATATGAAAATTTAAACGACACAAAGATTTATAGTGGTTCAGTCAAACATGACCTACATCCACTCCCTGAAGACTCCCTCTTCAGGTATTGCACTATTACCAAAAGTATCTCTCATTTTGCTCCCACAGCAAGGCGGAGAAGCCTTTACAAAACCTCTCTTCCACCAATCCCCAGTGCGGCATAGAACCGTCATCCTTTCACACTCTCCAAATGTAGGCAGAGAACCATCGCCCTTTCACACTCTCCAAGTTTCGACAGAGAACCGTCGTCTGTTCACACTCTCCAAGTGTCAGCAGAGAATCGAATCTTTCTTCAAAGATCTTCTCACGAGAAATCTAAAAAGACAAGAGGAATAATGAAAAACACAAATCACACAGAAATCCTTACCTTTGAGTAACCTTGTGAACCCTTCACACTCCACTTGCAAGAAATCTCACTCAAACACTCTCACACTCTCTTTCAATTGCCCTTGAAAAATCACGAAGATAATACTTTTATACGTCAGTTTTAACGGACAATTTATACTAAAGACACAAAAAATCATCCAAAAAACTAAAAATTTCAATTTTGAGCATACACGATCGTACAGTATAATCATATTACATACGAACCTGTTGTGAATCGGGACGAAAATATTTCGTACACGATCATTGTCCAGTACAGAAAAACAAATAGTTAGAAAATTTTTCACCTTCGTCGGGACGAAGAGAGACCCGTCCATTTCGTACTCTGATCGGCATACATACGATGACGACATCGTCCGGTATGATCAGTTATAACAAATATTAAGTTCGTCGGGACGAAAATGGAACTCACAATTTTGTAATCTAAAAGGCATATACGAACTATGTTCGTACAATACTATCTATACTTAGAAATATTCTTTTTGCGCGACTAGTAACCCATCCATTTCGTACTCTGGAAGGCATGTACGAACAGGGATTGCACAATACGATTATTACTTAGAAAAAATTTTCATTTATGTTCGTTTGACTGCTTGTCGGGGAAAATAACTGAACAAATCGTCCTGTACGAAATTAATTCGTACAGTATGATTAGTTTAAAATTTTCAAGTTTTAATCTCCAGGACAACTCAGTATTCTACTACACACTATTTGCTACCACCCACAGATGGATTACTGTATGCGCAATAATTATTCCATTCATCACCTGTAGATATCTGCCTTCGCTGCATGTCAATTCCCTTCTTCTATAAGGAACTTATACATTTACTCGTAGATGACCTATTAGGGGTGTATCTATATTCGTAGATGATCTGTTACTTTTGTGATATATATGTTATCACTCATTACAAGGGCTATTATATCTTTTGCAAGACTTGTGTGAATATTATAAATTGACTATCGTAATCTCCTTGACCGTATCATTACGTACATTGAGCATATCTCCTTGACCGTATCATTACGTACATTGAGCATGTCAGCCTACTCATCACAATATTCTTGTGTGTATGTATGGGAGGCATCATTGTCTGCATGTAATTAAACTACGAATTCCTTTCGTTGTTTGCGAAGCTCAATATTTTTTGTATTTTGACATTTATTGTAAGGATGTTATTCATTGGACATCCTCGATAATCATTATTGATTATAGCTTGCAATGTTGAATATGCTCGCTCGTATTCTGGTGTAGCTTGTAGGGCACTGCTACATTCATCACTGACCCCTTTATGCTCATTGGCTAGTGATATATTATATTCAAGGCACATTAATTTTCAATGCTTGTAGAGGACTGCAGCTTTCATTTGTCCACTAACTAATGTTGGCTGAAGGGATGATGTAGTGTTCATTGCATGTCGACTTCCTTCGCCTATAGGGGACACGTGCATTTGATAAGTGCTTGACTATTTAGGGTGTCTTTGTAATCAGTACATGTCCATTGTCGTCATTTGCATGAGCTCTAGTGTATCTACTTGCATATTGGTATGTTCATATACAATTAAGTGACATTAATTGCATAAGATGATATATTTATTCAAACTTTTCAAACACATCTTGGTTGACAGTTCATCGTATATTGAGTCCCATTGTTGCTTGTAGGGTTTAATGTATTTGGTCGTATGCCAATATTGAATGCAGATGTCATTGCATTCATTGCACCTCCCTGTGTCCATTGCAATCCAACTATATGAAATTTCATGATTGCTTGTAAGTGAGTTGTATTTACAATAATACTTTGGCATATGCTTGTAGGATAACAATCAGGACTGTTGTCTATAGGCGAGTTGACATATTTTCCTGTAAACCAATTGGACTCAATGGCAAAGTGGTCGCTTTCCTTCTTTAACACTTTCTCATTCAATTTGTAGACACATCGCATTCCTTACATGTTATGCAATATCATTTGTAGAGTTCAACGCGCCTGCTTATATTACTAGTTGAAACTTTGCTTGCAATTGTTCAAATGCTGCAGGTTAATTAATCTTTATTGTCATTTACAGTCATCCACGAACATTCACAAGCTTCCTGTAGCTGCTTGTAAGTGAACTATTGTGTGTGTGGTAGGTTCATGTCCTTGCTTGTAGTTGCATTATTTTGTTCATTACAAGTCCTCAGCATACACTTGTATGTGAATGGTCACGATCATTGCATGTTCCTTATAGTTCTTATGTGAATGGTCACTTATAAGAAGATTATTGTGCACATTACAAGTCCTTTGCTCGTGAGCGAGATATCATATTCTTTACAAGTCAATTATTCATTGATTTTCATTTGAATATTAGAGCCATTAATTAGCATTTACGTTTTAATGTAAATTTGCATTATTCTTTATTTAATGTCTGATTACCTATATGTGTTCAAATTCAACTTCAGTTCGTCATCATTTGTTCAATGTTAGGTCCCCTGTTAGCGAAAAATTCGGCAGCCTCCCAATGTGTCTCCTGTTTAGAGGAAATCTGAGAGCCTGAGCCTTCCCACCACGACACCACGCTATGAAGAGCGTGTATGAGTCTTCGAAGTACCTGTTTCGAAATACACAATTGCTTTCCCCACAATCACTGAGATGTATACGGGTACTTAGAGTCGTCTCTTCCACGCTACAAAGAGGATGTATAAGGTCTACCGACCACACCGCAAGCGTCGCACTTGGTTTCCTCCCACCACGCTACGAAGAGCATATATAGGAGGCCCTCCGACGCGCCACGAATGTCGAATGTGAGATTTGATAGCTTTTTGTTTTAGGGACAATATACCTGAGCGAGGTGATCAACGGCGGTGTCGTCGAAATGCAAACTACATAAATCTCTTTTTTATTCTTTTCTCTACCTTTTTTTATTCTTTCTTTTTTCTTCCTTCTTTTTTGAAATTTCTTCTTCACTTTTTTTTTATCTTTCTACTTCTCTTTTTTCTTATAATAACAATAATAATATTAATAACAAATAATATTAATTAATAATAATATAAAAACAAACCGTTGATGTGCGGTTTCGATTAGGTTGGATATAGTTGAAGTGAGGATTAGGCTTGTTGATTAGAGGAGGTGATTGTGAGGAGATTAGCACAATTAGTCGTGTGGGGGCTTGGTTTGAGAATAGGAATGATCGATTGGAAGCAGGAGATTGATGTTGGCTTGCAAAAGCAATCGAAAGCAAATAGAAGCAGGACGTGTCGAATGGATGTGGTTAGGCTGAAAGAGGATACTCGAGTACAGGTAAGGGAATCGGTTGAATGTTCGAATAGGAGGCGAGTAGAGGCATTGGGTATGAGGTGAATCGACATATTAGAGGGGATTTCGGATGGGATCAATTATGGAGATGTGATTGCTATAGGGAAAAGAGAAAGTGGCTTAAGAGTACAAGATCGATGGGATCAGGGTGTTGGAGGTTGGATCTGGGGCAAGCTTGGCGACTGGATTGGCAGATGTGAGCTATATGACTCGAAGCAGGAGGAAGTGAGTTGCAGCCGGTGGATTGTGGAGGCCTGTCGAGCAGGTCAACTGAGCGTTGAGCATGGACTAGACAGAGCCCGTGCGGCTTGGTCGACGAGATTGAGGTAGGAGGTGTTGGAATCACGTGGAAGCAGGTAAGGGCCAAAGTAGAGAGATGAAATGGGTGGAGTCTTGCGGCTGTGGAGGTTTGGTTCGGCTGAATGTTCAAACAGGAGGATCGCAGCTGGCTGTGGGGTGTGCGGGAGGAAGAAGAGGTAGCTCGGCTCTGGAGTTCGATTGTATGAGGAAGAGAGGGAGTGCGTGTGCGCAAGAAACTTAACAAGAGTGCCTCGTCTTAGTTTTATTAATGTGAGGTGCTGAAGCTCAAGGTTCCGTGCAGGAATCGCGGGAAGAGACGCGAACGGTGTTGAATGCACCGTAATTCAGTAAGATTTCAGCAGCTTTTTGGGGGATTTGAACATGCAAATTTATAAAAAGGAAACTCCTAGAGGAAGCAAAGTTTAATCAACATATCAAAGAACTCATTCAAGATAATTTCCTTCAAGAAAATACAAAATTCAAAATCCAACAATTTAGTTGAACTCAAAAATATAGGAATAATCTTTAAGCCATTTGAATTAATCTTATCAAAGAGATTGTATGTCAATATAATAAACAAATCATTTATTTAATTTGTCAGTTATCAAAAGAAAACTTTATGAAACTTAAAAATAACAAATTTTTTTTTTTCATTTTCTCCTTTACTTGGAATTACTTAAAGTGCCATAATTAGGAATCATACAAGCAAATTATATTTTTCTTTACTTATCATATCATATTAGCATGCATCAGATTCGAATAAAGTATTCGTAGAAAACCTACTGTTAACTTGAATAATTATAAATCTACTGAAGATTCAAATAAGAAGTATGTTAAATTAAAATTAGGTGATAATGTAATAATTTGTCTAAACCTATTAGAATTTTAAAGAAACTAAATGCTATAAAAATGACGCCATAAGAAAATCATAAAAAGAATCCAAATAAATGCTTATAAGTTCGAAATCTCAAAATCAAATAAGGTAGCAGTCATGTTCTAATATACTTGAGTAGACTTCATATCAATAACTAGTAATCAGTGCCTTCACTTCTCTCTAACCATCAGCACAATTCTTAAGTTTTCCTGCCAAAAATATTTTCAAAACAATTAGTGGGAATGAAATCAAACTGACTAATGATGATTAATACCAATAATATCATACAATGTTAAATAACCGATTCATAGATAATTATATGATGATGAATTTTCTCTGCAAGAGGTGGAACAATTATGCCTAGAATAAATATAATTTGAATAAACCATCGAACACGAAGTTCTTCGAACTAAGAAAATTGATGTCAAGATATCTGCTTTGTGCAGTGGAGTTTGGAGGCTCACGATTGGTGCTTCAGAGTCTTTTTTTCTACGACTGTTCCTTTGGCATAAGTTGGAACTTTAATAGTAGATTTCTGGCAGTAGGATGGATTTGGTGATTTGAGGTTCCTCACTTAATTGGTTCAAGCAATGGGTTGGACCTATGGTGACCAAGTGGAATTTTGAGATTGTTTAGGTGCAGGATTTGCAGTATAAGATTTTTGGAATTTTTGGATCAAGGATTTCTAATTCTTTGTTGCGTGCAACATTTTGGATGGATAATTATTGAATAAGAGAAATCCAACGAGGCTCTGTGATTACATAAAGGGCATATGAGACATGTAAAATTGCCATTATTTTTCTGATTGGATACGCTATGCCTTCTAATCAACATCTTGAGCGAGCTAAATACTTGAATGATTTTAGAAGAGGTATCTCCTTGTACAAGGGGATGTATTATCTTAGTTATTTATTTTTTTGCTATTCTAATTTGTTTTCTCTAAGATTTGTTATTGTTTTGAGTCTAGGATTTATTTCAACATTGATACAATATGAAATTTAATGGGTGCAAGAATTTAAATTAGTTGCATGAGTTTTCATGGTTACGAATTTCAAAATGCTATTTCTAATAGAAAATTATAGATTTTTCATATGCACTGATTCTAGTCATACTTTTTGTTTTAAACTACACGTAACAAACGATTCTTAAAACTAAAAGTTTATGATTATCAAAGTTAAGTGTGCTTTAATGTTTGCATCTACTTCTAGATCTGCATTAGCAAATCCTAGACTCTAAGACATCATATACCATATTTGGTCACAAGGTTTCCTTTCTTTGGTATTAAGATTAAGCAGGAATTCTTATATTTTTACTCGCAGCATCAAACTTTTTAAATATTAGATGGGTGCACAGCATATTATAATCCCCTTTAAGTGTCATAGCCCCAAAGCTATCCAGATACTAAATACAGGATCAAACCACATTGTCCCGCCGAACCGAAGCTATATGAGGGCAGCTTCCATTGCTTTTGAAGATTTAGGAAACAAAGCAACCCAGCAATTCCAAAAACTCTAACTAGGATCTAGCCAATTTTTGTAGAAGATCCAAAAACAAAATATTCTACAATTTGGCACTGGCATGTTAGGCTTACCAACCACAATTTTCTGAGAAAAGTTTACAGTCCTGCTTCAGTGTACTTAATGTTTAGACTTAAACAAATTGTAAGAAACTAATTTCCCTCTTTCCAAGTTATAGAAAGACAAATCATTTATGTTTCAAGTGAAAAAAGAGTTGGCATTGGCCAATGAAGAATATGAAGTCGGCAGCAACTGTAGTTGGGCATTTGCCAATGAAGAATATGAAGTCATAGATTGTGAGTTTTTCCTGCATTTGGATTTCAGCCAATTTTGGCGATCCAAATTCGTCAAAAATAGGCATTTTAGGTATTTCAAATCCCCTACACAAATGCTTTGCATTTGATTTATTTCAAACCAAATGCCAAGAAAATCAAAATCCTTGCATGCTTTTATTTTACACTAATAGCCCTATACCCATTTTTATCATAAAATACATCTTACAAAATCCAAACATCAAAGTCAGTAAGACCTTAACGAAACTCTTGGTAGCCATATAGTTATGACATGTAAGAAAATAATAATCTTCCCCTTTTATGGAAGCAGCTTCTTGACTTTTTTCAGTCCTATAATTGTTCTCTAAGGAGAAGATAACCACATTCCTCAATGTGATTTAGGATATTAGGTTCTTGAATTTATATCATGGCATTAGATTTTCAAGGTTGTGATCTTTAGATTACATGATTCCATGTTTAAAACAATTTGTATCTTAACCAAAGTTAGCAAGAGATTACATTTATGGAGACAGCCGCATTGTGATTAAATAATAAAGAACTCAGGTTACAGGTTTTGCTTCTCTATAGTACATTTTATTGCTAATTACTTTATCCATGCATGCATACAAGAAACTGCTTAAAATGTTTTATTGAATGATTATCATTTCAATTCAAAATCGTGCTTAATTGGCGTTTACTTTTCTTCCAACGACTTATGCAGTAATACAATCCTATCATTATTTAGGCCCAAACTTGATGCCTAAGTTGCAAAATGTCTTAGATTTTACAAAATATAAAGACAATATAAATAGTCCATAACTTCCATGCCAGTTTTGATGTAGAGGGATATGCATTAATTTTTAATAAAACAGAAAAACATAATCACAGAATGTTTTATTCTACTTCAAGAGCAGCTATGTGATATTTCAAACTCAGGTTTCTAGGAAACCATCAGTTTCAAATGGATAGATTTTTTTTTTCAAGCACGACCATGCGTAAAATCCTACATCTGGTGTTAAAAGATTTTTCTTCGGAGCCTTGCACAACTGACATGAAATAATCAGAAAAGGTTGATCATAAAGATAGGAAGGGTTGTAGCCATTGTTTTGTCATTTTCTAGCTCGGTACTTTGAGATACAAATAAAGCAACCAGTAAAATAACACCAAATAAGGTATTCCTAAACGCAAAACACAAATTAATTCCAAATTCTAACATTCTGATGGTTAAAACTGCCTAGTTATGAAATTTATCATCCGTGAAGAAAGAGTAGGCCTCTTATAGATTACTTGAAAGATTTATGGCATCAGTTCATCGTGGCAATTTAAAGGAGAATATATTCAAAATCTGAGCTAGTACGAGGAAACCTTATTGGGCATGCAACCTCATCATGGTGCAGATTACTATCAAGAGGAATCTTTTTCTATGAAGGGCGATAGTTTTTAGGGGCATAATATACTTTTACTAGAGGCGACTCCTTCAAAAAGGGGAAACCATGCTATGTCCAAGTGAGTGCTATTAAAAAAATGCTTTAGGATCAAAGTGATATAATGCACTAGCCGTGCGCATCGTTTGCCTAAAAAATGCGCACATCATGCTAATTTGTTGTGTCACATCATAGTATTATGCACAAGGCAATAGCTCAGAATGAAATCCTGGTTAAAATTTCATGGCTCAGTTCAATACCTACCCCAATAACAAGGGCATGAATGTTCACTTCTCCTCGCATGTTCTCATAGTCATTGAGTTGGTACTCAATGGTTTTCTACTGTCAGCCAATGATGCAAATTGCTTCTCTTGGTTCTCTTCAAAAAAAATTGAACATCTATCTTCTCACAAAGTTTTTCGCCCTTTTAAAAATAAATTATAAAAGATTCAAATGAGAAGGGAAAGAACAAACAAGTTGATAGATCAAACACATTGATTTTCCTCTCTTCTAGGGTTTACACATTAACACTTGTTGGATTTTCAATTGTTTCCTCATCCTTTCAAGTAAAATCTCTCTCTCCTATTTTGAATTTACATCACAAAAGATAAGTAGAGAGTGGTAATAAGTCAATCAATCAAGATTAGGATTACAAACAAGCCGATTGAGTTAGAAATGATTCTCTGAGGGAAGCCTCATATAAGGGTTTTAATTGAGCAAGATAAAGAACAAAGAAAAGGGGAGGAGAATGAGGCCTGAATAGACGAGGAAAGGTTATAAGGCCTTTATATATGAGGAAAGGTTAGAAGGCCTTTATAAATGTGGTAGCGTTACTTCGCCTACGAAAGTGGGAGAGGAGTCACAAGCATGCCGACTGAAGATGCAACTTTCATTGATATCTAGGATTCCACGTTATAGATAAAGAGCCCTTTACAACATAAGGTACTAAAAATCTTATTTTGATCACAAAAAGAAAAATAAAACCAAATCAAATTCAATCTTATGTAATCATGCAGTTGGAAGAATCTTCAAGACAATCCCTTAAGGCTTCATTTGATTCTACTTTTCTTCTCCTCATCTTTTCAAAGCAATTGTGATTATATGGAAGATGCATTCAGAAAATTATCATTTGCATGTACACTTTTTGTATCTTTATGAGCATGTAGATTGAACCCATGTAATGGAATAAAGTTTTGATGTTATTGTTTTTTTTTTTGTATGAGCATGCAGATTGACTTGTAGATCAATTCATATTTTTGTATGAATATGATGAGGTTTACCTTTAAAATATTTATAAAGTTATAACTTACCTTTAAATCCTCTCCAAATTGGGAAAAATTATTCTGTGCGGCAACGGATGACGTTCGGAGACGAATCAAGACACGCCACGTCACTTTTTTGATGTGTACCGGTGATGTGTACCGGGTGACGTGATGCATTCTGATTTGCCTTCGAACGGTCCGGTGACCGCACAAAATAATTTCTCCCAAACTGGATACCAATTAACACATTAAATCAAAAAGGGTTCTTCACACCATTTGCGGCACATTCCATCCCATGCTTGGCCAGCTAGGAGTCATACTCTTAGTCAAACTTGCTTAAACCTGATAAATTTTACAATCTTTAATATGTTGACATCAAATATATAAATCTTATTGTAATATTTTTGTCAAAATTGCTGCATGTGGTTTCTCATAATTAAATTCCTCGACATCACTTCAAAAATTTTATTTCTAGATAATCACACATTTTCGCAAATTGAAAGGGTGTGCTTAATAGAAAAGGCTCCCATAGTATAGGATCTAAGAAGAGCTTGAAATATTTGCATGAAGTACACTGTAGCATAGCAATTTCCTTAATTGAACTCACAACTACCAGGTCATAAAGGAAACAACCAAGCAATTCACCCATGTCAACCCTAAATAAACTTTACAAGAATCTTTGTAGAAACTATAAGATGATATAGTGCATGCCACTTCACACTTTTTTTACCAAGGTTTTAATTTTCTTAAGAAGCATATTCATTGTGCGTTAAGTGGACAAGTCATCAAACACGTCTGCGACATGAAAGCTGATCACAAATCTGATAGCGTGCACTTTTTACAAAAATATTAAGAGTGTCGATCAAGAAACTAATATTATGGTTTATTTTTTTCCATTCTCATAATCATTTTTTTTTTCAAATCCCAGACTTCAACTTCCACACATCTACAGTTTCATTTATTTTTACCATTCTTTCGACAAAATCCATTTTTCTAAATTAACGATTTTTAGAAAATTTAAATTCAAATCAGAATAAAGTCCCGAGTGTAATTCAATTATGAACTGTCTTACTGAATAAAAACTATAACTTTTAAATTCTGTAAAATATAATATTATGTGGTAGTATAGAAAAGTTAAATATTAGGGCACTTTTACAAAATGTAAATTGGTTAAACCAGAAACGCTGTATGATAACGTGATAAAAAGAGCATTATGAGATCTTCTTCAATGGATTTTATGCCTTTTTTTCAATCTTTTCTCGAGAGCCCGTGATAATTGGTTTTTGAATTCTCATCTTCACATCATTAAGCCTTATAACTATTTTGGGTCAATATTTTAAATCCAAATTTTTCATACATTCATGCTGAGTACTATGTAGAAAGATAGTGTTCACAAATCATTTTAAACAGTTTCTATACAAGTAATCTGATGAGGACATCGTCAGCATTTTCGACGTCGGAGATCGATGGTTACGAGCATGAGTTGTATTTTCATTATTTTATGTAGTAGTTTATTTTTATTTTATGTTTTTCCGTTTTGCCCTTATGGGTATTTGGTCGCTATTGTAGCCCAAGGGGCATTTTAGTCTTTTGTTTTCTTTGTCATTGTGAGGCCTATTTATATGGCCCTTCTCTTGTAATAGTTTAGTTTTTGGAAAAAAATGAAATTTTACTACTTGTTCTCTTTGTGAGTTCCCCCCCTCCAAGATCTCTTAGTGAGTTCGCCGGAGAAGACTAGATCTCTTTGTGAGTTCTAGTTTTCGTGCTATCTAATCTTGTGGAAATTCAAAGTGACGACACTTGAGGTTAGTAAATTCGTAGTCATCAAATCACTAGAAAATTCCATCCCTTCTTCTCCCTGGCCCTTGCCGCCAACTACTCCACGCAGCTCAAAGCCGCCGGCCACCTTAAACCCCCATTCTCGCCGGTCAGAAACGCAGCTGCCACCGGCCAGCCTCCTGCCGGCCAGCATCCGGCCACCCACCGGCCAGATTCCCGCCAGCCAGCCAGCAGCCCAACCCGCTCTCTGTTTTCAGAATTTGAAATTCAATTTCACAGCCATTGTTTCTTTCCTATTATACATCCCCACCAATTAGGAAAGATATCATGTGGATTACTTCTCTTATTGTAACGGTAAAATCCCACGTTACTAGAGGCACCCATCCATTTAGGAAACTTCTCCTGTAGAGCAAAACTGAGAATCAATTCTCAGATTTTTATTATTCCGTTAGTTTCTCTAGAGGGCCCACATAATTAAATCTAATTGCTCTCTCAGCTCTCCTTAGGGCCGGCCACCTCCTCATCCACTTTTCTCTCTCCAATTACAACTATTACTTCCCATTAATTCCCTTAATCCCTCACATAACTGCTGCCCCCCTTCCTTTGGAAATTGTTTTTGAATTTTCAAAGCAAATTCCCCTCTCCACGTTTCCTCCCTAATTCAATTTCAGAAATCTGAAATTGCCTTGGTCTGAGGCTTGTTTCTCCTACCCGAGCTCCTCCTGGTCGTTGGCTGGATTTCTCCCACCCAAGCCCCTTTCCCCAACCCGTGACCACCTCCTTCCCTTCAACGGATCAGCCAAAATTGGTTTTCCCCTTAATTGGGTTGCTGTCAAGGATTGGAAGCTTGTGGACCTGCTGTCCAGAGCCTTCCACACGCTCAAATCTGCTGCTGCCCTGAAGTTCTGCTTGCTGTCCCCTTATTCCAACAAAAATATCTTGCTGTCCAGCACTCTGGAAGACCACACTTTGCTGTCCCAAGTTCCCAGCAGCCTAGAAGAACATTCCAACGTTTCTTGCACTTGAAAGGTTGCTGTCCAAGATCTGTCCAAGACCAAACTGCTGCTATCCAGAGAAATTCTGCATCTCTTCCTACTGTCCAGCCAGTTGGATCATCCTGGGACGACTGTCATCCTCCACCTCTCCGGCCACCTTTCCTAGAACGACGATCTTAGGCTCCTTCTTCCTCGGAGTGACCTCGATTCTAATGTGGAGATTCTTCTTCCGCTAAAGCCTAGATTAGTTGAGCGTAAGGGCTCCAAAGGTGAAAGTTCTCTTTATTAAATCATGGATTCTTGTTTACCGTCGTAGCATACAATTATTCTTGGTGTTTTCTTAAATTGTTTGGTTAATCGATGCCACTCTTCGTTGCCTAAACGAGTCAAAACTAACAGTTCTAAGGATCACTCTTTTATTATAAATGATAATTTGATTTTGGGTTATTAAGTTACAATTGATCTCTTTAATTTCTTAAAGTAACTCCTCCATCGCATTTTGTTTCACATCATAATCATAAATATTCTCCTTACTAATCCTTTGACAATGCATTATCTACTCTAATAAATGCATTTTGTATCCTTCATTGTGCTTATTCAAAAAGTATATTTGTAATTAATTTTTCTTAAAATTTTTTATTTTAGAGTAAGATTCAAGATCTAAGATTTTGATTATGCATGAGGAAGCTAATGATATGTGGAAAAAAGTAGCTAATAATATTAAGCATATTGTAAAGTATGTGCTTGGAGTATGAAAAAGAAAAGCCCATAATAGTAAAACTAGTTAGTGATAGAATCAAAATGTGCAAGAAAAAGATAAAAAATAAAAAGTTTTGTTATAAAAATCGATTTAAATGGAAAACTTGAAAAATTGGAAAAGATATAAAAGGGCCCGTATTGAATCCAAGAAGGCAATATGTGATGCAATGAATTTAGTTTTAGATGATTTAGATAATAGATTAGACACTAAGGATGATGAAAGATGTTTGTATAAGTTAGCCAAACAAAAAGATATAAGGATTTAGTTCAAGTTAAGTGCATTAAGGAAGAAGATCAAAGAGTGTTTTTATTTAAAAAGGATAATCAACATTAGTGGACGCAATATTTAGATAAGCTTTTCTTCAATGAAAATTGTAAGAATTCAATTGACTTTAGTGACATTAACATACTAAATGAAAATATATGTTTTTTTGTTTTTATCACCGAATTAGTAAAATCAAGTTTAGAGATGTTTTATAGAAAATGAAAAGTGAAAAAGCTAATGTACCTAATGATATTCAAATAGAGGTGTGGAGAAGCTTCGGAGATGAAGAAATTTCTTGGCTTATGAAACTTTTTAATATTATTTCAAAGACTAAGAAGGGGTCAAATGAGTGGAAAAGAAGTGTGTTAGTTGCTATTTTTAAGAATAAAGGTAATGCAAAGGAGCGTGCGAATTATAGGTGAATTAAATTAATGTGTCAAACATTAAAACTATGGGAGAGAGTTAGTAGGTAGGGATTACGACGTGATACTAATGTTTCTCAAAACCAATTTGGATTCATGCCGGATAGGTCTACTATTAAAGCTATATATTTATTGAGAAGTTTGATGGAGAAATATAGAGAGAATAAGAAGGATCTTCATATGAAATTTTTTTATTTTAAAAAGCATATTATAAAATTCTAACTAAGCGCTGTGAAAAGTTATAAAGAATGGGGTCAATAATGCATATATTCAAGTCATAAAGGATATATATGCATGTGTTGTGACTTGTGTTCAAACACAAGGTGGTTCGACCAAGAATTTCCTATTTCGGTTGGATTACATCAAGGATCAGCTTTAAGCCCAAACCTTTATGCTTTAGTCATGAATGTTCTTACTATACATTTTGCAAGAGGATGTACCCTAGTATAAGCTTTTTTGCTGATGATATTCTTCTTGTTGATAAGTCTATATAAAGAATTAAACGAAAACTTGAATTATGGATGTCAATCTTATAGTCTAAAGGTTTTTGTTGGATGATATCTAAAATCAAATACGTGGAGTGCAATTTTAGTAGTAATAGATATAGTGAGGGAATTGTGACAATGGGTTATCAAGTCATTAAATAGATAATAGATACATTTTATATGTATTGGATCCATTGTTCAAAGTGATGGAAAAATCAATGGGGGTATTATTAGTAGAATTCAAGTTAGATGATTGAAGTGGAGGAATGCATCGGGCTTATTGTATGATAGAAAAATGCCACTCAAACTTAAGGGAAAATTCAATAAGATGGTGGTGAGACTTGCAATACTTTATAATGAAGAATGTTGGCCATTAAAAGAGAAGAGTGAAATTAAGTTAGGTATTGCAGAGATGAGCATGCTCAGGTGGCTAAGTGGCTTTACTCTTAGAGACAATGAAACAAGTATTTACCTCAGAAGATTAGAGTAGCTCTAGTAGCAGATAAGATTAGAGAGTCTCCTTAGAAGGTTTGGTCACATAAAATATCGATTTTCTGATGAACCAATTAGGTGAGTATATGTATTGGATTTGACCTTCATTAAGAAAGATAGAGGTTGACAAAAAAAAAATGGTTATAAAGTATTAGAAATGATTTTTTTTATTATATTTAAATGAGAACTTAACTGAACACAATGGAGAAAAATGATTCATGTTGCCGACCCGCATAGTGGGATACAGGCTTAATGATGATAATGATGATATCATTCCAAACATTCCTCTCATATAATCATTCATTAGTTATAGTTTCTAATTTTCTACATATCAATCTAAACATTCTCATTTCTACTACACAATTTAGATTTTAATATTTTTTTGCTACCTGACATTTAGATCTATACAACATTGCCAACCTAGTTACGAGTATCAAAAATTTACTTTTAACACTCCATAGCATCCTCTTATCACACAAACCCCTAAGGCATTTCATTTTAACTACCCAACATTAATTTTAAAAGTTATATCCTTATGTGCCTCTCTATTTTTCAATAAAATAGGCCTAAAATTCTTAAACTTTTTTCTAGTTATTATCGTACATTTGAATAATATTGAATGATAGTAATAATATCACAATTACAATTGCATATCATTGTCGCTTACTTTTGTATCTAAAAAATTATAGAAAAGTGTGGCAAGACTTAATTAAAATGAAGAAATAAAATTATAGGAAAACTTCATGTGTAACACATAAATCTTGCTTATTTATAGAACCATCACCAAACTATCTCTATTAATCATACTCGCATGCAAATATTGAAATTCACAATATAAACCCAACTCCTATATTTCCCTATCATCATATTCTCAAAAGTTTGATCGACAAATCTATAGATTCAGTAGTTTATTTTATTAGGATAAGTGTTAGATTTGCAAATTAGAATTTGGATGGCATTTTCATAATTTTTCAAAATAATAAATAGTTTTGAGCAGGCCTTATATTTCATTTTAGAATGAAGAGAACACAAAAGACCACTTCTAGCCTTGAAATGGATTTTTAGAGGTCTTGTTTGCATGCAATGAATTCCTTACCACATGAAGAAAATAAACACTACAAAAAATGTGATAATGAGGGGAATAGTTGATTAGTTTAACATGAGTAGTGCCACATAGGTATGACGTACTTTTATGATTTGTATCATGATGAACTAAGATCAGCTTATCTAAAGAATAAAAGTAAAAACCTTATTAATGAAATGTACCACAGACCATGATCAGTACGACTGATCTTCCAACTATTTTTACTATGCAGGACAATTTATAGTAAAATGAGCAATAGATTGAGCATTCAAGTCATTTTCGTTCCTTTTCCTCTTTTTTTATCCATAGTTCTCTCAGAGAAACAATGAAGTGAAACTTGAAGTAATAAAGACAGCTCCAAAATTATACAAAAAATGTTGTGTTATTTAGCCGCTAACCTAGTAATGAAATATGAATCCAAGAAAATTATGAAGCAATAGATGGATCATATCTGCTGCATTGACTCTACGAAAAATGCATTTCCCATGAATGTTGCAAGTATACTGGCAGCCATTACTATAGAACAAGCAGCAGCAAGAACAACATCAAGCCTTTATCCCACTACGTGGGATTGGCTACAAGAATCATTTTTTCCCATTGTGTCATTTTAAGAGTCGAATTCTCATTTAAATCTAATAAAAAGAAAGGTTATTTCTAATATTTCTAACCAAGTCTTTTTATGTCTACCTCAACCTTTCTTAACATAGGTCAAATCTAATACATCTACTCTGCTAACAAGGTCATCGGAAGGTCGATGTTCTACATGACCAAACCATCTAAGGCGACTCTCTCAAATCCTATATGTTACTGGAACTACTCCAACCTTTTCCTGAATATGCTCATTTTATATCATGTCTCTAAGAGTAAGTTCACTCATCCACCTGAGCATCCTCATTTGAGCAACATTTAACTTAATATTATGCTTCTCTTTTAATGGGCAACATTCTGCACCATAAAGAATTGCAGGTCTCACCATCATCTTATAAAAGTTTCCCTCAAAATTGAGTGTTACTTTTATATCACAACAAACCCAATGCATTCCTCCACTTCAACCATGCAACTTGAATTCTATTAATAATATCCCAATCAATTTTACCATCACTCTGAACAATAGACCCAAGATATCTAAAACGAGTACACTTATTGATGACTTGATCGCTCAAAGTCACAAACCCCCCACTAGATCTATTACTACTAAAATTATACTCCCTGTATTTGGTTTTAGATCTACGCAAACGAAAACCATTAGACTCTAAGGTTGACCTCCATAATTCGAGTTTACCTTCAACTCTCTCTCTAGTCTTATCAACAAGAAGAATATCATCAGCAAAAAGCATACACCAAGGTACATCCTCTTGCAAATGCCTAGTGAGAACATCCATGACTAAAGCAAAAAGATAAGGGCTTAATGCTGATCTTTCATGTAATCCAACTGAAATAGGAAAATATTTTGTCAAACCACCTTGTGTTTGAACACAATTAACAGCTCCTGCATACATATCTCTAATGACTTGAATATAAGCATTATTAAAACCTTTCTTTTCTTGAACTCTCCATAGCACTTCTCTTGGAACTTTATCATATGTTTACTCTAAATTAATAAATATCATATGTAGATCATCCTTAATCTCTCTAAACTTATCCATCAACCCTCTCAAAAAATGAATAGCTTGCATAGTAGACCTACCAAGCATGAATCCAAATTGATTTTGAGAAACATTAGTATCACGTCGTAACCTATCCTCCATAACTCTCTCCCAAAGTTTTAAAATATGACACACCAACTTTTTTTTTTATGACACACCAACTTAATTCCTCTATAATTCGCATAATCTTGTGCATCACATTTATTCTTAAAAATAGGAATCAACACACTCATTACCCACTCATCTAGCCTCTTTTTAATCTTCAAAATAATATTAAAAAGTTTAGTAAGCCAAGAAATTCTTACATCTCCTAAGCATTTCCACACCTCCATTGGAATATCATCAGGTCCTCTAGTTTTTCCATACTTCATTTTCTTTAAAACCTCTCTAACGTTAGTTTTACTAATAAGCAATAAAAATAAAAATATCTATTTTCATTTGGAGTGCTAAGGTCGCTAAAGTCAATCATATTCTCACAATCTTCATTGAAATGCTTAGCAAAATATCACATCCACCATTGTTGAATATATACTCTTCTAAAAAAAATACTTTTTTATACTCATCCTTAATATACTTCACTTGATCTAAATCTTTACCACTCTTATCTTTTTGTTTGGCTAACTTATACATACAACTTTTGCCATCTTTAGAATCTAATATATTATATAAATCATTCAAAGCTAAAATATTTGCATCGCAGTTGCTTTCTTAAATACCTTACAAGTCTCTTTATATCTTTTCCAATTTTCATAGATTTTACATCTAAAGTCTAAACCAATTATTATAACAAAGCTTCTTATGTTTTTTATCTTCTCTTGCACATTTTGATTCCACCAACTATTTTTATTATTAGGAACTTTTCCTTTTAAAATTCCAAGCACATCTATTACAATATTATTAATATTACTAGCTACTTTATCCCACATAATATTCACTTTTTCATGCACAGACAAAATCTTAAAATCTTGAATATTACTTTTAAAAATATTTTTTTGTCTTTTAAAAGCCCCAATCTAATCTTAGAATAATATTTTACTAAATTTTTCATATTATGCCCCTTCTTAAAATTCAAAACTAATAAGCAATGTTTAGTATATAAATTTTCACTCTGAATAATTTTACGAACTTTGCAATCTAACAATCTATTTTTCCTATAAGAAAATAATCAATATGAGTTTTACTTTATCCATTCTTAAAAGTAATGAGATGCTCATATCTTTTCTTAAATAAGGTATTAACAATTATAAAATTATAAACTAAACCAAAATCTAATATAATCTTAACGCCTTTATTAGTCACACCAAAGCCATAGCCACCATGATTACTTTTAAAATCCTCTACCTCTCTATCAACATGTTCATTTAAATTTCCTCCAATAAAAACTTATTCTTCAAGAGAAATCTTTTGAATTAATTATTGTAAGTCATTCCAAAATTTTAATTTTATAAGCACATTCAAACCTACTTGAAGAGCATAAGCAAAAGAATTATATATATATATATATATATATATATATATATATATATATATATGTTAATCAAATGGTCGTAAGGGTTATATATCCAGAAAGCCTTTAGTATCCCTCAATATGACCATCAAATAATCTAAATTACTAGACCATATGCAATGATAATGGTTCCAAACAAAAGGTATAAAGCCTACTCCTCATGCCAGGACACTTCCATCAATATATGGTTTCTTGCTAATAGTTCCCTTTGGTTTATGTTAATAGTATGAAAACAGTCTCATTTGCAATGAGAATTATCATGAAGAAATCATATTTCTACCACACTTTTGCTTAAGTAACATAAAGTTCATTAATGTTTTCAAAATGTTATGAAAAATGCAATTCACAAGGAATTTTTTTTTTGCTTTAGGGACTGTTTAGTTGGAATACTTTAAAGTGTAAGGTATTCCAAATGCAGGGGTTTTAATAATTTTGGTTTTTGATTGGAAGAAAAAAGAATTCAAAGTCAATGTAGTACAAATCATTCCAATTCATTTTTTAGATAAACCAAACTAGCCCAGTTTTGAGCGAGAACGATTTCACCACAAGCAAACTCGCTTGATCACCGCCAGCCTCCACCACCGTTAGCCAACGACGCAAATTTCCACCGATCACCACCGCCTGCCACCATCGTCGGCCACCACACTCGCTAGCAGCCACCACCACTCACTGATGGCCACTGCCGACATCCTCCAGCCATCACCACTACCGCCAACCTCCGGCCATCATCGTCATCATCAGTCGCCATTTTTAAATTTTACACTACACTTATTCTACTTCAAATCAAACAAAAAAATCATTCACCTGAATTTACTTTACACTCATCCAAACAATACAAAAGTATTCCTTTTACACTACATTCTTTTTACACTAAATTCATTTTTTAGCCAGCCAAACAACCCCTTAATGCGTAAAGTGAAGAGATGATTTACAAACTAGATCATTCATATATGTATGTATTATATACATACAATGATCATATAATTAGCCAAAAATAAACCATATTAGGTAATTAAAAAATATTAATGATGAAGTGATAAAAAAACACTTAAAAATTAAAAAAAGTTAATGAGATTAAAACTAATTAGAGAAGGAGACAAAAACAATGTGAAACAAGAAGAAGTATGAAGGTTGGGCATCGAGAAGCACTCCCTATAAGGGCATCTCCAACCGAAAAACTCATTTTTCACTACAAAATGCAGTAATACACTATAATGCATTAACTTGTCTCCAACCGAACTCCATTTTCCAACACCAAAAACAGAATATTCATAGTATATTATTTCTCATACTTCATTTTATATATTTTTAATAATAAATTTTTTTATCAAATTTTTGAATTAAATATATTATAATTATTAAAAAAAATTGTTCATAAAATAATTTGGAATATTAATATGTTTTAAATAAACAAATGTTTAGTTAATAAAATAAAAATTACATTAGAACTCATAAATAGGAACGAGAACAATACAAGGTCAACTAAACATTAAAATTAGTATATTTATCTCACAAATGATCAATCAATGCATTTCGTAGTGCAATTGGGGCATCTTTATTTCTGATGTTTTTAGGACGAGTGTCAAATTCCTGAAACCGAGTATTTTCATCCATCACCTTTCAAACTCCGGGGGTGACGCTTCTCTTGCAACTTGAACTAGTCCAATTAGATTGCATTCATCTTTGATTATCATGTTATGCAAAATTATGTATGTAGCCATTATATCATGCACTACATCTTAGCTTCAAAAACGTACAAGTCCTGCCACAATTGCGAAACGAGATTGGAGAGTTCCAAAAGTACGTTCTACATCTTTTCTACATGCTTTCAATTTATTTGCAAAATATTATTTCTTTGAAGTACTTGGTTCTTGAATTGTTTGCACAATGGTTGACCATTTCGAATATATATTTTAAGCCAAATAATAATCATGTTATATTATTTTCCTTGAATGACGTAATAACAGGGATGAGATATATCTTGAGTGAGATTAGAGAATATGTGAAAAGACTACAACACGTTTATATCATTATTAGTGTCTGTCATATCCAAAGATCACAATCTGTCACGACTTCCGGAATGATTGTGGTTGATCCAACATGTTTATCTTGATTTCTATCTTAATGTTGTATCTTAAATTAATTAATTATGTAAAAAATATTTAAATATCTAAAAAATAAGATATTTTTAATTTATTATTTCTTAATTATTAATAAAAATTTTCTAAACTTTAATATTTAAAACTAATAATTAATTTTAGAATTTAAAAAAAAATAGAAGGTGAACAGTGCGACGTCAATATTGGCGTTGCACTATTCACCAGCGATCAAATAGCGGCAAAAATGTCGATCGATTGGAGCGATGGAAGAACGGCAAACAAATGTATGGCGTTCAATTGGAGATGCCCTAAGAAGCTAGTGAGCGGGAAGCAAATAGCGTTAGCAGTGTGAGAAGCATATATGAAACTAATGAATGATCTAGTATGAAGAAAAAAACCACAAGAAGCAACTAACTCCAACCCTTTAAGGGTTATTAGCACATTAAAAAAATAAATAAATAAATAAAAAATAGGGTTACTAGCATAATGTTGTCAACAAGAAATCCAAAAAGTTCATGATCGTTCCATCCAAGCTATAGCACACCCACAGGATTGCAGGCACAGTCTCTCTCTAGAACGAAAAGTAATATAACAAATCCATCAGACCAGCAAAAGTGGCGATACCTTACTGATTACCAATCCTGGCCTCCTAAGCCCTTTGCCAAATACATGGGAAAAATTGAAGCACAATCATAATGTAATTCTACCATACGCTCAAATCACCAATACAGGCACCAACAAAACCAAATCACAGAAAGAACCCTAGCGCGAGTACTAACGCGACGGCGTCCTAATGCAATCATATCAAGCCGACCAGTCCTCCTCAAGTTTCAAATATCGCATGACAAGGGAATCTCAGTTCATCAAAACAATAAGATATGAGAGAGCGAAGGAAGTGAGCACCTGTAGGAGAGGACCAAGCGGCGTGGACGACGCAGCGCTCCTGAACGTTAGAACAGAAGCCGACGGTGATCTTGTTAAGGTCGCCGCGGAGAACGGAACCGTTCCAGACGGAGGAACCATCGCAGACGGTGACCTGACCCGCAAGCACCACGTTAGGGGCCACGTAAGCATCCACGGCGATCTTAGGTAGCCACTGCCCAAGAGGGATGATCCGCCGTTGCCCGCGATAGTCCCACTTCACTCGGTCATCCGGCGAAGGATTAACATCAGAGAATGATGGCGACGCCGCGGCCACCGCTGCTTCCGCGGAGAGAAGTCGGCGGATCGGGGCACCACCATTAACCAGGGCACAGCCTAGGGCTTTGCGAGAAAGACGGGTCAGAGCTGCCGCCATTTATAAGCCAATTAAGATTTCTGGCGTAGAGGTGGAAGGAGGGGCAAGGGTGCAGGATTTTCTTGGGTCGATTTAGGGATTGGAAGCGGAGAAAGGCCAAGCGGAGGCCCGTTTCGACCTGTGGATGTGGAAGTTCGTGTCAGCCACACTCCTACATGCTGACCTGCGACATTCCATGGAACGATTATATAATCTAATTTATGGGCAGATTAATCTAATTTAAAATATTTGAGAATCATACTTGTTTTTCTGGTATCGCTCTGCTAGGGTTTCTCGTTTTTGCCTTCCCTAGCCGCCTGTGCCGTTGGGGAGTACCCCACCGTCGGGATGTCTTCCTTCCATTTTCCCTCCTTGATTCCCTTATTGCCACCCCCGCTTCTTCCTCAACTATTCCCTTATATTGGAAAGCCCTCCATGCTACTCACGCTAAAATTTCTCATGATTTCTCCAATGCATTATCCCATCACCCTACTAAAAACTTCACAGCTCAATTTACTTTAGCCCAGTTCGTTGATGGAGCGCCGGAATGGTCCCTCTCCCTTGTCGGCTACTCCATTGATCGTAGGCCGTACTATGAAGCCCTCCTTGCGACTATCAAAAAATCTTGGTCGATCAAATGTTCTCTTTCTCTTCTGATACTTGACGATGGATTCTTCCTCCTCAAGTTCACCGCTCTTGAAGACTACGATATGGCTTGGTCTTGTGGCCCATAATTTTTCTTTGAAAAACCATTCATTTTGCAGAAATGGACTCCTGATTTCATCCCCAAAAAAGGAATTTCACTCCATTCCACTCTGGATCAAGATTAAGAATCTTCCTCTCGCTTGCTGGACATCGGAGTGATCACTTTAGTGGTAGATGCTCTTAATAGCCCAACCAAAGTCCTTTATTGTAAACATTTTATTAGTAAATACAAACTAGATTTACTCTTCAGCCTTGAAGCTAAAGTGTCTCATTTGTCCACCTCTGACAACGGGTTCCTCTCATCCCATGCAATAATGCCCAATGAGAAATGTTGTGATATTTTCTCGTTATTTAACCGAGGTAGAATCTGTATTAAATGGAATTCATATAAGTTGAATTTCATTTCTCTTCTTACTACTCCGCATCTTATTCATGGTGTTGTTCAAGTTGGCTCTAATGACATTTGTTGTATCTCTATAGTTTATGCCTCTAATTCAGTTAATGAGAGGCAGACTTTTTAGAATAACCCCTCACCCAACAGGCTCAGAGCACCTCTTTGCCTTGGGCTATAGTTGGAGACTTTAACTGCTAAAGATATGCTCATAAAACACTAGTGACTCCCCCTTGCATTCTTGCAAACTTGGGGAATTGAATAATATGATTTTCAATATTGGGGCTCATGATCTTGCATCGACAGGGCACTTCTTCACCTTGTTTAATCAAAGAACCGACTACCCCATCCATATCAAGTTGGACAGAGTCCTCACCAATGATTATTGGTTAGATAGCTTCCTTGGCTCTTACTATTTGGTGGCTGACCCTAAAATCTCATACCACTCCCCCATCATTATTAGACCTACTGCCTCTTCGAACAAAAATCACAGGTTTCTCTATAAAAACTATTAGAAAAATGTGCGTGAATTTTGGGATGGTTTACTTTCAACTTTATCTCAAATTGTCAATGACAGCACCACTTCCTCATTTCATCACAAGTTAAAACCCTCAAAACCATCATTAAATCTAAAAGCTGGGCCTCTTCCAATTTCCTTAAACAAAAAATTGTGGACCTTACCCTCTCTAAAAACACTCACCTTGCTCAAATCCAAAACAACCCGACATATGCATATCTTAATGCTGCTCTTAAGCTGGTTAACTAACAAGTTGTTGATTCTCAGTCATAGTGGTCAGATTGGATTACTCAAAGGGAAAAGGCTAAATAGCTTACTTCTAGTGAGGATGATCTGAATTTTCTCTACTCCAAAATTAATTCCCGGCACAATTCCAACATGATTAACTACATAACTCTCAATGGGTTCAATCTTTCTTCCCATCAAGATATCAACAATCATTTTATAAAATATTATGTGGTTCTCTTTTGTAAGCCACAATCTTCTATAATGGCCATTCCCACTCTGCCTACTGGGAACATGGTTCCCGATCACTATGGATGAAATAAAAGTTGTTGTCCTCTCTGCCCCTTCCTCTACGGCCCTTGGACATGGTGGCTACACATTTGAATTTTATAAAACCACTTGGATTGGGAAACAATTGTGTTATGTTGTCTTGAGATTTTTCTCCACTAACTTTATGCCTAAGCAAGCTAATGTTATTATCATTGCCCTGATCCCTAAGCACTCTCATGCTTCTTGTGTTACGGATTGTAGGCCTATCTCTCTCTATAATTCCTTTTATAAGATCATAGAAAAAAATATTAGCTAACAGAATGAAAGAGGTGAGGCCTTACATTATTCACCCTAGCCAAGCAGGATTTATTAAGGGTAGAGCATTACCGACAACATCCTACTTGCTACTAAACTCTTGGGGGATTTTAACAAAAAGGCTAAAGAGAAAATTCTATGTGCAAATTTGATATCCACAAAACCTTTGACTCTGTCTCTATGGAATTTCTTCTATCCCATCTCTTGGCTAAAGGATTCCCTCCAACCTTCGCGGGTTGGATCAAAGCTAGCATATCCAATGTTTACTTCTCTGTGGCTATCAATAGTGTGCTAGAAGGGTTTTTCAATTCTACAACTGGTCTTTGGCAGGAATGTCCCTTATCTCCATTTTTTTCCAATTATTATGGATGGGCTCTCTAACTGCTTTGACGAGGCTGTTATGAACAACAATTTTTCTAGGATGTGTTCGAGTAACAGCTCCTTAACTCACCTTTTATATGTTGATGATTTACTTGTCTTTGGTAAGGCCACTCAGTAGAATGCAGTTACTCTCATGGAAATACTACATCACTTTGTTCTTGCTACGTGCCTTCATGTCAACATGGAGAAAAGCACTATCATCTTCTCCAAGCACTGTCCTATGGAGCATCATATATGTAATTTTCTTAACATCTCCAAATCACAAAATCTTATTAAGTATCTAAGCGTAACTATCAATACAAAGAGATTCCGTCAAGCTGTCTTTCAACCTCTTATTAAAACTATTCTTCAATCTTTTGATGGTTGTAAAGCTAAATCTCTATCCTTTGCACGTAGATTTCAATTCTTAAAATATACTATTTGCAACACCATTGCCTACTGGTTAAAGGGTTTTATTATTCCCAAAAAATGTAACAAATTCATTTCTAAAACCTATTCCATATCTCTATATTTTTGGGAAAATCAATGAGAAAAAACTTCATATTGTACTTTAGAGAGACACATGTACTCCTAAGGAGCATGGGGGACTTGTCCTTCCGTCTATTGACTCCTTATACTTCACCTTTGGCACCTCTCTCATTTGGATAATTCTCAATTTTGATAGTATTTTATTTCATTGGTGGAAATCCAAATATCAATCCCTCTAGAATTGGCAAGTCAAGCATCCTTCTATATACTGTAAATTTGTTAGCGTGGTTGCCAATAATATTAAGAATTGTCTAACACTTAGAGTGCACTGTTGCTGCTCTTTGTCCTTTCTCTGAGAACCTTTGTGTAAAGGAAAATCCATTATGGAGCTATTCAACATCTCTAGCATGGACATCATAACTGTACTACTTTCTAATATACCCGTAAGTAACCTGATGCTTAATGGTAATTGAAATTTACCTGCTTGATTTCTTGATAACCTGATTAATGAAATTAGTTTGGTTATCATCTTCACATCATATGTGGGCTATCTTTGGAAGGGAGCTAAAAATCCTAACACTAAGTCTTTTGCAAATCAGTTTCATTCTTCTCTTCCTTTGGTTGGTTGGTACAAATATATCTAGCACAAAAAATATTCCTTCAGGTTCTCATCCTATGCTTGGCTTGCTTTTAAATAGGGTTTAAAAATAATGGATGGTTAGGCAAGGCATCCCTGCTCAAACATCTTCCATTCTCTGTTATTCTACTTTAGAAATGCATTCACATCTCTTCTTTGAATGTTACTTTTCATATGGAATTTTAAAAAAACTTGTTGAGGGGATTCGAAATTATGCTTTTAAGGCCTAACCTCCTGCATGCATTCAATTTTATTAAGGATTTAGTTGTTGAAAAAAAATCAAAATACTTTCTTAACCTCAGTCTTTGTGCCACTATCTATTTTATTTGGAGATAAAAAAATGATAGACTTTTTGAGAATTATTATGATTATTAATCCACGGTGATTGCAAAAATCAAAGGTGTTATTATGTTCAAAACTATTAGATGGAAAAACTCTTTTTTCTCTTAACAACTACTCTCCGGAGCAGTTCTCTCACTGATCTCTAATTTACTAGCTATTGCGGATCATGTGACTCATGGTTTTATTGTGCATGAGGTTTTTTTTATGGTTCCTGGATGGCCTCCTTTGTAAGCAGGGGCTTCATCCCTATCAGCTGGGGGTATTTTCTGACAGATAATGATGCTCGTTGCTTCTCTTGCTTCCCCTTGGAGGGTCTCGTTGGCAACCAAGGGAATTTCTTATCATCTCTAATGATGTTTTGTTGGTCTTCTTACTCGGACTGTAGCTTGAGTCCTTAAGAGCTTTTGCTTCTATTTTTTGTTCTCTCTTTTTTATGTTCTCTTTTGTTTTTGGTGGTATAGGTTTTTGTTTTTCCTCCCCTTCTAGCTATTTTTTTTGTTGTAGCTATTGTAGGGTTCGATCATTTTACTCCTTACTTGTATTCTTCCTTTTATAGTTATATATGGGCTTTGGTGCCAAATTTCCCTAAAAAAATGTAATTTAAAATGTTATATATTATATTAATTTTAATAAAAATTAGATGATTTTAAAATATATTATATTTTATATCATGATAGTATTTTATATTATTTTTAATATTATTTATCTAATTTGATTCTATCAATATCGATTGTGTTGTCACCTTAAAGCATAATTCATTTCAAAAAATGGCCTAATATCTTTAAATAATATTGAATATAGGCTAATTTCATTAGTTTAATAAAGAATAATGTTTAGGGCTCTTATTTTTTCTATTATTGTTAATGGTAAAAGAAACATTTTTTTAATTCCTCGCATGGTATTAGGCTAGGTGATCCTCTTTCCCCTACACTCTTCAATATTGTGGCTGAGTGTCTCTCTAGAGGTCTTACCCATCTTTATGATGTTCACCCAAACCTATATTTTAGAACTTCTAGGGAGTTTCCTATCTCTCATTTATGCTTTGCTGGCGATTTTATTATTTTTTCAAATGGTTCTATCAATATGGTTAGTATGCTTATTACTTTCTTGAATAATTTTGAGCTTTTGAGTGGTTTAAACCATAGTAGAAATAAGTGTTGTTTTATCAATCCTAAGAATTTGTCTAGTGATCGCATCATTTCTATTAAAGGTATTATTGGTTTTGTGCAAGGTTCCCTTCCGTTTAAGTATCTAGGTGTTCCTCCTTTTAAAGGTCATAAAAGATCTTTTCTTTTTGATGATTTGATTATTATTGTGCAGAATAAAATAAACTCTTGTGACTTTAATTTCCTTAGCTATGGTGGTAGATTGGTGTTGATTAAAAGTGTTCTTTGCTCCCTTCCTATTTATGTTTTCCAAACTATTCACCCTACTTTTGTGGTTTGTGATAGATTGGAAAAATTAATCAATAAGTTTTTCTGGAAAGGCAAGAGTGGTAATTCTAAAGTCCTCCAGTCATCTTGGAATAAGTGTTATGGTACTTTGGAGGAAGGTAGTTTAGGGTGCTAGAACATGGCTGATTTAGCTCATGTTTTTTTCCTATAAACTTTGGTATAACGTTCGTGCTAAAACTAGTCTTTGGGCTAAGTTTATGACGCATAAATATTGTGTTGGCAATCATCCAACCGTTTGTACTTATAAAATGGGTGATTCTATGGTCTGGAAAAGACTTTGCATCATCAAATGGGAAGTGGAACCTTATATTCATTGGGGTATTGGCTGCACTAATCTATTTGTTTTGGCCGAACAAGTGGTTGAATCAATCTTCTATTGATAATATGCTCTAATCAGTCTCTACCTCTACTATCAAGGTTTATTATTTTATAACCAATAATTATCAGGATATTCAAAAACTTTTGCAAGTTATTCCTATGTCTATTATTAATTAAATTTTACAACTTCCTTTAAACAATGATGTTGATGATCTTTTATTGTGCAACACGGCTAGCAATATCATCTTTAGTATTAATAAGGCTTGGAATACTTTTAGAATTAAATATGCTTCTTCTAAATTTTTTACTAGGTTATGGCACAAAAGCAGTCCCACTTCTATTGCTACTTTTATGTGAAGATTCATGCATAATTTTGTTCATACGGATGAGATTTTAATTAAACATGGTTTTATTTTAGTTTCAAAGTTCCAATGTTGTTATCATGATGAGAATATGCATCATATTTTTATTTATGAACCTATTGCTACTAAAGTTTGGATTCATTTTGAGGATATTTTTAAAGTGAATTACTTTAAGAGTAATATTTTTATTAAGGATATGCTAAATTTGTGGTTCATTAATGTGAAAAGATCATATTTCAATCTTATTCCTACACTTATTCTCTAGTATCTTTTGATCAGCAGGAATAACTCGCTTTTTAACAATATTTCTATTAATCATGAACATACTATTAGAAATGTTATAGATAAAGTTTGAAGGTTGTTTAATACAAATATTATGAGCTCTAAGAATTTTAAAGGTTATTCTCATGTGGATAAAGAATTTGGTATTGTTCATCATGATAAGGTTATCAATGAGGGGTTTAATTGATTTGTTGGATTAAAACATGTTCAAGCTTAATAGTGATGGATCAGTTAAAGGGGAGACAAGTGGCTGTAGTGGTATCATTAGAGATTCTAATGATAATTTTATTATTGCTTTTGCTAGTACTCTTCTCGTATGCTCTATTATTTACTCTAAACTTTATGCTATCTTATTTTAATTGAAATTATGTCTTCCCTTGGTCTGGTTAATATTTGGATTGAAGTTTATGCTTAGCACAAGCTATTTTACCTTAAAGATAACGATGAGAAAATTTGTAGTCCTGATTTTTTCTATCTTATTAGGGAAATTAAACAGCTTCTGATTCTCTTTAATGTTAAGTTCACTCATATTCATAGAGAAGGCAATGCTTGTGTTGACTGGTTAGCTAATCATGGTTCTAACCTCTAATTCTTTATTAAATTTTCTTATAATCATTACCCTTCCTTTGTTAAAGGCATCATTAGATTAGATAAATTTGGTCTTCCTTATGTTAGAAATTAATGCTTTATTTTATTGGTTCTCTTTATGGCCTTTTTACTTTTCTGAAACTCTGCTTAGTTTAGATGGTTGTCTTCAGGTGGTTTATACTTATAATGTTGTCTATCTCTTATTTCCCTTGAATTCTGATAGTGGGCCAAATTTTGATGAGCATTAGCTTTTGGCTTTGAATATTAGCCTTAGTATCAAGTGCTACTTATTCTTTGGTTCCTTTAGTATGGATGGGAATGAGTTTTGTAATCTACGGTTTGCCCAAAATGTGGGTTTTAGGATCTACCAGTTCCCTACTACTTATCTTTATAGAGCTCTTAATTATTATAGAAGGAAGATTTTTTGCCATCATTATTTTGGCAATCTACTTATCAGTACTCTTGATTTATATTTCGATGCTAACTATTGGGATTAGCCTATTTTGAGCTATGATGGGAAACTAGCTATATTATTTAATACTCTTTATGTTGCTCGTCTACTCTTTGGGTTATTCCGAATTGGTTTTGTATTAGTTTTGGTCTTAGCTGTATCTACTAGTCTAACAGGAACATCTGTTGGCCTATTCGGGCGAAAGTGCGTGGTTGTGTAATTTTTCTATCTTCACTAAAATGTGTATCCTTCTATTCCCATGTTAATTTCTTGTATAGGATCGTTGTGAGCCTAAGTGGGTTTGGGAGTAAATTGGATTGGCATTTGAGTGTTGTGCTTGGTAGCATCTGTTGGTGGAATTTTGAAAACAGGTTTTGAAAAATATTAGTTTTCTTTGGGACTTTTAAAGTTTAGATTTAACTCTAATTCTAGAAGTCGAATCAACTCGTTTGAAAGAGTATATCGCCCCGAAGGACGAAAATAAAATTCCATAACGACGTTCAGACTTAGAATTACGTAATTCATCTTGAATATCATGGCTAGATTCTAAAGAGAACTTCACACGGCCCCGAGGGGACAAGGTAAAGTTTAACTAAATATCCAGTTATGATATTCAAGGGTTATGATTGTCGAATTCGTATTTAAAGCCTTATCAAAGGAGGATGTATCTCCCCAAAGGGAGATAACACCTTTCAATGATAATTCTTCTAATATGATAGCGACAATCGTTCTTTAACTTTTCCCAAAGAAATCTAAGAAGATTTTAAAAAGATTAATTTTGAAATCAGGTATGTGTGGTTCCAAATCTCCTACGAGGGCAAGCCCTCGTAGTTAATTATATCATAGGTAGATAGGATCTCCTACGAAAACTATCGATTAAAATGGTGGCAGAATTTCGTTAGAATTTCTAGGAGCGATATCAAAAAGAGAAGTGAATTTTGGAAATTCAACAGGGAATATATCAAAATTGAGCAGTTATTAACGGAGTTAAAGGAGGAGAGGTAGGGGACACTTTGAGATTCCAGAACCATCCAGAAGTGTCCCAACTTAATCTAAGTGTTTGGTTTCATATTTTGGATTGAAATGATATTTAATTAGAGTTGAGCATTTTATTAGAAATTTGTGATTATATTCCTGAAATTTGGGGTCTTATAATCAAAGATCTGCCCTGGTTCCTAAATCTATTTTGGACACTGGACCACAGTCGTCCGATCCTAACTAATGTAGTGCAAGGTCTGGACTTACCCTGGCCTGGATTGGGGAGCCAGCTAATCACCTAATCGATTTAAAAGAGATGAGTCCGATCTTTTATGAAAGAGTGGTAGGGACGTTTTATTTAAAGGTTTGGAGAGTTGGGGCCGACATCTAGATTTTCTTAATTGGCCCCTTTGACTTATGTCGGGTGCTAAAATGCTAAAACTGATAAAATTAAAATTTTGACTCTTTTAATTCGTTTCTAATGCAATGCATGCTAGTTAACAACCTCAAATCAAATATGCTTGAAATTTTAAAAATAGGCTTAGAAAATAATTTTTTAGAAGACTGGACTTCCCCAGGTCCGGCACCTCGTCCTCATAGGTCAGACTATCCGGACTCTACCCGCAGGCGGGGAAGGGTCTAAAATAAGGAAAGAATAATGCAAAAATATGTATGCGACCTCGGGATCGATCCCCGGCTAATACCCTAAGTTTGTTATCTTTCTATGTTATTTAGACTCGCTAAAATTTTAGACATTTAAGGTTATGAGTATAAAACTTTCACACCCTCACGAGCCTCACGCATCCAGGAGAAAACAAAAGCGGCACACAATCGTAAAAAAAAACTAAAAAAAGCAGGCAATCCTAAAGGCAATCAATTCAACACATCAAATATAAATTAATTAATAAATGTCCATAGGCAAAGTTGCATTGCTTATTACAAACCAGAATTTTGCAGAAAGTAAAGTGGCCGGGCACCACTGATAACAACCCAAATTCTAAACCTAGTAATGACGCAAGTAGTTTTGAGTGGGATATTCTCAATCTTCAAATCTTCAATCTTGTTCTTCTTTGGGCTCCTTTTGCTTCAAGCTTCTTTGATTCTTCGTACTGGACTACCCAAATGGATAAGAGGGCACTTCCTTTAAGGGGAATGCCACTCTTTCCTCTTTGGGTAGGGAGGAGTGTGGCCCAAATTTGGATTTCCAAATAGAAAAGGTCTACTCCCCTTAGGGGCATCCTTTTCTCTTCGGAGTCCAAGCTTTGGACCTATATATCCCAACTCAAAGCTGACTTTCACAACACTTAATAATTAGACAAATTACATTTATTTGAAAATAAAATCTAGACTCAACTGCAGGGTTATCCTAAGAAGTTAATAAATAAGATGCAGTTATTCCCAAGCAGTTATATATGTGCAGAAAAGAAAGTAAAACACACTGGCCACGCTCTTTTTATTTGGGGGCTTTAGCAGCTGAAGCACCTGTGCAAGCAGTTATAACAATTGATAATTTTTTTATTGATTTAGCCTCCTTTTATTGCCCTGCATGAGTGTGGCCACCTGTAGATGAATGTGTGAACATCCAGATCGTACCTAACCTATGGGTAATCTACTCGTCAAACACATCAATCCATCCACAGAGTGCAGAAAAAGTAAGCAGACACAACAAGGCAATTTCATTCACAACAGACAGTAAAAACTATGAAAAATCCGACACACAGCAGTAAAGTAAACACCGGCCTAACCTAGATATAGAGTTGGTTATCCTAGCACATCATCTAAAGTGTGTGTAAAAGGTCGTGTGGCTTGTGTAGATCCTAAAGTGGGTGATTAGTTAGAGTTGTCTAGAAAAGTTCTGAATTTGTTAAGGCTCAAAAGGGGATTTAGATTAAAATTTAAGTATTAGTAGATTAAGAATTTTAATTAAACATATTTTGAAAGTTAATTGATTACAACCTTTGTTTCACAACGAGGTCGTGAAGTTTATTTCACTTTCCTTGGGGCTAAGCTAATAGCATCGTAGGCCTGGGTTACCCAGTAGCAATCGGGGTTGATTAAGTTATTTAAATTGGTTAGAATTAAAAGAGTGGATTGATATTAAAGGGAGTTGGTTACTGATTCTAATGGATTGGTTGAGAATTTTATTGATCTATTAAGAAAATTCTGAAATTTTGGGGAGTTAATAAATTTTGGAGGTTATCCGGATATGCTAACTAAGGTGTCAAAATTTGACTTTTAAATTAGAGTTAATCTTAAGGGTTTAAGATTTTGAATAAATACTAGACCTAATTATGAGTTGTTAGATAGGTGGCACACTCAATTTGGAGTTTTCTATCAAAATTTGGAGTTGACCAAAATGTTGACTTTTGTATTTTGATGGTTTTTTGGTATTTTAATATTTTTAGTAAATATTAGGCATTATAATGAGTTAAATTCAAGTGAGTTTGGTCAATTTGGATTTTATTTGATTTAGTTATGAATTAATGAAGATTTGAGCATTTTAATGAATTTTAAAAATTGCTTAATTAATTGCCCTTTTTATGGTTTTGCTTCAAATAAGTCCTCAACTTCTTGAAAACACCTCCAAAGGTCAGGAATGACCCAAGGAGGGATCCCCAAGTGTTTTGGAAATTTTTGGGATTTTTAATTTTCATTAATTAATTATATTAATTAAATATGGGTTTTTAGTTAAAATCAAATTAATTACATAATTAATGTCAAAGTAAGGGGATTTTAATTTTCATTAGTTAAAGACTTAATGTTGGTCAGTTAGAGGGGTTACATGTATTTTTTGGAATTAAAATGGATTTATTACATTTTTTTGAAGTCTTAGGGCTTAATTAAGGGTTTAAGATTAGGAAATTTGATTAAGGGCCTTAATGATTTCCAAAACCAGTGGAAAGTTTTCTAAGGGTTGTACATGTCACTAAGTTCAAATGTTCAAAGTTTCAATTCAAGGGGAAGTGAATCCTAATTATTGGAATTTTTCTAAGTTTTCTACACATGAGTCCTTAATTATTATCCTTAATTGTGTCACTAATTTAATGGGCTTGAATTAATGTTTGAACTAAACCTCATACTCAATACATAAGGCATGCATGAATACATAAACACATTCAACACCTAAATCTATGAGAGCCTTAGACTATGTGGTGTGTGTTTCCTAGACATACAAGGATTAATTAGCATAATTAACTAAAGCTAAGATTAGTGAATACTCAAGAAATATTTATCCACTAATCATCCCCATTATTTCCATTCATGTACTCAACTCATGTTTAAAATCCCAAAGGGGATCTCTCAAACCCTTAAGGATTTAAATGAATATAATTTTAAGATAGATTTTAAAATATATAACAATGTAAATACACATACATATATAAATATATATTTTAAAGTAAAATAATTAAAAAAAATATTATTAGAATTATATTTTAGGGGTTGAGAGACCCACTGAATTTTTTATTAATTTCAAAATAAATTTTTTTAATTTTTAAAGTATTTGATATAATATTTAATTAAATATTAATTAAGTATTATGGATAATTAAATAATTCAAATTATTATCAAAATTTCCTCAAATAGTTTTAAAATATGCTTTGAGAGTTAAATAAAATATTTTTCTTGGAATTTAAAGGTATTTAGATTTATTTTAATTAAATAATAATTAAAATAATCAAATGATCAATATTCAAAATTACTCAAAATATGTAGAATATTTTTAAGTGATTCTATTTTTAAATTAAAGGTCTTAAAAAACTGAAGAGTTTGATATATTATACTCATTTTTTGGCTTAATATTTTATTTAATATTATTTTTTGAAGTTTTGTTAATAAAAAAAAGAATTTAAAATTATTTTTTCAGTCAAACGGCGGTGCGGCAGGACAGATGGCACGCTCGGATTCGCGGGATCGAAATCGCGTGACGGCGCCAATGATTGGTGGCGGCGATTAGCCGCGCGTCGGCCGCAAACCGTTTCACGCGGTTTCACTAAACCACGTCAGCACCGTGCCGTGGCTGTTGGATCTACAAGGATTTGATCCAACGGCAAGGATTAGATCCCGTCCTCCGATCTCACACGGGAATGATCGGACAGTGGAGGATTGATCCCGCGGAAACGAGCGGACGGTCCAGATGTCGTTGGACGAGAAAACCGGCAACAAACCGGATACACAGTAGGAAAGGGCCACGGAATGGCTTGATCTGAGCCGTTGATCGAGCGATCAACGGCCCAGAAAATGTGCATCCGAGCCAAACCACGAAAACGCCTTAGAAAACGTTTTTTGACTCGTTCAGGCGATCGGATGGACGAAATCACTTGAAATTTTAAACTTAATAAGAATACATGAACAAAAATAGTGGGGAAACGTTTGTTTTTCTTAAAACATTCAATACATGAAGCTAATTAAATCCATCTAATGTGAGCTAGATCTAAGGTTTTGAGAGATTATACCGTTATATCTTCAAAATTTCTGGATGGATGAGCTTGTAGACTGTCCAAGTGTAGATCCCCAGCACAAAACCGAGCTCGAACACGCCTGGATCGACCGCTACAAGCCTAGGACGGACTGGGTGGTGGACTCGACGGAGAACTCGCCGCCGATGACGTGCAACTAGTTAGATTTTGTAGTGGAAAGGTAGAGGAGGCCCTGAGGAGCTAAAACGATCAAAGAACTCGCTCTGGGAGGCTGGAATAAGTGAGAGAATGTGTGTTCTTCCATTGCTCTCAAAATCAACTTTTGCCCTATTCAAATGGCTTGGGCAGGTTCGAACGGCTTTGATACATCAGAGGCCTCTCTCTGATGAAGGACAAGTGTCCCAAGCCGTTAGGTGGTAGGGAGAAAGGCTGGAAAAGGCCATCTAACCATTGGTTGGTTATGGGAGGTGGGGGGGGGGACCACTGCCGTTTAAGGCTAAACCAAGCCCTGAGCCTGGTTAGAAGAGATCCAAGTCAGCTTTAAGCCATTAATGGATCGGCCTAAGGCAGCCTAAATCATGGGAAAAGAGTAAGCATGTGATAATGCTCTTTTGGAAAGGCTTGGGCTTGAGGTTGACTGTTTTGACCAGTCAACAGGTCAAAAGAGGCTGAGGTGGAAGTGGGAGGTCAAGGATGCAGGTTGGATGGGGTTTAAACTCAACTCCATACTCTTGAGGTCAAAAGAAAGGGTTTGACCAATTCAAAGAAGGGTTTAAGGCTTTGTTGACTTGGTTTGACCAGTCAACCAGGTCAAAATTGATGATGTTGCATTTGAGGAGTATGGAGGGTTATTTGGAATAGTTTGGTAAAGGGTCAAAAGTCAAAAGTCAAGGCTAGGAGAAATAGGAGCAAATCCCATCAAGATTTGACCAAGAATTAAAGGTTGACTTGGTCAACTCAAGTTGGGTTGAGTTGACCAAGTGTCAAGTGACACTTGAGTCTTATCTAAGAATTGATTTGAATAGGTAATAGGGGTTGAAGAGCTCAAATGGGTCAATTTAACCCATTTAGACCCCTTAAGAGCTAATGGGTCAACCTAAGTTGACTGGGTCAACCAGGTTGACCCAAGGGGTGAGTTTGGGCTGGAAAATTTTGAAAAGATATTTGGAGACCATTGCAGGTGGTCCCCAGGTCCAGGGAGGTCAATTTGATCAAAATCCCTATTTGAACCCTTAAAGGCCTATTTGGTCAACCTGGGTTGACTTGGTCAACCAGGTTGACCCAGGGTCTGGGTTTGGGCTCAACAGATTTGAAATGACATTTCAAGACCAATGGAAATGGTTTCATGGCCTAGAGAGGTTATTTAAGTCAAAACACCTATTTGGACCCTTAAAGGGCCTCTTAGGTCAACTGTGTTAACTTGGTCAACCAGATTAACCCAGGTCCTGGGAATGGGTTGAACAGGTTTGATTTGATATTTGAAGCTTGTTGCAAGTGTTTGTGGAATTTTGAAAACAGGTTTTGAAAACTATTAGTTTTCTTTGGGAATTTTAAGATTAAGGTTGAATTCTAATTCTAAGGTCGAACCAACTCGTTAGAAAGAGTATACCACCCCGAAGGACGAAAATAAACTTTCATAATGGTGTTCAGACTTAGGATTATGTAAACTCATCTTGAGTACTATGATCGGGTTCCAAGGGGAACTTTATATGGCCCCGAGGGAACAAAGTATAGTTCAACTAAATACCCAATTATAATATTCAAGAAACATGATCGTCGCATTCACATCCAAAGCCTTATCGAAGAAGGATGTGTCTCCCCAAAGGGAAATGAGACCATTCTACGATAATTCTTCTAATGCAACTATGGCGATCATTATTTAACTTTTCCCAAGGAAATCTAATAAAATTTTAGAAATTAATTTTTTAAAATCAGGTGTGTGTGGTTCCAAATCTCCTACGAGCGCAAGCCCTCGTAGTTAATTACATCGTAGGGAGACAAAAATCTCCTACGAAAACTCCCGATTAAAATGGTGGCAGAATTTTGTTAGAGTTTCTAGGAGTGATATCAAAGTATGAATAGAGTTATTGGAAAATCAAAAGAGAATGGATCAAAATTGAGCAGTTATTAACGGAGTTAAAGGGGAAGAAGTAGGGGACACTTTGAGATTCCGGAACCATCCGGAAGTGTCCCAACTTAATATAAGTGTTGGGCTTTATATTTTGGATTGAAATGATATTTAATTATAGTTGAGCATTTTATTAGAAATTTGAGATTATATTCCCGAAGTTTGGGGTCTTATAATCAAAGATCTGCCCCAGAACCTAAATCTATTTTGGACACTGGACCACAGTCGTCCGATCCTAACTAATGCAATGCAAGGTCTGGACTTACCCCAGCCTGGATTGGGGAGCCAGCTAACCACCTAATCGATTTAAAATATATGAATCCGGTCTTTTATGAAAGAGTGGTAGGGACGTTATATTTAAAGTTTTGGAGAGTTGGGGCCGACATCTAGAGATTCTCCTAATTGGCCCATTTGACTTATGTTGGGTGCAAAATGCTAAGGACTATGAAATTAAAATTTTGACTCTTTTAATTTGTATCTAATGCAATGCATGCTGGTTGATGACTTCCAAATCAAGTATGCTTAAAATTTTAAAAACAGGCTTATAAAATAATTTTTTAGAAGACTGGACTTCCCCAGGTCCGGCACCTCGTCCTCATATGTCAGACTATCCGGACTCTACCCGCAAGCGGGGAAGGGTCTAAAGCAAGGAGAGAGTGATGCAGAAATATGAATGCGACCCCGGGGTTGCTCCCTGGCTAATTCCCTAGATTCGTTAACTTTCTATGTTATTTAGACTCACTAAAATTTTAGACTTTTGAAATTATGAGTAGAAAACTTTCACACCCTCACGAGTCTCACGTATCCAGGCGAAAACAAAAAGTGGCATGCAATCGCCAAAAAACTAGTAAAAACAAGTAATCCTAAAGGCAATCAAATCATCACATCAAATATAAATTAATTAATAAATGTCCATAGGCAGAATTGCCTTGCTTATTACAAACCAGAATATTACAGAAAGTAAAGTGGCCGGGCACCACTGACAACAACCCGGATTCTAAACCTAGTAATGACGCAAGTTATTTTGAGTGGGATACTCTCAATCTTCAAATCTTCAATCTCATTCTTCTTTGGACTCCTTTTCTTCAATCTTCTTGGAATCTTCGTAGTGGATTACCCAAATGGACAAGAGGGCACTTCCTTTAAGGGGAAGGCCACTCTTTCCTCTTTGGGTAAGGAAAAGGTATGATCCAAATTTGGACTTCCAAATGGAAAAGGAGTGTTCCCCAAAGGGGTATCCTTTCCTCTTTGGAATCCAAGCTTTGGGTCTATGTATCCCAACTCAAAATCAACTTTTATAACACTTGACACTTACACAAATTACATTAATATCAAAATAAAAAAATCTAGACTCACATGCAGGTTTATCCTAAGCAATTAATATATAAAAAGCAGTTATTCCCAAGCAGTTGTATATGAGCAGAAAAGAAAGTAAACACACTGGCCACGCTCTTTTTATGATTTGGGGGCTTTAGCAGCTGAAGCACCTGTGCAAAGAATTTATAATATTTATGCATTTTTTTTTTGATTTGCCCCCTTTTTATATTGCCCTGCATGAGCATGGCCACCTGCAGAAAACTATGTCAACATCCAGATCGTACCTAACCTAAGGGTAATCTAGTCGCCAAACACATCAATCCATCCACAGAGTACAAAAAAAGTAAGCAGACACAGCAAAACAATTTCATCCACAACATGCAGTGAAAACTACGAAAAATCCGGCACACAGCAGTAAAGTAAACACCGGCCTAACCTAGATCTAGAGTTGGTTGTCCTAGCACATCATCTAAAGTGTGTGAGAAAGGTCGTGTGGCGGGGATAGATCCTAAAGTAGGTTATTAATTGGAGTTGTCTAAAAGTTTGAATTTGTTAAGGCTTAGAAGGGGATTTAAATTAAAATTTAAGTATTAATGAATTAAGAATTTTAATTAAATATATATTAGAAGTTAATTGATTGCTACCTTTGTTTCACACCGAGGCCGTGAAGTTTATTTCACCTTCCTTGGGGCTAAGCTAATAGCCTCGTAGGCCTGGGTTACCCAGTAGCAATCGGGGTTGATTAAGTTGATTTAAATTGGTTGGAATTAAAGGAGTAGATTGATACTAAAGGGAGTTGGTTACTGATTTTTAAAGTTTGATTAATTTAAGTTTGCCATTAATTGATTCGTGGCGTTGTGCCACCAGGCTCGAGGAACCAGCCTCCTTAGGACACTTAGCCCCGTAGCCCGGAGTAGTCCAGCCGATAAACCAAATTAATGTAATTGAATTAGAGATTTTTTTAAAATGTTAAATAATTAAAAATTAATCTATTTTAAGATTTAACACCCCTTAGAATCCATTCGTGGCGTTGTGCCACCAGGCTCGAGGAACCAGCCTCCTTAGGACACTTAGCCCCGCAGCCCGGAGTAGTCCAGCCAATAAACTTCATCTTTAGGGTGGTTGTTGTGTTTTAAAGGATTTGTTAAGTGTTTTAAACATTAAACCAATATTTTCTGAGTTTTAGAATGATTTTGAATTTTATGAATTTTTGAATATTTTAATCACTTAATTAAAGGGTCAAAAGTTGAATTTTTAATTAAGCTCAAATTCTGGAATTCTTATATTTTATTAAAATACTAGACCTCACTACGATCAGTTAGAAGGTAGGTACGTTGAAATCGGATTTTTCTACATTTTATTACGAAGGTTTGAAGTTTTGAACTAGTTTTAACTTAGAGTTGACCAATTTGTTGACTTTTTGAAATGTTAAAGTATTCTGGAATATAATATTTTTAATAAATATTAGACCTAATTAGGAGTTAAATGCAAGTGAGTTTGGGTGATTTGGATTTTTCTACAATTAGTTATGGATATTGGAAGATTTGACTATTTAATGAATTTTTGAAATTTCTAAATTAGAAGGCCTCTTTTGTGATTTTCCTCCAAATGAATCCCAAACCCCTTGAAATCAACTCCAAAGGTCAGAAATGACCTAAGGAGAGATTCCCAAGTATTTGGGAAATTTTTGAAATTTTTAATTATTATTAATTAATTATATTAACTAAAAGTGGGTTTTTAAATTAAAGTTAAATTAATTACAAAATTGCTGTCAAATTAAGGGGCTTTTAATTATCATGGATTAAGGACATGATTCTGGTCAGTTTGAGGGTTTATAAGTATTTTTTGGATTTAAATTGAATTTATTACAATTTTTTAAGGTTTGAAGGCTTAATTAGGGGTTGAACCTTATGAAAATTAATTAGGGGACCTAATGACCTCAAAAATCAATGAAAATTTCTCTAGGGGCTGAGGGTGTCACTAAGTTCAAATGTTCAAAGTTTCAACTCAAGGGGAAGTGAATCCTAATTATTGAAATTTTTCTAAGTTTTCTATACATGAATCCTTAATTATTGTCCTTAATTATGTCACTAATTTGATGGACTTGAATCAATGTTTGAACTAACCCTCATACTCAATACACAAGACATGCATGAATCACATAAACACATTCAACACCTAAATCTAGGAGAGCCTAAGACTAAGTGGTGTGTGATCCCTAAACATGGAAGGACTAATTAACATAATTAAGACAAAATTAGTGAATAATCAAGAAATGATCATCCACTAATAATCCCCTTTATTTCTATTCAAATATGCTCAATCTACATTTAAGATTTCAAGTGACCTCTTAAATATTTAAAGTTTTAAATATATATATATATATAGCCTCAAAATAGATTTTAAAATATATAAATATAAATGGATATATATATATATATATATATATATATATATATATATATATATATATATATATATATATATATATATATATATATATATATATATATATATATATATATATATATATATATATATATTATAAAATAATTAAAAAATATATTATTAAAGTACATTTTGATGGGTTGAAAGACCCACTGATCTCCAAAGAGGTTTGATAATAAAAAGATTTTTTTAATTTTCAAAATATTTAATATTTAGTTAAATATTAAAGAAAAATTAAGATACTCAAATAATTTTTTTGGACTCATTTCAGCCTCTAGTGGCCATAAGCCCGAAATGACCAAAATGCCCCTATGGGGCTCAAACAGGCATTTCAAACCAATTGAACTCTGAATTGAATGCAATCACTTGCTGTTGACCTCATTTTTGTATGAGGTCACTAAAACCCTTCCAAACTCCAGATTAATTTTAGATCCTAGGATCTACTCTAGACCTTAGGATTCTTTCCTAGAGCTAGACCTTAGAGCCTACTCTAGAGCCTAGGGTTCCCTTAAATTCTAGATCTTAGAATCTCTCTAGATTCTAGGACCAATCCAGATTCAAATCAATCCCTACCCTTGATCAATTCAAACCTCAAATCAATCTGAACTTCATTCAATTCAAATCCAAATTAATTCAAATTTCAAACATATCCAAACTTTGACTCAATCCACTTGAAAATCCAAATTTCAACCTAGACTTTGATCCCACCTTTAATCTAGCTTTGACCTTATCCATCCATTAACAATCACAACATGATTGTAAATGATTTGGATATTTCAATATTAATCATTCAAACCTGAAATTCATTCCAAATCCAGAAACCCAGACTCAAATCCTAAGTCTTAAGGCCCTGTCCTAAAGACCCTTTTCAAAGAATTTTCAAACATTTCAAAACCCAGCCAAATGGTCTCTGATTCAGGGTCTATCACTTGCAAAGTGATAAGACATGTCTTTAGAGGTTAACCTCCAACTTTGAGTTCATTCTGAGGTCTCTAACCCCAGAATTTGAATAAAAATCCAAAGGCTGTAAAACCTTCAAATATTTACAGCCTATGCCACTGAACCTAACCCCTTTGAGATCTTGACCTTGGAATCCTTATCAAAGCCTCCAATCACTTCCAGACTCTTGATTTTAACCCATTGAGCAGTAAACTGCATTTTCCAGACCCATTTTTGACCATAGTTGACCAATAGGTCAAAATTGACCAAAATACCCCTATAGGGCTCAAATAGGGATTTCAAACCAAATGAATTCCAAATTGAATGCAACCACCTCCAACAGGTTTCAAATGTCATTTCAAATCTTTTGAATCTATTACCAACCCCTGGGTCAACCTGGTTGACCAAGTCAACAGGTTTGACCCAAGGGGCCCTTTAAGGATCCAAATAGGTGTTTTGACCCAAATGATACAACCACTTCCATTGGTCTTAAAATATCATTTCAAACCTGTTGAGCCCAAACCCAGACCCTAGGTCAACCTGGTTGACCAAGTCAACCCAGGTTGACCAAACAGGCCCTTAGGGGCTCAAATAGGGATTTTGATCAATTTGACCTCCCCAGACCTAGGGACCACCTCTAATGGTCTCCAAATACCATTTCAAATTTATCCAGTCAAACCCACCCTTTGGTCAACCTGGTTGACCCAGTCAACATGGTTTGACCCAGTGAACCCTTAAGAGTTCAAATGAACCATTTCTACCTGTTTAACCATATCAGTACCTTCAAACCTTTGAAATCATTCCATTCAATACCTTGAACACTTATAAACCTATTTTGAGCTCAACCCAACCTGGTTTGACTGAGTCAACCCTCAATCCTTGGTCAAATTTATGATGGCATTTGCTCCCATCTCTTCTAGCCTTGACTTTGGACTTTTGATCCTTGATTAAACCATTCCAAATATCCCTCCACCTCCTCAAGTGCCACATCACCAATTTTGACCTGGTTGACTGGTCAAATCAAGTCAACAAAGCCTTAAATCCCTCTTTGAATTGGTCAAACCTTCTATTTAACTTCAAGGAGTGTGAGATTAGGCTTGGAAGCTCTTCCATTGGCTGCTCCTACTTCCCCTCATTCCACCTCAGCCTTTCTTGATCTGTTGACTGGTCAACCTAGTCAAACTCAAGCCTAAACCTCTTCTAGAAAGCTTTATCACATGCTAAGCCACTTTCCCTTGATTTAAGCTGCCTTAGGCCGACCCCTTAATGTCCTAAAGCTCTCTAATAGGCTCCTTAATCAAGCCCAGGGCCTGGTTTAGCCTTAAATGGCAGTGGTCCCCCCCACTTGTCCCAAGTCCACCCAATGGAGGCAAGGCTTGGCCAGCCTTTGAGGCAGCCTTTTAGCTGTCCCAAGGACATGTGGCACCATCTAGGGAGCTCATGCATCAATCCCAGCCATCCAATCCAGCCCAGGTCGTTTGAATAGGGAAAAAGCCAACTCTTGAGCCCATTGAATCAAGGCAGCTTCTCTCACTAACCCCAGCCTCCTAGAACGAGTTCTCAATTCGTTTTGGATCTCCAGGGCCCTCTCTACCTCCCCACTACAAAATCCAAGTGGTTGCACGTCACCGGCGGTGAGTTCTCCGGCGAGCCCACCACCAAGTTCGTCCCAGGCCTGTAGCAGTCGATCCAGGCGTGTTCGAGCTCGGGTTTGTGCTAGGGATCTTCACTTGGACAGTCTACAAGCTCATCCATCCAGAAATTTCAAAGATCTAACGGTATAATCCCTTAAAACCTTAGATATAGTTCACATTAGATAGATTTAAATAGCTTCATGTATTCAATGCTTTAGCTGAAACCAATCTTTCCCCACTGTTTCTGTTCATGCTTACTCTTTAAGTTTAAAATTTCAAGCAATTTGGTCTACCCGATCGAGAGAACGAGTCAAAAAATGTTTTCTAGGGCGTCACTCACGATTTTCGGTGAGTGTATGTTTTCTGGACCGTTGATCGTTCGATCAACGGTCCAGATCGAGCCCTTCCGCGGTCTGATTCAACCGCACGTTCGATCTGTCGTTTGATCGGCCGTCCGGCGACATCTAGGCCCTCGGATCAGAAATCGCGGAGTCGAACCCCACCGTACGATCTCGTTCCGCTGAGATCAACCGCGGGATTCGATCTCATCCATTGGATCAGACCCGCTGTGATCCAACGGCTGCCACGAGCCGCTGACGTGGTTAAGTGAAAACCGCGTGAAGCGGTCCGCGGCTGACGCGTGTCCCCGCCGTCACGCGGTTTCGATCCCGCAAATCCGCGCGCGCCGCGTGTCTGACCGCCGCCGTTTGATTAATGAAAATGGTATTTTAATTGGTTTTAATTACAGAAACTTTAAAAAATCATAGTAAATCAAATATAAGGTCAAAAAATGAGTATAATATATCAAACTTTTTAGAATTCTGTCTAGTTTTTTTTAAAAATAAAATCAAACTATTTTAAATATTACTTTACTGGTAATTTGAGAAATACTAAAAAGTATATTTTATTTTTAATTAATTATGTATAAATTATTTTTATCTGAAACTTGGCATGCATGTTTTTCAGTGCATGGCTGATCTCCAGGAAAATTTTCAAGATTATTTGAATAGATTTTGACATTAATTGGAATTATTTGAGTATCTTAATTTTTCTTTAATATTTAGAAAATTAAAAAAATCTTTTTATTATCAAACCTCTTTGGAGATCAGTGGGTCTTTCAACCCATCAAAATGTACTTTAATAATATTTTTTTTAATTATTTTATAATATATATATATATATATATATATATATATATATATATATATATATATATATATATATATATATATATATATATATATATATATATATATATATCCATTTATATTTATATATTTTAAAATCTATTTTGAGGCTATATATTTATTTAAATCTTTAAATATTTAAGAGGTCACTTGAAATCTTAAATGTAGATTGAGCATATTTGAATAGAAATAAAGGGGATGATTAGTGGATGATCATTTCTTGATTATTCACTAATTTTGTCTTAATTATGTTAATTAGTCCTTCCATGTTTAGGGATCACACACCACTTAGTCTTAGGCTCTCCTAGATTTAGGTGTTGAATGTGTTTATGTGATTCATGCATGTCTTGTGTATTGAGTATGAGGGTTAGTTCAAACATTGATTCAAGTCCATCAAATTAGTGACATAATTAAGGACAATAATTAAGGATTCATGTATAGAAAACTTAGAAAAATTTCAATAATTAGGATTCACTTCCCCTTGAGTTGAAACTTTGAACATTTGAACTTAGTGACACCCTCAGCCCCTAGAGAAATTTTCATTGATTTTTGAGGTCATTAGGTCCCCTAATTAATTTTCATAAGATTCAACCCCTAATTAAGCCTTCAATCCTTAAAAAATTGTAATAAATTTAATTTAAATCCAAAAAATACATATAAACCCTCAAACTGACCAGAATCATGTCCTTAATCCATGATAATTAAAAGCCCCTTAATTTGACAGAAATTCTGTAATTAATTTAACTTTAATTAAAAAACCCACTTTTAGTTAATATAATTAATTAATAATAATTAAAAATTCCAAAAATTTCTCAAACACTTGAGAATCTCTCCTTAGGTCATTTCTGACCTTTGGAGTTGATTTCAAGGAGTTTGGGATTCATTTGGAGGAAAATCACAAAAGAGGCCTTCTAATTTAGAAATTTCAAAAATTCATTAAATAGTTAAATCTTCCAATATCCATAACTAATTGTAGAAAAATCCAAATCACCCAAACTCACTTGAATTCAACTCCTAATTAGGTCTAATATTTATTAAAAAATATTAGATTCCAGAAAACTTTAATATTTCAAAAAGTCAAAAAATCGGTCAACTCTAAGTTAAAACTTGTTCAAAACTTCAAACCTTCGTAATAAAATGTAGAAAAATCCGATTTCAACGTACTTACTTTCTAACTGATCGTAGTGAGGTCTAGTATTTTAATAAAATATAAGCATTCCAGAATTTGAGCTTAATTAAAAATTCAACTTTTGACTATTTAATTAAGTGATTAAAATATTCAAAAATTCATAAAATTTAAAATCATTCTAAAACTCAGAAAATATTGGTTTAATGTTTAAAACACTTAACAAATCTTTTAAAACACAACAACCATCCTAAAGGTGAAGTTTATCGGCTGGACTACTCCGGGCTGCGGGGCTAAGTGTCCTAAGGAGGCTGGTTCCTCGAGCCTGGTGGCACAACGCCACAAATCAATTAATGGCAAACTTAAATTAATCAAACTTTAAAAATCAGTAGTCAACTCCTTTTTATATTAATCAGCTCCTTTAATTCCAACCAATTTAAATAACTTAATCAAACCCGATTGCTACTGGGTAACCCAAGCCTACGAGGCTATTAGCTTAGCTCCAAGGAAGGTGAAATAAACTTCACGGCCTCGGTGTGAAACAAAGGTAGCAATCAATTAACTTCTAAAATATGTTTAATTAAAATTCTTAATTCATTAATACTTAAATTTTAATTTAAATCCCCTTCTAAGCCTTAACAAATCCAAACTTTTAGACAACTTTAACTAATCACCTACTTTAGGATCTATCCCAGCCACACGACCTTTCTCACACACTTTAGATGATGTGCTAGGACAACCAACTCTAGATCTAGGTTAGGCCGGTGTTTACTTTACTGCTGTGTGCCGAATTTTTCGTAGTTTTCACTGCATGTTGTGGATGAAATTGATTTGCTGTGTCTGCTTACTTTTTTTTGTACTCTGTGGATGGATTGATGTGTTTGGCGACTAGATTACCCTTAGGTTAGGTACGATCTGGATGTTGACACAGTTTTCTGCAGGTGGCCACGCTCATGCAGGGCAATATAAAAAGGGGGCAAATAAAAAAAAATGCATAAATATTATAAATTCTTTGCACAGGTGCTTCAGCTGCTAATGCCCTCAAATCATAAAAAGAGCGTGGCCAGTGTGTTTACTTTCTTTTCTGCTCATATAAAACTACTTGGGAATAACTGCTTTTTATATATTAATTGCTTAGGATAACCCTGCAGGTGAGTCTAGATTTTTTTATTTTGATATTAATGTAATTTGTGTAAGTGTCATGTGTTGTAAAAGTTGATTTTGAGTTGGGATACATAGACCCAAAGCTTGGATTCCAAAGAGGAAAGGATACCCCTTTGGGGGAACACTCCTTTTCTATTTGGAAGTCCAAATTTGGATCATACCTCTTCCTTACCCAAAGAGGAAAGAGTGGCCTTCCCCTTAGAGGGAAGTGCCCTCTTGTCCATTTGGGTAATCCACTACGAAGATTCCAAGAAGATTGAAGAAAAGAGTCCAAAGAAGAATGAGATTGAAGATTTGAAGATTGAGAGTATCCCACTCAAAATAACTTGCGTCATTACTAGGTTTAGAATCCGGGTTGTTGTCAGTGGTGCCCAGCCACTTTACTTTCTGTAATATTCTGGTTTGTAATAAGCAAGGCAATTCTGCCTATGAACATTTATTAACTAATTTATATTTGATGTGATGATTTGATTGCCTTTAGGATTACTTGTTTTTACTAGTTTTTTTGGCGATTGCATGCCGCTTTTTGTTTTCGCCTGGATACGTGAGACTCGTGAGGGTGTGAAAGTTTTCTACTCATAATTTCAAAAGTCTAAAATTTTAGTGAGTCTAAATAACATAGAAAGATAACAAATCTAGGGAATTAGCCGGGGATCGACCCCGGGGTCGCATGCATATTTCTGCACTTCTTCTTTCCTTGTTTTAGACCCTTCCCCGCCTACGGGTAGAGTCCGGATAGTCTGACCTATGAGGACGTGGTGCCGGACCTGGGGAAGTCCAGTCTTCTAAAAAATTATTTTATAAGCCTGTTTTTAAAATTTCAAGCATACTTGATTTGGAAGTTGTCGACCAGCATGCATTGCATTAGATACAAATTAAAAGAGTCAAAATTTTAATTTCATAGTCCTTAGCATTTTCAACCCAACATAAGTCAAAGGGGGCCAATTAGGAGAATCTCTAGATGTCGGCCCCAACTCTCCAAAACTTTAAATATAACGTCCCTACCACTCTTTCATAAAAGACCGGACTCATCTCTTTTAAAACGATTAGGTGGTTAGCTGGCTCCCCAATCCAGGCCGGGTAAGTCCAGACCTTGCATTGCATTATTTAGGATCGGACGACTGTGGCTCCCCAATCCCAAATTTCTAATAAAATGCTCAACTCTAATTAAATATCATTTCAATCCAAAATATAAAGCCCAACACTTAGATTAAGTTGGGACACTTCCGGATGGTTCCGGAATCTCAAAGTGTCCCCTACTTCTTCCCCTTTAACTCCGTTAATAACTGCTCAATTTTGATCTATTCCCTTTTGATTTTCCAATAACTCTATTCATACTTTGATATCACTCCTAGAAACTCTAACAAAATTCTGCCACCATTTTAATCGGGAGTTTTCGTAGGAGATTTTTGTCTCCCTACGATGTAATTAACTACGAGGGCTTGCGCTCGTAGGAGATTTGGAACCACACACACCTGATTTTAAAAAATTAATTTCTAAAATTTTATTTGATTTCCTTGGGAAAAGTTAAATAATGATCGTCATAGTTGCATTAGAAGAATTATCGTAGAATGGTCTCATTTCCCTTTGGGGAGATACATCCTTCTTCGATAAGGCTTTGGATGTGAATGCGACGATCATGTTTCTTGAATATTATAATTGGGTATTTAGTTGAACTATACTTTGTTCCCTCGGGGCCATATAAAGTTCTCCTTGGAACCCGATCATAGTACTCAAGATGAGTTTACATAATCCTAAGTCTGAACACCGTTATGAAAGTTTATTTTCGTCCTTCGGGGTGGTATACTCTTTCTAACGAGTTGGTTCGACCTTAGAATTAGAATTCAACCTTAATCTTAAAATTCCCAAAGAAAACTAATAGTTTTCAAAACCTGTTTTCAAAATTCCACAAACAAAAAATGGCACGCCCGGTGGGACCAAATTTCTCTTCCCATCTTTAATAGTGGCAGAATTTCGTTTCATCGGTAGTTTCAACTATCATTTCTTCTGTTGGTCCCTTTGCCCATTTCTTCCTTGGGTGAGTGTGGCCAACATCTAAAATAATAACAAAATATTAAAAGAGAGGTTGCACCTCCAAATTTGGCTTTATCTAGATTTTTGTTCTGATTTTGACCTTCTGCCCCGGCATAGATTGTGAGGCGACAGCGTCAAATCAGATCTCTGGATATCCTTTTCAATCTTATGGATTTATGGTCGATAAATTTCTCATTCAACATATAAATCCTTAAAATTGAAAAGAATTCAAAACTTTTGATTTCGGACATCCCAAACTACTTTAGTTTTAACCCCCTCACTTCCCCTTTGACTTCTAAGGGTGGGGAGGGTTAAGCTATTCCTTTTACTTGGGTTTTCTCACAATTCCATAAGCCTTCTGGCAAGGGGAAACTCTGTCCGTTGTGTTTTGGAACCTGTAACAAAACCTCTTTCAAATCCTCAAAATTTCTTCAAAATTTTCTTAAAACTCTAAGTTGTCATATGTTACCCCATACGATCTCGTTGTGGGCTAACATATGTCAAATTTTTTTTTAGAAAGCTTTCTGGGCATGTGCTTAGTCTCTTCACCCTTTTAACATGTGTTAAGCAATACCCTTCGCTGCTCGACACATGTTTTGGGGGGGGGGGTTGAGATTTTCTTACAAGCCTCAATTTTCAAAAAAAAAAAAAAAAATCTATTTTTTCACCACTCTTTTAAAGTAAATCTAATTTCAATCCTTTCTTTAACTTTCAGAAAATCCCAAATGGCTGGCCAATTGATTTTCTCATTTGACCGAGAGTTGTCCTCGACTGTTAATGACCAAGGGAGCACTATCATTTTTGGAATGGGATTTAGTACTCTTGAGCTCTCTATGGATGGACACCAGATTGTTAGTTTTGATGCCAGTAAGGAAATTCCCCCAGTGGTTGAGTTGATTGTGGGATCTGCACCCACCTTGCCAGTAGTCAGTGATGATCAGAAACAGTCTGAACCAGTTGTTGAGCCTCCCACTGAAGTCAAATCCGTTTTTGAAGAAGGGTCTAGTTATGGACTTAGCTTTGCCACTAAGAATCAGATAAAGAATTATTTGAGGAGACTTAGAAAGAAAATCTCTAAGGCTAAGAGAGTTCTACCCTTTAAGACCTTAGCTCAAGTAGAACCTGAGGCTGTTGAGGAGCTACCTATTCCTGCTTCCTCTCCCCTCCTAAAGGGGAGTTGCTTTTACCCCCTGGCTTCAGCTCAAGGGGAGGAGAGGGTAGCTAGGATAGCCCGTTCTCCACCTTGCCCGGTCGACTACTCGACTAAGAAAACTCAGAAAGAAAGACATCTCCAGAAAATAAGGACTTTGAGAAATATAATTCATACCTGCGCTGCACAGTCTGGATAGACTAAAGAGGAATATGTAAAACAATTGAAGGGAGTGATCTCACATCGCTTCCAAAAAGAAGTGTTGAAGGAAGAAGTATATGAAGCAAAGAATTTAACCCCACAATTCATCAGAAAGAATAAGAAGTATGTTAGACAGCCCGCTACTTCAGTACTGGTCGATGGATATCACTAGGTGCCATGCCCTCCGTCCTCTCAAACAGAGGGTATTGTGTTGACTGGGTCCGAGAGAGGCCGCCATTCTACTGGTAGACCCCCGGTACCCCCACATAAACCTGTAAGATTGGCCTCAGTGATTGTTAAACCAAAGGGGGTTGAAGTTCAAAAGTCTATGGACCTTAAAGGAAAAAGACCAAAATCTCTTGAAAAGAGATATGTGCCAAAGAGAACTAAGTTGGAGAATCTGCCACCACCTCCTAGAACTTCTAAGTTCATTCTGCAGCTCCAACGAGTTTCAGCCAACCCTACTCCGGGTTCAGTTGAATTGATGGATGTCCAGATTAGCACTCCAGTTGTTACAGTTGACAGTCCTACCACAGCCAGTCTAACTCAAGATCCAATAGTCACCATCCCTGCTACCCCAGTCGATGATCCCCAAAGTCCGAGTGTCATTCCTAGGCCCCTTAGTCAAGTGTCTGAGGACCTTACCTTACCAGATGTGGGAACTATCACTTTACAAGCTCCTGCTTCTCCCGAGGAATATGTCCCTCTCCCTGTAGAGGATGCCACTCTTCTGACTACCAGCTCTGGGATAGTCGAAGAGGAGAGAATTGACAAGGATTTAGAAATGGAAGATGAACCGGATACAAAGTCTCAACCAGATCCTAATCCAAAACTCACAGAAATCATTGCCCTCATGGATTCTGAAGAATTATTCGATATGGCTGAGTATAAAGGATACTTACCCCTTGATCCTAAGTCAATTGGGGATAGACCGGTCGAGGAGGTAGTTCAAGAAATAAGAAATATCTTGTTAAACAAAGAAGGAATGGCTTCTTTTGACCCTGATATGGATGATCTCCTTGGAGATGAAGATGATTATGTTGGTGGCATTCATGTAGTCAAAACTAGAGGATCTAATAAAGAAGCTGAGCCCAGCAAACGCCGATTTGCTAAAGATGGTGATCCACATACTGTTGAGTCAGATTCAGATGAGTCTGTGAAAGACAGGGATGAAGAACACATAAAAAACTTGGAGACTCAGCTCGCTAGCATGATGTCACAAGTTAGGGAAATGCAAGAGAAGTTGGATAAATCCCAGCAAGAGTCCTTTATGATCCACCAGTCAGCTCGAGAGCTCACAGAAAAGGCTAAAAGGGCAGAATTTAGTTCCAGACCTCTCGAGTCACCACCTGTGACCCTCCCTTGTCCAGTAGAAACACCTCCAGTTCACCCTGTAGTTTCCACCATTCCTCCGATCCTACCTCAGAAGGGTATTAAGCAGTTATTGAGGACCAGGTAAGGGAGGCCTTAGCCCTTTCTCAAGGAACCGTATCTATTTCAAAGGGTAGACCCTACCCTGAGGAATATGACTTAGTTCCTTACCCAAAGGGCTTTGTGCCACCAACTTTTAAAGTTTTCACTGGAATTGAAAATCCGAGACAGCATCTGGCCCACTTCCGAGCAAGCTGTTGCAATGCAGGAGGGTCAGATGCTCTACTATTTCGCCAATTTGTAAGTAGTCTATCCGGCATTGCTTTTGAATGGTACGCCGATCTGCCCAATGGTTCAGTAAGAACCTTTAGCGACCTAGAAAACCTCTTTCTTAAGAGATTTTCTGGAGCGTAACAACGCACCACCGTGGGCGATCTCGTGGTTGAAAAGCAAAAGCCGGGAGAGTTTCTGGTTGAGTACATCTTGAGGTGGCGAAACCTCTCGATGAAGTGTGAACCCCAGCTGCAATAGCAACATGCTGTGGAGATTCTTTTGAAAAATATCCACGACCCTATTGCTTTTCTCCTGAAGGGTTTCACTATTAAAACTTTTGAAAAACTCCTTAATAAGGCTAGCAATTTGCAGGAAGAGGCTCCTAGGATGCCATTCTTACGAGAGCAGTCTGAAGAAAGGAAGGGTCCAAAATTGGTGAAAACACTTGAAAAGAAAGCTGTGGTCTCAGCAGTAGATAAAGGAAAGAGGCCAGTGATTAGCCAGTCTAGCACTCCACTTCCACCACAGCCGCCTCAGAAGCAGCCCTTTCAGATAGTTCCTCAATATACTAGAGATCCCGCCTCCATCCCTTTTAGAGAGAGATTGGCAAAGCCTTATCCATTTAAAAGGGAGTCAGTTAAGAAGATCTTCAGGAGTTTGTTAAAGAAACCATATTTTTAGTTGCCAGAGGCCAGGAGGCCTGAGGATGAGAGCAAGAAAGATGATCCCAAGTATTGCCAGTACCATAGGATGCTTAGTCACCCTCTTGAGGACTGCGTTGTGTTCAAAGATTGGCTTGAGAGGAACTACACCCAAGGTAACATCATAATACCTAAGGAATACTTGGTCGATCCAGAAAAGGCTTCAATTAAAACCATTTCAGGTAATCCTCTTAACTCTTCTTGTCTTGTTGAAGATGGTTGTGACATTGCTTTGTCCCGGGTACTTAAAAAGTCGATTAACAAGTCTTTTCGTCTTTCTCAACAGCTGACTACGATAGCCCAGGCCCCGGTGTGGGAGGTTGACCTGGACGCTTCGCAGAAGGATGTTGAGCCGCTTCCCTCTCCAGTAGTCTTAGGAACTACTGAGAAAAATATAAAAGAAGAGAAATTTGATTTTGTAGAGAGGAAGTGTGTAGATGAGAGATGTATTAGAATGGCGGATGGCGGTGTTAAAACCCTTTCCCCTCTTTTGTTATCTAACTTTTACTTTGCCCCATCAAAGGCGAAGGGTCAAAAGATGAATAAAAAACATCCTTCTACTTCTGTCTTGATGATTAACCATGAATCTCAAATGCAAATTGATGACTCTCCTATTTTGAATCAAACTCCTAATGAAATAAATATTGAGGTTAATCAAACCGACCTCCCCGAATCGACTATTCAAGAAGATGTCGAATGTGAAGCCTTATCAGAAAGTGATTTCCCCCAATGTGATTTTCAGGGAAGTCCTATCGAAATAGTTTTCAGATTCTAACTCTTTTTCGGGAAACGACGATCCAATGCCTACAGTGAGTGTAGACACCGCTCTAGTTTGCCCGCCTGAAGACGTCGAACAGGTGCAACTCCGTGGCGGTAAAGTCTTACCTCCTAGGTTGCCCCCTCAGGACAAAGGCAAGCAATCTTCATTCGAAAATCTAAATCCAGATTCCCCTCAACAACCAGAATTTCCTTTAATTCCTCCGGGTTTCGAGTATGTCGTTCCTAAGGTTGATTACAATGTTCTAGCCCACCTTAGGAAGTTGCCAGCAAAATTAAGTATTTACGACGCCCTCCTTCTCTCCAAAGAAATGAGGGAGTCTCTAATTAAAGCACTTCTCGATCCCGAGATTTGCTTGACACAGTTGGCTGCAACTTCAGAAGGTGAGGCTCTCTACTTCAAAGAGGTCCCCGGGGTTACCTTTTCAGACGAAGATTTACTCTTGGGAACTGCTGACCACAATCATCCCCTCTACATTACTGTAGATGTGGGAAACTTCAAGTTATCAAGAGTCCTTGTTGATCCGGGTGCATCGGTCAACGTGATGAACATAAAGACTCTTGCTTATCTCAGAGTTGATACTAGCAAGCTTTCAACCGACAGGTTGGTGCTTCATGGGTTCAACGAGAAGGGCGAGAGAGCCTTAGGTTCAATCACTTTACTCCTAGAAATAGGAGGGTTAAAAACTGAAGCTAAATTTCATATCATTGATTCGACTACGTCCTTTAACGCACTTCTAGGTAGACCTTGGATTCACGAATATAGAATGGTTCCATCTACCCTGCACCAATGCGTTAAGTATCAACGAGACGGCATTGAACATGTGATTAAGAGTGATTTGCAACCATTCTCGATTCAAGAAATTGGGATCTACGAAGATGCTGCATATTTCATACCAAAAGGGTCCTCGTCCCGTTCTAAATCGGAGATCAAATTTGAGGAGAAAATTGTTGGACAAAAATTCGACCAAAAGAAGAAAAAAGATAAAAATATCAATCAAGAAATGATACAATCGAGTAGTGAAGACGACTCTGATATCATTGTCCTTAGGCCTCCAAGCACATTACCTTAAAGAGGTGGGAGGATGACTTTAAGGGCACGAGGTCGAGGCCGTGCTTCATTAGATAGAAGAGCAGCACCTATGTATATTGATTTGGAATCAGATTCTGATGGTGAACTAGAAAGTCAAGGTACTGCCCTCTCTCTCGATTATCAGAACATTAATGCTCCTCCAAAATTTGATCTCACCTTAGACCAGGACAGTGACCCTGAGGTAGATATTTCAAAAGTTAAAAGTGATGAGCCTGAATTAACAATGTATGAAAAGCTCACTAGAAGGATTGAGGCCCTTTCTCTGACCCCACTGTCGGCAGGCAGGATTGTAGGGTTGGAAGTCAAAGTGGCCCCCAACTTGGATGGTGAAGTTAAAAAAGTCTAGAAATTCTTTCCTGGCTCCTCCTCTGCAAGGGACGAAGGTGATGTAACCCTTGAGGAGGCAGATTTTAATGAATTAATGGAATTACCTTTCGGCTACTTCCCTGCTTGTGTGAAAAACACTTTTTCTAAAGGTTCTATGCCATACCAATGGACTAAGGGTCAAGCTAGATACCACGAGAATATTTGACAAACAAAAATAAATAAAAATCCAACAAGTGGTATTGATTTTAAAACAGTTAGTTCATTCGATGATGATGAGTATTGTCTAATGATAACTTATCACCTCGATTCTCCAAATGTCCCTACAGATCCTCCTTGTCCTCTAGATGGACTCTGTTTGGAGACTTTAGACGATCCCGATGATCTTCAAGTTCGGGATGCACCCCCTGAATTTGAAGAGGAAATTAAGTCGACAGTCGATGTGTTGAGAGAAATTAACCTGGGAAACGATGATGACCTCCGTCCGATTTTCATAAGTACTTTGTTGAGCGAGGGTGAAACCCAAGACTTAATCCAGTTGTTATTCGAGTTCAGGAATTGCTTTGCCTGGACATACGACGAAATGCCAGGTTTGCCTGCTGAGGTAGCAGTTCACAAACTTGGGGTTCGGCATGATGCCATTCCTGTTAAACAAGCTCCTCGACGCATGCGCTTAGAGATTGAGCAACAAGTCGTTTCTGAAGTTAAGAAATTGGCAGAAGCCGGATTCATTCGAGAGGAGCAATATCCCTCCTGGGTGGCCAGCGTCGTGCCAGTTCGAAAGAAAAATGGTCAAATTCAGATTTGTGTCGACTATAGGGATCTGAATAAGGCATGTCCTAAAGATGAGTTCCCTCTACCAATACCAGAACTCATGGTGGACATTGCCTCCTCACATGCTATTTTCTCTTTCATGGATGGCTCGTCGGGTTATAACCAAATCAAGATGGCCCCTAAAGATGAGAGAAATACGGCGTTCAGAACCCCTATTGGAATCTTTTATTATAAGGTAATGCCATTCGGCTTAAAGAATGCCGGAGCAACCTACCAACGGGCAATGACCCGTATCTTTGACGACTTAATTCATAATCAAGTTGAATGTTATATTGACGATTTAGTTGTCAAGAGCAAGGTTAAAGAGGCTCACCTGTATGACTTAAGAGTTGTTTTCGAACGGTTGCGCCGCTACGATTTGAAAATGAACCCCTTGAAGTGCGCCTTCGGCGTCGCCTCGGGAAAATTCTTAGGATTCGTGGTGAGGCACCGTGGAATTGAGATCGATCCTGCTAAAATTGAAGCCATCTTAGATATGCCATCCCCTAAGAGCCTTACTCAGTTAAGGTCTCTACAAGGTAGATTGGCATATATAAGGAGGTTTATTTCTAATCTTTTCAGGAGATGTCAACCATTTTCTGTCCTTGCGAAAAAGGATACTAAGTTCGTATGGGACGAGAAATGTCAAAATGCTTTTGACGATATCAAACAATACCTTTCTAATCCGCCAGTTTTGGCAGCTCCGATTCCGGGAAAGCCGTTAATCCTCTACACTGCAGCTCTAGATGAGTCTTTAGGTGCCCTGTTGGCTCAAATTAACGACGAAGGGAAAGAGAATGCTCTCTATTACCTCAGTTGAAGACTCCTTCCTACTGAAATTCGATACCCGTCAATTGAGAAGCATTGTCTTGCTCTGGTTTTTGCAGCTCAGAAACTGAGGCATTACATGCTCTCTCACTCAATCAGTCTGATTTCAAGAGTTAATCCTTTGCAATATCTTATGACCCGACCTACGTTGTCAGGACGTTTAGCTCGTTGGTCTATGATATTGTTGCAATTTGAGATTACTTTCACTCCCCTTTGTGCTGTGAAGGGACAGGCTGTCGCCGACTTTCTGGCAGCACACCCGTTGCCGGCAGATTCTCCTCTGAACGATGACCTACCCGACGAACAAGTCATGAGTTTGAGGGAATCTAGCGAGGCCATCTGGGAATTATATTTTGATGGGGCAGCATCCTCTCGTAGGATTGCGACCCAACAATCTGTAATTTCTGGAAAGGCTGGAGTCGGTCTGATTTTCATTACGCCAGAAAAAGGAATGATGCATTTTTCCTACCATTTATCGGAGCCTTGCACAAACGATGAAGCCGAATACGAAGTTATGATAACTGGTCTGGAACTTGCAATTCTAATGGAAGTTAAAGAGATTAAGATCTTTGGAGATTCCCAACTGGTTATTAACCAAGTCGCCGGAACTTATAAAGTCTTGAATCCGAATCTCCTAAGATATCACCAGTACACACTTCACTTGTTGGAACAAATCCCTATTGCTACTTTGTATAGGGTTCCCCGTGGAAGCAATTCCACGGCGGATGCCTTAGCAAAACTTGCGAAGGAATTTGCATGTCCTGAGGAGGATTCCATTCCTATAGAGATTCAGGGTCGTAAGACCCTCTCCCTTATAGATTTGGAACACATTAGTAAGACTCCCCTTCAGATCCTTTCTGCCTCTTCGACAACCGACGAAGAAGGCGACTGGAGACGACCCTTAATCGATTACCTTAAAGAAGGGAAGCTTCCCCAGGATAAATCACTCTCCCACCAGATTAAGAAACGTGCCCTATCATATGCACTAGTTAACGATCTGTTGTACCGTCGGTCCTTCGATCACATGTGGCTGCGCTGTTTGAACAAGCGAAAAGCCCTGAAAATTGTTAATGAAGTTCATTCAGGACTGTGCGGTGCACATCAATCGGGTCCAAAAATGAAATTAAAGATTAAAAGACTTGGATACTACTGGCCTACAATGATTGACGATTGTATGAATACTGCAAAGCACTATCATGAATGTCAGGTCCATGGTGTGTTTTTACATCAGCCGCCTAATGTGTTACACCCTACGATAGCCTCGTGGCCCTTCGAGAGTTGGGGCACGGATATCATTGGGCCGATTGACCCTCCCTCTGCGAGAGGTCATCGTTTCATATTAGCAGCGACTGATTACTTTTCAAAGTGGGCGGAAGCGATTCCCCTACGAAACGTAATATCACACCATGTCTTAAAATTCTTTCGTGACCATATTGTATATCGGTTCGGCGTACCTCGCAGAATCATATCCGATAATGGGACCGCATTCAAGTCTATAAAAATCAATAGTTTTGTAAGGCGCCATAATATTGATTGGAGATATTCGACGATCTATTACCCTCGGTCAAATGGATTGGCCGAGGCCTTCAACAAAACCTTGGTGCAAATTGTTAAAAAGACCCTTGATGATAACAAACGGTAGTGGGATGAGCGGTTGGTGGAAGCTTTGTGGGCTTATCGTACCACTTATAGAACCCCGACCCAATCCACCCCGTTTGCACTAGTGTATGGATCTGAGGCTTTTCTACCCTTGGAAATACAAATCCCTTCGCTCAGAATTGCAGTTCAAAATCAAATTACCAATGAACAAAATGCAAAACTACGATTGGAAGAACTCGAAGGCCTTGAAGAGCGACGTCTCCAAGCTCAACAAAGTTTAGAGTTGTATAAATCCCGTATGGTTCAAGCCCATGATAAGTTAGTGCGACCTAGGACCTTCCAAGCGGGAGACTTGGTATTGGTCCTTCGGAGGCCTATCTTGGCCCATCGGAAGTTGGGAGGCAAATTTGAACCTACGTGGGAAGGACCCTTCGTTATAGAGACTGTCTACGAAGGAGGCTCGTATAAGTTAGTAGATTGTAAAGGGAACCACCCAATGCTACCTGTCAACGGGCGTTTCCTTAAGAAATACTATGCTTGATGTAGCTCATTTTATCAATTAATAAAACTTCCCTTTCTTGATTTGCAACTTGATTCTACCTTTTTTTTTTAGGTCTTTTCTTTTTTAACGCTCTTCGCCTTCTCCTTAAGGTTAGGTCCTTCCTTCCCTTAGGATTAGGCCCGCTAGTGGTGGAGTACGCCCTCCGTGGCACCACCCTAGCATTTGACCCGGGGATTAGTGGTGTAGTACGCCATTCGTGGCACCATCCTGATTCCCATTCGCTAGTGATGGAGTACGCCCTTCGTGGCACCATCCTAGTTTGCCAGTTGAGGTCCTCTGTGTGGAGCAAGTTTCCTCCCCACATGACCATTCACTAGTGGTGGAGTACGCCCTTCGTGGCACCATCCTAGTTTGCCAGTTGAGGTCCTCTGTGTGGAGCAAGTTTCCTCCCCACATGATCATTCGCTAGTGGTGGAGTACGTCCTTCGTGGCACCATCCTAGTTTGCCAGTTGAGGTCCTCTGTGTGGAGCAAGTTTCCTCCCCACATGACCATTCGCTAGTGATGGAGTACGCCCTTCGTGGCACCATCCTAGTTTGCCAGTTGAGGTCCTCTGTGTGGAGCAAGTTTCCTCCCCACATGACCATTTGCTAGTGGTGGAGTACGCCCTTCGTGGCACCATCCTAGTTTGCCAGTTGAGGTCCTCTGTGTGGAGCAAGCTTCCTCCCCACATGACCATTCGCTAGTGGTGGATTACGCCCTTCGTGGCACCATCCTAGTTTGCCAGTTGATCTGCCTATTTGGAGTAAGTCTTCTATCAGCATCCTATAGGCCTAAGGTTGGGTGATGCCCTTCCTTAGACCCAAGGCTAGGTGTTCCCTACCTTGGTTTCTCCAGTTCTCTCTTCAGAATAGGTGTAAGCTTTTCTTTAGTTTCCAATGGACTTAAGGTTGGGTGATGCCCTTCCTTCAACTCTTTAGGATCCTACTCCTATTCGGTCAACGCCAATGTGTACAACAGAATTTCCTTCTACCACACACATTGGGGGTCCATTTGTTGACCTCATTTTTGTATGAGGTCACTAAAACCCTTCTAAACTCCAGATTAATTTTAGATCCTAGGATCTACTCTAGACCTTAGGATTCTTTCATAGAGCTAGACCTTAGAGCCTACTCTAGAGCCTAGGGTTCCCTTAAATTCTAGATCTTAGAATCTCTCTAGATTCTAGGACCAATCCAGATTCAAATCAATCCCTACCCTTGATCAATTCAAACCTCAAATCAATCTGAACTCCATTCAATTCAAATCCAAATTAATTCAAATTTCAAACATATCCAAACTTTGACTCAATCCACTTGAGAATCCAAATTTCAACCTAGACTTTGATCCCACCTTTAATCTAGCTTTGACCTTATCCATCCATTAACAATCACAACATGATTGTAAATGATTTGGATATTTCAATATTAATCATTCAAACCAAAAATTCATTTCAAATCCAGAAACCCAGACTCAAATCCTAAGTCTTAAGGCCCTGTCCTAAAGACCCTTTTCAAAGAATTTTCAAATATTTCAAAACCCAGCCAAATGGTCTCTGATTCAGGGTCTATCACTTGCAAAGTGATAAGACATGTCTTTAGAGGTTACCCTCCAACTTTGAGTTCATTCTGAGGTCTCTAACCCTAGAATTTGAATAAAAATCCAAAGGCTGTAAAACCTTCAAATATTTATAGCCTATGCCACTGAACCTAACCCCTTTGAGATCTTGACCTTGGAATCCTTATCAAAGCCTCCAATCACTTCCAGACTCTTAATTTTAACCCATTGAGCAGTAAACTGCATTTTCCAGACCCATTTTTGACCATAGTTGACCAATAGGTCAAAATTGACCAAAATACCCCTATAGGGCTCAAATAGGGATTTCAAACCAAATGAATTCCAAATTGAATGCAACCACCTCCAACAGGTTTCAAATGTCATTTCAAATCTTTTGAATCTATTACCAACCTCTGGGTCAACCTGGTTGACCAAGTCAACAGGTTTGACCCAAGGGGCCCTTTAAGGATCCAAATAGGTGTTTTGACCCAAATGACCTCTCTAGGTCATGCAACCACTTCCATTGGTCTTAAAATATCATTTCAAACCTATTGAGCCCAAACCCAGACCCTGGGTCAACCTGGTTGACCAAGTCAACCCAGGTTGACCAAACAGGCCCTTAGGGGCTCAAATAGGGATTTTGATCAATTTGACCTCCCCAGACCTAGGGACCACCTCCATTGGTCTCCAAATACCATTTCAAATTTATCCAGTCAAACCCACCCTTTGGTCAACTTGGTTGACCCAGTCAACATGGTTTGACCCAGTGAACCCTTAAGAGTTCAAATGAACCATTTCTACCTGTTTAACCATATCAGTACCTTCAAACCTTTAAAATCATTCCATTCAATACCTTGAACACTTCTAAACCTATTTTGAGCTCAACCCAACCTGGTTTGACTGAGTCAACCCTCAATTCTTGGTCAAATTTGTGATGGCATTTGCTCCCATCTCTTCTAGCCTTGACTTTGGACTTTTGATCCTTGATTAAACCATTCCAAATATCCCTCCACCTCCTCAAGTGCCACATCACCAATTTTGACCTGGTTGACTGGTCAAATCAAGTCAACAAAGCCTTAAATCCCTCTTTGAATTGGTCAAACCTTCTATTTAACTTCAAGGAGTGTGAGATTAGGATTGGAAGCTCTTCCATTGGCTGCTCCTACTTCCCCTCATTCCACCTCAGCCTTCCTTGACCCGTTGACTGGTCAACCTAGTCAAACTCAAGCCTAAACCTCTTCTAGAAAGCTTTATCACATGCTAAGCCACTTTCCCTTGATTTAAGCTGCCTTAGGCCGACCCCTTAATGTCCTAAAGCTCTCTAATAGGCTCCTTAACCAAGCCCAGGGCCTGGTTTAGCCTTAAATGGCAGTGGTCCCCCCCACTTGTCCCAAGTCCACCCAATGGAGGCAAGGCTTGGCCAGCCTTTGAGGCAGCCTTCTAGCTGTCCCAGGGACATGTGGCACCATCTAGGGAGCTCATGCATCAATCCCAGCCATCCAATCTAGCCCAGGTCGTTTGAATAGGGAAAAAGCCAACTCTTGAGCCCATTGAATCAAGGCAGCTTCTCTCACTAACCCCAGCCTCCCAGAACGAGTTCTCAATTCGTTTTGGATCTCCAGGGCTCTATCTACCTCCCCACTACAAAATCCAAGTGGTTGCACATCACCGGCGGCGAGTTCTCCGGCGAGCCCACCACCTAGACCGTCCTAGGCCTGTAGCAGTCGATCCAGGCGTGTTCGAGCTCGGGTTTGTGCTAGGGATCTTCACTTGGACAGTCTACAAGCTCATCCATCTAGAAATTTCAAAGATCTAACGGTATAATCCCTTAAAACCTTAGATCTAGTTCACATTAGATAGATTTAAATAGCTTCATGTATTATATGCTTTAACTGAAACCAATCTTTCCCCACTGTTTCTGTTCATGCTTACAATTTAAGTTTAAAATTTCAAGCGATTTGGTCTACTCGATCGAGAGAACGAGTCAAAAAATGTTTTCTAGGGCGTCACTCATGGTTTCCGGTGAGTGTACGTTTTCTGGACCGTTGATCGTTCGATCAACGGTCCAAATCGAGCCCTTCCGCGGTCTGATTCAACCGCGCGTTCGATCTGTCATTTGATCGGCCGTTCGGCGACATCTGGGCCCTCGGATCAGAAACCACGGAGTCGAACCCCACCGTCCGATCTCGTTCCGCTGAGATCAACCGCGGGATTCGATCTCTTCCGTTGGATCAGACCCGTTGTGATCCAACGGCTGCTACGAGCCGCTGACGTGGTTAAGTGAAAACCGCGTGAAGCGGTCCGCGGCTGACGCGTGTCCCCGCCGTCACGCAGTTTCGATCCCGCGAATCCGCGCGCGCCGAGTGTCTGACCGCCGCCGTTTGATTAATGAAAATGTTATTTTAATTGGTTTTAATTATAGAAACTTTAAAAAATCATAGTAAATCAAATATAAGGTCAAAAAATGAGTATAATATATCAAACTTTTCAGAATTCATGTCTAGTTTATTTTAAAAATAAAATCAAACTATTTTAAATATTATTTTACTAGTAATTTGAGAAATACAGAAAAGTATATTTTATTTTTAATTAATTATGTATAAATTATTTTTATCTGAAACTTGGCATGCATGTTTTTCAGTGCATGGCTAATCTCCAGGAAAATTTTCAAGATTATTTGAATAGATTTTGACATTAATTGGAATTATTTGAGTATCTTAATTTTTCTTTAGTATATAACTAAATATTAAATATTTTGAAAATTAAAAAAATCTTTTTATTATCAAACCTCTTTGGAGATTAGTGGGTCTTTCAACCCATCAAAATGTACTTTAATAATATTTTTTTTAATTATTTTATAATATATATTTATATATATATATATATATATATATATATATATATATATATCCATTTATATTTATATATTTTAAAATCTATTTTGAGGCTATATATATATTTAAATCTTTAAATATTTAAGAGGTCACTTGAAATCTTAAATGTAGATTGAGCATATTTGAATAGAAATAAAGGGGATGATTAGTGGATGATCATTTCTTGATTATTCACTAATTTTGTCTTAATTATGTTAATTAGTCCTTGCATGTTTAGGGATCACACACCACTTAGTCTTAGGCTCTCCTAGATTTAGGTGTTGAATGTGTTTATGTGATTCATGCATGTCTTGTGTATTGAGTATGAGGGTTAGTTCAAACATTGATTCAAGTCCATCAAATTAGTGACATAATTAAGGACAATAATTAAGGATTCATGTATAGAAAACTTAGAAAAATTTCAATAATTAGGATTCACTTCCCCTTGAGTTGAAACTTTGAACATTTGAACTTAGTGACACCCTCAGCCCCTAGAGAAATTTTCATTGATTTTTGAAGTCATTAGGTCCCCTAATTAATTTTCATAAGGTTCAACCCCTAATTAAGCCTTCAAACCATAAAAAATTGTAATAAATTCAATTTAAATCCAAAAAATACATATAAACCCTCAAACTGACCAGAATCATGTCCTTAATCCATGATAATTAAAATCCCCTTAATTTGACAGCAATTCTGTAATTAATTTAACTTTAATTAAAAAACCCACTTTTAGTTAATATAATTAATTAATAATAATTAAAAATTCCAAAAATTTCCCAAACACTTGGGAATATCTGCTTAGGTCATTTCTGACCTTTGGAGTTGATTTCAAGGAGTTTGGGATTCATTTGGAGGAAAATCACAAAAGAGGCCTTCTAATTTAGAAATTTCAAAAATTCATTAAATAGTCAAATCTTTCAATATCCATAACTAATTGTAGAAAAATCCAAATCACCCAAACTCACTTGCATTCAACTCCTAATTAGGTATAATATTTATTAAAAATATTAGATTCCAGAAAACTTTAATATTTCAAAAAGTCAACAAATCGGTCAACTCTAAGTTAAAACTAGTTCAAAACTTCAAACCTTCGTAATAAAATGTAGAAAAATCCGATTTCAACGTACTTACCTTCTAACTGATCGTAGTGAGGTCTAGTTTTTTAATAAAATATAAGCATTTCAGAATTTGAGCTTAATTAAAAATTCAACTTTTGACCCTTTAATTAAGTGATTAAAATATTCAAAAATTCATAAAATTCAAAATCATTCTAAAACTCAGAAAATATTGGTTTAATGTTTAAAACACTTAAAAAATCTTTTAAAACACAACAACCATCCTAAAGGTGAAGTTTATCGGCTGGACTACTCTGGGCTGCGGGGCTAAGTGTCATAAGGAGGCTGGTTCCACGAGCCTGGTGGCACAACACCACGAATGGATTCTAAGGGGTGTTAAATATTAAAATAGATTAATCTTTAATTATTTAACATTTTAAAATCTCTAATTCAATTACATTAATTTGGTTTATCGGCTGGACTACTCCGGGCTGCGAGGCTAAGTGTCCTAAGGAGGCTGGTTCCTCGAGCCTGGTGGCACAACGCCACGAATCAATTAATGGCAAACTTAAATTAATCAAAATTTAAAAATCAGTAGACAACTCCTTTTTATATTTATCTGCTCCTTTAATTCCAACCAATTTAAATAACTTAATCAAACCCGATTGCTACTGGGTAACCCAGGCCTACGAGGCTATTAGCTTAGCCCCAAGGAAGGTAAAATAAACTTCACGGCCTCGGTGTGAAACAAAGATAGCAATCAATTAACTTCTAAAATATGTTTAATTAAAATTCTTAATTCATTAATACTTAAATTTTAATTTAAATCCCCTTCTAAGCCTTAACAAATCCAAACTTTTAGACAACTTTAACTAATCACCTACTTTAGGATCTATCCCAGCCACACGACCTTTCTCACACACTTTAGATGATGTGCTAGGACAACCAACTCTAGATCTAGGTTAGGCCGGTGTTTACTTTACTGCTGTGTGCCGGATTTTTTGTAGTTTTTACTGCATGTTGTGGATGAAATTGCTTTGCTGTGTCTGCTTACTTTTTTTGTACTCTGTGGATAGATTGATGTGTTTGGCGACTAGATTACCCTTAGGTTAGGTACGATCTGAATGTTGACACAGTTTTCTGCAGGTGGCCACGCTCATGCAGGGCAATATAAAAAGGGGGCAAATAAAAAAAATGCATAAATATTATAAATTCTTTGCACAGGTGCTTCAGCTACTAAAGCCCCTAAATTATAAAAAGAGCTTGGCCAGTGTGTTTACTTTCTTTTCTGCTCATATACAACTGCTTGGGAATAACTGCTTTTTATATATTAATTGCTTAGGATAACCCTGCAGGTGAGTCTAGATTTTTTTATTTTGATATTAATGTAATTTGTGTAAGTGTCAAGTGTTGTGAAAGTTGATTTTGAGTTGGGATACATAGACGCAAAGCTTGGATTCCAAAGAGGAAAGGATACCCCTTTGGGGAACACTCCTTTTCCATTTGGAAGTCCAAATTTGGATCATACCTCTTCCTTACCCAAAGAGGAAAGAGTGGCCTTCCCCTTAGAGGGAAGTGCCCTCTTGTCCATTTGGGTAATCCACTACGAAGATTACAAGAAGATTGAAGAAAGGAGTCCAAAGAAGAATGAGATTGAAGATTTGAAGATTTGAAGATTTGAAGATTAAGAGTATCCCACTCAAAATAACTTGCGTCATTACTAGGTTTAGAATCCGGGTTGTTGTCAGTGGTGCCCGGCCACTTTACTTTCTGTAATATTCTGGTTTGTAATAAGCAAGGCAATTCTGCCTATGGACATTTATTAATTAATTTATATTTGATGTGATGATTTGATTGCCTTTAGGATTACTTGTTTTTACTAGTTTTTTTGGCGATTGCATGCCGCTTTTTGTTTTCGCCTGGATACGTGAGACTCGTGAGGGTGTGAAAGTTTTCTACTCATAATTTCAAAAGTCTAAAATTTTAGTGAGTCTAAATAACATAGAAAGATAACGAATCTAGGGAATTAGCCGGGATCGACCCCGGGGTTGCATGCATATTTCTGCACTTCTTCTTTCCTTATTTTAGACCCTTCCCCGGCTGCGGGTAGAGTCCGGATAGTCTGACCTATGAGGACGAGGTGCCGGACCTGGGGAAATCCAGTCTTCTAAAAAATTATTTTATAAGCCTGTTTTTAAAATTTCAAGCATACTTGATTTGGAAGTTGTCGACCAGCAAGCATTGCATTAGATACAAATTAAAAGAGTCAAAATTTTAATTTCATAGTCCTTAGCATTTTGCACCCAACATAAGTCAAAGGGGGCCAATTAGGAGAATCTCTAGATGTCGGCCCTAACTCTCCAAAACTTTAAATATAACGTCCCTACCACTCTTTCATAAAAGATCAGACTCATCTCTTTTAAAACGATTAGGTGGTTAGCTGGCTCCCCAATCCAGGCCGGGGTAAGTCCAGACCTTGCATTGCATTAGTTAGGATCGGACGACTGTGGTCCAGTGTCCAAAATAGATTTAGGTTCTGGGGCAGATCTTCGATTATAAGATCCCAAACTTCGGAAATATAATCCCAAATTTCTAATAAAATGCTCAACTCTAATTAAATATCATTTCAATCCAAAATATAAAGCCCAACACTTAGATTAAGTTGGGACACTTTCGGATGGTTCCGGAATCTCAAAGTGTCCCCTACTTCTTCCCCTTTAACTCCGTTAATAACTGCTCATTTTTGATCCATTCCCTTTTGATTTTCCAATAACTCTATTCATACTTTGATATCACTCATAGAAACTCTAACAAAATTCTGCCACCATTTTAATCGAGAGTTTTCGTAGGAGATTTTTGTCTCCCTACGATGTAATTAACTACGAGGGCTTGCGCTCGTAGGAGATTTGGAACCACACACACCTGATTTTAAAAAATTAATTTCTAAAATTTTATTTGATTTCCTTGGGAAAAGTTAAATAATGATCGCCATAGTTGCATTAGAAGAATTATCGTAGAATGGTCTCATTTCCCTTTGGGGAGATACATCCTTCTTCGATAAGGCTTTGGATGTGAATGCGACGATCATGTTTCTTGAATATTATAATTGGGTATTTAGTTGAACTATACTTTATTCCCTCGGGGCCATATAAAGTTCTCCTTGGAACCCGATCATAGTACTCAAGATGAGTTTACATAATCCTAAGTCTGAACACCGTTATGAAAGTTTATTTTCGTCCTTCGGGGTGGTATACTCTTTCTAACGAGTTGGTTCGACCTTAGAATTAGAATTCAACCTTAATCTTAAAATTCCCAAAGAAAACTAATAGTTTTCAAAACCTGCTTTCAAAATTCCACAAACAGGAATACCTAACCTTGGGTCTAAGGAAGGGCATCACTCAACCTTAGGCCTATAGGATGCTGATAGAAGACTTACTCCAAATAGGCAAGAGAACTGGAAACCAAAGTAGGGAATACATAGCTTTGGGTCTAAGGAAGGGAATTACCCAACCTTAGGTCCATAGGATGCTGATAGAAGGCTTACTCCTAATAGACGGATTAATTGGGAAACCAAGGTAGGGAATACATAGCCTTGGGTCTAAGGAAGGGCATCACCCAACCTTAGGCCTATAGGATGCTGATAGAAGACTTACTCCAAATAGACAAATTAACTGGAGACCAAAGTAGGGAATACCTAGCTTTGGGTCTAAGGAAGGGCATCACCCAACCTCAGGTCTACAAGATGCTGATAGAAGACTTACTCCTAGTAGACAAATCAACTGGAAAACCAAGGTAGGGAATACCTAGCCTTGGGTCTAAGGAAGGGCATCACCCAACCTTAGGCCTATAGGATGCTGATAGAAGACTTACTCCAAATAGGCAGATTAACTGGAAAACTAAGGTAGGGAATACCTAGCCTTGGGTCTAAGGAAGGGCATCACCCAACCTTAGGTCTACAGGATGCTGATAGAAGACTTACTCCAAATAGGCAGATTAACTGGCAAACTAGGATGATGCCACGAAGGCCGTACTCCACCACTAGCGAATGTGAATTAGGATGGTGCCACGAAGGGCGTACTCCACCACTAATCCTCAAGTCAAATGCCAGGGTGGTTGCACGGAGGGCGTACTCCACCACTAGCAGGTGTGATCCTAAGGGAGGGAAGAATTCAACCATAAGGAAAAGGCGAAGAGAGTTAAAAAGTGAAAGAACTCAAAAAGGAAAGAATCGGGTTGCGAATCGAGAAAGGAAATTTTATTAATTGATAAAATGAGCTACATCAAGCATTTTATTTCTTAAGGAAACGCCCATTGACAGGTAGCATCGGGTGATTTCCTTTACAATCTACTAACTGATACGAGCCTCCTTTGTAGACAGTCTCTATGATGAAGGGTCCTTCCTAAGTGGGTTCAAATTTGCCTCCCAACTTTTGATGGGCTAAGATAGGCCTCTGAAGGACCAACACCAAGTCTCCTGCTTGGAAGGTCCTAGGTCGCACTAGCTTATCATGGGCTTGAACCATACGGGACTTATATAACTCTAAACTTTGTTGAGCTTGGAGACGTCGCTCTTCAAGGCCTTCGAGTTCTTCCAACCACAGTTTTGCATTTTGTTCATTTGTGATCTGATTCTGAACTGCAATCCTGAGCGAAGGGATTTATATTTCCAATGATAGAACGGCCTCAGATCTATACACTAGTGCGAACGGGGTGGATTGGGTCGGGGTTCTATAAGTGGTACGATAAGCCCACAAAGCTTCCACCAACCGCTCATCCCACTGTCGTTTGTTATCATCAAGGGTCTTTTTTAACAATTTGCACCAAGGTTTTGTTGAATGCCTCGGCCAATCCATTTGCCCGAGGGTAATAGATCGTCAAGTATCTCCAATCAATATTATGGCGCCTTACAAAACTGTTGATTTTTGTAGACTTGAATTCAGACCCATTATCGGATATGATTTTGCAGGGTACGCCGAATCGATATACGATATGATCATGAAAGAATTTTAAAACATGGTGTGATGTCACGTTGCGTAGGGGAATTGCTTCCGCCCACTTTGAAAAGTAGTCAGTCGCTACTAATATAAAATGATGACCTCTCGCGGAGGGAGGGTCAATCGGCCCAATAAAATCTGTGCCCCAACTCTCGAAGGGCCACGAGGCTATCGTAGGGTGTAACACATTAGGCGGCTGATGTAAAACTACACCATGGACCTGACACTGATGATAGTGCTTTGCAGTATTCATGCAATCATCAATCATTGTAGGCCAGTAGTATCCAAGTCTTTTAATCTTCAATTTCATTTTTGGACCCGATTGATGTGCACTGCATAGTCCTGAATGAATTTCATTAACAATCCTCAGGGCTTCTCGCTAGTCCAAACAGTGTAGCCACATGTGATCGAAGGACCGACGGTACAATAAATTGTTGACTAGTGCGTAAGATAGGGCACATTTCTTAATCTGGTTGGAGAGTGATTTATCCTGGGGAAGCTTCCCTTCTTTAAAGTAGTCGATTAAGGGTCGTCTCCAATCGCCTTCTTCGTCGATTGTCGAAGAGGCAGAAAGGATCTGATGGGGAGTCTTACTAATGTGTTCCAAATCTATAAGAGAGAGGGCTTTACGACCCTGAATCTCTATAGGGATGGAATCCTCCTCAGGACATGCAAATTCCTTTGCAAGTTTTCCTAAGGCAGCCGCTGCGGAGTTACTTCCGCGGGGAACCCTATACAAAGTGGCGGTAGGAATTTGTTCCAACAAGTGAAGTGTGTACTGGTGGTATTTTAGGAGATTAGGATTCAAGACTTTATAAGTTCCGGCCACTTGGTTAATCACCAACTGGGAATCTCCAAAGATCTTAATCTCTTTAATTTCCTTTAGAATTGCAAGTTCCAAACCGGTTATCAGAGCTTCGTATTCAGCTTCGTTATTTTTGCAGGGCTCTGATAAATGGTAGGAAAAATGCATCATTCCTTTTTCCAGCGTTATGAAAATTAGACCGACTCCAGCCTTTCCAGGAATTACAGATTGTTGGGTTGCACTCCTACGAGAGGATGCTGCTCCATCAAAATACAATTCCCAGATGGCCTCGCCAGATTCTCTCAAACTCATGATTTGTTTGTCGGGTAGATCATCATTCAGAGGAGAATCTGCCGGCAGCGGGTGTGCCGCCAGAAAATCGGCGATTGCTTGTCCTTTCACAGCACGAAGAGGAGTGAAAGTAATCTCAAATTGCAGTAATATCATAGACCAACAAGCTAAACATCCTGACAACGTAGGTCGGGTCATAAGATATTGCAAAGGATTAACTCTTGAAATTAAACTGATTGAGTGGGAGAGCATGTAATGCCTCAATTTCTGAGCTGCAAAAACCAAAGCAAGACAATGCTTCTCAATTGACGGGTGTTGGGTCCAGTAATTAGGATGTTAAGCCTAACTAAATGTCCCAAGGCTAACCAAGAGGGGGGGGGTGAATTGGTAATTTAAAAATTATACTTCTACTCTTGGATTTTTAGAAAACCTTTTTAATTATTAATGCAAGTTAAATTTAAAGTTTAAAAAATAAACTTTTCAACCAGAGTAAACAACTTGCAATGAAATTAAATGCGGAAGAAAAATAAGAAAGAACACACCAGATTTATAGTGGTTCGGTCAAACCTTGACCTACGTCCACTCCCCGGAGGAACCCTCCGAGTAATGCACTAATACCACAAAGTGACTCTCCTTTTGCCCCCCACAGCAAGGCGGAGAAGCCTGTACAAAATCACTTTCACCTTCCCCGGTGCGGCGGAGTAGCCGGGTTCTTTGACACCAAAGAGATCTTCTTCTCGTCAAAACTTCCCTCAAGACGACCCTTGAATCCGATGGTACTGAAGTGCAAGTTCGCCGGAGCAACCGTGTGAATATCCCCTTCACACTCCCTTGAAATCCCCTCCAAGGATCTTCTCCCTCTCAAACTCCACCCTTTCCTCTCTCCCTTTCAAGTTCTCTCTTCTAGTTTTCTCCCAAAGAACGAAGACACAATGACTGTCAAAGATACACTTTGTCGTCCTTTTACACTTCTTCAAGTGTCGGCAGAGAACCGGACCAATGTTGTTGAACTTCACTTGAGAGCCTTTAAAGGAGATGGGAAGAAACAAAGAGATCTTCTTCTTCTTCAAGTAACCTTGTGAATCTCTCACAAACCCCTCACTTGATCTCTCACTCTTCACTCTTACAATCTCTCCCAAACTCTCACACTCAATGATCCCTCTCAAGAGAAAACAACTCCAAAGGCATTTGTAATAGTTTCTAGGACTCCTTATATAGAAAGGACATGAAAAACCGTCCAAAAAATGGCTAAAAACATGTTTTTCTGCGCACCGGATCGTCCCGTACGAACCATTTGTTCATCTGTACGAACCAATTTCGTCCTGGACGAAATTGGTTCGTCCCGGGACAAAAAAACTTCGTCCGGTACGAACAGTTATATCAAAAGTTGGTTCCGAAAACTGCAGAACGTTGCCAGAAACTGCCATAGTCGGTTCCCATCGTCCTGGACGAACTGGACTTCGTCTGGACGAAAATTTTACAGAGAACCCATCGTCCTGGGATGAAAAATGATTTCGTCTGGACGATCAGTCCTTAGAAAAATTTTCCAGTTCAGTTCCTGTCCGTTCTATTGCTCTTACAAGGAGATAACTGATCTGATCGTCCCGTACGAACAATGTTCGTCCCGTACGATCAGTACAAACACTTTTTCAAGATCTCCTTTAAGTGTGTGTATATTTATTCACTCAATTACAATCACTCCCTCTCAAATTTAATTCAAATAAAAAGTACAAGCTTCAAATTCACAGAGTATCTCATGCTGAATCTGATTTGAAGTCTTCATAGTCTGGGGTTCGATTTTCCTGAAATATTAGTACACACAAGAGCAAAAACAAATCTTCCAAAAAATGTTAGGAGATAACAACACATAAAACAATAATATTTAGAATCATCAAAACTATACAAGTTGCAATAATGTAAAATATGCAAATAGCAACTTTCCTAACAACGGGTATCGAATTTCAGTAGGAAGAAGCCTTCGACTAAGGTAATAGAGAGCATTCTCCTTCCCTTCGTCGTTGACTTGGGCCAACAGGGCGCCTAAAGACTCATCTAAGGCTGCAGTGTAGAGAATTAACGGTTTTCCCGGAATTGGGGCTGCCAAGACTGGTGGATTAAAAATGTATTATTTAATGTCATCAAAAGCATTTTAGCACTTCTCGTCCCATACGAATTTAGTGTCTTTTTTCGCGAGGACAGAAAAGGGTTGACATCTCCCGGAAAGATTAGAAATAAACCTCCTTATATACGCTAGTCTACCTTGTAGAGACCTTAACTAGGTAAGGCTCTTAGGAGATGGCATATTTAAGATGGCTTCAATTTTAGCAGGATCGATCTCGATTCCGCGGTGCCTCACTACGAATCCTAAGAATTTCCCTAAGGTGACACTGAAGACACACTTCAAGGGATTCATTTTTAAATCGTAGCGGCGCAACCGCTCAAATGTAACTCTTAAGTCATACAGGTGAGCCTCTTTAACCTTACTCTTGACAACTAAATCATCAATATAACATTCAACTTGATTATGAATTAAGTCATCAAAGATACGGGTCATGGCCCGTTGGTAGGTTGCCCCGGCATTCTTTAAACCAAATGGCATTACCTTGTAACAAAAGATTCTAATAGGGGTTCTGAATGCAGTATTTCTCTCATCTTCTGGGGCCATCTTGATTTGGTTATAACCCGACGAGCCATCTATGAATGAGAAAATGGCATGTGAGGAGGCAATGTCCACCATGAGTTCTGGTATTGGTAGAGGGAACTCGTCTTTAGGACATGCCTTATTCAGATCCCTATAGTCGACACAAATTTGAATTTGACCGTTTTTCTTTCGGACCGGCACGACGCTGGCCACCCAAGAGGGGTATTGTTCCTCTTGAATAAACCCAGCTTCTGCCAATTTCTTAACTTCAGAAACGACTTGTTGCTCGATCTCTAAGCGCATACGTCGAGGAGCTTGTTTAACAGGAATGGCATCATGACGAACCCCAAGTTTGTGGACTGCTACCTCAGCAAGCAAACCTGGCATTTCGTCATATGTCCAGGCAAAGCAATCCCTAAACTCAGACAAAAGTTGAATCAAGTCTTTGGTTTCACCCTCGCTCAGTAGAGCACTTATGAAGATTGCACGGGGGTCGTCATCGGTTCCCAGGTTAATTTCTTTTAATTCATCGACCGTCGATTTAATTTCTTCTTCTAATTCAGGGGGTGCATCTCAAACTTGAAGGTAATCGAGATCATCTAAAGTCTCCAAACAGAGCCCATCAAGAGGACAGGAGGGATCTGTAGGGACATTTGGAGAATCGAGATGGTAAGTTATCATTAGGCAATACTCATCATCATCAAATGAACTAACGGTTCCAAAGCCAATACCACTTATTGGATTTTTATTTATCTTTGTTCGCCAAATATTCTCATGGTATCTAGCTTGACCCTTAGTCCATCGATATGGTATAGAACCCTTAGAAAAAATATTTTTTACACAAACAGGGAAGTAGCCGAAAGGTAATTCCATTAATTCATTAAAATCTGCCTCCTCAAGGGTTACATCACCTTCATCCCTTGCGGAGGATGAGCCAGAGAAGAATTTCTGAACTTTCTTAACTTCACCATCCAAGTTGGGGGCCACTTTGACTTCTAACCCTACAGTCCTGCCTGTCGACAGTGGGGTCAGAGAAAGGGCCTCAATCCTTCTACTGAGCTTTTCATATATTGTTAATTCTGGCTCATCACTTTTAACTTTTGAGATATCTGCCTCAGGGTCACTGTCCTGGTCTAAGGTGAGATCAAATTTTGGAGGAGTATTTATGTTCTGGTAATCGAGAGAGAGGGAAGCACCTTGATTTTCTAGTTCACCATCAGAGTCTGGTTCCAAATCAATATACACGGGTGCTGCTCTCCTATCTAATGAAGCACGGCCTCGACCTCGTGCCCTTAAAGCCATCCTCCCACCTCTTTGAGGTAATATGCTTGGAGGCCTAAGGACAACGATATCAGAGTCCTCTTCACTACTCGATCGTGTCATTTCTTGATTGACATTTTTATCTTTTTCTTTCTTTTGGTCGAACTTCTACTCAATCATTTTCTCCTCAAATTTGATCTCCAATTTAGAATGGGACGAGGACCCTTTTGGTATGAAATATGCAGCATCTTCGTAGATCCCAATTTCTTGAATTAAAAATGGTTGCATATCACCCTTAATCACATGTTCAATGCCGTCTTGTTGATACTTAACGCATTGGTGCAGGGTAGATGGAACCATTCTATATTCGTGAATCTAAGGTCTACCTAGAAGAGCGTTAAAGGACGTAGTCGAATCAATTATATGAAATTTAGCTTCAGTTTTTAACCCTACTATTTCTAGGAGTAAAGTGATTGAACCTAAAGCTCTCTCGCCCTTCTCGTTGAACCCACGAAGCACCAACCTGTCGGTTGAAAGCTTGCTAGTATCAACTCTGAGATAAGTAAGGGTCTTTATGTTCATCACGTTGACCGATGCACCCGGATCAACAAGGACTCTTGATAACTTGAAGTTTCCCACATCTACGATAATGTAGAGGGGACGGTTGTGGTCAGCAGTTCCCAAGAGTAAATCTTCGTCAGAGAAGGTAACCCCGGGGACCTCTTTGAAGTATAGAGCCTCACCTTCTGAAGTTGAAGCCAGTTGGGCTAAACAAATCTCAGGGTCGAGAAGTGCTTTGACCAAGGACTCCCTCATTTCCTTGGAAAGGAGGAGGGCGTCGTAAATGCTTAGTTTGGCTAGCAACTTTCTAAGATGGGCCAAAACATTGTACACAACTCTAGGAACGACAGACTCAAAACCCGGCGGAATTAGAGGAAATTCTGATTGTTGAGGGGAATCTGGATTTAGATATTCGAACGGGGATTGCTTGCCTTTGTCTTGAGGGGGCAACCTAGGAGGTAAGACTTTACCGCCACGGAGTTGCACCTGCTCGATATCCTCGAGCGGGCAAACTAAAGCGGTGTCTATACTCACTGTAGGCAGTGGATCGTCGTTTCCCGAAAGAGAGTCAGAATTTAAAAACTCTATCTCGATAGGACTTCCCTGAAAATCAAATTGGGGGAAATCACTTTCTGATAAGGCTTCACATTTGACATCTTCTTGAGTAGTCGACTCGGGAAGGTTGATTTGCTTAACATCAAGATTTATTTCATTAGGAGTTTGATTTAAAACAGGAGAGTCATCAATTTGCATTTGAGATTCATGGCTAATCATTAAGACAAAAGTAGAAGGATATTTTTTATTCATCTTTTGACCCTTCACCTTTGATGGGGCAAAGTAAAAGTTAGATAACAAAAGAGGGGAAAGGGTTTTAACACCACCATCCGCCATTTTAATAAATCTCTCATCCACACACTTCCTCTCTACAAAATCATTTTTCTTTTCTTTTACATTTTTCTCAGTAGTTCCTACGACTACTGGAGAGGGAAGTGGCTCAACATCCTTCTGCGAAGCGTCCAGGTCAACCTTCCACACTAGGGCCTGGGCTATCGTAGTCAGCTGTTGATAAAGATGAAAAGACTTGTTAATCAACTTTTTAAATGCCCGGGACAAAGCAATGTCCCAACCATCTTCAATAGGAAGAGAAGAATTAAGGAAATTTCCTGAGATAGATTTAACTGAAGCCTTTTCTGGATCGACCAAGTATTCCATAGGTATTATGATGTTACCTTGGGTTTAGGTCCTCTCAAGCCAATATTTGAACACAACACAATCTTCAAGAGGGTGACTAAGCATCCGGTGGTATGGACAATACTTGGGATCATCTTTCTTACTTTCATCTTCAGACCTCTTGGCCTCTAGCAGCTGAAAATCTGATTTCTTTAACAGACTCTTGAAAATTATCTTAACTGATTCCCTCTTAAATGGATATGGTTTTGCAAATTTCTCTCTAAAAGGGATAAAGTTAGGGTCTCTGGTGTACTGAGGAGTGACCTGAAAGGGCTGTCTCTGAGCTGGCTGTGGCGGCGGTGGTGGAGGAACACTGGGCTGACTAGCCATTGGCCTTTTTCCCTTGTCGACTGCCGACACTACTGCCTTTTTCTCAAAAGTCTTAAGCAATCTGGGACCCTTTTTGTCCTCAGACTGCTCTCATAGGAATGGCATATTATGAGCCTCTTCCTGCAAATTGCTAGCCTTATTAAGAAGATTTTCAAAAGTTTTAATGGTGAAACCCTTCAGAAGAAAAGCAACAGGGCCGTGGATATTCTTAAAGAGGATCTCCACCGCATGTTGCTCTTGCAACTGGGGTTCACACTTCATCGAAAAGTTTTGCCACCTCAAGATGTACTCAACTAGAGACTCTCCCGGCTTTTGTTTCTCAACAACAAGATCGCCCACAGTAGTTCGTTGTTGCGCTCCAGAAAATCTTTTAAGAAAAATATTTTCTACATCACTAATGGTTTTTACTGAACCATTGGGCAGATCAACGTACCATTCAAAGGCAATGCCGGATAGACTACTTACAAATTGGCAAAATAGTAGAGCATCTAACTGTCCCGCATTGCAACAACTTGCTCTGAAGTGGGCTAGATGCTATCTCGAGTTTTCTATTCCAGTGAAAATTTTAAAAGTTGGTGGTACAAAGCCTTTTGGGTAAGGAACTGAATCATATTCTTCGGGGTAGGGTCTACCCTTCGGAATAGATACGGTTCCTTGAGAAAAGGCTAAGGCCTCCCTTACCTGGTCCTCAATCAGTTGATTAATATCCTTCTGAGGCAGAGTTGAAGGAACAGGGGAAACTGTAGGTGCTGCTGGAGATGCCTCTGGTAGGTTAGTAGAAATCACTGGTGTTGACTCGGGGGGCTTGGGACTAGACTTTATCTTTTTAACCCTTTCCACAATCTCTCGAGCCGTTTGTTGAATCTTAAGTGAATCCTGCTCTGAATTATCAAATCTTTCTTGCATTTCTTTGACTTGTGACATCATAGTTGTCAACTGATTCTCCAAATCTTTAATATGCTCCTCACCCCTAGCCCTTACGGACTCATCTGAATCGGACCCGGCAACCTGTGGATCATCATCTTTAGCAAGCCGACATTTGCTGGGCTCAGCTTCTTTATTAGATCCCCTAGTCTCAACCATATGAATTCTACCAACAAAATCATCTTCATCTCCAAGGAGATCATCCATATCAGGGTCAAAAGAGGCCATTCCTTCTTTATTCAATAAAATGTTTCTTATTCCTTGAACTACCTCCTCGACCAGTCTATCCCCAATTGACTTAGGATCAAGGGGTAAGTATCATTTGTACTCTACCATATCAAATAGTTCTTCAGAATCTAGGAGGGCAATGATTTCTGTAAGTTTTGAGTTAGGATCTGGTTGAGACTCTGGAACTGGTTCGTCTTCCATTTCTAGATCCTGGTCAATTCTCTCCTCTTTGACTATCCCAGAACTGGTAGTCAGAAGAGTGGTATCCTCTACGGGGAGAGGGACATATACCTCGGGGGGAGAAGCAGGAGCTTGTAAAGTGATAGCTCCTACATCTGGCAAGGTAAGGTCCTCAAACATCTGACTAGGGAGCCTAGGAATGACAGTCAGACCTTGGGGATCATCAACTGGGGCAACAGGGATGGTGACTATTGGATCTTAAGCTAGACTGGCTGTGGTAGGACTGTCAACTGTAACAACCGGGGTACTAGTCTATACATCCATCAAGTCAACTGAAATCGGAGTAGGGATGACTGAAACTCGTTGGAGCTATAAAATGAACTTAGAAGTTCTAGGAGGTGGTGGCAGACTCTCCAACTTAGTTCTCTTTGGCACATATTTCTTTTCAGGAGATTTGAGTCTTTTTCCTTTAATGTCCATAGACTTTTGAATCTCAACCCCCTTTGGCTTAACAATCACTGAGGCCAATCGCACAGGTTTATGTGGGGGTACCGAGGTTCTACCAGTAGGATGGTGGCTTCTCTCGGTCCCAGTCAACACAATACCCTCCGTTTTAGAGGATGGAGGGCGTGGCATCCAATGATATCCATCAACCAGTACCGAACATACTTCTTATTCTTCCTAACAAATTGTGGGGTCAAATTCTTTGCCTCAGATACTTCTTCCTTCAACACTTCTTTTTGAAAGCGGTGTGAGATCACTCCCTTTAGTTGTTTTACATACTCCTCCTTAGTTTGTCCAGACTGTACAGCGCAGGTATGAATTATGTTTCTTAAAGTCCTTGTCCTCTGGAGATATTTTTCTTTTTGAGTCTTCTTAGTCGAGTAGTCGACCGGGCATGGTGGGGAACGGGCTATCCTAGCTGCCCTCTCCTCCCCTTGAGCTGAAGCCAGGGGGTAAAAGCGACTCCCCTTTAGGAGGGGAGAGGAAGCAGGAATAGGTAGCTCCTCAGCAGCCTCAAGCTCTACTTGAGCTAAGGTCTTAAAGGGTACGACTCTTTTAGCCTTATATATCTTCTTTCTAAGTCTACTCAAATAGTTTTTCTTCTGATTCTTAGTGGCGAAGCTAAGTCCAGAACTAGACCCTTCCTCGAAAATAGATTTGACTTCAGTGGTAGGCTCAACAACTGGTTCAGACTGTTTCTGGTCATCACTAACTACTGGTAAGGTAGGTGCAGATCCCACAATCAACTCAACCACTGGGGGAACTTCCTTTCTGGCATCCAAACTAACAATATGATGTCCATCCATGGAGATCTCAAGAGTACTGAATCCCATTCCAAAAATGATAGTGCTTCCTTGGTCATTAACAGTCGAAGACAACTCTCGATCGAAAGAGAAAATCAATTGGCTAGCCATTTGGGATTTTCTGAAAGTTAAAGAGAGGATTGAAATTAGATTTTCTTTAAAAGGGCGAAAGAAGTAATTTTTTTTTTGAAAATTAAGGCTTATAAGAATATGTCAACCCTACAACACATGTCGAGCAGCGAAAGATATTGCTTAACATATGTCAGTAGGTTAAAGAGACTAAGTACATGCCAAAAATGTCTTCTAAAAAAAAATTTGACATATGTTAGCCCACAAGAAGGTCGTATGGGGCAACACATGACAACCTAGAGTTTTAAATTTTTTTTTTTTGAAGAAATTTTGGAGGGTTTAAGGTGGGTTTTCTCACAGACTTCAAAACACAACGGATAGAGTTTCCCCTTGCCCGAAGGCTTATGGAATTGTGAGAGAACCCAGGTAAAAGGAATAGTCTAACCCTCCCCACCCCTGGAGGTCAAAGGAGAAGTGAGGGGGTTAAGACTAAAGTACTTTGAGATGTCCGAAATCAAAAGTTTTTGAATTCTTTTCAATTTTAAGGATTTATATGTTGAATGCAAAATTTATTGACCATAAATCCACAAGATTGAAAAGGATATCCAAGGATCTGATTTGACACTGTCGCCTCATAGGCTGGGCCGGGGCAGAAGGTCAAAATCAGAACGAAAATCTAGATTAAACCTATTTTGGAGGTACAACCTCTCTTTTAATATTTATTTTATCTTAGATGTTGGCCACACTCACCCAAGGAAGAAATGAGTAGAGGGCCCAACGGAAGAAATGATAGTTAAAACTACCGATGAAGCGAAATTATGCCACTATTAAAGATGGGAAGAGAAATTTGGTCCCACCGGGCGTGCCATTTTTTTTGTTGGTGGAATTTTGAAAACAGGTTTTAAAAAATATTAGTTTTCTTTGGGACTTTTAAAGTTTAGATTTAACTCTAATTCTAGAAGTCGAATCAACTCGTTTGAAAGAGTATATCGCCCCGAAGGACGAAAATAAAATTCCATAACGGCGTTCAGACTTAGAATTACGTAATTCATCTTGAATATCATGGCTAGATTCTAAAGAGAACTTCACACGGCCTCGAGGGGACAAGGTAAAGTTTAAATAAATATCTAGTTATGATATTTAAGGGTTATGATTGTCGAATTCGTATCTAAAGCCTTATCAAAGGATGATGTATCTCCCTAAAGGGAGATAACACCTTTCAATGATAATTCTTCTAATATGATAGCAACAATCGTTCTTTAACTTTTCTCAAAGAAATCTAAGAAGATTTTAAAAAGATTAATTTTGAAATCAGGTATGTGTGGTTCAAAATCTCTTACGAGGGCAAGCCCTCGTAGTTAATAATATCGTAGGTAGATAGGATCTCCTACGAAAACTCCTGATTAAAATTGTGGCAGAATTTCGTTAGAATTTCTAGGAGTGATATCAAAAAGAGAAGTGAATTTTGGAAATCCAACAGGGAATAGATCAAAATTGAGCAGTTATTAACGGAGTTGAAGGAGGAGAGGTAGGGGACACTTTGAGATTCCAGAAACATCCAGAAGTGTCCCAACTTAATCTAAGTGTTGGGCTTCATGTTTTGGATTGAAATGATATTTAATTAGAGTTAAGCATTTTATTAGAAATTTAGGATTATATTCCCGAAATTTGGGGTCTTATAATCAAATATCTGCCCCGGATCCTAAATCTATTTTGGACACTAGACCACAGTCTTCCGATCCTAACTAATGCAGTGCAAGGTCTGGACTTACCCCGACCTAGATTTGGGAGCCAGCTAATCACCTAATCGATTTAAAAGAGATGAGTCCGGTCTTTTATGAAAGAGTGGTAGGGACGTTTTATTTAATGGTTTGGAGAGTTGGGGCCGACATCTAGATTTTCCTAATTGGCCCCTTTGACTTATGTCGGGTGCTAAAATGCTAAAACTGATGAAATTAAAATTTTGACTCTTTTAATTTATTTCTAATGCAATGCATGCTAGTTAACAACCTCAAATCAAATATGCTTGAAATTTTAAAAACAGGCTTAGAAAATAATTTTTTAGAAGACTGGACTTCCCCAGGTCCGGCACCTCGTCCTCATAGGTCAGACTATCCGGACTCTACCCACAGGCGGGAAAGGGTCTAAAACAAGGAAAGAATAATGCAAAAATATGCATGCGACCCCAGGGTCGATCCCCGGCTAATTCCCTAAGTTCGTTATCTTTCTATGTTATTTAGACTCGCTAAAATTTTAGACATTTAAGGTTATGAGTATAAAACTTTCACACCCTCACGAGCCTCACGTATCTAGGCGAAAATAAAAGCGGCACAAAATCGCAAAAAAAAAAAAACTAAGAAAAGTAAGCAATCCTAAAGGAATTCAATTCAACACATCAAATATAAATTAATTAATAAATGTCCATAGGCAAAGTTGCCTTGCTTATTACAAACCAGAATTTTGCAGAAAGTAAAGTGGCCGGGCACCACTGACAACAACCCGGATTCTAAACCTAGTAATGACATGACGCAAGTAGTTTTGAGTGGGATATTCTCAATCTTCAAATCTTCAGTCTTGTTCTTCTTTGGGCTCCTTTTGCTTCAAGCTCCTTTGATTCTTTGTACTGGACTACCCAAGTGGATAAGAGGGTACTTCCTTTAAGGGGAAGGCCACTCTTTCCACTTTAGGTATGGAGGCGTGTGGCCCAAATTTGGATTTCCAAATAGAAAAGGTCTACTCCCCTTAGGGGCATCCTTTTCTCTTCGGAGTCCATGCTTTGGACCTATATATCCCAACTCAAAGTTGACTTTCACAACACTTAATAATTACACAAATTACATTTATTGAAAAATAAAATCTAGACTCACCTGTAGGGTTATCCTAAGCAGTTAATAAATAAGATGCAGTTATTCCCAAGCAGTTATATATGTGCAGAAAAGAAAGTAAAAGACACTGGCCACGCTCTTTTTATTTGGGGGCTTTAGCAGCTGAAGCACCTGTGCAAGCAGTTAAAACAATTGATAATTTTTTTATTGATTTAGCCCCCTTTTATTGCCCTGCATGAGTGTGGCCACCTGCAGAAGACTGTGTGAACATCCAGATTGTACCTAACCTAAGGGTAATCTACTCGTCAAACATATCAATCCATCCACAGAGTGCAGAAAAAGTAAGCAGACACAGCAAGGCAATTTCATTCACAACATGCAGTGAAAACTAAGAAAATCCGGCACACTGCAGTAAAGTAAACACAGGCCTAACCTAGATCTAGAGTTGGTTGTCCTAGCACATCATCTAAAGTGTGTGTAAAAGGTCGTGTGGCTGGGGTAGATCCTAAAGTGGGTGATTAGTTAGAGTTGTCTAGAAAAGTTCTGAATTTGTTAAGCTCAAAATGGGATTTAGATTAAAATTTAAGTATTAGAAGATTAAGAATTTTAATTAAACATATTTTGAAAGTTAATTGATTACTACCTTTGTTTCACACCGAGGCCGTGAAGTTTATTTCACCTTCCTTGGGGCTAAGCTAATAGCCTCGTAGGCCTAGGTTACCCAGTAGCAATCGGGGTTGATTAAGTTATTTAAATTGGTTGGAATTAAAGGAGTGGATTGATATTAAAGGGAGTTGGTTACTGATTCTAGTGGATTGGTTGAGAATTTTATTGATATATTAAGAAAATTCTTAAATTTGGGGGAGTTAATAAGTTTTGGAGGTTATCCGGATATGCTAACTAAGGGGTCAAAATTTGACTTTTAAAATTAGAGTTAATCTTAAGGGTTTTAGATTTTTAATAAATACTAGACCTAATTATGAGTTGTTAGACAGGTGGCACACTCAATTTGGAGTTTTCAATCAAAAGTTATGATTTTTAGAAATTTTAACCCGGTTTTGACCTAGAGTTGACCAAAATGTTGACTTTTGTATTTTGATGGTTTTTTGGTATTTTAATATTTTTAGTATATATTAGGCATTATAATGAGTTAAATTTAAGTGAGTTTGGTCAATTTGGATTTTATTTGATTTAGTTATGAATTAATGAAGTTTTGAGCATTTTAATAAATTTTGGAAATTGCTTAATTAATTGCCCTTTTTATGGTTTTGCTTCAAATAAGTCTCCAACTTCTTGAAAACACCTCCAAAGGTCAGGAATGACCCAAGGAGGGATCCCCAAGTGTTTTGGAAAATTTTGGGATTTTTAATTATTATAAATTAATTATATTAATTAAATATGGGTTTTTAGTTAAAATCAAATTAATTACAGAATTAATGTTAAATTAAGGGGATTTTAATTTTCATTAGCTAAAAACTTAATTCTGGTCAGTTAGAGGGGTTACATGTATTTTTTGGAATTAAAATGGATTTATTACATTTTTTTGAAGTCTTAGGGCTTAATTAAGGATTTAAGATTAGGAAATTTGATTAAGGGCCTTAATGATTTCCAAAACCAGTGGAAATTTTTCTATGGGTTGTACATGTCACTAAGTTCAAATTTTCAAAGTTTCAACTCAAGGGAAAGTGAATCCTTATTATTGGAAGTTTTCTAAGTTTTCTACACATGAGTCCTTAATTATTGTCCTTAATTGTGTCACTAATTTAATGGGCTTGAATTAATGTTTGAACTAACCCTCATACTCAATACATAAGGCATGCATGAACACATAAACACATTCAACACCTAAATCTAGGAGAGCCTTAGACTATGTGGTGTGTGTTTTCTAGACATGCAAGGATTAATTAGCATAATTAACTAAAGCTAAGATTAGTGAATACTCAAGAAATGTTTATCCACTAATCATCCCCATTATTTCCATTCATGTACTCAACTCATGTTTAAAATCCCAAAGAGGATCTCTCAAACCCTTAAGGATTTAAATGTATATAATTTTAAGATAGATTTTAAAATATACAACAATGTAAATACACATACATATATAAATATATATTTTAAAGTAAAATAATTAAAAAAAATATTATTAGAATTATATTTTAGGGGTTGAGAGACCCACTAATTTTTTTTATTAATTTCAAAATAATTTTTTTAATTTTTAAAGTATTTGATATAATATTTAATTAAATATTAATTAAGTATTATGGATAATTAAAATAATTCAAATTATTATCAAAATTTCCTCAAATAGTTTTAAAATATGCTTTGAGAGTTAAATAAAATATTTTTCTTGGAATTTAAAGGTATTTAGATTTATTTTAATTAAATAATAATTAAAATAATCAAATGATCAATATTCAAAATTACTCAAAATATATAGAATATTTTTAAGTGATTCTATTTTTAAATTAAAGGTCTTGAAAAACTGAAGAGTTTTATATATTATACTCATTTTTTGGCTTCATATTTTATTTAATAACATTTTTTGAAGTTTTGATAATAAAAAAGAATTTAAAATTATGGGCATCGAGCGATCAACGGCCCAGAAAATGTGCATCCGAGCCAAACCACGAAAACGCCTTAGAAAACATTTTTTGACTCGTTTAGGCGATCGGATAGACGAAATCACTTGAAATTTTAAACTTAATAAGAATACATGAACAGAAATAGTGGGGAAACGTTTGTTTTTCCTAAAACATTCAATACATGAAGCTAATTAAATCCATCTAATGTGAGCTAGATCTAAGGTTTTGAGAGATTATACCGTTATATCTTCAAAATTTATTGATGGATGAGCTTGTAGACTGTCCAAGTGTAGATCCCCAGCACAAAACCGAGCTCGAACACGCCTGGATCGACCGCTACAAGCCTGGGACGGACTGGGTGGTGGACTCGCCAGAGAACTCGCCGCCGGTGACGTGCAACTACTTGGATTTTGTAGTGGAAAGGTAGAGGAGGCCCTGAGGAGCTAAAATGAACAAAGAACTTGCTCTGGAGGCTGGAATAAGTGAGAGAATGTGTGTTCTTCCAATGCTCTCAAAATCAACTTTTGCCCTATTCAAATGGCCTGGGCAGGTTCGAACGGCTTTGATACATCAGAGGCCTCTCTCTGATGAAGGATAAGTGTCCCAAGCCGTTAGGTGGCAGGGAGAAAGGCTGGAAAAGGCCATCTAACCATTGGTTGGCTATGGGAGGTGGGGCGGGGGACCACTGCCGTTTAAGGCTAAACCAGGCCCTGAGCCTGGTTAGAAGAGCTCCAAGTCAGCTTTAAGTCATTAATGGATCGGCCTAAGGTAGCCTAAATCAAGGGAAAAGAGTAAGCATGTGATAATGCTCTTTTGGAAAGGCTTGGGCTTGAGGTTGACTATTTTGACCAGTCAAAAGAGGTTGAGGTGGCAGTGGGAGGTCAAGGATGCAGGTTGGATGGGGTTTAAACTCAAGTCCATACTCTTGAGGTCAAAAGAAAGGGTTTGACCAATTCAAAGAAGGATTTAAGGCTTTGTTGACTTGGTTTGACCAGTCAACCAGGTCAAAATTGATGATGTTGCATTTGAGGAGTATGGAGGGTTATTTGGAATAGTTTGGTAAAGCGTCAAAAGTTAAAAGTCAAGGCTAGGAGAAAAAGGAGCAAATCCAATCAAGATTTGACCAAGAATTAAGGGTTGACTTGGTCAACTCAAGTTGGGTTGAGTTGACCAAGTGTCAAGTGACACTTTAGTCTTATCCAAGAATTGATTTGAATAGGTAATAGGGGTTGAAGAGCTCAAATGGGTCAATTTAACCCATTTAGACCCCTTAAGAGCTAATGGTTCAACCTAAGTTGACTGGGTCAACCAGGTTGACCCAAGGGATGAGTTTGGGCTGGACAAATTTGAAAAGATATTTGGAGACCATTGCAGGTGGTCCCCAGGTCTAGGGAGGTCAATTTGATCAAAATCCCTATTTAAACCCTTAAAGGCCTGTTTGGTCAACCTGGTTGACCCAGGGTCTGGGTTTGGGCTCAACAGATTTGAAATGACATTTCAAGACCAATGGAAATGGTTTCATGGCCTAGAGAGGTTATTTAAGTCAAAACACCTATTTGGACCCTTAAAGGCCTCTTAGGTCAACTGTGTTGACTTGGTCAACCAGATTGACCCAGGTCCTGGGAATGGGTTGAACAGGTTTGATTTGATATTTGAAACTTGCTGCAAGTGATTGCATTCAATTCAGAGTTCAATTGGTTTGAAATGCCTGTTTGAGCCCCATAGGGGCATTTTGGTCATTTTGGGCTTATGGCCACTAGGGGCTGAAATGAGTCCAGAGAAAGGCAGTTTATTGATCAAAACTTCAGGATTAATGGTCTGGAATTGATTAGAGGCTTTGGTGAAGTCTCTAGGGTCAGAATCTTTAAGGTGACAGGTCTAGTGGCATAGGCTGTAAATATTTGAGGATTTTACAGCCTTTGGATTTTGATTTAAATTCTGGGGTTAAAGACCTCAGAATGGGCTCAAATTTAACGGGTTGCCTCTAGAGATGTGTCTTATAAGTGTGCAACTGATAGACTCTAAATTAGAGGTCTTTTGACTGGGTTTTGAGATGTTTTAAAAAAAATCTTTAAAAAGGGTCTTAGTACAGGGCCTTAAGACCTTGGATTTAAGTCTGGATTTCTGGATTTGGAATGAATTTCAAGTTTGAATGATTAATATTGAAGTATCCAAATCATTTACAATCCTGTGGTGATTATTAATGAATGGATGGGGTCAAAGTCAGGTCAAAAGGTAGGATCAAAGTCTAGATTGAAATTTGGATTCTCAATTGGACTGGGTGAAGGTTTGAATGGGTCTGAAGCTTGAATTGATCAAAGGTATGGATTGATTTGAATTTGGATTGGTCCTAGAATCTAGAGGGATTCAAAGATCTAGGATCTAGAAGGGTTCTGGGATCTAGATAGGCCTTAGGGTTTGAACTCTAGAAAGGTCTTAGGGTCTAGGATATGAAAGAATCCTAAGATCTAGAGTAGACCCTAAGGTCCTAAGTCTAGAAGGATCCTAAGCTCTAGAATAAATCCTAAAGTCTAGATCTAGGAGAATCCTAGGGTCTAGGCTGATTAGGAGTTTGGAAGGGCCTTAGTGACCTCATACAAAAATGAGGTCAACAGCATCATAGATACTACACACCTGAGCTTGTATGGAAATCCTTTTTGGTTTGGCATATTTGATTCTGATGGTTGTACTTGGCTATTTAATTCCTCTTCTAATTACTACAATTTCTTTTGTCTTCGTTTTGGTATTTGGTCTAAGTTTTATGATGCTAGTTACTTATGCTATTAGATTGTGATGGTGGTTATCATTTATGATGATTTAATTGGTGTTGGTCGTGTCATTCCTTGTTACTATAATTGAGGTATTTACTTTCATAGTTTTCATTTGGCCTTGTGCTCTAGTGAGGGGAGCAAGGTTGTGAAAACTGGACCGGACAACGAACCGGAAGAGGGAGAGGTTCACGGTTTGACCGGTTCGACCGGTCGAACCGGGGTCGAACTGGATGACATAATAAATAATAACATTATTAAAAATTAATAACATAAAAATCATATAATATAAGTATATGACCATTTAATAATATTTATAAAATTTTAAAATATATAATAAAATTTTATACATATAAATATCATTTAATAATAATATATTTATAAAAATAATACTTAATATAATATATAAATTTATAATATAAAAAATTTATGATTATTAATATAATATAAATAATTAAATATATGACCATTTAATAATATTTATAAATTTAAAATATATATAATACAAAATTATAAATATAAATGTCATTTAAAAATTATATATTTATATATTTATAAGAATAATATTTAATATAATATATAAATTTATAATATATATTATAATAAATTTATAATACATATCATTCAAATTTATAGCCCAACTAAAAAAAATTGAAGCCCAACTAAAAAAAATTTTGAAGCCCAACTAGCCCAAATAAGCCCCAAGTCACATTCTAAAATATTCATGCAACTTCTTTAGTCCCACATCATAGGGGGAGTTTAAAGATATTTTCTTGAACCCTTTATAAAGTGAGAAGTACACTCTCTTTGCAAAATAAATTATGTGAGGTATCTTAGATAACTTGCATGTATTATGATGAAATTAATCATCATATTTAATAAAATTATTTTTAAAAGTTTAAAAAAATTTAATAAACAAAATTTTTTTTTTTAAATTTTAATTAAAACAAAAGTAAAATATTTTTATGAACCGGCCGGTTCTTTCCAACCCGGACCGGTTCAACGGTTCACCGGTTGAACCGCCGGTTCAATCCGGTTTGATCCGGTTCTATGCAGAGCCGGTTCTGAAGCTGGATCGGACCGGCCACCAGACCGGTTCACGGTCGAACCGGTTGAACCGGCCGGTTCGGTCCGGTTTTCAAAACCTTGGAGGGGAGTGCTATTTCTTGTGGTGATGTTGGTCGTACTTTATCGGGGCACTATATTTGGTCTTGCCTCTCTGGGTCTTTTTATTTTTGCTTTTGGAATCATCTGATGGTTATCATTATTGAAACTCGTTCATTATGAATTAGGTTGTTAAACTATGCTTATGTCCCAAGGCTATCCAAGAGGGGGGGGGGGGTGAATTGGTATTTTAAAAATTTATCCCTCTTTTGAATATTTTGAACCGAAAGTAAACTTTAATGAATTTTTAGAAATAATTTTTCAACCACAATTTTTAGAATAGAAAAAGCAGAAAATAAGTAAAGAATAAAAGACACAAGATTTATAGTGGTTCAGTCAAAACCAGACCTACATCCACTCCCAGGAGGCACCCTCCGAGTATTGCACTAATACCAATAGTGTCTCTTCTTTTGCACCCACAGCAAGGTAGAGAAGCCTTTACAACAAACTATTTCCACCACTACCCAGTGCGGTAGAGAACCGTCTTCCTTTTATACTATCCCCAGTGTTGGCAGAGAGCCGTCATCCTTTTACACTATCCCCAGTGTTGACAGAGAACTGTTCCTCCTTTCACACTCTCCTAGTGTGGGCAGAAAACTCTTCGGCTGTTCACACTCTCCTAGTATGGGAAGAGAACCCTTCATCTGTTCACACTCTCTAAGTGTCGACAGAGAATCAGATCTTCTTGACAGATCTCCTCATAAGAAATCTAGAAGAAAGAAAGAAAAGAGTGAAGTAATCATAATTCAAAAGCAAAGACTCTTACCTTTAAACTCCAAGTGAAGCCTTCACGCTCCAGTAGCAAGAATCCTTCTTCGAACACTCTCTCTTTGACTCTTCTTTCAATAGGCAAGAAGATCAATGGACAAAAAGATTTGGTGGCAGTCAAAATTGGACTATGTATAGAAGAGACAAGAATAATCATCCAAAAACTGCAAATTTTCAAGTCAACACGAAATGGATCGTCCCGTATAATTGTGGATCGTCCTGGAAGATTTTACTTAAAGTGTCGGAAACGATCATAATGTATATGAGTACGAAATGGCTTCGTACCCGAACATCATCCTGTACAAACTATGTTCATCCGGGACGAACTGATCAAATTGGAAGTCCAGAGGATTTCATCCAGAGACAAATCATGCATTTCATCTGGAAGAACAGTGTAAGGTGAGAATCCATAGGAGTTCGTCCCGGGACGAATATGAAATTTCGTCCAGACGATCAGGACTTAGAAAAAATTTCTCACTTCTTGTTCGATCCATTGCTCTACCGAGGGGATAACTGATTTGATCATCCCGTATGAACTATGTTTGTCCTGTACGATCAATATAAATTTCTTGTTCCCCAAGTGTGTGTGTGCTTATCTATACAATTATAATCACTCCCTCTCAAATTCAATACAAAGCTAAGTATAAACTTTAATTTACAAACTATTTCATGCTAAATATGAATTGAAGTCTTCAATAGTCTAGAGTTCGATTTTCTTGAAATATTAGTATAGACAAGAGAAAAAATAAATTTTCAAAAAAAGTTTTAGGAGATAACTACACATAAAACAGTAATAGTTGGAATCATCAAAACTATACAAGTTGCAAGAATGTAAAACATACAAATATCAACTCTCTTAACAATCTCCCCCTTTTTGATGATGCAAAATAATTATTGTTTGTAGGATTTTAAATTCTAAGAATCTCCTAAACTCCCCTTTAATTGATGAACACATGAAAATAAGGAGGCAATTGAATCATGAATATTTTATTATTATTATTATTATTATTATTATTATTATTATTATTATTATTTAAATTTTAAAGATAGAAAACAAAACAAACACAACACAATCACAAAAGAAACACAAAAGAAACACAAAATAAAAACAAAATAAACAAACAATGTCTCCCCCTTTTCGACAACAGCAAAAAGTGAAGAAGAGAAGTACTAGAAATGTAAGCTGTTATATGGAAATCATATGATAATTTAATCTTGAAAGTGATTGAAATAAGTTATACAAATAAAATTAAAACATTAGGCAAATCATAGAAATTCATAGAATTTAAGAAGAGATATAACTTAGATAATAAAAAGAAGTTATCAAAAGCATGGTTCAATTTAGACACTAATATAGAGAAAATCATTGCAAGAAGGATGATACCAAATTGTATATTTCAAATTTCAATATGAAATATAAATGAACATAAGATCAATTGAATTAAGAGATTAAAAGAGTTTGGAAAGAAATAACTACCACATGTGGCTCTTTGCGCATCTTTTTCAAATTTGTAGCACATTTTTGTGCATCTTTTCACTTTAGGCTTATTTTGTGCCTATTTTTCACATTGTGAACCTTTGCGCATTACTTTTAATTTTTGTATATTTTTACAATTTTTAAGAGTAATCATATTTTTTCCAAAAATAATAATCTAAAATTTTAAATCTTTCTAAGTGCATAAATTTTAATTGATAAGTGAAATACAAAATAAGAAAAACATCACACTTACAATAATAATATTAACAATAATGTAGTCTAAAAAAGAGACATGGATTGATAATCTTAATAACATCAAGTTATAAGAAAAACTTAAATTTAGAAAAATTTGATTTCTAATGAATTTAATTTTAACTTACAAATCAAGATATAACACTATTAAGATTAAAAAATCTAATGATTTTTAAAATGCTACCACACATTTCAATAATATTAAAGCCAAAAATATAAGATCATATATTGATATCAATATGATAAAATTACAATCTAACTCAAAATATCAATATAAAAATATCTAAATAAAAGAAAATACAACAAACTTTCTTAAGAGAACAATTAACACAAAAACTACAAAAAAAAACACACACAAAACAAACGCAACAGTCACTCAGACGGACCCTGATATGGAGGAAGAGGAGGTGTAGCACCAAAGAAGTTGAAATAACTACTGATCATAAGCATATTGGAATTTATGTCATTTATCTGATTGCGCATAAATCCCATGTCTTGATTGTATTGTATATCATGCTGCTGCATATGTGCTTCAATTTGATCAAACATTTGATCAAAATGAGTCTCTAAATTGTCAAATCTTTGAACCAAATCCTGATAATTTGGTTCACTAGCAGGTGTAGGCTCAGCTTCTTCTTCTGATTCACTAATAACAACATGAGTTTTTTGTGGTTCCTCCTTATTGAAGATTACTCTAAAGGATGCATCGTTGTAGTAGAGCAATTCTTCAAATTATTTGTCTGGATGAATCAAATCATACTTCTTTTCCAGAATGTAGGTTACTAGATGTCCTAAGGCAATGTTCTTCTTTCTTTTATGTGCGACATGACCAATTTCAAACAATCCATAAATGTAGTCAATTAAGAGTTGGGCCTCATCTATAGGTTGTTTGGTCATAATTAAGTAGGTAACAGTAGAAAGAAGAGGAGTAATATTAACTCTATCACCAGCTTTAGGTATTATGGAAGTTCTAAGAACGTGCTGGATGATACGGGCATCATGAACTAGAGTTGCTACCTTAGGTAAATGTTCCTTAAAATTAACTTCTCTAATCACTCGATTTACTTCAGTCCAATCAAAATTAGAAGTAGTTAAGGTGTGTGATCTTATTCCTTCAGTCCTTAAGTTCAAAAAGAAACCTAGGTCAGCCTTAGTAATTTCAACTCTCCTTTTAAAAACAAAGGAACTGATGACAGAATGGTCGGGGTTGAAAGACATGTTTGCTAAAAAGTAATGAAAGGTTTCTTTGTTGTAGAAGTGGACTAAAGTGAGGATTAACCCAAATTGAGTAGAGGCAAATAAGTGCATTACCTTAAAAGTTAACTTTTCCTGAAGAAGTACTCTAAACGGGGTGATTTTTGCTGAGACAAATCTAGCAAAAGATTCTTCATTAGCTTTAGACAGAAAATTTCAGATGAATTTCTAGGTGGACCTTTAGCCAGACTCTTTTGACGCTTGTTAGAACTTGCCATTGATAGATCTAAGGAAAGAAAGGTTTAAAACTGATGTGTGAGTGTGACTGTTCAGTAAAAAAGCCCTTCTATTTATTAAAAATGATACGTTCGTACCAGACAAAAAAGTGCGTCCCGTACGAAATTTTCAATTCATCCTGTACGAAAAAATTTCATTTGGACGATCCAAAGAGTCAAAATGAAATTGCTTTTCATAATCAACACAACTTACGAAGCATCCTTTCATACAGACTTTTGACCAGACTGATCGTACAGATGAACACGTGTTCATCCTGGGATGATCAGAACTTATATCGTTTTAATGGCAGTTGAAACCGTCCCCTCCATCGAATCGAAATGTGTTCGTCCAGACAAACCAAAGGTTCGTACGTACGAAATTTGTATTAAAAACTACCTTTTCCATTCAAATAAAACACTGAAAACTGCACTCAAACGGTTCAAAATCCGACAGTTTGTCACATTACTTACATCATTCCGTACGAAAAAATTTCGTCCCGGACGATTGTCACTCAAAAAAAAAAATTTCAATATTTTTTTTTGCAATCAATCAAAACTAAGACACAAAACACACTAAAAACACAAAACAACAAAAAACACAAACTCTGAAAGAAAAAATCACACATATAAAATCAAAAACTCATAAAGAACACAAAAATATTTACCTAGAAAACAAACATCAATGTTGCAAAAATATTTTTATTTAAGCATTCAAATCAATCACATCAAGCCTTATTCTTAATGTACTGAAAGTATCAAAGGCTAAAGGTTTTGTAAAAATGTCTGCAAGTTGATTTTCAGTAGAAACATGATTGAGTTCAATTTCTCCTTTAGATATATGATCCCTTATGAAATGATGCCTTATGTCTATGTGTTTGGTTCTTGAAATTTGAATAGGATTTTAAGAAATACAAATTGCACTAGTGTTATCACAATAAATTGGTATAGTGCCTATAGTTAATCCTAAATCAATCAATTGTTGTTTCAATCAAAGTACTTGTGCCACACAACTTCCTAATGCAATGTTTTCAGCTTCTGCAGTAGATAGAGCTACTGAATTTTATTTTATACTGGACTAAGACACTAAAGAATTTCCAATAAACTGATATGTTCCAGAAGTGCTTTTTCTATCCACCCTATAACCTGTAAAGTCAAAATCTGAATAACCAATAATTTCAAATGAAGAGCTAAACCTAGAATACCAAATTCCTAAGTTCTGAGTTCCTAGCAAATATCTTAAAATCCTTTTCAATGTTGTCAAATGTGATTCTTTTGGATCTGATTAAAATCTAGCACACAAGCAAACACTAAACATGATATCGGGCCGGCTAGCAGTCAAGTAAAGTAAAGATTCAATTATTTCTCTAAATTTCTTTTGATCAACAGATTTTCCCTTAGGGTCCTTATCCAACTGAACTGAGGAACTCATTAGTGTACTAACAAGTTAAGCATTATCCATTTCATACTTTTTGAGGATGTCCTTAACATATTTAGACTGACTAAGAAATGTACCTTCCTCAATTTGCTTAATGCTAAAGCCTCGAAAGTAACTTTAGTCTCCCATTAGACTCATCTCAAATTCACTACTCATTATTTTAAAAAAATCATCACAAAGATTTTTATTTGAAGATCAAAAAATGGTATCATCCACATAAATTTGAATAATGAGTATATCCTTTCCAAATTTCTTCAAAAAGAGAGTTGTATCAACACTTCCTTTTTTATAAGATCTTTCAAGTAGGAAGGTGCTCAACCTCTCATACCAGGCCCTAGGTGTCTGTTTTAATCCATATAATGCCTTTTTCAACTTGAAAACATGATTTGGGTATTTAGAATTTTCAAAACCTGGAGGTTGTTCTACAAAAACATCCTCTTCAATTACCTCATTTAAAAAGGCATTTTTCACATCCATTTGAAATAATTTAAATCCTCTAAAACAGGCAAAGGCTAACAAAACTCTAATTGCTTCAAGTCTAGCTACAGGGGCAAAAGTCTCCTCAAAATCAATCCCTTCAATCTGATTATACCCCTTAGCAACTAATCTAGCCTTATTTCTAATGACCACTCCTAAGTCATTCATTTTATTTTTGAATACCCACTTAGTTCCAACTACACTTTGATCCTTTAGCCTTGTATTTAATTCCCAAACTTTATTTCTTACAAATTGATTCAACTCTTCTTGCATGGCCAAAATCCAAAATTTATCCGAAAGTGCTTGATCAATATTTGTGGGTTCTATAGTTGAATTGAAGGCTAAATGATTTACTTCTTTATTTAATCCACGCTTAGTCCTTACACCTTTACTATGTTCACCTATAATCAATTCCCTTGGGTGTTTTTTTAGAAAATCTCAAATCTCTAGGCAAAGGGTTTTCTATCTCTAATTTTTTTTCCATATTTTCTTCCAAATTTATTTTATCAAACTTTTGGGAGTTATCCTCAATCTCATCTTCTACAATATTTGGCTCTTCCAAATTTTAGATTCATCAAAAATAATATGTGTGGTCTCCTCAATTACCAAAGTTCTTTTATTGATTACCCTATAAAAAAGCTAAGTTCTCATCTATCATCTTACTAACCTTCCAAGCTTTAATCGCATTTTGAAGCATCTTGATGATGTTGAAGTTATCCCCCTCAATGATAACACCTTGTGCATCAAACATCCAATCTTTCACCAGTTTTTTCAAGTATACCACAACCAATAATTCCAATTGAGATATGTCCCAATGCCAATATTTTTCACCGAAAGCCATCAGAAATCTTCCCTGTTCATCTCTAGCTACTCCACCAATGCCGGCCAAATTATTACTTTTAAGAGCAGCGTCCACATTTATCTTGATCCACCCGGGAGGAGGAGGATGCCAAGTAGAAAACATCCCAAGCTGATTAGCATCCCAGGATCCCGTTTGAATATTTAGAAAATTACTGCTTACCACCAAAGAAATGGCATTTGCTGCTAATGAATTATCCAAATCTTCTTTATCACCATGAATCAACTTACATCTGCTCTTCCAAACCAGATAAACAGTTGTACAAAACAAGTTAGTTCCAAGATAGTTCTTTTCATTGGGCTTTAATCAAATTATGTTTTCTTGTTCACTTAGAGTTAGTAACAAATTAGCGGATATTTGTGCTAATTTGGCTCTTAATAGCTCCTTTTGTTGGGAGAATATCATTGATTTTTCCATTCCTTCTTCCTTCTTATATTTTTTGAAGGAGGAATGTGATGCTTTAGGGAAAACTTGATTGTTGGTGGTTTGCGGTTTTTTGATTTTTAATGCATTTGGCATTTTCTTCAAAATAAAAAAAGAATACCCTATAAGATTTTCCAACACTTGAGTATCCAACAAAAATTCTTTCATCTGATTTTGGATCAAATTTTCCTAAGACAGATTTTTCATTGTTATGAATGAACACCTTGCAACCAAAAACATGCAAATGAGACAAATTAGGTGTTCTTCCTTTTAGTAACTCATAGGGTGTTTTATTTAATTTAGATCTTATATTCACCCTATTCAGAACATAACATGCAGTGCTAACCACCTTAGACCAAAAATATTTAGGAAGTGAGTATTCTGTAACATTTCTTGGGTGGCTTCTATTAATGTTATATTTTTTCTTTCGACTACCCCATTATGCTGAGGAGTTCTAGATGCAGAAAAGTTGTGATCAATTCCTTTTTTCTTTATAAAAATCCTCAAATTTTTCTTTTTCAAATTCTCCTCCATAATCACTTTGTATAGTCATGATTTTACACCCAAGTTTTCTTTGAATCCAAGTCAAAAAATTTCTAAATTCCTCAAATGATTCACTTTTATGAAATAGAAATCTGACCCATATGAATCTTGAGTAATCATCTACAATCACAAATCCGTATACCTTCCCTCCTAGAACTCACAGTTCCAACAGGTCTAAAAAGATCCATATATAAAATCTCTAATGATTTACTAGTTCTAAGATCCTTATTGGACTGAAAAGAGGACTTCACTTGCTTTCCTAGTTGACATGCATCATAAAGGTGGTCCTTAGTAAAGTCTAGTTTAGGTATACCTCTCACTAAGTTCTTTTGGGTAATACTCCTAAGATTGTTCATGCTAGAATGACAAAGTCTCCTATGCCAAAGCCATGACTCATCAGATACTATTTTTAAACAAAAAGCAATAGGGGATAGAATGCAGTTCAAATCTAGCATATAAACATTGTTTACCCTTTTTCCATTCAAAACATCTTTTCCATTTAGGCTTAATATGCAGCTAGTAGGAAACATTTTTACACAATAACCCTTATCACATAGCTGACTTATACTGAGTTTAATGATAACACTTTTTTTAACTATTTTTGGGTTTTGCCTTATGGCATTTATAGAATGTTATTAGGCTTTCTTGTTCTCGTGCTTAGTGGGGAATTTCGGCTAATAGGTTTTTTTTTTTAAATTTTTTTTGTATCTCCTCTGAGCGGTAGGGAGCTAGATTCCTCCTTAAGGACCTTGAACACTTTTTTTGGTTTTAATGCATAGGCCCGTCGGATATTTTCATCCAAAAAAAAGGCCATGTCATCTTTATTCTAGATTTACATAAACCCAATAGAACCATGATACCATCCATTGAAAAAAAAAATTAATTTACATTATGTCTAAACATATATTTTTGTCGTAGTGCCTACCAATCCTAACTAGCATGACAAATTTATTAAATAAATTATAATTTTTACAATTTTTTTATTAGGATGACTTATTATTAATTATCCTAAATCCTAAGCCCTTCTCTTATCAGGTTAATTTATAATTATTAATTATCCAATCAATTACTTCTTAATGTAATGTAATTGACTATATGAACATTCTAATTAGTTAGTGGACTTTAGTTTGATCCATTTACAGTACCAATATAGAGAACCCCTTAATATACTCAAGAAAATAATAATAAAAAATATAATAGGACACACTTTTTAATTCTTGATCTTTTTTACTCTAACGAACTATCATCATGTTCACTTATTTTAGCTTCATCTTATCCTTATCTTGATTCCTCAAATGTGTGCTCCCTACAATGGTTCACATAAAAATAAGTTTTATGCACACATAACTTAGCTTTTGAATTATATAACCAATAATATTTGTAATCATCAATACCTTAGTGTTCATTTAGTTAATCCTCAAATTATCCTATGAGTTTTCTTCACATGTTAGGATTTGTAATAATTCCTTTTAGAAGTACAGAGGTAGGGCTAGACATTGCAACCACCAATTTTTTAATATTTAGGTATTAAAACTTTTATTCTTTTCTTCTTCTTTTTTATTTATTTTGCCAAAATGCCTAATAATGATTTTGAATGCCTATTTATTGCTCCACTTAGTATTTTTAAGTTGGGCTAGACATTGCAAGCACCAATTTTTTACATTCAATACTTTATCCTTCTTCACTATTTCCATTTATATATTCTTTTTATTTGCTAAAATATCTTATTTGGGTGTTGAACATCAGTCTCCTGCCTCCACATGATATACTAATCAAAAATTTGTTAAATGTCTCATAATTCCGTAATTAATTGCATTTATATGATCTAGAATTAATTTGCATGAATCCAAAAAGTTAATATTCCTTCATTAGTTTTCAAGTGATTATGTGAATTTGTGGAATTTACTTATCCAGAATGAATGATTTGTTAAATGAAAGGATTAATTTTTATTTATAATTATTTTATTATGGAAGTTTTTGCAAGTAATGTACTATTTTTGTTGTTGGAACTTCATGTGGTTGTAGCGGTTGTACTTCTCTTGTTCAAGACCAATCACATAAACATAAACATAGATCTAATCCACTATATCTCAGTGGTATGCCACTTGATCTCCTAGCATCCTAGGATCTTTACCCAGCTATTGTATGGGTTGGGTCACATGGCTAGATCTCTTTCACCGTACTCTTATATGGTGATTTGAAAGATAGGATCTTAAATCTAGTAAGGGAAGCAATAGACATTAGATGCTCCTCCCTATGGTTTCCTACTACTCTAGCTAACTCACAACATTTAAAAATTAAATTAGGATGCCCTAGTCCTATAGGAGTTAACCCTCTAAGAATATATTAGATAGAATGAAAAATAATTTTCTCAAAATTTACAGTCATATCCTTTAGAATGTAATTATTTAAAATAATCCATTCTTTGATTAACTCACTAATATTTTTGCTTGGCATTAACTTCATAAATATGAAGTAATGCTAAGCCTTATATTATTGGGTGAGGGAGGAATCACAAAAATTAATTATTTTATCTTCTCTCCACTTCTACTAGACCTTTTGGAACCTAATAATCTCCTCGAAATCTATATAATTGGTGGAAGAATTTAAATATTTTTCCCCATCAAATTTGAAGTTAGGGGTTTAAAAGACTTTACTTACCCTAGAAAAAAATACACTCATTTTAGTGCTACTTCACATTGGCAAAGAATTCCCGAGTGATAAAAGCATTGAAAAGATAAGGTTGCATTACAAGAAAGTCTCAATGGTGATATATGATTTGACCCTTAATAATTGCCCCTAAGGCTGTCAAATCCTCTCTCAGGAATGATTGACCTCCCCACCAAACTATTGAAACATTCCTCAATTAATGTACTAACAAACCTACGAGCTTTCTATGAGTTGGAGCCTCCCCTCTTCCTACCAATAGTTAGTTTTTGGGTCATTTCAAACTTACATAAATATAAACATGGAAATTAAGAAAAAAACTCTAAAGATCTAGAACACAAGGGAACAAGAGTGCAGATGAAAATAAAATTTTAGCCCCTTTTATATCTATAATCAGGACAACATTGTGGCACTCGATTAATTTTTGTCAAACCGAGCATATGTGCATCAGCACTGGGGATAAGTGGTGCTGCGGTGCTACGCTTAAAATTAGAATACATAGCTTTTTAACAGTGAGAGTGCTACAAAGATTGACACATGACAGGATTGTGATGCTCTAAGTGACCACCACCATGGCACTTCATCTACCTTATTTAGTATTTGACCAAGCACTGTGGAGTTACATGGACTGCACTGCAACTCTAAATCTAATAAAATGACTGGAGAGCTTAATGTAGTGTTGCTAAAGAGGTAGCATTGCGACACTCTAAAGGAAAAATTGGCACTTCATTGCAAGATTATTTCAATGCAGCAGTGCAATCGATCAAATTAAATATTCTAATAATTGACATATCACTGCAACACTTCAAGGGAGAGCACTGTAGCACTGGCTGAATTTTCTAAATAAACTTTCATACTACAAAATTAATTAAAACACACACACACACATGGATTCATAAAAACTCTAAACTAATTATAATATTTTATAACTAAATAAAAAAACCCTAATGACACACAATCTAATCAATATAAAACCATAAGATCATCTAGGTAACCTACTAAAGAATGCTAAGTTTATAGTCTTTAGCTAGACTATGCTAGAATCCTACTCAAGAATGATCCAGCTCAATATATATTTTAAGGTGATCAACATCTCCTTCTAGATAGGGTTTCAACCTTTGACCATTGACTTTAAAATTTTGAATATTTTTATGGTCTCAGATATCAATCGCTCTGTATGGGTACACCTTAACTACAAGGACTAGTCTTGACCACCTGAACTTCAACTTTAATTGAAATATATTTATTCTTTGGTAGGCATAAATTTACAAGTTGATGAAATACTACCATAATTAATATTTACTTCTACTCAAGTGCATGTGTCGATCAAGTAATAAAGAGAATGAGAGGCATATCAATCCTATGAGAAATTAAGATCATACTATACAATCATTGATCATATGGGAAGATCGGTAAAGACCTCTCTTGGATGAACTTTGATCATTCTTATTGAGATATAATTTCATTAAACTAATCAATGTGTACTACTGTTTATTTGTATAGTACAATCCATGAAGGAATTGAACTAATTTCTATACTACTATTTATCATATAGTACTAACAATAGAATAATTGAACTAATTGTATTGTATGAACAAGAAATCATACTATATGATCAGAGGACTTAAAAATAAAAATTAGTATTTTTAGATTCATCTTTGTAAACTCTTTTGTGGCTTGCGAGAATAAGACTTTTGGTAGTTATGTGACACTTTCTTTCCATATGTATGTTTAGAGAGTGTCTACATTCACAAGGGAAAGATAGAAGGCAAAGTTGAGAGAGGGAGAAGAACCTTAATGGCATCAAGGGCGTGTGATGGGTTTTACATGGTTTCTCCAGCTGGCCTGCATCTTGGTTCATCTGGTCATGTTTCTCGTGGAGCCCTTGGAGAGGAGCTTTGGGAAGAAGAGTATTTGGGGCCAAAGACTTGCTAGCCGATGAGGGTAGGTATAACATCTTCACCGAGCTTGGAGATGAAAGGAGCGATGGTAACATTGTCTAGCCGAGAAGGCAATAGGAGAGATCCGCATCTCAACCTGGCTGCGAAAAGAAAAGGAGGGATGACATTTTTGATGGGCTGTGGAGGCAAGAGAAGGGAAATTCGTCAGGTGTGAAGAGTTTATAAGGATGATTCTCCACGTTGTCAAGGGAGAAAGGCTTATTAGGGTAATTCTCAAAGAGGAGGATCTTTAGGGAGTGGATGTAGGTCAATTTGACTTAATCATTTTAAACCTTGATTTGCATTTTTTTTTACTTTTCATGTATTTTACTTTAATTACAGTTTGCTTTATTACTCTTTAGTTTAATTTTGATTACATGTGTAAATGAGGATTTTAATGATTATTTTTTATTGACCTTTGTGTTGAAAATCAATAAAGTAAATAGCAAATATTATTATTATTTTCCAAAAGTAAAAAAAAATCATTTTTGCTTTTAGTTTTGCTTTGTGTTCTTTTATTTAATTTCTTTGGCAAATTTCAAGATTCATTCTTCAAGAAAAATATTTTCAAAATTCAAAATAGTTTTAAAAGAACCAATTTACTCCCCTCTTAGTGTACTATCTTCACTTTCCATTGGTATCATAACACTTTCAATTTGTAGTAAACAATTTGACATAGTTAAAAATTTTGGCCAGCTGTATTGAAGGATGCTAAAAAGTCAAACATCATACTATCTGATGCTGATCAGACTGTATAATTTGACTTATCTTCATACAATATTCAATGAGATAATTTGACATCTTCTGATTGTACTATATAATGTCTGATCGAATAGAGGCTATAAGAGGAGAGCAATTTTTCATTTTAAAGCTTAATAATATGCATTTCTAATAACTAGTACAATACACCAACTCAAGCTTCAGATGGAACGTAAGAGAGTCAGGCTATTTACAAGCTCCCGACCCTAATTGGATGCTGAGTTTATAAGTGGTGAATATGCCAAAGCTTTTTGACATTATCAAGAGGCATTTATAACTAACTCAAAAGTTTTAAATCAAGAGCAATTAGTGTGCTAGGTACTAGATCTTTTCATTGGAATAATCCTATAACTTATCATCTCTCTAATCTTTCTTTATCACAGGAAACTTCTTTTATAGTTCTTTTCAAACCTTAGTATCTCTAGTGATATGACTTCAATGCATTTTTTTTATTTGCCAACACTAAGTCCAAGACTTACATGCATACATGCACATTTCCAACACAGGCACCAATCCCAACAATATTGTAACATATTTGCACTATAATTGGTCCACCATTAATATGATCCTTATGAGATCCCCACTACCTCAACACAAACTAGTAGTTAGAACAATAATGTTGAATGCACATGTTATTTAAAATGTCCTTCAACATACTTTTTTTCCCAAAGATAGGTAGTATGATGAATATTACCCCAGTTATGTTTGTAGTTGCCTATTTTTGCATGATTGAAATGGAATTCAATGCTACTAATATGATCATATAGTACCTTAAAATTTTTACCACAATTAAGAGTCTTAGAGCTTGACAAAAAAACCTAACCTAAAGACAAATCATAGGATATATCATGAATAATAAGTAAAAAATTACATTTCCTACACAACATAATCACTTACCCTCCTATATTTTAATTCACTCCTTCCTCCATATCTATAGTGAGAGGCATAGGAAGGTGCACTTTAGATGGAAGTGAAAACATAAAATTCATTCATTACAAACCACCTTTTTTATGTTGCTTGTAATGTTTGTATTTTATGGAATAAAATGTTGAAAATCAGAAAAATTGGAGCAACATCATAACTCCATTAGGCCATCATCACAATGTTCGTTTAGTTAAATTTATAAAATTATGAATAGTATCTTCAAACTTTTTGTAAATGGTTGGTATATTAAAGAGTCAATTTGTGTGAGTCTGTGTAAGTTTGTGACCTGTCTTAGAGAGAGTATAGCTTGTGCTCTTGTATCCAAAATCTTATATTAGAATGGAGCAAAGTAGAGAACTGCTAAGGCTAGTAATTCACATTCTAAGTCATTTATAATCTTTGTTTTTAATTTTTTTTGTCTTTCTATCTTGTGTTTGTCATTTTGTAACTTATTTATCACTTAGAAAAATAAAATATTTTCTTTATTTGTTATGTGTATCCTCTCTTCTATGTGTTTCTAAGTAAATTCTCTAAATCTATAATGATTATAAAGGTATGAATTACTTAGAGTAAGTTTATTTTTTATTATATACTTGCCTTTTTTTCTTTATACTAAAGTTATTATATATAGGCCTTACATAAATTCTAAACTCTAAACAAAGTGTTATCTTGAGCCTTTGCAAATGGACTAGAAGAGCAACTAGAGAACTTAGAACATAGTCTGTCCATGCATAGATATATGGTGGTTAGAGTTATGGGTTCTTAAGGAGATAAAATAATTGTAGTTGGATAGGATCCTAACTATGTCTCCAACAAACTTAATAGAGATGAGGAGCACTATTGCTCTAATCCATAACAACATTAGGTGGTAAAACATCTCCAAAGAAATCATGTTCTTTTGATAAATCATAGGTTTAGACTTTTCAAGAGTTAGTGATTTTCTTTCTATAATTTGAATATCTTTACTTTTAACTTGTATACCCCTTTTTAAATCATCCAACAAGATAAATTTAGCAATTTAGTAGGTGGTAGTAAAGTTAGTCTAGGATATTTCTTTATGGGATTGACACTCTTTTTCATTATTATGTTTCTTGGTACAACACATACATTTGCATTAAAATAGAACTTACACCTTAGAAAAATTAAAATTAATTTAGAAAGTTAAGTAGTGTGTGAAAGCTTAAGTATGAAACTCTATATTTGCATAAGCGAAATAATAACTGCAATATTGTCCTGCCTATATATTGTCAAGTTTTTTGGCACTGTTATAAGGGAGTTACAACTAGAAAATTATTATATTGCATTTCATTTTATATTACTGAGTCCATTGCTTGTTTAATCTAGTGATCTTTTATTTTTACCAACTTAAACATTCATTATGTTGAAAGATTTTTTACTTCTCTTGTTCAGTATTTTATATTTAACATTATTTTGATGCTACATGCATTATATTAAACAACAGATAGAACTTCTATTAGACACTCAAATTGAAAAACTTTAAGAAAAATGGATGATAAACCTAGAATTGTTAGGGAATGCACCAACATGATAGTTGAGGGTATTCAACAAAGCATAAATTAACCTACCAATCAAGCTAACATTTTTTAATTGAAAACTTCCATCATACAAATGGTTGAAAATGAATGGTTTGGGGAACACCGTTATAAGACCCTAATTTAAATGTAGTTAAATTTCAAAAAAATTGCGTAAACTTTAAGTATAATTGTATTAGTAATGTTGTTTTTAGGCTTTAGTTGTTTCCATTTTCACTTTGTAAAAAAAAAGCTAAACTGTGGTTAAGTACATTACCCCCAATTTTAATAACAACTTGGAATTAACTTGCACATAAATGTTTAGCCAATTATTTTCCACCTTCAAATAATTGTCAAACTTAGAAATGAAATCACATCCTATACCTAGTTGGAAGGTGAATCTATCTATGAATCGAGGGAAAGATTTAAGGAAATTTTTGAGAAATATCCTTATCATACCCATCCTTATTGTATAATAATACAAACTTTTTATTATGGCCTTATAGGTTCTCTTAGATTAATTTTAGATGCCATTGTTGGTGCTTCTTTGATGTAAAGCCCATTAACGAGGTTTATGATTTGATTGAGGAAATGGCTACCAACAATTTTTATCAGCCTTTTAAATGAGAAAACCCTATAAATTTGGCTAGTATTTATGAGTCTTGTGCCTTATCAATCTTAACTATCCAAGTAGCTGCCATTTCTAAAAGAACTATATAACCTTTGAACTAATTCACATTGAAATTCAACTATTAGTTTGGAAGAAAATATTTGTGTAACCTTTAATGGTGCTAACATGGCTGGAGTAAAATCAATAAAAGTAATTAATAACATAACTAATAATTCCTACTATAATACTTACAATCATGGCTAGAGAAATAATCAAATTTTTATTAATCAATATAATAATAATAATCAGAACTCTAACCAACCAAATCATGTAGAACAATGGAATCCCCAACGTCATATTTTTGCTAACCCAACGTCTAAATAACCCCTAGATTTAACATAAATTACCAACTTAAGGATAAGAAGGCTTCATTAGAATAATTAGTTTTACAAATAGGTGCGCTTGTAAAATCAAAGTATTTCCATTAGGACTATTAAAAATCAATTAGAATAACTAGTTGGATCTCTAACTAATTAACCCCAAGGAACTTTATCTAGCAATACTAAAATTAACCCAAAATAAAAGGTAAAAAACAATGCAAAGCTTTTCAATTGAGGAATGGGAAAGAGATGGAGAGTGTGATTAGGAGTAAGGATCAATATGAGAAGGAGGCTATTATAGAAGAACTAGTAGAAGTACCCAGACCTAAAAAACCACCTCAAACTATAAAATAAGTAGAAAAACCTATTATAGAGTTGGTTGAAAGGCCACCACCACCATTCTTATGATTGTTGAACTAAAATTTGTATAAGCAGTTCATATGATTTTAAAATATTTTTTTTAAAAATTGATAATTAATATTGCATTTACATATGCCTTAGAACGAATACCTACTTGTGCTAAATATATAAAAGACATCCAAGAGAAGAAGATAGGAGATTTTAAGATGGTAGTGTTGATTGAGGATTGTAGTGCATTTCTATAGATAAAACTTCCTTAAAAGCTTAAGGACACTAGTAGTTTTATAATTCATATGGTTATAGGGGATAAATTTTGGAGTAGAACACTTTGTGATTTAGGAGCCAATATCAATTTAATGCCTTTGTCCATATTTAAAAGACCCGATCTAGAAGAAGTCCAACTTACTACTATTAACCTTTAGTTACCAGACCATTCATTTACCTATCCTGAAGGGGGTAATAGAAGATGTGCTAGTTAATGTAGATAAATTTATCTTCACTATAGATATCATTATCTTAGATTTGAAAGAAGATAAGGAGATACCTATTATCTTTGGTGGATAATTCCTAGCTATAGGTATAGCCATGATAGATTTGCAAAAGGTGAATTGACTATGAGAGTGCATAATCAAAAAGTGACATGTAATATTTCAAAGCAAATGAATTTTTCTAATGAAAAAAATGAGGATTATTATAGATTTAATTGATTATTATGTGCAAGAATATACAGAAGATTTGGTGTTGGATACTTCTTTGGAAATTATGTGGTTTGAGGATGATAGAGGAGAGGTAGGTAGAGATTCCTAACCTGTTACATTTGCAACGATGACTTCAAGATTTGCATTATCTACCTCATAACCTAATATAGTGATTTTAATGATAATAAATATATGCTTGGATGTTCTAATTTGTGTGCTAAGTACTCCAAATGTAATGGTTTGATAGATATAAATAATAATTGCTTATATGGGATGTATATTGCATTACCCAAGTTTAGTCAAAATTTGAGCTGAAAGAATTCAAGATTGATGAAGATGGATGGTTTGAAGGTTTTATATTAGTAATGAGTAGATTAGAGGTCCATAGAGATTTACATGCATGGTTTGATTTGCTCGCAATCTAAATATCCATTAAAATGATTTAAATATTAATTATGGATAATAAGCTTAATTTAGAAATCTATAAGGTTTCCTTATGAAATAAATTTTTTATTTTACATAAAATTTATCAAATATAAAAAGATACTTAATTAGTGTTATTAAAAGTAATAAGCTTATATAGTTAAAATTTTATTTTGAAATTATTTGAATTGAATTTATTTCATAAAAATTACTGATGCACAAATAATGTTTTCATAATCGCATCATATTACTATATGAAAATATATCTTTAAATATATTAAAATATTCATAAGCTTTTATTTTACTTTATATAATATTATTTTGATCGAATAGCAGTTTAATTTTGTTTTGTTAGATTTCTTAGATCTTGTAGATATAGATTGGTATGTTATATGATCCACTGTGGACCTAAATAAAATTTATAATATTTTTTTCAAACATTACACTATTTTAATAATATAAGCTTCATAACCATTTTTCCACATTTTGGATGCATATGAAGACTTTTTAACTTTTCCATGTGACCAGCCATTATCTAGCCATTTAAAACTTTGTAATGGAATTCATTATCAAATATTATATTTTTAATTGATAAAATATTATTATAATATTATTTTTATAAAAAATTTGCTTTAGTTACTTTTTCTTTTTAAATACCCCTCTTTCTCCTCTTGTGAGGCTGTTAAAAAGATCAATTTTAAATGAATATTAACTTTAAAGTTTTTTTTTATAGAAGAAATAAACACTGCATATTATGTTATAAATAGAGTTTATTTAAGACGTATTCTTAAAAAGACCCCTTATGAAATATCTTTTGGAAAGAAATGTAAGATTAGTCATTTAGTTGTCTTTTGATGTAAGTATTTAACTTTAAATAATGAAATGGATACTTTAAGTAAATTTTATAGTAAGTATGATGATGACATGCTCTAAGAATATTCAATTTTTAGAAAATATTTTAGAGTTTTTAGTAAGAGAAAAATAAGTGTTGAAGAATTTGTTCATGTCATTTTTGATGAAAAATCTATAGATTTAATAAGAAATGACCTGAAAGATGTTGAAAATTAGAATATAAAGAAAATAAATTTGAAAAAATAGAGGATGATTCATTACTTAAGGAATGGAGATATAATAAAAATCACCCAAATGAATTGATATTTGGTGATCCTTCTCAAGGTGTTAAGACTAGGATAAATTTTATGGATGAAGTAGATTATTCTTTATTTCTATAAGAAATTGAACCTAAAAATATAGATGAAGCTTTACACGATAATTTTTGGGTAGTTCTTTTGGAAGAGGAACTTAATCAATTTATAAGAAATGAGTTTTGAGAGCAAGTCCCAAGACCTTGTGATCAAAATATAATTGGAACTAAACGAGTCTATAAAAATAAGCTAGATGATTTATGAAGTATTATTAAAAATAAAGTTAGGTTTGTTATCCAATGCTACTCACAAAATAGAAGGAGTAGACATTGAAAAGCCTTTTACACCTATAGCAAGACTAGAGGGCATTATATTGTTCCTTGCCTTTACTTATTTTAAGGACTTTAAACTTTTTAAAATGGAACTCAAAATTTCAATTTTGAATTGGTATGTTGATGAAAATGTATTTGTAGAATAAACACAAGGTTTTGAGAGCCTTGGTTTTTGTAATCAAGTGTATAAATTGAAGAAAGTATTGTATGGTTTAAAGTAGGCTTTGTGTGTTTCGTATGATTAGTTAAGGAACTTTTTAATTGAGTATAATTTTAGAAAATATAAGGTAGACACAATTCTTTTTATTAAAAAATATTGGAGATGCATTTATTATTATATATATTTATGTTGATGATATATTTTTTGGAAGTATAAATGGAAGCTTGTTCCATGAGTTCTCTTCATTAATGTAAAAAAAATTAAAATGAGTATGATGAGAGACTCACCTTTTTCTTTGGACTTTAACTTAAATAACTATTGTCTAGCACATTCATATGTCAAACCAAGTATATAAATGAATTATTAGAAAATTTTGACCTGAAGATTGAAATTGAGTAAAACCCCTATAAGCCCATCAACCAAACTTGATTTAGATGAATCATGAAATCAAATAGATGAAAAACTTTATAGGAGTATGATATGTTTGATTTTGTATCTTTCTACTAGCAGGCTCGATATTATGTTTGTTGTATATCTATTGCTAGATTTTAAGCTAATCCTAATGAATCACATTCAATTGAAGTTAAACAAATATTTAGCTACTTGATAGAAAATCCAAGGTTAGGCTTATGGTATCCTAAAAATTTATTAGGATTTACTTTCATATTTGATGTGGACTATACTAGTTATAAAGTTGATTAAAAAAGTTCATCAATCATCTATCAATTCTTAGGATCATTACTTAATTCATGGTCTTTTAGAAAATGAAATTATATAGCTTTATCCACTATTGAAGCTGAGTACATAGCGATAGGTAGCTGTGTTGCTCAAGTTCTATGGCCAAAATAATAATTAGAAGATTTTGAAAGTAAGCTTAAACATATTCCTATTAAATATATAACACTAGTTCTATTAGTTAAAAAAAAAAATCCTATACAAAACTCACAAACTAAACACATAAAGATTATACATCATTTTATTTAAAGATCATGTTAATAAGGGTGATGTGGATATAGATTTTGTAAATACAGATTTTTAAGTTAAATATATTTTTTATAAAACCATTATTTGTAGAAAGATTCAGCATGTTAAGACATATGCTTGGGATGCTAGAAACTACTATTTAAACTTCATATATATTTTTATTATTCTTTTTGATGGTGTCAAAATGAGAGAAGAATTATATGTTGGTCATGACTCTTTTTACATGCATATATATAAGTGGAGTATTATTTTAAGCGCTAATTAAATTATGAAATAGTTTTCAATTATTATATATGTATTCATTTTAGTGCTATATATGATAAAAGGTCAATTTACACCATTGTTATAACTATTCCCAACATAAGCGTTTTTAATTATTTCCTTGCAAAATAACATCAAAATTATTTTAGTTATTTTTTAATAAAAAATTATTAAAACCCAATCCCCCCTCTACCATAGTCACCTATAATATTATTGAATAATATACCATCTACAGTTCCTTTAACAAGGACTTTTCCAATAGGAAAGTGCTAAGCCTATTATGTCATACTCTAGGTGCTTATTTTAGTCCATAGAGTGGCTTTTAAGTTTATAAATATGATCTAGAAGTGATGCACTCTTAAACCCAAGTGGTTGCTCTATGTATGCATCTTTCTTAATTACTCTATTTAAGAATGCAAATTTTACATCCATCTAATATAATTTGAAGCTTAAAAAACATGAAAAATCTAGAGGTACTCTAACAGATTCTTGCCAAACCGCTAGTGCAAAAGTCTCTTCAAATTAAATTCCCTTTATTTAATTATAACCTTTTTCCACTAACCATATTTTATTCCTAATTAAGATTTAATGTCATTTAATTTAAATAACCATTTCATTCCTATGACACTCGGATCAGTCGATCTAGATGCTAACTACCATAAGTCATTTTTTTGGTAAATAAGTTTAATTCCTCCTACATTGTTATAATAAAAAATTTATCTTTTAAGGCTTTATCTACACTTATGAGTTCTACCTTTGAAATGAATGTAATATGGCTAATCTCTTTCCTAATGACAAGTCTCATCCTACTCCTATAGATGGGCCTTTTATGATTAGCTCCCAGGATGACTAGAAGCATATCTCTATTATCTTGGTAATGACTCCTAATTCTTACCTCAGTTCTTTAACCTTATCTTCTCAATTCTACTTATTATTTCATTCACTTTTTCTTCTTATTTTTAGTGAGAATAACCTTATCAATCTCATCAAATATAACATGAGTTGATTCCTCTACTACCAACATCCTTTTGTTAAACACCATATAGGATTTTCTTATAAATAAATAGCCTAGAAATACTACCTAATCAAATGTTGCATTGAATTTGTACTGATTTGTATTTTTATTATTCAACATGAAACATTTACTTCCAAAGACATGTAAGTGAAAAAATTTTGGTTTCCTACCCTTCAAAAGTTAATAGCATATTTTATTTAACTTGGATCTCATATTCATATTTTTCAATACATAACATGTGTTGTTTATAGCTTCTACAATTAAATATTTTAATAACTTATACTCATTTGTCATTAATGTAGCAGCCTCAATTAATGAACCATCTTTTCTCTCAGCTATCCCATTCTACTAGGTGGTCCTAGGTTTTAAAAATTTGTTCTCTATTCCTATCTCCTGACATAATATTTTAAAATTTTCATCCTCAATTTCTCCTCCATGATCATTATAAATGGAGGTAAAACATTCAGTTTTCTTTTTAAGCCATGAAAAAAAAAATTAATTCATCAAAGGACTCTCCCTTATTTGCTAAGAATTTCACCCAAGTAAATTTGGTGTACTCATCTACTATTGCAAAGCCATATGTTTTTCTTCCTAAATTAACAGTGCTAATCAGTCCAAAAAGATCCATATACAATATTTCCAAGGGTCTAGAGATAACTATATCCTTAGTTATGTGAGAATATAACTCAACTTACTTTCCTAGTTGATATGCATCACATAAGTTATCCTTGGTGAAATCTAAATTTGGTACACCTTTATTTTGGTCTAAGTGAGTGTTATTTTAAGTGTTCTCATTCTTGTTGATATAGACTTTAGTGCCACAACAAAGTTTCATGTACAATTTTTTTTTTCAAATAACACACATTTCTAGATTCATTAAGGCCATGTGAATCAATCATATAAATATGTTTATTAAAGGCCTTTTAAAATAATCTTATTATTTAGCATAATCAAGCACTTGTCAAAATCAAATTTAACGTCTAATACTTTATCAAACAATTGGCTAATACTAAACATATTGTGTTCTAAACCTTTAATCAATAATACTTTTCACTAGTCAAGTCATCAATTTTATAAATTGTTCATGTACCAGTTACTTTTCATATAGTGTTCTCTCCAAGGGTCAAACCTCCTCCATTTTAGACTCCTGCATTGAAAAGTTCTTTACTTTCCCTATCATATGCCACAAACATCTATCATCTAGGCACAACATGCCTTCACATGACCCCTTATTAAGGCACATCTAATTGTTATCCATATCACCTAAACAATCTTTGCATTAAAAACAAATTTGTGATTTTTTCATTAACTATCATCTCAGATGATTCAGAGTATTCTTTCACCCAAAAGGTTATTTGAGCCTTTCTTTTATTTTTTTATAATCACCTTTTTCCTCAACCTTTTTCTTTTGCAATTGATGTTTTAGATTGTGACAGTCAGACTTTAGATGACCTAGTTTTTGTATTAAAACAAAATATGGTAAGTAGTAACTTGATTTACCATTTTATCTTTTCTCCACTTATTATTATGCCTCATTTTCTTCTTCTAATCATGAAGCTTATATCATCATCTCCTCCTGCTTCAAAGTTTCCACTCTTTTAATCTTAAGTTTTTAGAGCTATCATCTTCTTATTTTTCTTACCCATTATAATTACAATCCTTTGACTAATGTTCTGTTCATATCTAAGTAGAAATCCAACAAAATTATTAATGAAATAAAAAGTCTAATATTTAGATTACAAGATTACTTCCACCTTGGCATTCCAAGACTTAGGTAGATATCTCAGAATCTTATTTATGTTTTATGCATTGTTAGCCTCTTTAGTTATAGTAATGCAAAGAAGTAAATCATTATTGTAAAGCAAATGTACATGTCAAATATAGATTTACTAGGTTTAATGTGAAAGAGTTTGTAGTCTTGAAGTAAAATATTTAAACGTGATTACTTAACTTCATTTATACCTTCATATGTAATACAAAGCTTATACCATATTTCCTTTCCAGTTGAACATGTAGATGCATGTATTTGATCATTTGACTTATGAGCATAAAAAGATAGTTCAAGCATCTAGCATTCAATTATATTAATTCCCATTCCTCTATATTCCAATTAATAAAAGGGAGTTCAATTTTAATATCATCTTCTATCCTATGTGGGGGTGTGTACCTTAATTACATTAAGTTCCACATATGATAGCCAATATACTGAATAAAAGGGGAAATGTGAAATGTCCAAAAGTTGAATGTGATATTATCAAAAAGTGGTTGATAGGTAATAAAGCACTATTATGACATGTTTTAATTCCCAAATTATGCCATAACATAATCTACTTAAGGTGTTGGAACAAAACAAATAAGAACCTTGCTCTGATACAAATTGAAAGTGATTAGGCATAACCAAGGGTAGGGGTGGTGAATTGGATGTTCTTATAAATTCTTTTGAGAATTCAATAACAGTTCTAGCAAAAGGAAACTAATTGATTAACTTTTAATTTTTGTTTAATAACATTGAGAATAAGAGAATTTAACAAAATAATATTATTTGAAAAATTAGAACTTAGCACTAAAGAATTTTAAATTGGTCTTGAAATAAAGTTTACTTGTAATGAAGAATATTTCTAAGAAATAAATCAAAATATGAAACAAAAAATTAATGTAGAAAAGAAAAAATAGGCAAACATAGTTTTTGTAGTTGTTTGATCAACCTCACTTGCATCTAAACCACAAATCCATGTCCTCAAATTCCACTAACTAATTCTTCTACTTTTAGTAAGATTGAGAATAATTTCTTTTTCACATGGATACAGAGAACACCCTTTCATGACCTTCTCTTCTAAGAAGTCTCCCTCATTATGCTTCTAGAATGGCAAAGATGTCATACCTCTAATATCCCAGTTAAACATAGTGTCTTCTACACTAAGTCTCTCTAGAGCAATTTCACTTAAGAGCCTCTCCCTATACAACCCAAGGAAAGAAGGATGTAGAATGAAATTAAAATTCTTAATATAACACTCTCGTACATTGATATTTATGACAACCCTCCAATAGATCTCTCATGTTCTCCCCAATCTATCTCACACACTCTCTCTCAAATAGTAGAATCGGTCTCCTAAGAACTCTCTCTCTCTCTCTCTATGAAATATTTAAGATCTCCTAAATATGCTCAAACCTTGATAGGCAGAGACACCATAAAGCTAAAGACATGTTCTCAACTTTTAAGATGAGTATTTATGTTAGGCTTGTAATAAAACCCTAAAATCTTGATGTTAATAATTTCTTTGGTTGATCGTATAGTATGACAAATGGATCAAGTGGTATTATCCATATAATGATACTGACTCAAGGAACTAGATTATCCTGTATGAATGTGGTTCATTTTGGCATGCTAATTATTTCATAATATTGGTGACTTAAAGAATTAGATTATCCTATCCAAACAAAAGATTATCCAAATGGGTTCTCTATTATTCATATTGTATGATTAGGATCATGCAATATAATACGACAGCAAAATCATCAATTACCGGTGGCTTTTTCCAATCAAAAGTGATAATTTTCAGGCAGTTTTGGACATTACTGGCGATTTTCTGGGGAAAATTTACTGCCGGTAAAATAGGCGCCATAAAATTGTTTTAGGTGGCCTTTTCCAGTGGCTTTTTGAATCTCTTTGGCCACTGGAAAATTAAAAAAAAATTGAAAAAAAATCTTTAGCCGCCTGGGCGGCTTTCTTTATTGTACTCTACCACCACAATAAACTCAAATACTGAAAAATAAAAATGCATAAAAAAGTAAAGACAAAAGAACACCAAAATTTATAGTGGTTCGGTCCAACTAGACCTGTGTCCACTCCTTGAAGACTCCTTCAAGTATTGCACTATATCAAAGTGACTCTCCTTTTTCTCCCACGACAAGGTGAAGAAGCACTTACAAAAACCTCTCTTCCACCAACCCTGGTGCGGTGGAGTTTCAAAGTCCTTTATCACCCTCTTGGTGATGGCAGAGTACCAACGTCCTTTCTCACCCTCATGGTGATGTTAGAGTACCAATGTCCTTTCTCATCCTCTTGGTGATGGTAGAGTACCAACATCCTTTTTCACCTTCCTTGTGACGACAAAGTACCAGATATACTCCAAAGATCTTCTCTCAAGAGTTTTCAAAGAAGTAGGATAATGATTAGAAGAACACATAAAGAGATCCTCACCTTTGGGCAACCTTATGAACCCTTCATAATTTCCACATGCAAGATCTTTCAAACTTCACACCCAAACAGTCTCCCAAAACACTCTCTTTTTAACTCCCAATAGAAAATTTGCAACAAGAAGATAATTCTCAATTTTTAAGGACACTTATATATGAAAGATAAGAAAAATTGTCTATAAAATTGAACATTTAAAGTTGAATTTACTTGAATCTTACAATACAATTATACTTTATACATACGAATAATTCAAATGCCATATACGATCTTGTATGAAATTAATTTCATACACTATAAGTTGTATGTACGAACTGAAATCATTTTATATGAACAATTCAAAACTGTACAAGTTCGTATGGTATAATTTCGTGCGAGCTCATTTTTTACACTAAGAATCATTTATTTGAATTATATATCATATAATATGAACTAATAAATCAAGTCATGCTTCATATGGTACAAACATGGACGAACTCATTTCATACTTTGGATATTATCTGTATGAATCCAATTTTGTTTAGTATGAACAATTCAACAAATGATGAGTTCATATGGGATAAACTAGCACACACCCTGTTTGTACTCTGGATGTAATTTACATGAACCCAATTTTGTATAGTATGAATAATACAAAAGGAAAATTTTCAAGGCATGATTTGATTAACTTTGTTCTAGAGGAACTACAATGACAAATCATCTAGTACCATTTGAAAATAATACAATATGATTAGGTTTTTTAAAAAATTTGACTCATTCCTCTAGTGTCTGTGTGCACGATTACCCAATTATAATCACACTCTCTCAGATGTAAAAAAAGAAAAAAGAAAATACATACTTCATTATAAGAAATCTTAATATAATCTATCTTGAAGTCTTCGATAGTTTGGAGTATGATTTCCTTGAAATATTAATACACATAAACAACACAAAGAAAACATATCTAATGTATATTTGGAGAAACATTAATCACAATAATAATATTTTGGCATCATAAAAAACTTTGCATGATGTAAAAATATTGTCTTGAAATCTAAGTTGCAATAATCTCCCCCTTTTTGATGATGACAAAATAATTATTATTTGAGTTAACACTTAAGGCAATTTTTCTCAAATGCTCTCCCTCAATGATATGCATGAGCGATCAATTTAAAAATGAGAGATTCTATTGAAAATCAAAATAATAATAAATTTCAAAGAAATAAAAATAAACATGCACAACAAAAACACACAAAATACAAACATCACAAAAAGTACACCAAAAAAATAATCATACACACATACATTAAACAACATCAAATAATAACTAATGATGGTATTAACATCAAAAAATACATAAAAAAAAATAATGACTCCCCCTTTTAATAAGAATAAAAAGGGATGTATCTCTTGAAAGGATAAGTTTCTATTGACAAATCAAAATAGATGATAAAGAAGAAGATTTTAAACTAATTGCAAATATAACATTAACGTCCTAATGCTAAAAATAAAATCTCAAATTTTAAATCAAATAAAAATTAAGATAAGAAAATTTAACCAGGTTCACTATTTGTTCTAGACATATTAATAAAAAATAGAAATAAAGATTAATTAGTTTCTAATTCAGTAGTGAAGATTATTGCCAATTATATAGATTTGTATAAGAGATAAAAAGATAAAAGAAAGAACTGTTTAAAACTTTTAGTTGGTGACATTTTGTATCTTTTTAGTTTTTGACACAATTTGTGCATCTTTTCAGTTTGGGCTAATTTTGTGCCTCTTTTTTTTTTACTTTGGCGAACATTGCACATATTTTTAAATTTGTGGTACATTTTGTGCTTTGTTTCAAGTATGGCATGCTTTGTGCATCATTTTACATTTTGGGTCTTTCCAATATTAATAAATCTTAAAACAAATTCCAATAATTAACAAAAATTAATATATTAACAAAATAAGACATTTATTTTACAATAATCATTGCTAAGTAATATTTATCTATAAGAACATGAAATTGATTTTCTAATCTACATCATGTCATAATTTAATTTAAAATTTTAAGAGATTAAATTTTATAAGGAAATTAATTTGTAGTATAAAGTAATTCAAAATTTCATTCTAGAGATCAAATACAAGTCAAAACAATTCAAGAAAAGTAATTTCAATACATGTCAAAACATCATTTCATTAAACACTTAAATCAAATACAAATAATAAATCATGCTAAAAATTGAAGAATCACTACATAGAAAAGCCAACATATAAGATCAAAAGACATATCTCAACAACAAGTATTAAATCTTAATAATAAGCATAATAGAGAAGTAACAACTAAAATCATGAGGGGCCTTGGTCTAGAGGTGGCTCAAGAGTGAACATGATAAAGTAACTATTTATTATTTCTACTTGCATGTTGATAGATTTTGATTATTCTCTTATCCATCCCATGTCTTCATTATACCTCGCATCCTACTAATTTAGGTGATTCTTAATTTGATTAAAACATTGATTAAAATGGGATTCCAGTCTGTCAAAATTCTTGACCATTTCTTGATAGAAATTATGATCGAGTAGAGTTAAAGGTATAGGTGTTGGAGCAAGTGCTCCTTCTTTTCCCTCATATTCTTCTCCCTCAGATCCTTAGTCTCGATTAAAATGTGAATGGAAAGAAACATCGATAAAGTAAATAGGAAGTTGAGTAGGAGGATCAAGATGGATAAGGTTGTACTTCTTTTATAAAATGTAGGAAACTAAGTATCCTAAAGCTACATTTTTCTTTCTCATATTATGAGGAAGTCAAATATCAAAAATCTTATAGATGTAGTTCATGATTAGTTGAGATTTATCAATATTGGTCATGATAAGGTATGTGACAGTAGATAATAGAGGAGTCAAATTGATATGATCACCAGCTTTAGGTATTATATAAGTTCTCAAGACATGCTGGAAGATCCTGACATTCTGGTTATGGGTATACAAACAAGAAAGATTATTTAATTGAGCAACACCTCTAAGAGTTTTGTTAATTTTAGACTGTTCAAAATTCGATCTAGAGGTCAAGGTGTGTGCATTAACCCCTTGAGTCCTAAGATGGAGGAAGTTGCCTAAATCATCCTTGGTTATTTCTATTCTCTGCTTAAATACATATGAAGTCATCCTAGTGTAATTTTCATTTACTTTCATGATTGCAAGAAAAATTTGGAAGGTTTCTTGATATTAGGCATAAATAAAAGTGAGGATAAAAGAGAATTGAGTTGAGGTGAAAAAAGGCATAATTGAGAAGTTTATATCTCTTTGAATTAGGCGACAATATGGGGCTCTCTTAGCTTGAACAAAATGTTTGTAGGCTTCCTCATTGTCCTTAGAAAGAAAGTTTTCATCCAGTCTCCTTGAATGAGATGAAGAGGCTTTTAAAGTACATGGACGCTTACTGCTACTAGCCATTTCTAGAGAAGGACACAAGATGGTTTGAGAATAAAAATGATTTTGAAGAAAAACCATCAAATACATTCCAATTTAATGAGAAAAAAACACATAATATAATATGAAATTGTGATAATACATTTGATTTTTAAATCATACAGGACGAAAATAATTTTGTACATATGAATAGAAATGGCCAAAAATGAAATGATTTTTTGTAAACTCCCATTCCTAAGACATCATTTTGTACAAGCTTTTTTTACCATATAATCGTACAGATGAACACCTGTTTATCCGAGATGATATGAAAAATAATAATCATATATGGCGGTTAGGTTCAACCATTTTAGAAACTAACAACATGATCGCACAGAAAAAATATGATTTCATAGGCATGATCTAACAAAAAAATAAATAACTTTAAAAAACATCCCCAATCATACAGATAAAATAATAGATCATATAAATGATGATGACATTGTATAGTACGATATGCAATAAAAAGTTTAGTCTTGTATACTCAACTTAGAAAAATACTATGTGCAAGCTACACAATATATATAATACAAAAAAGTTTGTATAGTACGAAAGAAAAAGATTAACACAACACATAATAAATAAAAAATATTTTTAAAATTGAATCACTCAAGGTCCATGACATGCAATAATGAAAAATAAAAGAAAAAAATTCAATACTAATAAAAGAAAAATAAACACAACTAATGAAATAAATAAACACTGACAAACAACATAACATTAACAAACCAACAAAGAAAAAAAAAAAAAAAAAAAAAAAAAAAAACACATCAATACATTACAAATCCAATTTATAGAAATTCAATTTTAAGCATTAAGATCAATCACACCTAACCTACATCTTAAGATGAAAATGTTTCAGAAGCCAGTGGTTTTGTGAAAATGTTTACAAATTGATTCTTAGTAGTAGCATGATATAATTCAATTTCTCTTTTAGCCACATTATCTCAAATGAAGCGATACCTTATATCTATGTACTTGGTTCTAGAATATTGAATAGGATTATTTGAAATACATATGACACTTGTATTATAAAAGAAAATTGGAATAGTACCAATAAAAAACCCTAAATCAATTAGTTGTTATTTTAAGCAATGAACCTATACCACACAATTACCTAAAGAAATTTATTTTTCTTTAGTAGTAAAAAGGGCTACTAAATACTATTTTCTGCTAAACCAAGAAACTAAAGAGTTTCCTATGAATTAATAAGTTCAAGAAGTACTTTTCCTATCAATCCTATATCTTATAAAATCTAAATTAGAATATCCAATGATTTCATATAAAGATCTATACTTAGGATACCAAATCCCTAAGTTTTGAGTTCCCAAAAAAATCTTAGAATTCTCTTAATAGTAGTTAGATGTGATTTCTTTAGATCAGCTTGAAATATAGCACATAAATAAATACTAAATATGATATATTGTCTGTTAGCAATCAAGTATAGTAATGATCTAATTATTTCTCTAAATTTCTTTTAATCAATAAATTTTCCCTTATTGTCCCTATCTAACTACACTAAGGGACTCATTGGTTTACTCACTGGTTTAACATTATCCATTTCATATTTCTTGAGGATGTCTTTAATATACTTTGACTAGCTAAGAAATGTTCCTTCCTCATTTTGCTTTGTGCTAAATCCAAGAAAATAACTCAAGTCTCCTATCAAACTCATTTTAAATTCACTACTTATTTTTTTTTGAAAAATAATCAAAAAGATTTTTATTGGTGGATCCAAATAAGATTTCATCAATATATATTTAAACAATGAGAGTGGTGTCTACACTTCCTTCAACAAATGACCTTTCTAGAAGAAAAGTTCTTAACCTCTCATACCAAGCCCTAGGTGCCTATTTTAGTTTATATAATGCCCTTTTCAATTTAAATATATGATTAGAGAATTTTGAAATTTCAAAACCTGAAGGTTGCTCAACATAAACATCCTCTTATATCACCCCATTAAAAAGGCACTCTTAACATCCATTTGAAATAATTTAAAACCTTTAAAATAGATAAAGGCTAGTAATACCCTTATCGCTTCAAGTCTGGCTACAGAGATAAAAATTTCTTCAAAATCAATTCATTCTATTTGATTATACCCCCTGGCCACCAATCTTTCCTTATTTCTAACCACTACACCTGAATAATTCATTTTTGTTAGAATAGTTGGTATTTGAATGCCTTTACATTTCTTGCAACTTGAATAGTTTTGATGATTTCAAAGATTATTGTTCAAATGTGTAGTTATCTCCTAACAATTTTAGAAGATTTGTATTTGCTCTTGTGTGTACTAACATTTAAGGAAAATCAGACTCCAGGCTACGATAACTTCAAATCAAATTCAACATGAGATACTTTGTTAATTTGAAGTTTACATTTTTTCTTTGAATTAATTTTGAAAGGGAGTGATTGTAATTGAGTGAATAAAAAACATACACACACACATAAGGAGATCATAAAATTTTATATTGATTGTACTGGACGATATCCTATCGTACGGGACGATCGGACAGTTATCTCCTAGAGGGCACATGGAACGAATAGGAACTTGCTCGAAAATTTTTTTCTAAGTCCTATTCGTCCAGGACGAAATTAATTATCGTACCAGACGATTGGTTCTCTGGAAAATTTTCGTCCAGAAGAATTTTATTATCGTACGTGGCGACTGGTCCTCTGGAAAATTTTCGTACAGACGAAATTAAATATCGTCCAAGATGATCGAGTCTCTAGAAAATTTTCGTCCAAATGAAAATAAATTATCATCCATGGCGATTGGTCCTCTGAAATATTTTCATCCAGACGAAGTAAATAATCGTCCAGGACGATCGGGTCTCTGGAAAATTTTCGTCCAGACGAACATATTCTCGTCCAAACTATTAACTGACTTAGAACAGTTTTCAGCAGTTTCTAGAACCGACCTTGTAATAACCGTTCGTACTGGACGAACCTCGTTCGTACAGGACGATCATCTGTACGAAGACATTTCGTACACATATTCAAATAGGATCGTTTAAGTAAAATCGTCCAGGACGATCCATGATCGTACGGGACAATCCACTGCTTACAGAATTGAAAACTTGTAGTTTTTGGGCGGTTTTTCTTGTCTTTTAAATAAAAGGTCCAAATTAGACTGCCACCCAATCTTTTTGTCAATTGATCTTCGTGCCTCTTGAGAGAATAGCTAAGGAGAGAGTGGAAGAGAGCATTCAAAAGAGGATTCCTACCACTGGAGCGAGAAGGCTTCACTTGGATTTCAAAGGTAAGAGTCTCTACTTATGAATTTGGATTACTTCACTCTTTTCCTTCTTCCTTCTAGATTCTTGTGAGAAGATCAGTCAAGGAGATCCGGTTCTCTGCCGACACTTGGAGAGTGTGAACAGCCGATAGGTTCTCTGCCTACACTTGGAGAGTGTGAACAGCCGTAGGATTCTCTGCCCACACTAGGAGATTGTGTAAAAGGACGACGGTTCTCTGCCAACACTGGAGATTGTGTAAAAGGATGACGGTTCTCTGCCAACACTGGAGATTGTATAAAAGGACGACGGTTCTCTGCCAGCACTGGAGATTATGTAAAAGGATGACGGTTCTCTGCCGCGTCGGGTAGTGGTGAAAAGTGTGTGTTGTAAAGGCTTCTCTGCCTTGCTGTGGGTGCTAAAGGAGAGTCACTATTAGTTTTAGTGTAATACTCAGATGGTGCCTCTGAGGAGTGGATGTAGGTCTGGTTATAGACCGAACCACTATAAATCTGGTGTCATTTACTTTATTGTTTTTACGTTTCTGCACTTTAAATTTCAGTTTTAACAACTCTGTGGTTGAAAAATATTTTTCTACAAACTTTAAAAGAAAATTTTATTTCGGTTCAATTTAATCTTCTAAGAGGGTTTAAAATTTTTAAATTACCAATTCACCCCCCTCTTGATAGCCTTGGGACATTTACTTAGGCTTAACAACCTAATTACTGGACTCAACAAGTGGTATCAAAGCATAGTTTCAAAATCATAAGTTTGAACTACTTTTTGATTAACGTAGATGGCTACTTTTGGAAACCGTAACACACCTGAGGGTTACTCTATCACTAGACCTCCACTGTTTGACAATATTCCTTTTGATTTTTGGAAAACACGCATGTCTACTTTCTTACAGTCACTTGATTATCGCATGTGGATGCTAGTCCAGGAAGGTTACTCAAAACCAACTAGATTAGTTGAAGGAGTTAGGGTAGAAACACCCTATGTAGATTGGACTATTGAAGAACATGACTTAGCACAATTAAATGCAAAATGTCTAAATAGTTTCTTTTGTGCTTTAAAATCTAAAGACTACATGCTAGTTTCCACTTGTAAAAGCGGAAAGGACATATGGGATAGACTTTGTATAACTTATGAAGGGACAAATGAGGTTAAGCAATCAAGACTCAATATCTTGTTACATGACTATGAATTATTTCGCATGAAACCTAATGAATCTATTTCAGATATGTACACAAGATTCACTCAAATTATCACCTCTTTGCATGCACTTGGTAGGGAATTAACTAATGCTGAAATGGTCAATAAGATTCTTCGTTGTTTACCTACTGCATACGATGCTAAAATTACTGCAATTACAGAGTCTAAAGATCTGAACATTTATTCCATTGACAATCTTCTTGGTTCACTCATTGCTTATGAGCAAGGAGTAAGTCAAAGAAAGATTGATGCAGGTGAACCTAAAAAGGACAAAAATATTGCACTAAATGTGGAAGAGTCAGAAAGTGAACACTCACAACCTGAGGATGAAGACGATATTGCATTGATGACTGGATAATTCATAAGCTTTTTAAAGAGAAAGCAGAAGAGACGCCAGCAATGGAATAGAGGTAAGTATAACAGAAATGACAAGGTTTCTAATGAAGTAATTTGTTATGAATGCAGGAAATCAGGTCATATAAAGATTGATTGTCCAAAACTCAAAGCCACTCCTAGCAAGGAGAAGGTAGAGGAGAAACTAATGGTAAAGAAGGGAAAGAAGAAGTTTCAAAAGGATTTTTGGGCAGACTCAGCTTCAGATTCATCTGAGACTGAAAAAGAAGAGGAAGTCACCAACCTTTGCTTGATGGCAGATAATGTTGAACAATCAGATCAAGAAGAGGTATGTGATTTAACCTATGATGAATTGTTTGAAGTTTCTGAACACTTGCATGATGCATATAGGAAAATGAAAAAGATGCATGCTAGTTTAGTTTTAGAATTGGAAGAGCTTAATAAGGAACACGAAATCCTTAGGAAAGATCATGCTTTAATAGATAACAACATGAAACTACTTGATGAATATGATGACTTGAATAAAAATTTGAGAATTTAAAAACATCCTATGCTGAACTTGAAAAAGAATTTAAGAATTTTAAGGATGAATCTGAGAGCAAGACATATAGAATCAATTATACCAATCAAATCTTGGAAGATATGAATTCATTTTACAAACTCACAATAAGAGCTCTCGAGGATAATAGGAACCCCCCTAAACTTGAAGATTTTACAAATCCTAAATATTATCCTAAATTCATGAAATCCCTTAGAAGTCAATCATATAAAAGAAAATATAGGAATATTTTTCCTAATGTTAAATGTAATAATTGTGGATTTATGGGACATATATCTCACACCTACACTTTAAAGATGAAAACTAATTTGGTGTGGAGAACTAAGATGCATAAACCTAGACATATCATACATGCATCTGATTATAAATTTCATAAAGGTGAACCCAAACTTGTTTGGGTTCCCAGGTCTAATATTTGAGAATTTTGCAGGAGTACTCTCACACAAGACCTCGTGAGAGTATATGGTATCTGGACAGCGGATGTTCAAAGCACATGACTGGAGATACTGCTCAATTCATAACGCTGGAAGCTAGGAGTGGAGGCAAGGTTACACTTGGAGATAATACCACAAAGAAAGTGGTTGGATCAGGTATGATTGGAAATTTGAAAAACTTTTTTATAGACAATATGTTATTAGTTGAAGGCTTAAAACATAATTTACTTAGCATAAGTCAGCTATATGATAAGGGCTATAATATAAAATTTTTACCTACTAGCTGCATAATAAGCCTAAATGCGAAAATTGTTTTAAATGGAAAAAGGGTAAACAATGTCTACATGCTAGATTTAAATTGTATTAAATCTCCTACTGCTTTTTGTTTGAAAACTATTTCTGATGAATCATGGCTTTGGCATAGGAGACTTTGTCACTCTAGTATGAAAAATCTTAGAAGAATTACCCAAAAGAATTTGGTGAGAGGTATACCTAAACTAGACTTTACCAAGGACCATCTTTGTGATGCATGTCAATTAGGAAAATAAGTGAAGTCCTCTTTTATGTCCAATAAAGATCTTAGGACCAGTAAACCTTTAGAAATTCTACACATGGATCTTTTTGGACCTGTAGGCACTATAAGTCTAGGAGGGAAGGTATATGGATTTTTTTATAGTAGATGATTTTTCAAGATTCACCTGGGTTAAATTTCTTTTTCATAAGAGTGAATCATTTGAGGAATTCAGAAATTTTTCAACTTGGATACAAAGAAAACTAGGATGTGAAATAATTTCTATACAAAGTGATCATGGAGGAGAATTTGAAAATAAAAGATTTAAAAATTTCTGTAAAGAAAAGGGGATTGATCACAATTTTTCTGCACCTAGAACTCCTCAACAAAATGGGATAGTGGAAAGAAAGAATAGAACATTAATAGAAGCTGCCCGAGCAATGTTAGCAGAATACTCGCTTCCTAGATATTTTTGGGCTGAGGCGGTTAGCACTGCATGCTATGTTCTGAATAGGGTGAATGTGAGATCAAATTTGAATAAAACACCCTATGAGTTGCTAAAAGGTAGAACACCAAATTTGTCTCATTTGCATGTATTTGGTTGCAAGGTGTTCATACATAATAATGGAAAATCTGCCTTAGGAAAATTTGATCCAAAATCATATGAAGGAATCTTTGTTGGATATTAAAGTGTTGGAAAATCTTATAGGGTATTCAACAAAAGAACTTTAGTCATTGAAGAAATCACACATGTTGTATTTGATGAAAGTGGAAACATGGAAGAGCCAAATGTTGTTGAAGAAGAAATTGAAGAAAACTCCCAAAAGATTGATAGATTAAATTTGGAAGAAAATGTGGAAGAAATTTTGTAAAGAGAAAATCCTTTGTCTAGAGATTTGAGATTTTCTTAAAACCACCCAAAGGAATTGATTATAGGTGAACCAAGTGAGGGTGTTAGAACTAGGCGTGGATTAAACAAGGAAGTCAATCATTCAGCCTTTATTTCAACTATTGAACCCACTAACATTGATCAAGCACTTTCTGATGAATTTTGGATACTGGCCATGCAAGAAGAGTTAAATCAATTTATAAGAAATAAAGTTTGAGAATTAACTACAAGGCCAAAAGATCAAAGTGTTGTTGGAACCAAGTGGGTATTCAAAAATAAAATGAATGACTCAGGAGTAGTCATTAGAAATAAGGCTAGATTAGTAGCTAAGGGGTATAATCAAATTGAAGGAATTGATTTTGAGGAAACTTTTGCCCCTGTAGCTAGACTTGAAGCAATTAGGGTTTTACTAGCCTTTGCCTGTTTTAAATATTTTAAATTGTTTCAATTGGATGTCAAAAGTGCCTTTTTAAATGGGGTAATTGAGGAAGATGTTTTTGTAGAACAACCTCCAGGTTTTGAAAATTCTAAATTTCCAAATCATGTTTTCAAGTTAAAAAAGGCATTATATGGATTGAAACAGGCACCTAGGGCTTGGTATGAGAGGTTGAGCACCTTCCTACTTGAAAGATCTTTTGAAAAAGGAAGTGTGGATACAACTCTTTTTTTAAGAAAAATTGGAAAGGATATACTTTTTGTTCAAATTTATGTAGATGACATCATCTTTGGATCTTCAAATAAATATCTTTGTGATGATTTTTCTAAAACAATGAGTAGTGAATTTGAAATGAGTCTAATGGGAGATTTAAATTACTTTATAGGATTTAGCATTAAGCAACTTGAGGAAGGTACTTTTCTTAGTCAAACTAAATATATTAAGGACATCCTCAAAAAATATGAAATGGACAATGCAAAACCTGTTAGTACACCAATGAGTTCTTCAGTTCAGTTGGATAAGGACCTTAAGGGAAAATCTGTTGATAAAAAAGAATTTAGAGGGATAATTGGATCTTTACTTTACTTGACTGCTAACCGACCATATATTATGTTCAGTGTTTGCTTATGTGCTAGATTTCAATCAGATCCAAAAGAATCACATTTGACAGCAGTGAAAAGGATTTTAAGATATCTACTAGGAACTCAAAACTTAGGAATTTGGTATCCTAAGTTTAGCTCTTCATTTGAAATTATTGGTTACTCAGATTCTGACTTTGCAGGCTGTAGAGTGGATAGGAAAAGCACTTCTGAAACATGTCAATTCATTGGAAATTCATTAGTTTCATGGTCTAGTAGAAAACAAAATTCAGTGGCACTATCTACTGCAGAAGCAGAATACATTGTATTAGGAAGTTGTGTGGAACAAGTACTTTGGTTAAAACAACAGTTGATTGATTTAGGATTAACTATAGGCACTATTCCAATTTATTGTGACAATACTAGTGCTATTTGCATTTCCAAAAATCCTATTCAACATTCTAGAACCAAACACATTGATATAAGGCATCATTTCATAAGGGATCATGTATCCAAAGGAGAAATTGAACTCATATATGTTTCAACTGAAAATCAACTTGCAGACATTTTTACAAAACCTTTAGCCTTTGATACTTTCAGTACTTTAAGAACAAGGCTTGGTGTTATTGATTTGAATGCCTAAACAAAATGTCTTTGCAACATTGATATTTGTTTTGTTTTGTTTTTGATTTACTAAAATTTTGTGTGTTTTGAATGAATTGTTTTTGGGTCAATGTTTTTGTTTTATGTTTTCTGTGTTTTTGAATGTTTAGTTTGTTTTTCTTAATTTAAAAATCAAAATTAAAAATTTTGAGGAAATCGTCCGGGACGAATATGGTTTCGTACGGGACGATATGTGAAAGAACAGTTTGCGCGAATTTTAACCGTTTTTAGAGCAGTTTTTTAATTAGATCGTCTGTACGATCGGACGATCGTCCAGGATGAAAATATTTTTTTTTTCTCAAACGTCGGGATGATTGAATAGAGCGGTTGAGTGGATAAGACAGTTTTTAATATGGACTTCATCTGTACGAAGTTTTCGTTCGTCCAGACGAACAGGTGTCGGTTCATTGTAGGGGACGGTTTTCAAGAGACATTAAAACGATTTACTTTTTGATCGTCTGTACGAAAATTTTTTGTCTGTACGATCGGTCAAGTCAAAAAGCCTGTACGAAGGGACGCATCGTAAGTTGTGTTGATTACGAAAAGCCGTTACATTTTGGACGAATTGGATCATCTGTACGAAATAATTTCGTCCAGATGAACGATGATTTTTCGTCCAGGACGAATATTTTTCGTCCAGGACGAACGTATCGTTTTTCTTTAAATATGAAGGCTTTCTAACTTAACAATCACATTTCCAAACTTCATTTTCAATCCCTTTATACTTCAAATCGACAATGGCCTCCTCAAGCAAGAGACAAAAGGTGTTGGTGAAGAAACCAAATAGGAATGCCTCAGACAACTTTCTTTCTAAGGTGAATGAGGAATCTTTTCCTCATTTTGCATCCGCCAAAATCACTCCCTCTCGCATTCTAATTCAAACTGAGTTAAAATTTCGGGTAATGCACCTCTTTGCCTCAACCCAATTTCATTTTATTCTTTCTCTCGTACACTTCTACAACAAGCAAACCTACCACTATTTCCTAGCGAACATGAGTTTTAATTCTGACCACTCCACCATTAGTTCTTATGTCTTTAAACAAAAAGTTGAGATCACCAAGCACGACCTTGGTGCATTTTTGAACTTAAGAACTGAGGGATATAGAGCCAATACCCTAATGAGTGAAAAGAAATTCGAATGGTATGAAGTCAATAGGGTGATTAGAGAAATTGGCCTAACCTATCATGTTGCTAGAGTTTCTGGAATGACCAAAAATGCCCGAATCATCCAGCATATCCTTCGATCCTCAATCATTCCTAAAGCTGGTGATAGGATTAATATTACCCCTCTCCTTTCTTCTATAACCTTTTTAATTATGGAAGGACATCCTATTGACGAAGCCCAACTTATCATAGATCATATCTATGGGCTTTTAGAAATAGGACATGCAGATCAGAAGAGGAAGAAGAACATTTTATTAGGACACTTAATTACTTACATTTTGGAAAAAAATACAACCTAGTGCATCCTGATGAAGAATACGAAGAGCCAGTTTACTATAATGATGCTTCATTTAGATTGCTCTTCAAGGAGGAAAAAGGAAAAGCACATGCCAGTGCTTCAGAAGAGGAGGAAGAAGAAGGAGTGCAAGCTTCTGCTCCTCAATCAGATTATCAGAATCTGATTGAAAGATTTGATAGATTAGAGACTCACATTGATCAAAGGTTTGATCATTTTGATGCTCAACTTACACGGCAGCAACAAGACATTGGTAATATTAGAAATGAAGTACATGAAATGAATACCATTGTAATGTTGATGGCCTCCTACTTTAACCTTTTTGGCGGCATTCCTCCTCCTCCTCCAGAACAGTGGAGATGATTTTCTATGTGTTTGTTGTATTCGTATTTTATGTTTTTATTGTGTCTGTTTCAATGTTAAGTATTTGTGTTTGTTTTTTTTTTAAGTTCAATGTATTTTCTTCTTGTTTTTTTTAGATATTATGTAATCCGTTCATTAATATCAAAGGATGTTGTACTGTTTTTCAAATTTGATTTGATTTTGGAATGTGGTTAATGTTTATGAATTTCATTAGTATTATTTAATCTTCATAGTACTTAAATTAGATTATAATTTAAGATTATCTATATTAGAAAATCTAGTCTTTCTAAATTTAAAAGTTGTTTATAACTTGTTGTAATTAGAACTTTTAAATTCATGTCTATTCATTTAGACTACATAAAAGTTAATATTACTATTGCAATTTAGATGTTTTCTTATTTTGTATTTCTATGATCAAGTGATATTTTATACACTTAGAAATATCTGAAATTTTAGATTATTAATTTTGGAAAGAAATGGTCTCAATTACTCTTGAAAATTGTACAAAAAGTACAAAAATCAAAAGGAATTCGCAAAGATTTGCAAAGTGAAAAAGAGGCACAAAATAAGCCAAACAAAGAAAAATTGCACAAAAATGTGCCCCAAAAATTTTGAAAAAGATGCACAAAGCGCCACATGTGGTAATTCTCTTCTTTCCAAATTCTTTCAATCTCTTAATTCAAATTGATCTTATGTTCATTTATATTCTATTGAACTTTGAAATATAAAATTTTTATACATCTCTCTTGTAATGATTTTCTATAGTCGAATGTCTAAATTAAATCATGTCTTTGATAAATTCTTCTTACTTACAATGTTATATCACTTCTTAAATTTTATGAATTTCTATGATTGACCTAATATTTTTAGTTTAAAATTGCATACCCTATGTCAATCACCATTTAGATTAAATTTTAAAATGAATTTCATATAATTACTTATATTTCTTGTCTTTTTCTTCTTCACTTTTTGTTGCTGTCAAAAAGGGGGAGAAATTATTGTGTTTTCTATTTTGATTATTCTATTTGCAAGTATTTGACTTTGTGGTTGTTTGTGTTAAAATTTTTGAAAAACAAAAATATTTTTCTTTATGCCTCCTTATTTTAATGTACTCATGAATTCAGGGGGAGTTTAGGAGATAGGAGATTTGTTTAACTTGAAACCATACAAACAATAATTGTTTTGCCATCATCAAAAAGGGGGAGATTGTTAGAATAGTTGCTATTTGAATGCCTTTACATTTCTTGCAACTTGAATAGTTTTGATGATTTCAAAGATTATTGTTCAAATATGTAGTTATCTCCTAAAAATTTTAGAAGATTTGTATTTGCTCTTGTGTGTACTAACATTTCAGGAAAATCAGACTCCAGGCTACGATAACTTCAAATCAAATTCAACATGAGATACTTTGTTAATTTGAAGTTTGCATTTTTTCTTTGAATTAATTTTGAAAGGGAGTGATTGTAATTGAGTGAATAAAAAACATACACACACACATAAGGAGATCATAAAATTTTATACTGATCGTACTAGACGATATCCTATCGTACGGGACGATCGGACAGTTATCTCCTAGAGGGCACATGGAACGAATAGGAACTTGCTCGAAAATTTTTTTCTAAGTCCTATTCGTCCAGGACGAAATTAATTATCGTACCAGACGATTGGTTCTCTGGAAAATTTTTTTCCAGATGAATTTTATTATCGTACGTGGCGACTGATCCTCTAGAAAATTTTTGTACAGACGAAATTAAATATCGTCCAGGACGATCGGGTCTCTGGAAAATTTTCGTCCAAACGAAAATAAATTATCGTCCGTGGCGATTGGTCCTCTGAAATATTTTCGTCCAGACAAAGTAAATAATCGTCCAGGACGATCGGGTCTCTGGAAAATTTTCGTCCAGACGAACATATTCTCGTCCAAATGATTAACCGACTTAGAACAGTTTTCAGCAGTTTCTAGAACCGACCTTGTAATAACCGTTCGTACTGGACGAACCTCATTCGTACAGGACGATCATCTGTACGAAGACATTTCGTATACATAGTCAAATAGGATCGTTTAAGTAAAATCATCCAGGATGATCCATGATCGTACGGGACGATCCACTGCGTACAAAATTGAAAACTTGCAGTTTTTGGGCGGTTTTTCTTGTCTTTTATATAAAAGGTCCAAATTAGACTGCCACCCAATCTTTTTGTCAATTGATCTTCGTGCCTCTTGAGAGAATAGCTAAGGAGAGAGTGGAAGAGAGCATTCAAAGGAGGATTCCTACCACTGGAGCGAGAAGGCTTCACTTGGATTTCAAAGGTAAGAGTCTCTACTTGTGAATTTGGATTACTTCACTCTTTTCCTTCTTCCTTCTAGATTCTTGTGAGAAGATCAATCAAGGAGATCCGATTCTCTGCCGACACTTGGAGAGTGTGAATAGCCGATAGGTTCTCTGCCTACACTTGGAGAGTGTGAACAGCCGTAGGGTTCTCTGCCCACACTAGGAGAGTGTAAAAGGACGACGGTTCTCTGCCAACACTGGAGATTGTGTAAAAGGACGACGGTTCTCTGCAAACACTGGAGATTGTGTAAAAGGATGATGGTTCTCTGCCAACACTGGAGATTGTGTAAAAGGACGACGGTTCTCTGCCAGCACTGGAGATTGTGTAAAAGGACGACGGTTCTCTGTCGCGCCGGGTAGTGGTAAAAAGAGTGTGTTGTAAAGGCTTCTCCGCCTTGCTGTGGGTGCTAAAGGATAGTCACTATTGGTTTTAGTGCAATACTCAGAGGGTGCCTCTGAGGAGTGGATATAGGTCTGGTTATAGACCGAACCACTATAAATTTGGTGTCATTTACTTTATTGTTTTTACGTTTCCGCACTTTAAATTTCAGTTTTAACAACTCTGTGGTTGAAAAATATTTTTCTACAAACTTTAAAAGAAAATTTTATTTCGGTTCAATTTAATCTTCTTGGGAGATATCTTCAATATGCTCTTCCTCCAACCATGGCTCTTATGAAATACCAGATTCATCAAAAACATCATGTGTGGCTCTTATTAAAAAACCTATAGAATTTGCCAATATTAGAATATCCTAAAAAAATTCCTGCATGAGATTTAGGATCAAATTTTCCTAAAGAAGTTTTACCATTATTATGAATGAACATCTTATATCCAAAAACATATAAATGTGAAAGATTAGGTGTTTTCCCCTTAAGAAGTTCATAGGGTGTCTTGTTCAACTTCCATCAAATATTTAACCAACGTGACTCTAGCGCTTCGATCAAAATTTTATTCTTTCTTTCAATAACCCCATTCTACTGAGGGGTCCTACGTGTTGAAAAATGGTGATCAATTCCTTACTCTTTATAATAATTATAAAAATTTTCATTTTCAAAATCTACTCTATGATCACTTTGAATTGATAAAATTTCACACCATAGTTTCCTCTGAATTCAAGTTGAAAAGTTTCTAAATTTATCAAATGATTCACTCTTATTAGATAAGAATTTAACCTAAGTGAATCTTGAAAAATCTCAACAATTACATACCCAAACTTTACCTCCTAGACTTATAGTGCTAACCGGTCCAAAAAGATCAATGTGAATAATTTCTAGTGGTTTTCTAGTTCTAAGATCTTTAATTGAATGAAAGGAGGACTTCACCTATTTTCTTAATTAACATGCATCACATAGGTGATCCTTAGTGAAGTCTAGTTTGGATATTCCTCTAACTAATTCTTTCTAGGTAATCTTCCTAAGATTTTTCATACTTGTGTTACAAAGTCTTCTATACCATAACCATGGTTCATTAGTAACTATTTTGAGACAAAAAGTATTAGAAGATTTAATAAAATTTAAATCAAGCATGTATACATTTTGGTTTATTAAGCAGCTTGCAGGAAAAAATTTAACACTATAACTTTTATCCCAAAGCTGACTAATACTCAACAAGTTTTTCTTTAAGTCTTTAACCAATAACACATTCTTAATAAAGAAATTGTTCTTGTTGTCAATCATACATGTACATACCTTTTTTCTTGTGGTATTATCTCATAGTATCAGTTTTCCTCAATTCCTGACTTCCAACAATATTAATTATGTTATGTCTCTAATTATATACTTCGAACATCCTTTGGCTAGGTATCAAATGCTCTCACAAGGACTTATATGTTAGTATCTCTCCTCTTGATCTAACTGATCATGTTTTTCAACCATTAAACACAAGTTTGTGACTTCCTCCTCTTCTTCTATTTCAGAGGAATCTGATACCGAGTTTGCCTAGAATGCTCTATGTAGTCTTTTCTTATTCTTCCTAACATTAGTTTTCTCCTAAACTTTCTCCTTACTAGGATTAGATTTGAGGCTCGAGCAATTAAATTTAATATGTCCAGGTTTCCTGCATTCATAACAAATTATGTCATTAAAAACTTATGTATTTTTGTAGAATTTACCCTTATTCCATTGTTAACGTCTTCGTTGCTTTCTTTTTAGGAAACTTTTAAATAGCCTCATAATGAGTGCAATATCTTCTTCATCCTTAGTCTATGACTTATCACTTTCAAAGTCATCTACATTCAATGTAATGTTTTTCTCCTTCTACTTCTCACCTGCATTAATATGTCTTTGAGTCACTCCTTGCTCATAAGCAATCAGTGATCTAAGTAGATTATTAATAAAATAAATAATTAGGTCTTTTGATTCAGTTATGATAGTTATCTTTGCATCATAAGTGGTAGGTAAACAATATAAAATTTTATTAAATTTTTCAAAATTTGTTAGATCCCTACCTAAAGAAAGCAATGATGTAACTATTTGTATAAAATGAGTATACATATTAGTGATAGTTTCATTCAGTTTCATGTGAAAAAGTTTGTAGTCATGTAATAAAATGTTAAAACTGGGCTATTTCAATTCATTAAATCCTTCATATGTTATGCAAAGTCTATCTGAAATTTCCTTTATAGTTTTATAGGTTAAAATATACATATAGTCCTTAGATTTCAGGGCACAGAAAAATTGTCTAAGTATTTCACATTTAACTGAGCTAGTTCTTTTTTATCTACTATCCATTCAATAAATGGTGTTTCAGTCCTAATGAAATCAACAAGTCTAGTGGGTCTAGTATAACCTTCTTGTACTAAAATCAACATGCGATATTTAAGTGATTGTAGAAAGTAGACATAAAAGTTTTTCAAAAGTTTAAAGGAATGTTATAAAATAGTGGGGGTCTAGTGATCAAATATCCTTCAGGAGTATTACAGTTTTCAAAAATAGCCATGATCATTTTCAAAAAGTTATCTAAACATTAATTTTTAAAAATAGGCTCTAATACCACTTAAAATTTTGAATAGTTTATTAGACATACAACTATTCCATAACTAACTAAGAGGGGGTGAATTAGTAATTTAAAAATTATATTAGATTTTAGAAAACTGATATAAGATTTTTTAACATAATAATTAAATTTTTACAAAAATATTTTTTAACCATAATAAACTTAAATATATAAAAATAAAAATTTAGTAAAAAAGTAAAGATAGAAGAACACCAAATTTTATAGTGGTTTGGTCCAACTAGACCTATGTCCACTCCATGAATACTCCTTCTTTATGTATTACACTATATCAAAGTGACTCTCCTTTTACTCACATAGCAAGGTTGAGAAGCCGTTACAATAACCTCTCTTCCACCAACCCTAGCATGGCAGAGTACCAATGTCCTTTCTCACCCTCTTGGTGATGGTAGAGTACCAATGTCCTTTCTCATCCTCTAGGTGATGGTAGAGTACTTACCATTATCCTTTCTCACCATTCTGGTGATGTCAGAGTACTAACATCCTTTCTTACTCTCCTGGTGATAGTAGAGTACCAACATCTTTTTTTACCCTCCTAATGATGGTAGATTACAAGATCTACTCTTTAGATATTTTCTTAAGAGTCTTCAAAGTAGCAGGGTAGAGATTTGAAGAATACACAGAGATCCTCACCTTTGAGCAACCTTATGAACCCTTCATAATTTCTATTTACAAGATCTCTCAAACTTTACTCCCAAATACTCTCCCAAAACACTCTCTTTTTCACTCCCAAGAGAAAATTCACAGTAAGAAGAAAATTAATAGTTTTTAAGGATACTTATATATGAAAGATAAGAAAACCATGCAGAAAATTGAAAATTTCAAGTTGAACGTACTTGGATTGTTTACAATCACACTTTGTATGTATAAATAGTTTTAAAGCCATGTATAATCCTGCACGAACCTGATTTTGTACTCTATCAATTATATATACGAATTGACTTCGTACTATATGAACAGTTAAAATATGAACAAGTTTGTCTGGTATAATTTTGTACAAACTCATTTCATACAATGTGAATCTTTTATACGAACCATATATCATACAGTAAGAACTATTAATTCAAGTCATGGTTCATATGGTACGAACATGGACGAACTCATTTCATACTCTGGATATCATCTGTATGAATCCAATTTGGTATAGTATGAACAGTTCAACAAATGATGAGTTTGTATGGGATGAACTGGTAACCACCTTGTTTATACTATGGATGTTGTTAGTACAAACCCAATTTTGTATAGTACAAATAGTTCAAAAGGAAAATTTTCAAGTCATGATTTAATAACTTTGTTTTGGAAGAACTACCATGATAAATCGTCCAATATAATTTTAAAATCGTATAGTATTATTAGTTTTAAAAAACATTTTGACTCACTCCTCAAGTGCGTGTGTGCAAGGTTATCCAATTACAATCACACTCTCTTAGACTCAAGAAAAATAAAAAAAGTACTTACTTCATTATAAGAAACCCAAAAATAATATGTCTTGAAGTTTTTGTCAGTCTTGAGTATAATTTTTTTGAAATATTAATACCCACAAATAACACAAAGAAAATATATCTAATGTATATTGGGAGAAATAATAATCACAATAATAATATTTTGATATCATCAAAAACTTCACTTGATATAAAAGTATAGTCTTAAAATCTAAGTTGCAATATTATTATTTTAAGTCATTCCAAAATTTTAATTTTGAACCCATATCCAAACCTACTTGAGGAGAATAAGCACTTATAATATTAATAATCTTAGCATAAACAATAATCTTTTAAGCTATAATTCTATCTCAAATTATGCTAATTTTTATAATATTATCCTTCAAACTCTTATCTATAATCACACATACACCATTTTTAGTATGACTCCTCCCCGAATACCATAGTTTATATCCTAAACTATTAATCTCATTAGCCTTCTCTCTAACCCATTTAGTTTCCTGACTGCACATAATATTAATCTTCATAAGAATCATAATATCTATTAATTCCATTATTTTTCCTATAAGGGTGCCTATATTATTAATTCTTATCATAATTTTAATTTCATGGACAAACGTCTTTTTCCACATCCATCCTTGATGTGGGAATCCTTTCCTATTTAACACTATACTTGAGCGTCGGTGCAGCAGCCCTTGCACACCTGTCACTATATTCAGGCTATACAATGTGTTACTTCTTGGGGATTCCCTAGCATTAAAATAATTTTTTAAAGGATTTATGTCATGATTTTCATTAAGTTTTACGTTGGTTGTCGACTACCTAATGTAACCCTCCATTATTCAACATATTTTTAATGGTGTGAAAACTTAAATTCCTTATAATGAATGGAGTTATGAGGATAGAGAATTTGCTCAATAAAATTCTAAAGTTCTTAATTATTTTTTCTGTGCTTTGACATCTAAGGACTATATGCATGTATCTACCTATATTAAAAGGAAGGAAATATGAGATTGTTTATGCATTACATAGGAAGGAACTAGTGAAGTAAAATAGACCAGATTAAACATCTTATTGCATGATTATGAAACCTAGTGATTCAATATTAGAAATGTATACTTGGTTCGCACATATGGTGATATCCTTGTATGCATTGGGTAGGGAACTCTCTAATAATGAAAAATTTAATAAACTTTTTTTTTTGCCTACCAAGTGCATATGATGTTAAATTTACTACAATTTCAGAATCAAAAGATTTAAATATTTATTCTATTGATAATTTACTTGGGTCACTCATTGGCTATGAGCAATGCATGAGTCAAAGACTAAATGATGTAGGTAATAATAAGAATGAGAAGAATGTAGCTCTAAAAGTAAATGATTTAACAATGACAATTTTGTAGCAGAGGAGGATGATGAGATTACATTGATGACCCATTTGTTTAAAAGTTTCCTAAAGAGTAAGTAAATGCATCATCAATAACAATGGAGCAAAGCTAAAAGCAATAAAAATATAAAAGCATTATGTGACATAATATGTTTTGAATGTAGGAAACCAGGAGATCTCCAAATAGATTGTACCAGCTTGAAGACTCACCCAATCAAGGATAAGGGTAAAGAGAAGGCAAAAATCAAGAAGGGGAAGAATAGGACCAAAAAGCATTTTGGGCTGACTCTACCTCAGAATTATCTAAACCAGAAGCAAAGGAGGAAACAAACCTATTTCTTATGGCTAACAATAATCTTAATCAATCAGATCAAGAAGAGCTAGGTCAACTTTACTATGATGAATGGTTTATTATTTAAAATAAAATTTATGATTTGTATAGGAAATTAAAAAAGGTGTATGCTAACTTAAACACTAAATTTTTCATTGTGCAAAAAGAACATGCTTGTATGATAATTGAGCGTTCTACTTTAGATAATGATCATATGACTTTACCTGATATATATGATGCCTTAAAAAGAAGCATGTTGACCTAAATAATGCACATGAATCCTTAATGTCAAAGCATATTGAATTGGAAGGATCATTTAAAGAACTAAAAGCACTTCCATGTCAATTACATAGTAGTGAGCATGCATTGAATTTTGAAGTGGAAAGCCTTGAAAGTGCAAACAAATTCCTAAAAGCAAAGTCTATGCACTTCAAAATAATAAACCATCATGTATATTTGTACAATTGCATAACTCATTACAATATGCTTCATATACCCCTAAGAAGAGGTACCATAACCCACATAGATTACTGAATCCTTTTCATGGTGTTAGGTGTTACTCTTGTGACATGCTAGGTCACATAGCCCACAATTGTACTATCCACCATATGACATATATAGTATGGATTCCAAAACTAATTGCATCACAACATGCAAACATCTCATTTATTAATATATAAGGTGGAACCCAAACTCACTTGGGTTCCCAAATCTATTATTTAATGACTTTATAGGGAAGCTCTCATAAAATCTCTAGTGTGAGCATGTGGTAAATGGATATTGGATGCTAGAGGCACATGATTGGTGATTTGAAGTAGTTCATCACATTAGAGGCCATTGGAGGTAAGGTCACTGTAGGGAATAACACCACTAGGAAAGTGGATGGCTCAGGTATAATTGGCAATTATAGAAATTTTATAATTGAAAATATTTTATTAGTTGATGGTCTAAAGCATAACTTATTGAGTATTAGTCAATTGCATGACAAGGGTTTTGATATACAATTTTTCTATGCAAAATATATGATTAGCTTAAATGGAAAATTTGTCTTAGAAGGAAAAAAGTTAAGTAATGTTTATATAGTTGATTTGAACTGCATTGAACATTCTAATTCCTTATGTTGGAAAATGATAATTGATGAATCATGACTATGACATAAGAGACTATGCCAAACAAGCATGAAAACTCTTAGGAATATTTCTTAAAAAAACTACTAAGAGGCATACCTAAGTTAAACTTCACTAAGGATCACTTATGTGATGCCTGCCAATTAGAAAAATAGATAAAGTCATCATTCCATTCAATTAAGGGCATCAATATCTCTAAGCCTAGGAGGTAAGTTATATGGATTTGTAATCGTTGATTACTATTCTAGATTCACTTGTGTTAGATCCTATGATATAAAGTGAATCATTTGAGGATTTAGAACCTTCTCCACTTAGATAAAAAAAATAATTAGGTTGTAAAATTTTAACCATATATTGTAATCATTGTGGGGAATTTGAGAATGATAGGTTTAAATCCTTTTGGTAAAATATAGGATAGACTATAACTTTTTTGCCCCTAGGTCCCCTAAAAAAAAGGAATAATTAAGATAAAAAATAGGACTTTGGTATAAGTTACTAGGGCCATGCTAGCTGAATATTCTTTTCATAGATTCTTGTAGGGAGAAGAAGTAAACACTTCTTGTTATTTTTTGAATTCGGTTAATATTAGATCCAAATTAGATAAAATACCCTATGAAATCCTTAACGATGTTAAAAGTGCCTTTATATATGGGTTGATTAAAGAAGATGTGCATTTTGACAAACCCCTAGGTTTTGAGAACTCTAAATTTCCTTATTATGTATTCATACTAAATAAGGCTTTATATGGGTTGAAGAAAGCATCTAAAGTTTTATATGAAAGGTTAAGCACATTCCTTCTTGCTAGAGCTTTTATTAATGGTAGTGTAGAAAACACCCTATTCCTAAAGAAGGAAGGAGAAGACCTACTCATAGTTCAAATCAATATTGATGATATAATATTTGGATCTACAAATCAAAACTTTGTGATAAATTCTCAAAAACTATGACTGAGGAGTTTAAGTAAGCGTGATGGGAGAGCTAAACTATTTTATTGGATTTAGTGTAAAGCAGAAGGATGATGGAATTTTTATTAGTTAAATAAAATATATCAAGGACATCCTTAATAAATAAGAAATAGATAATTCTAAGGAAATAAATACTCCCATGAGCTCTATTGTTTAGTTAAATAAGGATCCAAAAAGAAAATCACTCCTTTACATGACCACTAGTAGACCTAATATCTTGTTTAGTGTTTATTTCAATGCTAGATTTCAAACTGATCCTAAAGAATCACACATGAGTGATGTTAAAAAAAATCTTAAATATCTTATATGAATCCAAAACTTAGGAATATATTATTCTAGACATAGCACCTCTTTTGAAATCATAGGCTATTCTGATTCAAATTTAATAGGTTGTAAAGTTTATTGGAAAAGTACTTTTGGAACTTGCCAATTCATAGAATAATCTTTAGTCTCCTGATCCAGTAGAAAATAAAACTCTATAGCCCTATCTATCGTAAAAGTAGAATATATAGCTGTTGGAAGTCACACATTGTCTCTCTTTTCAATCCTCATTATGTTCTCGTGCTCTATCAATTGTGGTTTCTTCTATTCATCTATTGTAGCTGTTAGGTTATATGTGCACTTTTCATGATTTTGGTGAGTTATTTTTCTTCTTTTTTCCTAAGGTCGTCTAGCCATATGTCTTTTTATTTACTTCTTGATGGCATTCACTCCCTCTGTGCTGAATCTATGGATTAATCCTCCTGTAGCCTTCGTTGGTCCAAGGAATGTCTTCTTTGATGGTAATGATAAATCATCTACCCCTAAATCTAAATCTTTTTGTGATGTACTAACGGGTGCCTCCTCTTTGGATGATCCATTTTATTTTATTTTTAAAGCTTCAATCAAGGGATTTTTAGATCTTTTATTTTTGATGATGATATTATGAATCTTTCCACTCCATATCAGTTTACTTTGGATGGGAAGTTTTTAATTTGTAGACCTAATTTAGATTTTATCAATTTCTTCTTTAGAAATTTTAAATTATTGGGTGTTTTCTTGATTGGTTTAATTGATTCTAGACACATTGCAATATAACTCTCTTATGATTTGGATTATAATCATGTTTTTTTCTATAATATCTTATTATATCAATATTTGTCAAATGTGATTATTGAAATGGATGACATATTTTGACATTAAAGAAGAATCTCCTATATTTCCTACATGGATTTCTTTTTTGAATTTACTTTTGCATTTTTTTTAATCCTCATGTTTTTCATGCTTTGAGATGGCTTTTTTCAAGCCCTAACCTCTAGATCAAGGACTTCTATGCCTTAGATTCTTATTGAATTGGATATCACTAAGATATTAAAATAGTTGCTATTTGCATGCTTTACATTTTTGCAACTTGTATAGTTTTGATAATTCCAAACATTATTGTTCAAATGTGTAGTTATCTTCTAACAATTTTAAAAGATTTGTATTTGCTCTTGTGTGTACAGACATTTCAAGAAAATCAAACTCCAGACTATGAAGACTTCAAATCAAATTCAACATGAGATACTTTGTGAATTTGAAGCTTGTACTTTTCTTTGAATTAAATTTGAAAGAGAGTGATTGTAATTGAGTGAATAAAAATATACACACACATAAAGAGATCATATAAAATTTATACTGATCGTACGGGACGATATCAGATCGTACGGAACGATCAGACAGTTATCTCCTATTGAGCACATAGAACGAATAGGAACTGGCTTGAAAAATTTTCTAAGTCCTATTCGTCCGGGATGAAATTAAATATCGTCAAGGACGATCTGGTCTCTGTAAAATTTTCGTCCAGACGAAATTAATTATCGTCAGAAAATGAGTTGCTCTCTGTAAAATTTTCGTCCGGGACGAAATTAAATATCGTCCAGGACGATCTGGTCTCTGTAAAATTTTCGTCCAGACAAAATTAATTATCGTCAGAAAATGAGTTGCTCTCTGTAAAATTTTTGTCCAGACAATATTAATTATCGTCAGAAAACGAGTTGCTCTCTATAAAATTAATTATAGTGCAATACTCAGAGGGTGCCTCTGGGGAGTGGATATAGGTCTGGTTATAGATCGAACCACTATAAATCTGGTGTCATTTACTTTATAGTTTTTTCGTTTCCGCATTTTATTTTTAATTTTTAAGAACTCTGTGGTTGAAAAACATTTTCTAGAAAAACTTAAAAGAAAAATTTTCATTTCGGTTCAACTTAAATTCAAAGAGGGATTAAAATTTTTAAAACTACCAATTCACCCCCCCTCTTAGTAGCCTTGGGACATTAACTTAGGCTTAACAACCTAATTACTAGACTCAACAAGTGGTATCAGAGCTCTGTTTCAAAATCATAAGTTTAAACTACTTTTTGATTAACGTAGATGGCTACATTCGGAAACCAAAATACACCTGAAGGTTACTCTATAACTAGACCTCCACTATTTGATAATATACCTTTTGATTTTTGGAAAACATGCATGTCTACTTTCTTACAGTCACTTGATTATCGTATGTGGATCCTAGTCCAGGAAGGTTACACAAAACAACCTAGATTAGTTGATGGAGTTAGGGTAGAAATACCTTTTGAAGATTGGACTATAGAAGAACGTGACTTAGCACAACTAAATGCCAAATATTTAAATAGCTTCTTTTGTGCTTTAAAATCTGAAGACTACATGCGGGTTTCCACTTGCAAAAGTGGAAAGGACATATGGGATAGACTTTGTATAACTTATGAAGGGACAAATGAGGTTAAGCAATCAAGACTCAATATCTTGTTACATGACTATGAATTGTTTCGCATGAAACCTAATGAATCTATTTCAGACATGTACATAAGATTCACACAAATTGTCACTTCTTTGCATGCACTTGGTAGGGAATTAACTTATGCTGAAATGGTTAATAAAATTCTTCGATGTTTACCTACTGCTTATGATTCTAAAATTATTATAATTACAGAGTCTAAAGATCTAAACATATATTCTGTTGATAATCTTCTTGGTTCACTCATTACTTATGAGCAAGGAGTAAGTCAAAGAAAGATTGATGCAGGTGAATCACAAAAGGAGAAGAATATTGCACTAAAGGTGGAAGAGTCAGAGAGTGAACACTCACAACCTGAGGATGAAGACAATATTGCATTGATGACTAGACAATTCAGAAGCTTTTTAAAGAGGAAGCAGAAGAGACGCCAACAATGGAATAGAGGTAAGTTTAACAGAAATGGCAAGGTTTCTAATGAAGTAATTTGTTATGAATGCAGGAAACCAGGTCATATAAAGACTGATTGCCCGAAACTCAAAGCCACTCCTAGCAAGGAGAAGGTAGAAGAGAAACCAATGGTAAAGAAGGGCAAGAAGAGGTTTCAAAGAGCTTTCTGGGCGGACTCAGCTTCAGATTCATCTGAGACTAAAAAAGAAGAAGAAGTCACCAACCTTTGCTTGATGGCAGATAATGTTGATCAATCAGATCAAGAAGAGGTATGTGACTTAACTTATGATGAATTATTTGAAGTTTCTGAAAACATGCATGATGCATATAGGAAAATGAAAAAGATGCATGCTAGTGTAAGTTTTGAATTGGAAGAGCTTAAGAAGGAACATGAAATCCTTAGGAAAGATCATGTATTAATAGATAACAACCACATGAAACTTCTTGATGAATATGATGACTTGAATAAGAATTTTGAGAATTTAAAATCATCCTATGCTGATCTTGAAAAAGAATTTAAAAATTTTAAGGATGAATCTGAGAGAAAAATATATCGAATCAATTATACAAATCGAATCTTGAAAGATATGAATTCATTCTATAAACTGACAATAAGAGCTCTTAAGGATAATAGGAAACCCCCTAAACTTGAAGATTTTACAAATCCTAAATATTATCCTGAATTCATGAAATCCCTTAGAAGACAATCATATGGAAGAAAACTTAGGAATATTTTTCCTAATGTTAAATGTAATAATTGTGGATTTTTGGGACATATATCTCACACCTGCACTTTAAAGATGAAAACTAATTTGGTGTGGAGAACTAAGATGCATAAACCTAGACATACCATACATGCATCTAATTATAAATTTCAAAAAGGTAAACCCAAACTTGTTTCGGTTCCCAGGTCTAACATTTGATGTTTTTGCAGGAGTGCTCTCACACAAGACCTCATGAGAGCATATGGTACATGGACAGCGGATGTTCAAAGCATATGACTGGAGATACTGCTCAATTCATAACGCTGGAAGCCAGGAGTGGAGGCAAGGTTACACTTGGAGATAATACTACAAAGAAAGTTATTAGATCAGGTATGATTGAAAATTTGAAAAACTTTTTCATAGACAATGTGTTATTAGTTGAAGGCTTAAAACATAATTTGTTAAGCATAAGTCAGCTATGTGATAAGGGCTATAATGTAAAATTTTTACCTACTAGCTGCATAATAAGCCTAAATGGGAAAAATATTTTAAATGGAAAATGGATAAATAATATTTACATGCTAGATTTAAATTGTATTCAATCTCCAACTGCTTTTTGTTTGAAAACTATTTCTGATGAATCATGGCTTTGGCATAGGAGACTTTGTTATTCTAGTATGAAAAACCTTAGGAGAATTACCCAAAAGAACTTAGTGAGAGGTATACCAAAACTAGACTTTACTAAGGACCACCTTTGTGATGCATGTCAATTAGGAAAACAAGTGAAGTCCTCTTTTAAGTCTAATAAGGATCTTAGAACTAGTAAACCATTGGAAATTCTTCACATGGATCTTTTTGGACCTGTAGGAACTGTAAGTCTAGGAGGGAAGGTATACGGATTTGTTATAGTGGATGATTTCTCAAGATTCACTTGGGTTAGATTTCTTTTTCATAAGAGTGAATCATTTGAGGAATTCAGAAATTTTTCTACTTGTATTCAAAGGAAACTAGGGAGTGAAATAATTTCTATACAAAGTGATCATGGAGGAGAATTTGAAAATGAAAGATTTGAAAATTTCTGTAAAGAAAAAGGGATTGATCACAATTTTTCTGCACCTAGAACCCCTCAACAAAATGGGGTAGTTGAAAGGAAAAATAGAACATTAATAGAAGCCGCCCGAGCAATATTGGCAGAATACTCACTTCCTAGATATTTTTGGGCTGAGGCGGTTAGCACTGCATGCTATGTTCTGAATAGGGTGAATGTGATATCAAATTTGAATAAAATACCCTATGAGTTGCTAAAAGGTAGAACACCTAATTTGTCTCATTTGCATGTATTTGGTTGCAAGGTGTTCATTCATAATAATAGAAAATCTGTCTTAGGAAAATTTGATCCAAAATCAGATGAAGGAATTTTTGTTGGATATTCAAGTGTTGGAAAATCTTATAGGGTATTCAACAAAAGAAGTTTAGTCATTGAAGAAACCACACATGTTGTATTTGATGAATCTGGAAATTTGGAAGAGCCAAATGTTGTTGAAGATGAGAGTGAAGAAAACTCCCAAAAGATTGATATAATAAATTTGGAAGAAAATGTGGAATAAAATTTGGAAAGAGAAAACCCTTTGCCTAGAGATTTGAGATTTTCTAAAAATCACCCAAGGGAATTGATTATAGGTGAACCGAGTGAGGGTGTTAAAAATAGGCGTGGATTAAACAAGGAAGTCAATCATTCAGCCTTTATTTCAACTATTGAACCCACTAACATTGATCAAGCACTTTCTGATGAATTTTGGATATTGGCCACGCAAGAAGAGCTGAATCAATTTGTAAGAAATAAAGTTTGGGAATTAACTTCAAGGCCAAAAGATCAAAGTGTTGTTGGAACCAAGTGGGTGTTCAAAAATAAAATGAATGACTCAGGAGTTGTCATTAGAAATAAGGCTAGATTAGTTGGTAAGGGGTATAATCAAATTGAAGGAATTGATTTTGAGGAGACTTTTGCCCCTGTAGCTAGACTTGAAGCAATTATAGTTTTACTTGCCTTTGCTTATTTTAAAGGTTTTAAATTGTTTCAAATGGATGTCAAGAGTGCCTTTTTAAATGGGGTAATTGAGGAAGATGTTTTTGTAGAATAACCTCCATGTTTTGAAAATTCTAAATACCCAAATCATATTTTCAAGTTAAAAAAGGCATTATATGGATTGAAACAGGCACCTAGGTCTTGGTATGAGAGGTTGAGCACCTTCCTACTTGAAAGATCTTTTGAAAAAGGAAGTGTGGATACAACTCTCTTTTTAAAGAAATTTAGAAAGAATATACTCATTGTTCAAATTTATATGGATGACATCATCTTTGGATCTTCAAATAAAAATCTTTGTGATGATTTTTCTAAAATAATGAGTATTGAATTTGAAATGAGTATAATGGGAGATTTAAATTACTTTCTAGGATTTAGCATTAAGCAACTTGTGGAAGGTACATTTCTTAGTCAAACTAAATATATTAAGGACATCCTCAAAAAATATGAAATGGACAATGCTAAACCTGTTAGTACACCAATAAGTTCCTCAGTTCAGTTGGATAAGGACCTTAAGGAAAAATCTGTTGATCAAAAGAAATTTAGAGGGATAATTGGATCTTTACTTTACTTGACTGCTAGCCGACCAGATATTATTTTCAGTGTTTGTTTATGTGCTAGATTTCAATCAGATCCAAAAGAATCACATTTGACAGCAGTGAAAAGGATTTTAAGATATTTACTAGGAACTCAAAACTTAGGGATTTGGTATCCTAAGTTTATCTCTTCATTTGAAATTATTGGTTACTCAGATTCTGACTTTGCAGGCTGTAGAGTAGATAGGAAAATCACTTCTGGAACATGTCAATTCATTGGAAATTCATTAGTTTCATGGTCTAGTAGAAAACAAAATTTAGTGGCACTATCTACTGCAGAAGCAGAATACATTGCATTAGGAAGTTGTGTGACATAAGTACTTTGGTTAAAACAACAGTTGATTGATTTAAGATTAACTATAAGCACTATTCCAATTTATTGTGACAATACTAGTGCTATCTGCATTTCCAAAAATCCTATTCAATATTCTAGAACCAAACACATTGACATAAGACATCATTTCATAAGGGATCATGTATCCAAGGGAGAAATTGAACTTACTCATGTTTCAACTGAAAATCAACTTGCAGACTTTTTTACAAAACCTTTAGCCTTTGATACCTTCAATACATTAAGAACAAGGCTTGATGTTATTGATTTGAATGGTTAAATAGAAATGTTTTTGCAACATTGATATTTATGTTTTCTTAGTTTATTTGTTTTAATTTGTGTTTGCTTTAGTGTTTGTTCTAGTGTTTGTTCTAGTTGTGTTTATTTGTCCTTGTTTTAAACTTTAGTGTATTTTCTGTTGTATTGATATTATGAAATGATCCTGTAATCCTTTTCATAAATATCAATATATGTTGTAGTTAATTTTGCTTTTGGATTGTTTTTGAAATGTGTTTAGTTCTTATGAATTTCATCAGTCTTTTTAATCCTAATTGTGCTTAAATTAGATTATGATTTGAGATTAATTTTATTAGAAAATCTTGTCTTTCTAAGTTTAAAATTTGTATATAACTTGTCATAATTAGAATTTTTAATCTCATGTCTATTCATTTAGACTACATAAAAGTTAATATTATTATTGCAATTTAGATGTTTTCTTATTTTGTATTTCTTTGCTCAAGTGATATTTATGCACTTAGAAAAATTTGAAATTTTAGATCATTGATCTTGGAAAGAATTGGTTTCAATTACTCTTGAAAATTGTATAAAGAGTACAAAATCAAAAGGAATGCACAAATGTTCGCAAATATGAAAAAGAGGCACAAAATTCGTCCAATGTCAAAAGATGCACAAAAATGTGCCAAAAATTTGAAAAAGATGCGCAAAGCGCCACATGTGGTAATTCTCTTCTTTCCAAATTCTTTCAATCTCTTAATTCAAATTGATCTTATGTTTATTTATATTCTATTGAACTTTAAAATATAGAATTTTTATTCATCTCTCTTGTAATAATTGTTTATATTCAAATGTCTAAATTGAATCATGTTTTTGATAAATTCTTCTTACTTACAATGTTATATCACTTCTTAAATTCTATGAATTTCGATGATTTACCTAATGTTATTAGTTTTAGATTGCATACCTTATATCAATCACCATTTAGATTAAATTTTCTAATGAATTTCATATAATTACTTACATTTCTTGTCTATTTCTTCTTCACTTTTTGTTGTTGTAAAAAAGGGGGAGAAATTATTGTGTTTGTATGTTTTATTTGCATTTTGATTTTTTGTATGACTTTGTGTCTATGACTTGTGTTATTTTGTTTGTGTTTGTATGTTTTGTTTGTTTTGTTTGTATTTTGATTTTGTGTATGACTTTGTGTCTATGGCTTGTGTTATTTTGTTAAATTTTTTTTTGAAAAACAAAAATATTGTTCTATGCTTCAAAATGCCTCCTTATTTTCATGTATTCATCAATTCAGGGGGAGTTAAGGAGATTTGTTTAAATTGAAATCATACAAACAATAATTGTTTTGCCATCATAAAAAAGGGGGAGATTGTTAAAATAGTTGCTATTTGCATGCTTTACATTTTTGCAACTTGTATAGTTTTGATGATTCCAAACATTATTGTTCAAATGTGTAGTTATCTTCTAACAATTTTAGAAGATTTGTATTTGCTCTTGTGTGTACTAACATTTCAGGAAAATCAAACTCCAGACTACGAAGACTTCAAATCAAATTCAACATGAGATACTTTGTGAATTTGAAGCTTGTACTTTTCTTCGAATTAAATTTGAAAGGGAGTGATTGTAATTGAGTGAATAAAAATATACACACACACACATAAAGAGATCATATAAAATTTATACTGACCGTACGGGACAATATCAGATCGTACGGGACGATCAGATAGTTATCTCCTATTGAGCACATAGAACGAATAGGAACTGGCTTGAAAAATTTTCTAAGTCCTATTTGTCCGGGACGAAATTAAATATCGTCCAGGACGATCTGGTCCCTGTAAAATTTTCGTCCAGACAAAATTAATTATCGTAAGAAAACGAGTTGCTCTCTGTAAAATTTTTGTCCGGAACAAAATTAAATATCATCCAGGACGATCTACTCTGTAAAACTTTCGTCCAGACGAAATTAATTATCGTCAGAAAATGAGTTGCTCTCTATGAAATTTTTGTTCAGACGAAATTAATTATCATCCAGGACGATCTGATCTCTGTAAAATTTTTGTCCAGACGAAATTAATTATTGTCAGAAAACGAGTTGCTCTCTGTAAAATTTTCGTCCAGTCAAAATTAATTATCATCCAGGACAATTTGGTCTCTATAAAAATTTCGTCCAGACGAATCAATTTTCATCCAGACGATTAACCGACTTAGAACGGTTTTCAGCAGTTTTCTAGAACGACCTAGTAATAACCGTTCGTACCGGATGAACTTAGTTCGTACGGGACGATCAGCGTGTACGAAGACATTTCGTACACATATACAAATAGGGTCATTTCAAAGCGTTTAAGTAAAATCATCCAGGACGATCCACGATCGTACAGGACGATCCACTGCGTACAGAATTGAAAATTTGTAGTTTTTGGGCGGTTTTTCTTATCTTTTGAATAAATAGTCCAAATTTGACTGCCATCAAATCTTTTTGTCATTTGATCTTCGTGCCTCTTGAGAGAATAGCTAAGGAGGGAGTGTGAGAGTGCATTCAAAGGTGGATTCCTACCACTGGAGCGTGAAGGCTTCACTTGGAGTTCAAAGGTAAGAATCTCTACTTATGAATTGGGATTACTTCACTCTTTTCCTTCTTCCTTCTAGATTTCTTGTGAGAAGATCTGTCAAGGAGATCCGGTTCGCTGCCGACACTTGGAGAGTGTGAATAGCCGAAAGGGTCGCTTCCTACACTTGGAGAGTGTGAACAGCTGTAAGGTTCTCTGCCCACACTAGGAGAGTGTGAAAGGACGGAAGGGTTCTCTGCCCACACTAGGAGAGTGTGAAAGGACAGACGGTTCTCTACCAACACTGGGGATTGTGTAAAAGGATGACGGTTCTCTGCCGCACCGGGTAGTGGTGAAAAGAGTGTGTTGTAAAGACTTCTCTGCCTTACTGTGGGTGCAAAAGGAGAGTCACTACTGGTATTAGTGCAATACTCAGAGGGTGCCTCTGGGGAGTGGATGTAGGTCTGGTTATAGACCAAAACACTATTAATCTGGTGTCATTTACTTTACAGTTTTTACGTTTCCGCATTTTTTTTTAATTTTTAAGAACTCTGTGGTTGAAAAACATTTTCTAGAAAAACTTAAAAGAAAAATTTTCATTTCGGTTCAACTTAAATTCAAAGAGGGATTAAAATTTTTATAACTACCAATTCACCCCCCCTCTTGGTAGCCTTGGGACATTAACTTAGGCTTAACAACCTAATTACTAGACTCAACATAAGAAGCATCGAAAAGGCATTTGCCTTAGTTCTAAAAAATCATGTTATTTTCAGAAAATTGAATTTAAAAATGTCCCAAATTTTTCTATACATTGCAAAGTTTATGGCCATTCCATTAATGGTTGTTTTGTGGCCAATCCTCATATTAGGAAGAATAATATGGCTTCTAAACCCATGGTTAAACCATTTATTGTGGAACCTTTTGTTTTTTTTTTTTGAAAGAAAATGCTCAATGCATTAAAATAAGAAACTATTTTAAACTTCTCAAAGGAAATCTAAAGCCTCAAATTCCTCCATCAAAAGCAACAAGAAAGAAGAAGGAATATCTACGTCACTAAGGTCTTTCCATATAAAACTATTCACTAAATCAAAATTAACACAATAGTCTGCTAATTTATTACAACTTCTAGTAGAAAAATTAAAAGCAACTTGATGAAAATCTTGAATGAACGACAAATCTTCTTCAATCCTTTCTTTATTATTCAATTTCTTCAAAGAATGTTGAAGTAATCTGATTATATTGACATTATCTCCTTCTATGATAACTCCATGTTCTTCCAACATCCATTCTTGAATAACATTTTTCAAAGCACAAACTGTCAAAAGTTCTAACTGTACTATATCCTAATGCAAATAATTAATGCCAAAAGCAAGCATAAATCTTCCTTTATGATCTCTAAAAGCTCCACTTATCCCTGCCTTAATATTTCTTAATAAAGAAGCATCAATGTTAACCTTTATCCATCCTGGTGGAGGGGGATGCCAAGAAGAAGGCAGCTTATGCTGGTTGGCATTTGTCTGAATGCTGGTGGAACCTTTTGTTAATGGAGATCTTATTATTATTCATGAGAATGAGCATGTTATTATGGAGGATCCTTAGGCATGTGGTGATGATTGGAAATCCCAATATGGAAGAAGAGAATATGATTGAGGGCAACAATAAAGTTGATAACACTGAGGGTACCGATTTTGGTGAGGGTCTTCATTTAGGTGACTCAGCTGTGCAAGTGTTTTTTTTTTAAAAGAAATGCATATGCATTAAAATCCAAATAAAACTTGAAATACAAGCTACTCAAGTAATCCCTAAAGAATCACATTACTCCTTCAAACATAACAAGAATGAGGGAGGAATCTCTTCAAAGCTAAAATCATCCCAAATAAAGGATTTCTGTAAACCCAAATTAGCACAAACATTCACTAATTTGTTACAATCTCTATTGGAAAAAGAAAACAAAACTTGTTTGAAATCTTGCAGGAAAGCCAAATTATCATCAATTATTTTACTAACCTTCAAAGTCTTCATTGCCAAATGCAGAATCCTTAAGATATTGAAGTTATCCCCTTCAACAATAACTTCTTGAGCTTCAATCATCCAATCCTGAATGATATTTTTCAAGTATAAGACTGCCAACAATTCCACTTGTGCAATGTCCTAATGCAAAAGATGAGCTCCAAAAGCTAATAAAAATCTCCCTTTATCATCCCTTGCCACACCTCCAAATCCAGCCACATTATTGTTCAGAAGAGATGCATCTACATTTATTTTTATCCACCCAGTTGGAGGAGGATGGCAAGAACAAAACAACTTACGCTGGTTGACATCCCAGTTTTTTGGATAAAAGTTAATAAAGTTGCACATTGTAGCAGTAGAAACTGTATTTGCAGCCAATGTATTAACCGAGTCTTCAATGCCTTCATGAATCAATTTACATCTGCTTTTCCACACTAACCAAGCAGTTGTACAATATATATTAGCAATGAAAGATTTCTTACCAACAAACTTATTTAATCCTTCCAAAAAGACTTAAAGACTAGCAAAAAAAGGAACTTGAAATCCCCAGCTATTGAGAAGAGAAATTACCGTTCAAAACTTTGAGCATTTCCCTACAATATGGCAGCCATTCTCTTCTTCTTCATATCCTCTCGGGCAGCCTGAGTAATTACTCAGTTTTATTCTAAATAAAAACTCATTAGACGGAAGAGCATCATTACAAAGCCTCCACCAAAAGAGTTCAATATTCGGTCTCAACTTTAATTTTTTCATCCAATTCTAGTGAGCAATTTCACCACTATGTTCCGTTACTGCTTCAAAGGCCAAGGCAGTAATAGATTTCACATAAAATTTTGATTTTAGCTCCATATGATCATTCCTCCTACTGGCATGAATAGGAATTTGGATTATAAGTTTTACCAGCTGCTCCCCAAAGACTAGTTGTAGTTAATCAATATTCCACTATCCTTCCGATATGAAGGAGCTAAGATTGAATTACGTTGTTTCCATACATTTAACAAAAGTTGTCCATTTTGCTAAGCATTTGTCTAATATCCATGAATCAAACATCCAATTGATAGAATTACCATTAGAAACATTCCATCTAACAATGTTTCTAAGATAATTAGCTCCCATAGTAATGATCTTCCATGTTGGAGAATAATCTTTTTTCACTGGTAGCATCCAAACATCTCCTCCATATTTGGCTCTCTGGATTTGGTTCAGCAAAGCTCCTGGATTCATGCAGAAATTCCATGCCAATTTTTCCCGTAGTGGTCCTACTTTGGAAACTACCGAGAACAAGCCACGACCACCTTCATTCTTTGGTTGTAAAGACTATCCCAAGAAGCATAATGCAATCCTGCACTTCCATCATTCTTATTCCACAATAATCCTCTACACATTTTATCAAATTCTTTAAGAATACCCAAAGGAACTAAAGCAAGAGAAGATAAAAACATGGGTAATGAGAGGAATGCAGATTTTACTAACACCAATTTTCCTTCCATAGAAATGAACTTTTTCCCCCAAATGTTCAATCTATTAGCAGCAACTTCTATAAGCTTCATGAAGTCCGAAGCCACCAATCTCCTCAAGGTCATCTTCACACCAAGGTAATTCATCTCCTTAACCACCTTGAATTTGAGAAGTTTTGAATTTTTTTTCTTTATAACATGGTTAGTATGTTTTCCAAAGAGAATCATGGACTTTGAATGATTAACCTTCTGACCCGACCATTTACAATAGTAGGATATGATATTCTTCTACTCCTTTATCTCTTTAGTCTTGGCTTCTGAGAAGATTAAAATATCATTAGCATAGAGTAAGTGAGATACTCTAGGAACCTTGGGAGAAAAAGAAATCCCCATATTCCCTTTTCTTAGAAATAATGCATCTGATAGGATTTGGGAGAATAAAATAAATAAATATGGCAATAAAGGACAGCCTTGTCTAAATCCACACTTCCCTTCTATCCAATCAGTTTTCCATCCATATTTCTATTATTTGTAATTATATTACCCAAACCAAGAGATTTAAGCTCTTTAATAAAATTAACTTTCTTTCTAGAGGAAAGACTTCCAATCACAGCTTTGTTAGAGTCTGAATTCTCCTTATCCATCACCTGATTTATTTCGGGCTTTTTAACACACGTAGCCTCAAAGTAAGCCATATTACTCATATCATTTTCTACAATTTCACCTTCTTTAGCACATCCATCCTCTTGAGTCCCCACAACTTCAGAAGCTCTTATTTCATCCAAACAAGCTAATATATCAAATTTATTGATAATTTTAAGAGTAGAATCAACTCTTGTTACCTCCTCCCAATGTTCTTTTGGAAAAATAGATAAAGGAACCACGGCAATACCTTCCTTTGTAGCTTCTCCCAGCACACCAATATTTTCTGAATCAGTTGATTTAGCTCCCAAAATAGCTGTGCATGTGTTGGAGGGAAGATTTATTGAAGAATACAAATAAGGAATGGTTAGCACTTTGATCAATCATGATAATGAGTGTAACATTAAGATTAAGGGAGATTTCTCCAATCAATCTAATGGTGATCATAATATAGAATCTTAGGAAAATTATGCTCTAAAATAAATCAATGGTAATAATTATGGAATTTTTACTGATCATGTTTCAAATAATATAAGTTTGTCCCTTAAGATTAGGGATAAGGTCATGGAGGAGGGGGAAATATATTCTCATGATTCTCTATCCCCTAAGGGTATTGTAAACAGTAATATTAATACCTCTATGTCATCTCCTAATGGTAATGTTAAAAATACTGTGGAAGGTTTCAAAATAGTTTCCAAAAAGAAAAGCAAGAATGATAGAAGAAAACTACTTACACCCTGAGGGTCACTCGAGCTTATAATGCCTCATCCATTAATGGTTAAAGCTCTTGTGTGGAATATTAGGAGTGTGGGGGATTATTTGTCTAAGGATATAGTTAAGAACTTATATAGGATCAATGATTTACATCTACTTATTTTAATCGAGCCTTTAATTTATGATTATAAGTTGGTTTTTATCATTAAAAACCTTGGTTTTGATTTGGCATTTGGTAATTGTTCTAATAAAATTTGTATTTTTAGAAGCATTTTATGTTTTTAGATATAATTATGAATCATCCTCAAATGGTTCATACTTATATAAATGTTTTTCAGTTTTCTTGTTATGCCTCTTTTATTTATGCTTCTTGTTCTAAATTGGGCAAAATGATTTTATGGAAACAACTCACTAATTTCTCTTCGACTATTAAATCTCCTTTGTTAACTTGTGGGGATTTTATTACTGTTACCAATGTTTTTGAAAGAGTGGGAGATTAACTCCCCTAACTTTTATGCTATGGAAAACTTCAATGATATTTTGCGGCAAAGATTGGATCATCTTGTTTTTAATGATTTGGATCCCATCTCTAATCTGATGACCCACATTTCTAATTTAACAAAAACTTTATATAATCATTCCCCTTTACTGTTAAGTATTCCTATGAATAGTAGAAATATTTATCTACCATTTAGATTTCAAAATATGTGACTCCTTGATAATACTTTTCTCAATGTTTTACAAAGTAACTGGCAAGCCCCCAATTTTCCATTTGATAATGTTTGGGGTATAACTAAATTATGGTTTAAACTTAAGAGATTTAAATAAAAATTATCTTGGTGGAAGAAATTTATTTTTAAGAATATCATTACTAGTAATTTGGTGGTAGAAAAGACTAGATAATGCTGATAATAATTATATGCAAGATTCGTTTGCTGAGAATTTGTCTGCTCTCAATGAAGCTAAAACCCCTCTCATCAAACTTCAAGAAAAAGAAGAGGCGTATTCGAGATAAAAAGTGTTGATTCCTTATAGGTTGTTAAACCTAAGCTATTGTCCCAAGGCTAACCAAGAGGGGGGGGGGGGGGGGGGTGAATTGGTGATTTAAAATTTCTCTTGGATTTTTGATAGAAAACCATTTTAATTAAATTCTGAAAATGAATATCTTTTTGAAAAATCTTTTCAACTGCAATAATAGAATTGTAGAAAATAAATGCAAAAAATAAAAGTCACAAAGATTTATAGTGGTTCAGTCAAACATGACCTACATCCACTCCTTGAAGACTCCCTATTCTGGTATTGCACTATTACCAATCCCCGGTGAGGCAGAGAACTATCATCCTTTCATACTCTCTAAGTGTCGACAGAGTACCGTCATCTGTTCACAAGTGTCGGCAGAGTACTATCATTTATTCACACCCTCCAAGTGTCAGCAGAGTATCGAATCCTCTTCAAAGATATTCTCACAAGCAACTAGAAAGAAGAAAGGAAGAGTGATCACCAAAAATACAAAGAGATCATTACCTTTGAGTAACTTTATGAGCCCTTCACACTCCAATTACAAGAAATCTTTCTTAAACACTCTCCCATACTCTGTCTTTCACTTGATCTTGAAAATTCATGAAGAAGGATTCTTTACATGTCAGTTTTAAAGGACCTTTTATATGAAAGATACAAAAAACCATCCAGTAAATTGAAATTTTATGTTTTGAGCATTTATGATCGTATAGTACGATTGTATGTTCATATGTACGAATAGTTCAAAAACTGTTGCATACGAACCTTTTGTCAATCTGTACAAAATGACTTCGCTTATGATGATTGTCTAGTATGAATCCAGTTCGTACTATATGAATAATTAGAAAATTTTTCATCTTCGTCGGGATGAAGAGAGACCCCACATTTTGTACTCTGGATGACGTACATACGATGGCAACATCGTACGGTATGATTAGTTCATAAATTTTAAAGTTTGTCTGGATGAAAAGGGACTTGTCTGATTCATACTCTGGATGGCATATGTACGATTATGATATTGTATGGTATGATCCATTCAAAAAATTCTCAAGTTCATTTGGACAAAAAGGGACCCATCCAATTCATACTTTGGATATCATACGTATGATGACGATATCGTACAATACGATCCATTCAAAAAATTCTGAAGTTCATTTGGTTGAAAAGGGAGTCGCCCAATTAATACTCTGGATGGCATACATTCGATGACAACATCGTACAGTACGATCAGTTTAGAAAAACTTTTGAGTACATTGGGATGAAAACGGATCTCACATTTTTGTACTCTAGACATCGTACGTACGAAGTATGCTTCTTACAATATGGTCCACACTTAGAAAAATTTTCTACCTGCAGTTTATTTATCTGCTCGAAGGAAAAAATAACTAAACATTTCATCCCGTATGAAATGAGTTCGTACAGTACGATTAGTTTAAAAAATTACAATTTTAAACACTCCCCCAATATGAGAGTGAACAGTTACTCAATTACAATCACACTCTCTTTGATTTAATAAAATTAAAAATATAAACTTCATTTATAATAAATCATAATCTAATCTGATTTATAGTCTTCAACAATCTGGAATATGATTTCCTTGAAATGTTAGTACACAAATAATAAAACAATATTTTCAAAATATGTTAGGAGAAATTGTAATCAAAATAATAATATATGAGAATCATCAAAAATATACATGTTGCAAGAATATTAACAATTGACAAACTAAGTTGCAAATATATCAACAATCTCCCCCTTTTTGATGATGTCAAAACAATTATTGTTTGAGTTAACATGTATACCCTAAATTTCTCCTTAGCTCCTCCTAAAAGAATAAGCAAGTGAATACTGAGAAATTCCATGAAGATCACACATTTGTTTTTAAAACAAACAACAAATACAAATACATGAAACACAAAAATAAAATATAAACACAAGAAATCATAAAAGAGAAACAACACAAAATAATATTAGTCCCCCTTTTGACAACAATAAAAAGGAAAAAAATTAGGTTGAAATGAAAGAAGTCATATGAGAAATCTTAATAATTGATCTTGAAAGAGATTGAAATAGAATTGCAATAACAAAAATAATTACTATTAGATGAAAAAGAAGGATTCATAAGATTTAAATTAAAGCATAACTTATATAAGAAAACGATTGGTCAAGGTCATGAAGTATTCTTGACAATTAGATAATGAGAATTATTACAAAAGTGATGAAATGAATATTAGTTAATTTCAATTTTAAAAAATAAAATATAATTGAAAATTATATTGATTTGAAATAAAGATTAAACGATGGAGGAAATAATATATTCAATTGGTGACATTGCGTAGCTTTTCAAATATTTATAACACACTTTGTGCATCTTTTTCTATTTAGGCTAATTTTATGCCTCTTTTTTATTTTGCAAACTATTGCGCATTCTTTTGATTTTTGTACACATTGTACATTTCCTTTTGATAAATATTTTTTTAATTAATCTTTCCAAAATCAATAATCTAAAATTAAATTCTCTAATTACAAAGATAATTATATTAAAGAGAGAAATAAAAAGTAATAAGACTTCAAAATTGCAATAATAATATTCAAATTTTATTTTCCCAAAAAAGAACATGAGATTAATATCCTTAACTTGATCGAGTATAAGTTAACTTAAATTTTTGAAAAATTAGATTTTATAACAAAATTAATTTTGTAATGCAAGTTAATTTATAACACTTTTAGTCAATTAAAATAGGATTATTATATAGGCAAACTCAAATAAAAAAAAAACTAATCAAAATAAGACACATTTTTTATTGATATCAAATAAAGATCGGATATATTAAGACTATTGATATCAAACATCAAAACATAAAAACAACACAACATCACATAAATTTAAACAAAGACAAGTACAACAGAAAGATAAAAACACTGAAATCATCACATCTGGAATGAACTAGCAACAACAACTATAAAGAAATACAACTAAAACTCTGAAGATCCCTGGTCTGGAGGAGGAGGCTGGATAAATACTGAGAAATTGCTATTCATCATAGCTATATTTATGTTCACCGAGTCAAACTGACGTTGGATCCACCCCATGTCTTATTGGTACTGTGTATCCTATTGGTTTAAGTGAGTCTAAATTTGATCAAAATGTTGATCAAAGTGACTCTCCATCTGATCAAAATGCTAGACCATCTCCTAAAAGTCATGTCCCTGAGTAGGTGCAGGTACTCCCCCTTCTTTCTTAGTATCCTCACTAGAATGCTCATTCCTCCCAAAAAGAGTTCGAAAAGAGGCATCAATGATGTAGATTGACACTTCAGTGGGAACATCAGGATGAACTATGTTGTAGTTCTTTTCTAAGATGTAGGTCACTAAATATCCTAGAGCAATATTTTTCTTTCTCCTATGAGAAGGAAACCCAATTTTAGAAAGATTATGTATGTAATCTAGAATGAGTTGGGCTTCATCAATTGGTTATCAAGTCATGATCAAATAGGTTATAGTGGATAGAAGATGAGTCATGTTTATGTGATCACCAATTTTAGGAATTATTAAGGTTCTTAAAACATGCTGGATGATCCTAGCATTTTGATTTAAAGTATAGACTCTAGCCAAGTGTCTAACTTGTGTAACCCCTCTAAGAGTTTTGTTTATTTCAGGCCAATTATAGTAAGATTTAGAGGTCATAGTGTGTGCTCTAGTCCCTTGAGTCCTTAGGCATAGAAAAGTTCCTAGATCTTCCTTAGTGATTTCTACCCATTTCTTTTAGACATATGATTTTATCCTACTCTCATCCTCACTAAAAATTATATTTGCTTTGAAGTAGTGAAAGGTCTCTTTATGATAAGCATGGATCAAAGTCAAAATGAAGGCAAATTGGGTTGAGGCAAAGAGAGCTATTTCTTGAAAGTGGATATTGTCTTGAATCCGTAGTCTAGAGGGAGTGATTTTGGAAGCTATAAACCTGAAGAAGGTATCCTCATTACTTCTATATAGAAAGTTTTCATCCTCACTCCTGGAAGACGAACCCATAGAAAATCTAACACGTTTGCTAGAACTAGCCATTCCTAGATTGAGAAGGATTCAAAGAAGATGTTCGAGTGAATGAAAATAAATTCTAAAGCACTCATATTTAATGAAAAAATGACCATTCCTATAGTACGATAATGGATTTATATGTATGATCTTTGGGATCATACGTGACAAAAAAAGTTTGTCATGGACGAACAATAATATCCAAAATGAAATGACTTTTCATAATCACATAATTTACGAAGCATCCTTTAGTACAGGCTTTTTGACCATTCAATCATGTAGACGAATATATGTTTATCTAGGACGATTGATTATTTAAGATCATTTTAATGACAGTTAGATTTGTCCCCCACAGAGAATGATACGTGGTTCGTATATATGAAATATAATTTTATACGTATGATCAGTTATGATAACTGATTCTACCCGAATAACCATCCACGTGCATACAGACAAAAGTATACATATCGTACGGGACGATGATGGCATCATACAATATGATATATATATATATATATATATATATATGAGAAAGTCTAAATTTTCTTCCAATCACTTCTAAAACAACAAACATGCTATAGAATTCATACAGTATGAAAATAATTTCATATAAGATGAATATAACACTTAGAAAATTCAACACGAAGAATTAGAAATGGAACTTTTGATACGTGATACATGTCCAAATAAAACAAATCACAAAACATCAAAACCAAAATATGAAAACACACACAAAGAAAATATTTAATAATAAAAATAGAAAAATACACATAGGAACATTCAAGTTTATAGAAGTTTTTATTTAAGCATTAAGATCAATCACACCTAACCTTGTTCTTAATGTGCTAAAAGTATCAAAAGCTAGTGGTTTTGTAAAAATGTCTGAAGTTTATTTTAAGTTGAAATATGATTCAATTCAATTTCTCTTTTGGATACATGATCCCTAATGAAATGATGCCTTATATCTATATGTTTGGTTCTAGAATATTGAATAGGATTCTTTGAAATATAAATCGTACTAGTGTTATCATAATAAATTTATATAGTGCCTATTAAAAATCCTAAATAAATCAACTCTTATTTTAACCAAAGAACTTGTACCACACAACTTTTTAAGACAATATATTCAGCTTCAGCAGTAGATAGGTCTTTAAAATTCTATTTTCTACTGGATAAAGAAACTAAAGAATTTTTTATAAATTGACAAGTTCTAGATGTACTATTTTGATCAACCTATAACCTACAAAGTCTGAATCTGAATATCCAATAATTTCAAATGAAGAGCTATACATAGGATACCAAATCGCTAACTTCTGAATTCCCAATAGATATTTTGAAATCCTTTTTACAACTATCAAGAGTGATTCTTTTGGATCTGATGGAAATCTAGCACCTAAAAACACTAAACATAATTTCTAGTCTGCTAATTGTCAAATAAAATAAAGATCAAATAATTTCTCTAAATTTCATTTGATCAATAGATTTTTCCTTTGGGTCCTTATCCAATTAAACTAAGGAACTCATAGATGTACTAACTAGTTTAGTATTGTCCATTTCATACTTTTTAAGGATGTCCTTAACATACTTCGACTAACTAAGAAATATTTCCTCCTTTATTTGCTTAATGCTAAAACCAAGAAAATAACTAAGATATCACATTAGGGTCATCTCAAATTCGTTACTCATTATTTTGGAAAAATCATCACAAAAATTTTTATTAGAGGATCCAAAAATGATATTATCAACATAAATTTGAATAATGAGTATATCATCTCCCAATTTCTTCAAAATGAGAGTGGTGTCAACACTTCCTTTTTCAAAATATATCTCTAATAGGAAGGTGCTTAACCTCTCATACCAAGTCCTAGGTGCCTGTTTCAATCCATATAATATCTTTTTTAATTTAAAAAGATGATTAGGGAATTTTAAATTTTTAAAACCTAGAGGTTGTTCAACATAAACATCCTCTTAAATTACCCCATTTAAAAGGAACTTTTAATATCCATTTGATATAATTTAAATTCTCTAAAATAGAGAAATGATAAAAAAATCCTAATTACTTCAAGTCTTGCTATAGGGGTAAAAGTCTCCTCAAAATTAATCCCTTCAATTTGATTATACCCTCTTAGCCACCAGTCTAGCCTTATTTATAACAACAACTCCTGTGTCATTCATTTTATTTTTAAATATCCACTTAGTTCCAACTACACTTTAATCCTTTGGCCTTGTAATCATTTCCTAAACATCATTCCTTCTAAATGGATTTAATTCTTCTTGCATTACCAAAATCCAAAATTTATTCGAAAGTGCTTGATTTATATTTGTGGGTTTTATTATTAAAATAAAGGAAGAATGATTGACTACTTTGCTAAATCCATGCCTAGTTCTAACACCCTCACTCAGTTCACCTAAAATCAATTCCATAGGGTAGTTTTCAGAAAATTTCAAATATCTAGGTATAAGGTTTTCTATCTCCAAATTTTCATCCAAATTAATTTTTTCAATCTTTTGGGAGTAAAGTTCTAAATCATTCTCATCTAAAATTAGCTTTTGCAAAATATCAAATTCATCAAATATGACATGTATGATCTCCTCAACTAGCAAAGTTCTTTTGTTAAACACTCTAAATGATTTCTCAACACTAGAGTATCCATGAAAAATTTCTTCATCTGATATTGGATCAAATTTTTATAAAGAAGATTTTTCATTATTATGGATGAACACCTTACATCTAAAAACATGCAAATATGACAAGTCAGGTGTTCTCCCTTTAAGAAGCTCATAGGGTGTTTTATTTAATTTCAATCTAATATTCACCCTATTCTGAACATAACATGAAATACTAATCGTTTTAGCCCAAAAATATTTAGGAAGTGAATATTCTGCCAACATGGCTCTAACGACTTCAATTAATGTTTTATTCTTTTATTTGACTACCCCATTCTACTGAGGGGCTCTAGGTATATAAAAATTATAATCAATTCCTTTCTCCTTACAAAAATTCTCAAATCTTTCGTTTTCAAATTCACCTTTGTGATCACTTTGATTAGTTAAAATTTCAAAATCTAGTTTCCTCTGAATCCAAATTGAAAGTCTCTAAACTCCTCAAATGATTCACTCTTATGAAATAAAAATTTAATCCATATAAATCTTGAGAAATCATCTACTATCACAAACCTGTAAACCTTCCTTCCTAGACTAATAGTGCTAATCGATCCAAAAAGATCAATATGTAAAATTTCTAATGGTTTACTGGTTCTATGATCCTCATCAGAATGAAATAAGGACTTCACCTATTTTTCTAGTTGACATGCATCATAAAGGTGATCCTTAGTAAAGTCTAGTTTTGGTATACCTCTAACCAATTACTTTTGGATAATTTTTGTTAGGTTTTTCATACTAGAGTGACAAAGTCTCCTATGCCATAGCCATGATTCATCAGAAATAGTTTTTAAATAAAAAGCATTAGGAGTTTTAATATAATTCAATTCTAGCATATAAATATTATTTACCTTGGTTCCATGCAAAACATCATTTCCATTTAGGTTTAATATATAGCTAGTGGGAAAAATTTTAACGTTATACCCTTTATGACATAGCTGGCTAATACTTAACAAATTATACTTTAAGCCTTCTACTAGTAAAACATTTTCTATAAAAAATTATTCAGGTTTCTGATCATACCTGTAACAACTACTTTCCTAATGACATTATCTTCTAGTGTAACCTTACCTCTATTCTTGGCTTCCAGTGATATGAATTATGTAGTGTCTCCAGTCATATGCTTTGAGAAACCACTATCTAAGTACCAAATCCTCTCATAAGGTCTTGTATGAGAGCATACCTATAAAATAATCAAATGTTATACTTGGGAACCCAAACAAGTTTGGGTTCTCCTTTTGGAAAATTAAAATTAGATGTATGTATGACATGACTTGGTTTATGCATCTTACATCTCCGAACTAAATGAGTTTTGTTATATAAAGTATAAGAGTGTGATATATGTCTAATCATCCCACATGTAAAATAATTAACTCTGGGAAAAGAATTTTTCAATGTCCGATACTGAATATAACTCTTCCTAGGTTTTAAAAATTTTGACTTCAAAATAGGATTAGTAAAATCTTTATGTGTTGGGAGTTTCCTATTTTCCTCAAGAGCTTTCACTATCACTTTAAGAAATGAATTTGCATCTTCTGACACAGTGTTATCATATTTCAGATAATGCTCTCTATTATTAGATTCATTATTAAAATCCTTAAAAATTCTTTTTCCATTTTAGTATAGGATGATTTTATAATGTTCATTATCTTTAAAGGATGACGATTCTCTGGCAACACTAGGGATAGTGTAAAAAGATGACGGTTCTCTGCCAACACTGGGGATAGTGTAAAAGGACGATGGTTCTCTGTCGCACTGGGTAGTGGTGGAAAGAGTGTTTGTAAAGGCTTCTCCGCCTTGCTATGGGTGTAAAAGGAGAGTCGCTATTGGTATTAGTGCAATACTCAGAGGGTGCCTCCGTGGAGTAGATGTAGGTCTGGATTTGACCGAACCACTATAAACCTAGTGTCTTTATTTTTCCGCTACTTTTTATTTTTGTGTTTTTACTTTTAAAACTGTGGTTGAAAAATCTATTTCTAAAAAACTCATTAAAGATTATTTTTCAATTTAAAAAATTAAAAAGAGGGTTTAATTTTTTAATTACCAATTCACCCCCCCCCCCCCCCTCTTGGTTAGCCGTGGGACATAAGCTTAGGTTTAACAACCTAATTCATAGTGAATGAGTTTCAACAAGTGGTATCAGAGCTTTGTTTCAAAACCATAAGTTTAGACTACTTTTTAATTAAAGTAGATGGCTACATTTAGAAACTGAAATACACCCGAGGGTTACTCTATAACTAGACCTCCAATGTTTGACAATATACCTTTTGATTTTTTGAAAAACACGCTTGTCTACATTTTTACAGTCACTTGATTATCGTATGTGGATCTTAGTTCATGAAGGGTATACAAAACCAACTAGATTAGTTGAAGGAGTTAAAGTCAAAACACCTTTTATGGATTAGACAGTAGAAGAACATGACTTAGCACAACTAAATGCCAAATACTTGAATAGTTTATTTTGTGCTTTAAAATCAGAAGACTATATGCGGGTTTTCACTTGTAAAAGTGAGAAAGACATATGGGATAGACTTTGTATAACTTATGAGGGGACTAATGAGATTAAGCAATCTAGACTTAATATCTTAATGCATGATTATGAATTGTTTCGCATGAAATCAAATGAATCCATTTCTGATATGTACACAAGATTCACACAAATAGTCACCTCTTTGCATGCACTGGAACTAACAAATGCTGAAATGGTTAATAAGATTATTCTTTATTTGTCTAGTGCTTATGATGTTAAAATTACTGTAATTACAGAGTCTAAAGATCTAAACATTTACTCTATTGAAATCTTCTTGGTTCGCTAATTGCTTATGAACAAGGAGTTAGCCAAAGAAAGATTGATGCAGGTGAACAACGAAGGGAGAAGAACATAACACTAAATGTGGAAGAGTCAGAGAGTGAACACTCACAACCTGAGGATGAAGACGACATCGTATTGATGACTAGACAATTCAGAAGCTTTCTAAAGAGGAAGAAAAAGAGATGCCAGCATTTGAATAGAGGTCAATTTAATATAAATGCCAAGGTTTTAAATGATGTGATTTGCTATGAGTGCAGGAAACCTGGTCATATCAAGCTGAATGCCCAAAACTCAAAGCTACGCCTAACAAGGAGAAGGTAGAGGAGAAACCATTTGTAAAGAAGGGAAAGAAGAAGTTTCAAAGAGCCTTCTAGGCGGACTCAGCTTCAGATTCATCAGAGACTGAGAATGAAGAAAAAGTCACTAATCTGTGCTTAATGGCCGATGGTCTTGATCAGTTGGATAACAAAGAGGGTCCCTCTCACACAAGATCTCGTGAGAGCATATGGTACCTAGACAGTGGATGTTCAAAGCATATGACTGGAGATACGGCACAATTCATATCGTTGAAAGTCAAGAGTGGAGGCAAGGTTACACTTGGAGATAAGACCACAAGAAAGGTGGTTGGATCAGGTATGATTGGAAATCTTAATAAATTTTATATTGAGAATGTGTTATTAGTAGAAGGCTTAAATTATAACCTATTAAGTATAAGCCAGCTATGTGATAAAGGATATTGTGTGAAATTTTTTCCTACTAGCTACATATTAAGCCTAAATGGTAAAAAAATTTGAATGGTAAAAGGGTAAATAATATTTTTATGCTAGTCTTGAATTATATTCAATCTCCTACTGCTTTTTTTTTTTTTGAAAACTGTATCTGATGAGTCATGGCTTTGGCATAGGAGACTTTGTCATTCTAGCATGAAAAATCTTAGAAGGATTACCCAAAAGAACTTAGTGAGAGGTATACCAAAACTAGAATTTACTAAGGATCACCTTTATGATGCATGTCAATTAGGAAAGCAAGTGAAGTCCTCTTTTCAGTCTAATAAGGATCTTAGAACTAATAAACCATTGGAGATTTTGCATATGGATCTTTTTGGACCAGTTGGAACTGTGAGTCTAGGAGGGAAGGTATATGGATTTGTCATTGTAAATGATTACTCAAGATTCATATGGGTTAGATTTCTATTTCATAAGAGTGAATCATTTGATGAATTTAGAAATTTTTTGACTTGGATTCAAAGAAAACTTGGGTGTAAAATTATTTCTACACAAAGTGATCATAGAGGAGAATTTGAAAAATGAGAAATTTGAGGAATTTTGGAAGGAGAAAGGAATTGATCATAATTTTTCTGCACCTAGAACCCCTCAGCAGAATGGGATAATCTAAAGAAAAAACAAAACATTAATAGAAGCCGCCCGAGCAATGTTGTCAGAATACTCACTTCCTAAATATTTTTGGGCTGAGGCGATTAGCACTGCATTTTATGTTCTGAATAGGGTGAATGTGAGATCTAAACTAAATAAAACATCCTATGAGTTGCTAAAAGGAAGAACACCTAATTTGTCTTATTTGCATGTTTTTGGTTTCAAGGTGTTCATTCATAACAATGGAAAATCTGCCTTAGGATAATTTGATCCAAAATCTGATGAAGAAATTTTTTTTGGATACTCAAGTGTTGAAAAATCTTATATGGTATTCAATAGAAGAACTTTAGTAATTTAGGAGACCACACATATTGTATTTGATGAATCTGGAAATATGGAAGAGTCAAATTTGTAGAAGATGAGATTGAGATTAACTCCTAAAAGATTGATAAAATAAATTTGGAAGAAAATTTGAAAGAAAATGTGAAAGAAAATTTGGAGATAGAAAACCCTTTGCCTAGAGATTTGAGATTTTCTAAAAACCACCCAAGGGAATTGATTATAGGTGAACCAAGTGAGGGTGTAAGGACTAGGCATGGATTAAATAAAGAAGTCAATCATTCAGCCTTCATTTCAACTATAGAACCCACAAATATTGATCAAGCACTTTCGGATGAATTTTAGATTTTGGTCATGCAAGAAAAGATGAATCAATTTGTAAGAAATAAAGTTTGGGGATTAACTACAAGGCCAAAGGATCAAAGTGTAGTTGGAACTAAGTGGGTATTCAAAAACAAAATGAATGACTTAGGAGTAGTCATTATAAATAAGGCTAGATTAGTTTTTAAGGGGTATAATCAAATTGAAGGGATTAATTTTGAGGAGACTTTTACCCCTGTAGTAAGACTTGAAGCAATTAGGGTTTTGCTAGCTTTTGGCTATTTTAGAGGATTCAAATTGTATCAAATGGATGTAAAATGTGACTTTTTAAATGGGGTAATTTAAGAAGATGTTTTTGTAGAACAACCACCAGGTTTTGAAAATTCTAAATTTTCAAATCATGTTTTTAAGTTAAAAAAGGCATTATATGGATTGAAACAGGCACCTACGGCTTGGTATGAGAGGTTGAGTACCTTCTTACTTGAAAGATCTTTTGAAAAAGAAGTGTAGATACAACTCTCTTTTTAACGAAATGTGGAAAGGATATACTCATTGTTCAAATTTATGTGGATGATATCATTTTTGGATCTTCAAATAAAAATCTTTGTGATGATTTTTCTAAAATAATGAGTAGTGAATTTGAAATGAGTCTAATGAGATATTTAAGTTACTTTCTAGGATTTAGCATCAAGCAAATTAAGGAAGGTACATTTCTTAGTTAGTCAAAGTATGTTAAGGATATCCTCAAAAAGTATGAATTGGATAATACTAAACCTGTTAATACACCAATGATTTCCTCAATTCAGTTGGATAAGGACCCTAAGGAAAAATCTATTGATCAAAAGAAATTTAGAGGGATAATTGGATCTTTACTTTACTTTACTGCTAGCCGACCTGATATCATATTTAGTATTTGCTTATGTGATAGATTTCAATCAGATCCAAAAGAATCACATTTGACAGCTATGAAAAGGCTTTTAAGATATCTGTTAGGAACTCAGAACTTAGGAATTTGGTATCCTAAGTTTAGCTCTTCATTTGAAATAACTGATAATTCAGATTCTGAGTCTACAGGTTGTAGGGTGGATAGAAAGAGTACTTATGGAACATGTCAATTTATTGGAAATTCTCTAGTCTCTTGGTCTAGTAGAAAACAAAATTCAGTAGCCCTATCTACTGCAGAAGCTGAATACATTGCATTAGCAAGTTGTGTGGCACAAGTTATTTGGTTGAAACAACAGTTAATTGATTTATGATTAACTATAGGCACTATTCCAATTGATTATGATAACACTAGTACTATTTGTATTTTTAAAAATCCTATTCAACATTCAAGAACCAAACATATAGACATAAGGTATCATTTCATAAGGGATCATGTATCCAAAGGAGAAATTGAACTCACTCATGTTTCTACTAAAAATCAACTTGCAGATATTTTTATAAAACCTTTAGCCTTTGATACTTTCAGTACATTAAGAACAAGGCTTGGTGTGATTGATTTGAATGCTTAAATAAAAATGTTTTTGCAACATTGATGTTTATTTACTAGTTAGTGTGTTTGTATGTTTTTATGTGTTTATGAACTTGTATATATGATTTGCTTTATTTAGAGTTTGTGATTTTTTGTTGTTTTGTGTTTTTAGTATGTTTGTTTTTTATTTTTATTTTAGTGCAAAAATTTGAAAATTTTGAGAGACAATCATCCGGGACGAAATTTTTTTGTACGGGACTATTTGTGTAGTGTGTCAAACTGTCGGATTTTGAACCATTTGAGTGCAGTTTTCAGTGTTTATTGTCACTTCATCTGTACGATCGACATGATCATCTGGGATGAAATGTTTTTCAAATGACGGGACGAATGAATAAAGCGGTTGAATGGATAAGGTAGTTTTTAATATGAATTTCGTACGTATGAACCCTAGGTTTGTCCGGACAAACACATGTCGGTTCGAAGTAGGGGACGGTTTTAACTGCCATTAAAATGATCATATGTTCTGATCGTCCAAGGACGAATATGTGTTCATCTGTACGATCAGTCTGGTCAAAATTCTATTTGAAAGGATGCTTCGTAAGTTGTGTTGATTATGAAAAATCATTTCATTTTGACGCATTGGTTCGTCCATACGAAATTTTTTCGTACGGGACGAATCGAAAAATTCGTACAGGATGAAATTTTTTCGTATGGTACGAACGTGTCATTTTCAATAAATAGAAGGGCTTTTGAACTCAACAATCACACTCAAAACTTCACTTTCAATCTCTTTCGTACTCTAGATCTTTTTCCAAATGGCGAGTTCAAGTAAGAGACAAAAGATTCTGGCAAAGAAACCACATAAAATTCTTCTGAGAACTTCCTTTCCAATGCAAATGAGGAATCTTTTTCTAGGTTTGTCTCAACAAAGATCACACCCTCCAGAATCTTAATCCAAGAACAACTTATCTTTCAGGTGATGAACTTATTTGCTTCAACACAGTTTGGTTTTATCCTTACCCTCGTCTATCTCTATAATAAAGAAACATTTCATTACTTCCTCGCCAACATGTCCTTTAATTCTGACCACTCTATAATCCGTTCCTTTGTCTTCAAACAAAAAGTTGAAATCACCAAGGGTGACTTAGAAGCCTCTTTGAATTTAAGGACAGAAGGAGCTAGAGCCCATCACTTGATCAACACTCATGATTATGCATGGTATGAACTTAATAATGTGATTAGAGGAAACAATCTGAATGAACATGTGGCTAGAGTATCCGGTCTCATTCGAAATGCACGTATCATCCAGTATGTCCTTAGAACTTCTATAATTCCTAAATCTGGTGATAGAATCAACATTACCCCTCTTCTTTCTATGGTGACTTTCTTGATCATGACTAAAAAACCTATAGATGAATCTCAACTTATCCTTGACTATCTTTATGGGCTGCCTGAAATTAGACATGTAGAGCATAAGAGAAAGAAGAACATCTCCTTAGGACATCTAGTTGCCTACATTCTAGACAAGAAATACATATTGGTTCATCCTGATCAAGAGTTTGAAGAACCGCTCTACTACAATGATGGATCATTTAGAGCAATCTTCAAAGAAGAACCAAGTAAAACACATGTCATTAGTGATACAGAGGAAGAACTAGAAGCTGCACCTGTACCCGCCAAAGAATCAAATTATTAGGATTTGGTTCAAAGATTTGATCACATAGAGACTCATTTTGATCAACGTTTTGATCAAATTGAGACTTAACTTCAGCAGCATGCCGCACAGTATTAGCATGACATGAATTTTATGAGGGATCAGATGAGTGATATCAGTACTAATGTGCTTATGATGAGTACTTACTTTAACAGCTTCGGTGCTGCACCTCCTCCTCCTCCAGATCAGGATCCTTCTTAGTGATAGTTGCACTTAATTTTATGTATTTTCTATAGTTTGTGTGTTAATTGTTGTTATAAGTAAGTTTGTTGTATTTTCTTTTTATTAGATGTTTTGTTTTTGTATTGATATCCTGAGCTTAGATTGTAATATCTTCATAGTGATATCAATATATGTTCTCGTGTTTTGGCTTTAATGGTATTGAAATGTGTGTTAGCCTTTATGGCAATCACTAAATTTTTTATCTTAATAGGGCTATACTTTGAAATGGAAGTCAAAATTAAATTCATTAGAAAATCTATTTTTTTTTTAATTTAAGTTCTGCTTATAACTTGATATAATTAAGATTGTCAATTTCATATCTCTTATTAAGACTACATTAATTCTAATATTATTATTGCAACTATGATGTTTTCTTATTTTATATTTCATTTATCAATAAATATTTATGCACTTAGAAAATTTAAAATTTTTTATTATTGATTTTGGAAAGATCAAAATTACTCTTGAAAAAATATACAAATGTACAAAAATCTAAAAGAATGTGCAATGGTTCGCAAGTAGAAAAAGAGGCATAAAATAAGCCCATAAGTAAAAGATGTATAAAAATGTGCCAATAATTTGCAAAAGATGCGCAAAGCGCCACATGTGGTAATTATTTCTTTCTATTATCTTTTAATCTCTTAATTCAAATTGATCTACAGTACATTTATATTCTGTATTAAAATTTGAAATATATAAATTTTCTATTAATCCTTTTTGTAATGATTTTCTCTATCTTAGATTCTAAATTGACTCATGTTTTTGATATATTCTTTCTATTATCAATATTATATCTCTTCTTAAATTCTATGAATTAATATAATTTACCTAATGTTTAATTTTATTTTCATAACTTATTTCAATCACTTTTAAGATTGAACTTTTAAATGATTTTTATATGTCTGCTTATATTTCAAGTCTTTTTCTTATTTACTTTTTGCTGTTGTCAATAAGGGGGAGAAAGTGTTTGTATCGTATTTTTAGTTTTGTTTGATTCGTATTGTATGTGTGTGTGTGTCTATTTTTTGCTTTTTATTTTATGTTTTATGTATGTTGTATACGTTTTGTGTTTGTTTTATTTGGGTTAGGGTATATTTCAAAAAATGCCTCCTTATTTACACGTGTACATCAATTCAGGAGGAGTTTAGGTAATTTTTAGAATTTAAAAATTATACAAACAATAATTGTTTTGTCATCATAAAAAAGGGGGAGATTGTTAAGAGAGTTGCTATTTGCATGTTTTACATTCTTGCAACTTGTATAGTTTTGATTATTTCAAATATTATTATTTTATGTGTAGCAATCTCCTAACACTTTTTGAAAGAGTTATTTTTGCTCTTGTGTGTACTAACATTTTAGGAAAATCAAACTCCAGACTTCAAAGACTTCAAATCAAACTCAGTATGAGATACTTTTTGTATTTAAAACTTATATTTTTCTTTGAATTAAGTTTGAGAGGGAGTGATTGTAATTGAGTGAATACACACACACACATCTTAGGAGATCTTGAGAAATTTGTACTGATTGTACGGGACGAACATAGTTCGTACGGGACAATCAGGTCAGTTATCTCCTCGTAAGAGCAATGGAACGAACAGGAATTGAAGAAAATTTTTCTAAGTCCTGATCGTCCAGGATGTAGAGTATTCTTCCCAGTTTTCTGGAAAATTTTTATTCAGACGAAGTGTATTCATTCCAGGACGAGTTGCTCTCTAGAGTACTATCGTCTAGGATGAAGTGTATTCATCTCGGACGAGTTGGTCTCTGGAAAAATTTCGTTCGGACGAACCCATGATTCATCCAAGGATGAAGTGAACCGACTCTGAAAATTAAGTGACGTTCTGCTGTTTTTGGGAACAGACCTATGGAATAACCGTTCATACCGGACGAACCTAGTTCGTACGGGACGATGTGTGTGAACGAAGTCATTTTGTACCCATATACATTAGGTTCATTTCCAATGTATTTATGTAAAATCGTCTAGGACGAACGTACGGGACGATCCAATGCGTATTGACTTGAAAATTTGCTGTTTTTGGACGGTTTTTTGTGTATTTCCTAGAAATAGTTCAAACTAAACTGCCACTTAATATTTTTGTCCACTGATCTTCATGCCAATTGAAAGAAGAGTTAAGGAGAGAGTGTAAGAGAGTGTTCGAAGGAGGATTCCTACTACTAGAGCGTGATAGCTTCACTTGGTATTCAAAAGTAAGAATCTCTACTTATGATTTGGGATTACTTCACTCTTTTCTTTCTTTCATCTAGATTTCTTGTGAGAAGGTCTGTCAAGGAGATCCAATTCTCTACCGACACTTGGAGAGTGTGAACAGTCGAAGGGTTCTCTACCCACACTTGGAGAGTGTGAATATCCAAAGGGTTCTCTGCCCACACTTGGAGAGTGTGAACAGTCGAAGGGTTCTCTACCTACACCGGGAGAGTGTAAACGGATGACGGTTCTCTACCAACACTAGGGATAATGTAAAAGGATGACAGTACTATGCCAATACTAGGGATAGTGTAAAAGAACAACGGTTCTTTGCCAACACTGGGGATAGTGTAAAAGGACGATAGTTCTCTGCCAACACTAGGGATAGTGTAAAAGGACGATGATTCTCTACCGCACCGGGTAGTGGTGGAAAGAGTGTTTGTAAAGGCTTCTCTTCCTTGTTATGGGTGAAAAAGGAGAGTCACTATTGGTATTAGTGCAATACTCGGAGGGTGCCTCCGGGGAGTGGATGTAGGTCTGGTTTTGACCGAATCACTATAAACCTCGTGTCTTTATTTTTTCGCTGCTTTTTATTTTTGTATTTTTACTTTTAAAACTGTGGTTGAAAAATATATTTCTTCAAAACTTATTAAAGTTTATTTTTCGGTTTAAAAATTTAAAAAGAGGGATTAATTTTTAAATTACCAATTCATCCCCCCTCTTGGTTAGCCGTGGGACATAAGCTTAGGTTTAACAACCTGATTCATAGTGAACGAGTTTCAACACTAAGGTTTGGGGTCTAGAAGGATCCTAGGACCTAGAATAGATCCTAAGATCTAGATCTAGGAGAATCCTAAAGTTTAGGTTGATCTGGAAGAGTCCTAGGGTATAGAGTAGATCCTAGGGTCCGAATTAATTTGGAGTCTGGAAGGGTCTTAGTGACCTCATATAAAAATGAGGTCAATAAATAGACCCCCAATATGTGTACTAGAATGAAGTTCTAGTGCACATATTGGCATTGACCAAATGGCAATTTTGAGTAGAATCTTGAGAGTATAAGGAAGAGCATCACCCAACCTTATGTCTATAGGATGCTGATAGAAGGCTTACACCTGATAGACAAATTAATAGGGAAACCAGGGTAGGGATCACCTAACATTAGGTCTAAGCAAGGGCATCACCCAACCTTAGGTCTATAGGATGCTGATAGAAGACTTACTCCTATTAGAAAAAATCAACTAGGAAACTAAGGTAGGCATCACTTAACCTTGGGTCTAAGGAAGGGCATCAACCAATCTTAGGTCTATAGGATGTTGATAGAAGACTTACTCTTAATAGACAAAATCAACTAGGAAACTAAGGTAGGCATCACTTAACCTTGGGTCTAAGGAAGGGCATCAACCAATCTTAGGTCTATAGGATGTTGATAGAAGACTTACTCCTAATAGACAAAATCAACTAGGAAACCAAGGTAGGTATCACCTAACCTTGGGTCTAAGGAAGGGCATCACCCAACCTTAGGTATATAGGATGTTGATAGAAGACTTACTCCTAATAGACAAAATCAACTAGGAAACCAAGGTGGGCATCACCTAACCTTGGGTCTAAGGAAGGGCATCACCCAACCTTAGGTGTATAGAATGCTGATAGAAGACTTACTCCTAATAGACAAAATCAACTAGGAAACCAAGGTAGGCATCACCTAACCTTGGATTTAAGGAAGGGCATCACCCAACCTTAAGTCCATAGGATGCTGATAGAAAACTTACTCCTAATAGATAAATTAACTGGAATGGTCATGTGGGAGAAAACTTGCTCCAAGTAGAGGATCGAAATTGACAAACTAGGATGGTGTCATAAAGGGAGTACTCCACCACTAGCGAGTGAATTAGGATGGTGCCCTAAAAGGCGTACTCCACCACTAATCATCGAGTCAAATGCCAGGATGGTGCCACGAAGGGCGTACTCAACCACTAGCGAATATAATCCTAAGGGAAGGAAGGAACTAACCTTAAGGAAAAGATAGAGAGATTGAAAAGTGTAAGAGAGCGTATAGAAATGATTTAAAGTTACAAGTCACGAGAAAAAGAAATTTTATTGATTGATCAAATGAGCTACATCAAGCATAGTACTACTTAAGGAAACATCCGTTGATAGGTAACATCGAGTGATTTCCTTTACAATCCACTAGCTGATACGAGCCTCCTTCGTAGACAGTTTCTACAATGAAGGGTCCTTCTCAAATTGATTCAAACTTGCCTCCCAACTTTCGATGGGCTAAGATAGGCCTTCGAAGAATCAACACCAAGTCTCCTACTTAGAAGGTCCTAGGTTGCACTAACTTGTCATAAGCTTGAACCATTTGAGATTTATACAACTCTAGACTTTGTTGAGCTCGGAGAAGTTGCTCTTCAAGGCCTTAGAGTTCTTCCAACCACAATTTTACATTTTGTTCATTCGTGATTTGATTCTGAACTGTAATTCTGAGTGAAGGAATTTGTATCTCTAAGGGAAGAACGGCCTCAGATTTATAAACTAGTGCAAACGAGGTGGATTGGGTTGTAGTTCTATAAGTGGTGTGGTAAGCCTACATAGCCTCCACCAACCGCTCATCCCATTGCCATTTGTTAGCATTAAGGGTCTTTTTAATGATTTGCACCAAAGTTTTGTTGAAGGCCTCAGCCAATCCATTTACCCAGGGATAATAAATCGTTGACAACCTCCAATCAATATTATGGCGTCTTACAAAACTATTAATTTTTATATACTTGAATGCAGACCCATTATCATATATGATTCTACAGAGTACACCGAATCGATATACGATATGGTCACGAAAGAACTTTAACACATGATGGGATGTTACATTACACAGGGGAATTGCTTCTGCCCACTTTAAAAAGTAATCAGTCGTAGCTAATATGAAATGATGACCTCTCGAAGAAAGGTGGTCAATCGGCCTGATAACATCTATTACCAGTTTTCAAAGGGCCATAAAGCTATTGTAGGGTGAAATACATTAGGGGGCTGATATATAACCACATCATGGACCTGACATTGATGACAGTGTTTTGCAATATTCATGCAATCGTCAATTATTGTAGGCCAGTAGTACCCAAGTCTTTTGATTTTCAATTTCATTTTTGGACCTGATTGATGTGCACCGCATAGCCCTGAATGGAAATCATTAATAATCTTTAGGGCTTCCCGTTTGTCCAAACAATATAGCCACATCTGATCAAATGATCGACGGTACAGTGAATTGTTGACTAGTGCATAAGATAGGGCATGTTTCTTAATCTGGTTGGAGAGAGATTTATCCTGTGGAAGTTTTTCCTCTTGAAGGTAATAAATTAAAGGTCATCTCCAATCGCCCTCTTCTTCAGTTGTCGAAGAGGCAGAAAGGACTTGGAGAGGTTTCTTACTAATGTAATCCAAATCTATAAGAGAGAGGGCTTTGCGACCTTGAATCTCTATAGGGATGGAATTTTCCTCTGGGCATGTGAATTCTTTTACAAGTTTTGCTAAGGCATCCGTCGTAGAATTGCTTTCACGGGGAACCCTATACAGAGTCACGATAGAAATTTGTTCAAGCAAGTGAAGGGTGTACTCGTGGTATTTTAAAATATTAGGATTCAAGACCTTATAGGTTCCTGCACCTTGGTTAATCACCAATTGAAAGACAACAAAGATCTTAAATCCTTTAATCTCCATCAAAATTATAAGTTCAAAACCAAATATTACAGCTTCGTATTCAGCTTCGTTATTCGTGCAAGGCTCTGATAAGTGGTAAGAAAAATACATCATCCCTCCTTCCGGTGTTATAAAAAGTAAGTCGATTCCGGCCTTTCCAGGGATTATAAATTGTTGGGTTGCATCCCGGTGGGAGGATGCCGCACCAACAAAATATAGCTCCCAGATGGCTTCTTAAGATTTGCTCAAATTCATGACTTGTTCATCGGGTAAATCATCATTCAAAGGAGAATCTTCTGGCAGCGGGTGCGCTGCCAGGAAATCAGCAACGGCCTATCCTTTTTCAACACGGAGGGGAATGAAAGTAATCTCAAATTGGAGTAGTATCATAGAACAGCGAGCCAAGCATCTTGATAACGTAGGTCAAGTCATAAGATACTGCAAAGGATTAACTCTAGAAATCAAACTGATCGAGTGGGAAATCATGTAATGCCTTAGCTTTTGGGCCGCAAAAACTAAAGCAAGGCAATGCTTCTCAATCGGTGGGTATCAAATTTCAGTAGGGAGGAGTCTTTGGCTAAGGTAATAGAGATTATTCTCTTTCCCTTCATTATTAACTTGAGCTAACAGGGCACCTAAGGACTCATATAAGGTTGCAGTATAGAGGATCAACGGTTTTCCTGAAATCGGAGCGGCTAGAATTGAAAGGTTAGAGAGGTATTGTTTGATGTTATCAAAGGCATTTTTGCACTTCTCGTCCCATACGAATTTAGTATCTTTCTTCGCAAGGACAAAAAAGGGTTGACATCTCCTGTAATGATTGGAAATAAACATCCTTATATATGCCAATCTACCTTGTAGAGATCTTAACTGAGTAAGACTCTTAGGAGATGACATATCTAAGATGGCTTCAATTTTAGCATGGTCAATCTCAATTCCTCGGTGCCTCACTACGAATCCTAAGAATTTCCCTGAAGTGACACCAAAGGCACATTTCAAGGGGTTCATTTTCAAATCGTAGTGACGCAACCATTCAAATAAAACCCAGAAGTTATATAGGCGAGCCTCTTTGGCTTTACTCTTGACAACTAAATCATCAATGTAGCATTCGACTTGATTATGGTTTAAATCATCAAAGACATAAGTCATGGCCCGCTGGTAGGTTGCCCCAGCATTCTTCAAGCCAAATGACATCACCTTATAACAAATGATCCCTATAAGGGTTCTGAACGTAGTATTTCTCTCATCTTCTGGGGCCATCTTGATTTGGTTATAACCAGTGAGCCATCCATAAAGGATAAAATAGCATGTGAGGAGGCAATGTCCACCATAAGTTCTGGTATGGGTAGAGAGAACTCATCTTTAGGACATGCCTTATTCAAATCCCTATAGTCGACACAAATTCGAATCTGACAATTTTTCTTCCGAACTGGCACAACACTGGCCACCCAAGAGGGGTATTGTTCCTCTCGGATGAACCCGACTTATGCCAATTTCTTAACTTCGAAGATGACTTGTTGCTCGATCTCTAGGCGCATGCACCGAGGGGCTTGTTTGACAGGAATGGCATCAAGCCGAACTCCAAGTTTGTGGACTGCTACCTCAGCAGACAAACCTAGTATTTCATCATATGTCCAGACAAAGAAATCACTGAACTCATATAACAGTTTAATCATATCCTAGGTCTCACTCTCGCTTAGTAAAGTACATATGAAAGTAGGGCAGGGGTCATCGTCAATTCCTAGATTAATTTCTCTTAACTCGTCGACCATTGATTTAATTTCCTCTTCAAATTCAGGGGTTGCATCCAGAACTTAAAGTTCATCGAGATCATCTAAAGTCTCCAAACAGTGCCCATCCAGAGGACAGATGGGATCTGTAGGGACATTTGGAGATTCAAGATGGTAAGTTATCATTAAGAAATATTCATTGTCATCAAATGAACTAACGGCTCCAAAGCCGATATCAGCCATTGAATTTTTCTTGATCTTGGTTTGTCAAATATTTTCATGGTATCTGGCTTGACCCTTAGTCCATCGATACGGCACAGGACCTTTGCAGAAAGTATTTTTCACGCAAATAGGGAAGTAGCTGAAAGGTAATTCCGTTAATTCATTAAAATCTATCTCCTCAAGGGTTACATCACCTTCATCCCTCTCGGAAGAGGAGCCAGGAAAGAATTTCTGGACATTCTTTACTTCACCGTTCAGGTTGAGGGCCACTTTAACCTCTAACCCGGCAATCCTGCCGGCTGACAGTGGGGTCAGGGAAAGGGCCTCAATCCTCCTACTGAGCTTTTTGTACATTATTAATTCAGGCTCGTCACTTTTATCCTTTGAGTTATCTACCTCAGAGTCACTATCCTGGTCTAAGGTGAGATCATATTTTGAAGGAGTATTTATATTCATGTAGTCAAGAGAGAGTGTAACACCTTGATTTTCAGGTTCACCATCGGAATCTAATTCTGGGTCAATATACACAGGTGTTATTCTCTTATCTAATGAAGCACAACCCCGACTTCGTGCCCTTAAAGCCATCCTCCCACCTCTTTGAGGTAATTTGTTTGGAGGCCTAAGGACAATGATATCAAAGTCATCTTCACTACTCAACTATATCATTTCTTGATTGGTGATTTTATTTTTTTCTCTTTCTTTTTCTTTTTCTTGGTTGGATTTTTATCCAGTCAATTTTTCCACAATCTTAATCTCAAACTTAGAATTGGACGAGGACCCTTTTGGTATGAAATATGCGGCATCCTTGTAGACCCTAATTTCTTGAATAGAGAATGGTTGCATATCACCCTTAATCATGTGTTCAATGTCGTCTCGTTGATACTTGACGCATTGATGTAGGGTAGATGAAACCATTCTATATTTATGGATCCAGGGTCTACCTAGAAGAGCGTTAAAGGACATTTTTGAATCAATTATATGAAACTTAGCTTCAGTTTTTAATTCTCCTACCTTGAAGAGCAAAGTGATTGAACCTAAAGCTTTCTCACCTTTTTCGTTGAACCCACGAAGCACCAACTTATCAGTTGAAAGCTTGCTAGTATCAACTCTAAGGTAGGCGAGGGGTTTTATGTTCATTATATTTACCGATGCACCCAGATCAACGAGGACTCTTGATAACTTGAAATTTCCCACATCTACAGTAATGTAAAGGGGACGATTGTGGTCAGCAGTTCCCAAGAGCAAGTCTTCGTATAAAAAAGTAACTATAGGGATCTCTTTGAAGTAAAGTTCCTCATCTTTTGAAGTTCAAGCCAATTGGGCTAGGCAAATCTCGGGGTCGAGAAGTGCCTTGATTAAAGACTCCCTTATTTCTTTGGAAAGAAGGAGGGCATCATAAATACTCAGTTTGGCTGGCAACTTCTTAAGATGGGCAAGGACATTATAATCAACTTTAGGAACGACATACTTGAAACCTAGAGGAATTAAAGGAAATTCAGATTGTTAAGGGGAGTTTGGATTTAGATCTTCGAAGGTAGATTGCTTGACTTTATCCTGTAGGGGAAGCCTAGGAAGTAAGAATTTACCACCACGAAGTTGCACCTACTCGATATCCTCGGGAGAGCAAACTAGAGCAGTGTCTACACTCACCATAGGCATCAGATCATCATTTCCCAAAAGAGAGTAAGAATCTGAGAACTCTATCTCGATAGGACTTCCCTGAAATTTAAATTGGGGGAAATCACTCTCTGATAAGGTTTCACATTCGACATCTCCTTGAGTGGTTGACTCGGGAAGGTAAGTTTATTTGACATTGAGATTTACATTACCAGAATTTTGATTTAAAATAAGAGTGTCATCGGGTTGCATTTCAGACTTATGGCTAATCATCAAGATAGAGATAGAAAGATTTTTTTTATTCATCTTTTGACCCTTTGCCTTTATGGGGCAAAGTAAAAGTCAGATAACAAGAGAGGGGAAAGGTTTTCACACCACCATCCGCCACTCTAATATATCTCTCATCAACACACTTCCTCTGTACAAAATTATCTCTCTTTTTTTTTACATATTTCACAGTAGTTCCTACGACTACTAGAGAGGGAAGTGGCTCAACATCCTCCCGCGAAGCATCAAGGTCAACGTCTCACATCGGACCCTAGGCTGTCGTAGTCAGCTGTTGAGAAATACTAAAAGATTTATTAATCGACTTTTTAAATGCCTGGGACAGAGCAATGTCTCAACCATTTTCAACTGAATTAGAAGAGTTAGGAAGATTACCTGAGATAGTTTTGACTGAGGCCTTTTCTGGATCCACCAAATACTGTTTAAGAATTATAATATTACCTTGAATTTAGTTCCTCTCGAGCCAATCTTTGAATACAATATAATCCTCGAGTGGATGACTAAGCATTTGGTGGTACGGGCAGTATTTAGGATCTTCTTTCTTACTCTCATCCTCTGGCCTCCTAGCCTCTAGTAACCGGAAATCTGACTTCTTTAACAAACTCTTGAAAATCTTTTTTACCGACTCCCTTTTAAATGGATAAGGTTTTGCCAATCTCTCTCTAAAAGGGACGAAGGCGGGATCACTAGTATGCTGAGGAATTATCTGAAAGGGCTGCTTCTGAGGTGGCTGTGGTGGAGGTGGAGCGCTCGGCTGATTAATGACTGGCCTCTTCCCCTTGTCAACTGCTGAGACCACATCTTTCTTCTCAAAAGTTTTCACCAACTTAGGACATTTCTTATCTTCAGGCTGCTCTCGTAAGAATGGCATCCTAGGAGCCTCTTCCTGCAAATTATTAGCCTTGTTGAGAAGTTTTTCAAAAGTTTTAACGGTGAAACCCTTCAGGAGAAAAGCAATCGGGTCATGAATATTCTTTAGAATAATTTCCATGGCATGTTGCTCTTGTAACTGGGGTTCACACTTCATCGAGAGGTTTCGCCACCTCAAGATGTATTCAACCAGAGACTCTCCTGGCTTTTGCTTTTTAACAATAAAATAGCCCATAGTGGTGCGTTGTTGCGCTCCAAAAAATTTATTTAGAAAAAGATTTTCTAGATCACAAAAGGTTCTTACTAAATCGTTGGACAGATCGGCGTACCACTCAAAAGCAATGCCGGACAGACTACTTACAAACTGGTGCAAAAAGTAGAGCATCCGACCCTTCTGCATTGCAACAGCTCGCTCGGAAGTGGGCCAGATTCTGCCTCGGGTTTTCGACTCTGATGAAAATTGTGGCACAAAACTCCTTGGATAAGAAACTGAGTCATATTCCTTAGGGTAGGGTCTACCCTTTGGAATAGACACGGTCCCTTGTGAAAGAGCTAAGGCCTCCCTTATCTGGTCCTCAATCAGTTGTTTAATGTCTTTCTAAGGCAGAGTTGGAGGGGTAGTGGAAATTGTGGGCTAAACTGGAGGTCCTTCTGGTGGGAAAGGAGGGATCACAGGTGCTGACTCGAGGGATTTGGAACTAGATTATGCCCGTTTAGCTTTTCCTGTGATCTCTTGAGCTGATTGTTAGATTTTAAGGGACTCTTGCTATGATTTATCCAACTTTTCTTGCAATTCCCTGACTTGTGACATCATGCCTACCAGCTGAGTCTCCAAGTTTCTTATATGCTCTTTATCTCTAGCTTTTTTCTGACTTATCTGAATCTGACTCGACAGTAAGTGAATCCTCATCTCTAATAGGTCGACGCTTGCTAGGCTCAGCTTCTTTATTAGATCCCCTGGTTTCAACCATACAAATGCTACCAACATAATCAACATCATCTCCGAGGAGGTCATCCAGATCTGGGTCAAAAGAGGCCATTCCTTCTTTATTCAACAGAATATTCCTTATCTCTTGTACTACCTCCTCGACCGATCTATCCCCAATTGACTTCAGATCGAGGGAAAGTACCCTTTATACTCAGCCATGTCAAATAGTTCTTCAGAATCTAATATGGAGATGATTTCTATAAGCTTTGGATTAGGATCTGGCTGAGGCTCCTGAACTAGTTCATCTTTCATCTCTAGATCCTATTCAGTTCTTTCCTCTTCGACTATCCCAGAACTGGTAGTCAGAAGAGTGGCATCCTCTATGGGGTGAGGGACATATACCTTGGGGGTTGAAGTAGGAGCTTGTAAGGTGATGGCTCCTACATCTGGCAAGGTAAGGTCCTCAGACACCTGACTAAGGAGCCTAGGAATGACACTCAGATCTTGGGGATCATCAACTGGGGCAGTAGTAGTGGTGATGATTAGATCTTGAACTAAACTTGCGGAAGGAGCACTATCGATTATCATAACTGGAGTACTGACATAAACATCCATCTTATCAATTGGAGGAGGAGTGGCTGGAACATGTTGGAGTTGAAGAATGAACTTAAAAGTTCAAGGTGGTGGTGGTAAGTTCTCCAACTTGGTTCTTTTAGGCACAAATTTCTTCTCAGGGGACTTAGGCCTCTTGCCCTTAACATCTACAGGTCTTTGAATCTCAATCTCCCTTAGCTTAACAATCACTGAGGCCAACTTTACAGGCTTAGGAGAGGGTACCTGGGGTCTACCAGCAGAATGGTGGCCTCTCTTGGATCCAGTCAATACAATACCTTCCATTTTAGAGGATGAAAGGCGTGGCACCCAATGATACCCATCTAGTACTAAGGTGATAGGTTGTTTGACATACTTCTTATTCCTCCTAACAGACTGAGGGGTTAAGTTCTTTGCCTCAAAATCTTCTTCTTTAAAAATCTCCTTCTGAAAGCGATGAGAGATAACTCCCTTTAACTATTTTACATACTCCTCCTTATTCTGCCCAGATTGTGTAGCACAGGTGTGAATTATATTTATTAATGTCCTTGTCCTCTAGAGGTGTTTTTCTTTCAGAGTCCTCTTGGTTGAATAGTTAACCGGGAATGGTGCAGAATGGGCTATTCGTAATCAACATAATTTACGAGGGGGTAGAAGCGACTCCCCTTGAGGACAGGAGAGGAAGTAGGAATAGGCAGCTCCTTAGCAGCCTCAGGCTCTACTCGGGCTAAAGTTTTAAAAGGTACAACTCTCTTAGCCTTGAAGATCCTCTTCCTAGGTCTCCTCAAATAGTTCTTTCTCTGGTTCTTAGTGGCAAAGGTAAGTCCAAAACTGGATCCTTCCTCAAAAACATTTTTAAATTCAGTGGGCACCTCAACAACTGGTTCAGATTGTTTTTGCTCATCACTGACTATTGGCAAGGTGGGTGCAGATCCCACAATCAACTCAACCACTGGGGGAACTTTCTTACTAGCATCCAAGTTAACTATCTAGTGTTCGTGCATGGAGAACTAAGGGGTATTGAATCCCATCCTAAAAATGATAGTGTTCAATTGGTCATTCACAATTGAGGACAGCTCTCGGTTGAAGGAGAAGGTTAATTTGCAAGCCATTTGGAATTTTATGAAAGTTAAAGAGAGGATTGGAATTAGATTTCTTTTAAAAGAAAAAAAATTTTGAAGATCAAGGCTCATAAGAGAATCTCAACCCTCTAATACATGTTGAGTGGTAGAAATTATCACCCAACATATACTAGTGGGGAAAGAGATTAGATATGTGCCAGAGAAGAATTAAAATTTGTAACACATGTTAGCCCGCGGAGGGATTTTATGGGACAACATGTGGAGACTTGAAATTTGAATAGAATTTTAAGAGAGAATTTAAATTTTGTGAGATTTAAGGTAGGTTTCTCACAAATTCCAAAACACAACGGGCAAAGTTTCCCCTTACCTGAAGGCTTATGAAATTGTGAGAAAATTCAAGTACAACGGGTAGCCTAACTATCCTCACCTCTAAAGATCAAAAAGAGGAAGTAAGGGGTTAAGGCTAAGATATTTTAGAACACCAAAATTAGGATCTTTAAAATTCCTTTCAATCTTAAGGATTTACGTATTGAATTAAAAATTGTTAATTACAAATTCATAGAATTGAAAGGAGATCCCAAGAATCTGATTTGACACTATCGCCTCACCGGTCGACTCAGGGGAAGAAGGTCAAAATCAGAGTCAACACTTAAATTAAAAGAAAATTGGAGGTATGACCTCTCTTTTTAACATAAAAGTTATTTTAGTTGTTGGCACACTCACCCAAAAGAGAAATTGGTAGAGGGACCAACGGAAGAAAGGTAGTTAAGAATACCGATGAGACAAAATTTTGTTACTATTAAAGATGGAGAGAGAGATTCAGTCTCATCGGGCATGTTTTTTTTTGTAGGTGGAATTTTGAAAGCAGATTTTTCAAAGATTGGTTTTTTTGGGAGTTCAAGCTAAATTCTAATTCTAAAATCGAATCATCCCATTAGAAATGTTGAGTCTAGTAATTATGTTGTTAAGCCTAAGTTAATGTCCCAAGGCTACCAAGAGGGGGGGTGAATTGGTAGTTTTAAAAAATTTTAATCCCTCTTTGAATTTAAGTTGAACCGAAAAGAAAATTTTTCTTTTAAGTTTTTCTAGAAAATGTTTTTCAACCACAGAGTTCTTAAAAATTAAAAATAAAATGCGGAAACGTAAAAACTATAAAGTAAATGACACCAGATTTATAGTGGTTCGGTCTATAACCAGACCTACATCCACTCGCCAGAGGCACCCTCTGAGTATTGCACTAATATCAATAGTGATTCTCCTTTTGCACCCACAGCAAGGCGGAGAAGCCTTTACAACACACTCTTTTCACCACTACCCGGTGCGGCAGAGAACCGTCGTCCTTTTACACAATCCCCAGTGTTGGCAGAGAACCGTCCGTCCTTTCACACTCTCCTAGTGTGGGCAGAGAACCCTTCCATCCTTTCACACTCTCCTAGTGTGGGCAAAAAACCCTACCATCCTTTCACACTCTCCTAGTTTGGGCAGAGAACCCTACCGTCCTTTCACACTCTCCTAGTGTGGGCAGAGAACCCTACAACTGTTCACACTATCCAAGTGTCGGCAGCGAACCGGATCTCCTTGACAGATCTTCTCACAAGAAATCTAGAAGGAAGAAGGAAAAGTGTGAAGTAATCCCAATTCACAAGTAGAGATTCTTACCTTTGAACTCCAAGTGAAGCCTTCACGCTCCAATGGTAGGAATCCGCCTTTGAATGCACTCTCACACTCTCTCTTTAGCTATTCTCTTAAGAGGCACGAATATCAAATGACAAAAAGATTGGGTGGCAGTCTAATTTGGACTATTTATACAAAAGATAAGAAAAACTGCTCAAAAACTGTAAATTTTCAATTATGTACACAGTGGATCGTCCTGGACGATTTTACTTAAACGCTTTGAAACGACCCTATTTGTATATGTGTACGAAATGTCTTCATACACGCTGATCGTCCCGTACGAACTAAGTTCGTCCGGTACGAACGGTTATTACTAGGTCGGTTCTAGAAAACAGCTGAAAACCGTTCTAAGTCAGTTAATCGTCTGGACAAAATTTTTATAAAGACCAGATCGTCCTGGACGATAATTAATTTCATTTGGATGAAAATTTTACAGAGGGCAACTCGTTTTCTGACGATAATTAATTTCATCTGGACGAAAATTTTATAGAGACCAGATCGTCCCGGACGATAATTAATTTCGTCTGGACGAAAATTTTATAGGGAGCAACTCATTTTCTAACGATAATTAATTTCGTTTGGATGAAAATTTTACAGAGACCAGATCGTCTCGGACGATAATTAATTTCGTCTGGACGAAAATTTTACATAGAGCAACTCATTTTCTAACAATAATTAATTTCGTCTGGACGAAAATTTTACAGAGACCAAGTCGTCCTGGACGATATTTAATTTCGTCCCGGAAGAATAGGACTTAGAAAATTTTTCAAGCCAGTTCCTATTCGTTCTATGTGCTCAATAGGAGATAACTGTCTGATCGTCCCGTACGATCAGTATAAATTTTATATGATCTCCTTATGTGTGTGTGTGTGTGTGTATGTTTTTATTCACTCAATTATAATTACTCCCTTTCAAATTTAATTCAAAGAAAAGTACAAGCTTCAAATTCACAAAGTATCTCATGTTGAATTTGATTTAAAGTCTTCGTAGTCTGGAATTTGATTTTCCTGAAATGTTAGTACACATAAGAGCAAATACAAATCTTCTAAAATTGTTAGGAGATAACTACACATTTGAACAATAATGTTTGGAATCATCAAAACTATACAAGTTGCAAAAATGTAAAGTATGATAATAGCAACTATCTTAACAATCTCCCCCTTTTTGATGATGGCAAAATAATTATTGTTTGTATGATTTCAATTTAAACAAATCTCCTTAACTCACCCTGAATTGATGAATACATTAAAATAAGGAGGTATTTTGAAGCAAAAAATAATATTTTTATTTTTCAAAACATTTTTAACAAAATAACACAAGCCATAGACACAAAGTCATACACAAAATCAAAATGCAAACAAAACAAACAAAACATACAAACAAAATAAACAAAACATACAAACACAATAATTTCTCCCCCTTTTTGACAACAACAAAAAGTGAAGAAGAAATAGATAAGAAATGTAAGTAATTATATGAAATTCATTTGAAAATTTAATCTAAATGGTGATTGACATAAGGTATGCAATCTAAAACTAATAACATTAGGTAAATCATTGAAATTCATAGAATTTAAGAAGTGATATAACATTGTAAGTAAGAAGAATTTATCAAAAACATGATTCAATTTAGACATTTGAATATAGAAAATCATTACAAGAGAGATGAAAAAAAAAATTCTATATTTCAAAGTTCAATAGAATATAAATGAACATAAGATTAATTTGAATTAAGAGATTGAAAGAATTTGGAAAGAAGAGAATTATCACATGTGGCGCTTTGCGCATCATTTTCAAATTTTTGGCATATTTTTGTGCATCTTTTGACATTGGGCTAATTTTGTGCCTCTTTTTCATATTTGATAACCTTTGCGCACTCCTTTTGATTTTTATACTCTTTGTACAATTTTGAAGGGTAATTGAAACCAATTCTTTCCTAGATCAATAATCTAAAATTTCAAATTTTTCTAAGTGCATAAATATCACTTGAGCAAAGAAATACAAAATAATAAAACATCTAAATTGCAATAATAATATTAACTTTTATGTAGCCTAAATGAATAGACATGAGATTAAAAATTCTAATTATGACAAGTTATAAACAAATTTTAAATTTAGAAAGACTAGATTTTCTAATGTAATTAATCTTAAATCATAATCTAATTTAAGCACAGTTAGAATTAAAAAGACTAATGAAATTCATAAGAACTAAACACATTTCAAAAATAATCCAAAATCAAAATCAACTACAACATATATTGATATTTATGAAAAGGATTACAGGATCATTTCATAATATCAATACAAAAGAAAATACACTAAAGTTTAAAGCAAAGACAAACAAACACAACTAGAACAAACACTAGAACAAACACTAAAGCAAACACAAATACAACAAACATAAAAAAAATCATCGCTCATTCTCTATTCTTCTGGAGGAGGAGGAGGAATGCCACCAAATAGGTTGAAGTAGGAGGCCATCAACATAACATTGGTATTGATTTCATGAACTTCATTTCTGATACTACCAATGTCCTGTTGCTGCTGCAGGAGTTGAGCATCAATTTGATCAAATCTTTGATCAATATGAGTCTCAAGTTTATCAAATTTCTCAATCAAATTCTGATAATCTGATTGAGGTGCAGAAGTTTGCTCTCCTTCTTCTTCTTCTTCAGAAGCACTGGCATGTGCTTTCCCTTTTTCCTCTTTGAAAATTGCTTTGAAGGAAGCATCATTGTAGTAGACCGGCTCTTCGTATTCATCATCAGGATGCACTAGTTGTATTTCTTTTCCAAAATCTATGTAACTAAGTGTCCTAATGAGATGTTCCTTTTTCTCTTCTGTTCTGCATGCCCAATTTCTGAAAGCCCATAAAGATGGTCTAGGATAAGTTAGGCTTCATCGATAGGCTTACGATCCATAATCAAAAAGGTCACAATAGAAAGGAGTGGGGTAATATTGATCCTATCACCAGCTTTAGGAATTATTGAAGATCGAAGAATGTGCTGGATGATTCGAGCATTTCTGGTCATTCTTGAAACTCTAGCAACATGATATGTTAGGCCATTTTCTCTAATCACCCTATTAACTTCATACCATTTAAAGGTGTCTTCATTCATAAGGGTGTGGGCTCTATAACCTTCAGTTCTTAAGTTCAAAAATGAACCTATGTCGTGCTTAGTGATTTCAACTTTTTGTTTGAAAATAAAAGAACTTATGCAGGAGTGGTCAGAATTGAAACTCATGTTGGCTAGGAAATAGAGAAAAGTTTGTTTGTTTTAGAGGTGGACGAGAGAAAGAATGAATCCAAACTGGGTGGAAGCAAAAAGGTGCATTACCTTGAAATTTATCTCGCTTTGAATCAGAATGCGAGAAGGTGTAATTTTGGCAGATGCAAAACGAGGAAAGGATTCCTCATTTTCCTTTAAAAGGAAGTTTTCAGAGGCATTTCTGTGAGGTTTCTTACCTAACACCTTTTGTCTTTTGCTTGAGGATGCCATTGTCAATTTAAAGTCGAAAGGGAATGAAAGTGAAGTTTGGAGATGTGATTGTTGAGTTAGAATTCCTTTATATTTAAAGAAAACAATACGTTCGTCCTGGACAAAAACAGTTCGTCCTGGACGAAAATTATCGTTTGTCTGGACGAAAACATTTCGTACAGACGATCCAATTCATCCAAAATGAAACGGCTTTTCGTAATCAACATAATTTACGATGCGTCCTTTCGTACAGACTTTTGACTTGATCGATCGTACAGACGAAAAAATTTCGTACAAATGATCAAAAGTTAATTTGTTTTAATGTCAGTTGAAAACCGTCCCCTACAATGAAATGACGTATGTTCGTCTGGACGAACAAAAAGTTCGTACGGACGAACTTCACATTTAAAACTGTCTTATCCACTCAACCGCTGCATTCAATCGTCCCGACGTTTGAGAGAAAGAAAAAAAATTTCGTCCTGGACGATTATAAGATTGTACAGATGAACTACATTAAAAACGACTCTCAAAACGGTTAGAATTCTCGCAAAATGAGATTTGCACACATCGTCCAGTACGAAAAAGTTCGTCCCGGACGATTTCCACGCATTTTTTGGATTTTTTGAATTTTTTATCAAACTAAAACAAACTAAACATTCAAAACATAGAAAACAAAGACAAAACCATAGACTCTAAAATAAACTCATTCAAAACACACAAAAATCACAAAATCAAAACAAAATTAAAATAAATAAACTAAGAAAACATAAATATCAATGTTGCAAAAATATTTTTATTTAAGCATTCAAATCAATAACACCAAGTCTTGTTCTTAATATACTGAAGGTATCAAAGGCTAAATGTTTTGTAAAAATGTCTGCAAGTTGATTTTCAGTTGAAACATGAGTAAGTTCAATTTCTCCCTTGGATACATGATCCCTTATGAAATGTTGCCTTATGTCAATGTGTTTGGTTCTAGAATGTTGAATAGGGTTTTTGGAAATACAAATAGCACTAGTATTATCACAATAAATTGAAATAGTGCCTATAGTTAATCCTAAATCAATCAACTGTTGTTTTAACCAAAGTACTTGTGCCACACAACTTCCTAATGCAATGTATTATGCTTCTGCAGTAGATAGGGCTACTAAATTTTGTTTTCTACTGAACCAAGAAACTAATGAATTTCCAATGAATTGACATGTTCCAAAGGTGCTTTTCCTATCCACTCTATAGCCTGCAAAGTTAGAATCTAAATAACCAACAATTTCAAATGAAGAGCTAAACTTAGGATACCAAATCCCTAAGTTTTGAGTTCATAGTAAATATCTTAAAATCCTTTTCACTGCTGTCAAATGTGATTCTTTTGGATCTGATTGAAATCTAGCACATAAGCAAACACTGAACATAATATCTGGTCGTCTAGCAATCAAGTAAAGTAAAGATCCAATAATCTCTCTATATTTCTTTTGATCAATAGATTTTCCCTTAAGATCCTTATCCAACTGAACTGAGGAACTCATTGGTGTACTAACAGGTTTAGCATTGTCCATTTCATATTTTTTGAGGATGTCCTTAATATATTTAGTTTGACTGAGAAATGTACCTTCCTCAAGTTGCTTAATGCTAAATCCTAGAAAGTAATTTAAATCTCCCATTAGACTCATTTCAAATTCACTACTCATTGTTTTAGAAAAATCATCACAAAGATTTTTATTTGAAGATCCAAAGATGATATCATCCACATAAATTTGAACAATGAGTATATTCTTTCCAAATTTCTTTAAAAAGAGTGTTGTATCCACACTTCCTTTTTCAAAAGATCTTTCAAGTAGGAAGGTGCTCAACTTCTCATACCAAGCCCTAGGTGTCTGTTTCAATCCATTTAATGCCTTTTTTTAACTTGAAAACATGATTTGAGTATTTAGAATTTTCAAAACCTAGAGGTTGTTCTACAAAAACATCTTCTTCAATTATCCCATTTAAAAAGGCACTTTTGACATCCATTTGAAATAATTTAAAACCTTTAAAATAGGCAAAGGCAAGTAAAATCCTAATTGCTTCAAGTCTTGCTACAGGGGCAAAGGTCTCCTCAAAATCAATTCCTTCAATTTGATTACACCCCTTAGCAACTAATCTAGTCTTATTTCTAATGACTACTCCTGAGTCATTTATTTTATTTTTGAACACCCACTTGGTTCCAACAACACTTTGATCTTTTGGCCTTGAGGTTAATTCCCAAACTTTATTCTTACAAATTGAATCAACTCTTCTTGCATGGCCAATATCCAAAATTCATCAGAAAGTGCTTGATCAATATTAGTGGGTTCTATTGTTGAAATAAAGGCTGAATGATTGACTTCCTTGTTTAATCCACGCCTAGTTCTAACACCCTCACTAGGTTCACCTATAATCAATTCTCTTGGGTGGTTTTTAGAAAATCTCAAATCTCTAGGCAAAGGGTTTTCTCTCTCCAAATTTTCTTCCACATTTTCTTCCAAATTTATTCTATCAATTTTTTGGGAGTTTTTTTCAATCTCATCTTCAACAACATTTGGCTCTTCCAAATTTCCAGATTCATCAAATACAACATGTGTGGTTTCTTCAATGACTAAAGTTCTTTTGTTGAATACCCTATAAGATTTTCCAACACTTGAATATCCAACAAAAATTCCTTCATCTGATTTTGGATCAAATTTTCCTAAGACAGATTTTCCATTATTATGAATGAACACCTTGCAATCAAATACATACAAATGAGACAAATTAGGTGTTCTACCTTTTAGCAACTCATAGGGTGTTTTATTTAAATTTGATCTCACATTCACCCTATTCAGAACATAACATGCAGTGTTAACCGCCTCAGCCCAAAAATGTCTAGGAAGTGAGTATTCTACCAATATTGTTCGGGCGGCTTCTATTAATGTTCTATTTTTCTTTTCAACTACCCCGTTTTGTTGAGGGGTTCTAGGTGCAGAAAATTATGATCAATCCCTTTTTCTTTACAAAAGTTTTCAAATTTTTCATTTTCAAATTCTCCTCCATGATTACTTTGTAACGAAATTATTTCACATCCTAGTTTTCTTTGAATCAGAGTTGAAAAATTTCTGAATTTCTCAAATGATTCACTTTTATGAAAAAGAAATCTAATCCAGGTGAATCTTGAGAAATCATATACTATAACTAATCCGTATACCTTCCCTCCTAGACTTACAGTTCCTACTGGTCCAAAAAGATCCATGTGAAGAATTTCTAAAGGTTTACTGGTCCTAAGATCTTTATTAGACTTAAAAGAGGACTTCACTTGTTTTCCTAATTGACATGCATCACAAAAGTGGTCCTTAGTAAAGTCTAGTTTTGGTATACCTCTCACTAAGTTCTTTTGGGTAATTCTCCTAAGGCTTTTCATACTAAAATGACAAAGTCTCCTATGCCAAAGCCATGATTCATCAGAAACAGTTTTCAAACAAAAAGCAGCAGGAGATTGAATTGAATTCAAATCTAGCATGTAAACATTGTTTACCCTTTTTCCATTTAAAACTTTTTTCCCATTTAGGCTTAAAATGCACCTAGTAGGTAAAAATTTTACATTATATCGCTTGTCACATAGCTGACTTATACTTAACAAATTATGTTTTAAGCCTTCAACTAATAACACATTGTCTATAAAAAAGTTTTTGAAATTTCCAATCATACCTGATCCAACCACTTTCTTTGTGGTATTATCTCCAAGTGTAATCTTGTCTCCATTCCTAGCTTCCAGCATTATGAATTGAGCAGTATCTCCAGTCATATGCTTTGAACATCCGCTGTACAGGTACCATATGCTCCCACGAGGTCTTGTGTGAGAGCACTCCTGCAAAACTCTCAAATGTTAGACCTGATAACCCAAATAAGTTTGGGTTCACTTTTTAGCAATTTATAATCAGATGCATGTATGATATGTCTAGGTTTATGCATCTTAGGTCTCCACATCAAATTAGATTTCTTCTTCAAAGTACAGGTGTGAGCTATATGTCCCAAAAATCCACAATTATTACATTTAACATTAGGAAAAATATTCATAAGTTTTCTTCCATATGATTGTCTTCTAAGGGATTTCATGAATTTAGGATAATATTTAGGATTTGTAAAATCTTCAAGTTTAGGGAGTTTCCTATTATCCTCGAGAGCTCTTATTGTCAGTTTATAGAATGAATTCATATCTTTCAAGATTCGATTTGTATAATTGATTCTATATATTTTTCTCTCTGATTCATCCTTAAAATTCTTAAATTATTTTTCAAGATCAGCATAGGATGATTTTAAATTCTCAAAATTCTTATTCAAGTCATCATATTCGTCAATTAGTTTCATGTGGTTGTTATCTATTAATGCATGATCTTTCCTAAGGATTTCATGTTCTTTCTTAAGTTCTTCCAATTCTAAACTCAAACTAGCATGCAATTTTTTTATTTTCCTATATGCATCATGCATGTGTTCAGAAACTTCAAATAATTCATTATAGGTTAAGTCACATACCTCTTCTTGATATATGTGTTCAACATTATCTGCCATCAAGCAAAGGTTGGTGACTTCTTCTTTTTTTTCAGTCTCAGATGAGTCTGAAGCTGAGTCCGCCCAGAAAGCTCTTTGAAATTTCTTCTTGCCCTTCTTTACCATTGGCTTCTCCTCTACCTTCTCCTTGCTAGGAGTTGCTTTGAGTTTTGGGCACTCAGTCTTTATATGACCTAGTTTCCTGTATTCATAACAAATTACTTCATTAGAAACCTTGCAATTTCTGTTATACTTACCTCTATTCCATTGCTGGCGTCTCTTCTGCTTCCTCTTTAAAAAGCTTCTGAATTGTCTAGTCATCAAGGTAATATCGTCTTCATCCTCAGGTTGTGAGTGTTCACTCTCTTACTCTTCCACTTTCAGTGCAATATTCTTCTTCTTTCGTGGTTCACCTGCATCAATCTTTCTTTGACTTACTCCTTGCTCATAAACAATGAGTGAACCAAGAAGCTTATCAATTGAATAAATGTTTAGAACTTTAGACTCTGTAATTGCAGTAATTTTAGCATCGTAAGTAATAGGTAAACAACGAACAATTTTATTAACAATTTCAGCATTAGTTAATTCCCTACCAAGTGCATGCAAAGAAGTGACTATTTGTGTGAATCTCGTGTACATGTCAGAAATAGATTCATTTGGTTTCATGCGAAACAATTCATAGTCATGTAACAAGATATTGAGTCTTGATTGCTTAACCTCATTACTCCCTTCATAAGTTATACAAAGTCTATCCCATATGTCCTTTCCACTTTTGCAAGTAGAAACCCGCATGTAGTCTTCAGATTTTAAAGCACAAAAGAAGCTATTTAAACATTTGGCATTTAGTTGTGCTAAGTCACGTTCTTCTATAGTCCAATCTGCAAAAGGTATTTCTACCCTAACTCCATCAACTAATCTAGTTGATTTTGTGTAACCTTCCTGGACTAGGATCCACATACGATAATCAAGTGACTATAAGAAAGTAGACATGCGTGTTTTCCAAAAATCAAAAGGTATATTGTCAAACAGTGGAGGTCTAGTTATAGAGTAACCTTCAGGTGTGTTTCAGTTTCCGAATGTAGCCATCTACGTTAATCAAAAAGTAGTTCAAACTTATGATTTTGAAACGAAGCTCTAATACCACTTGTTGAGTCTAGTAATTAGGTTGTTAAGCCTAAGTTAATGTCCCAAGGCTACCAAGAGGGGGGTGAATTGGTAGTTTTAAAAACTTTTAATCCCTCTTTGAATTTAAGTTGAACCGAAATGAAAATTTTTCTTTTAAGTTTTTCTAGAAAATGTTTTTCAACCACAGAGTTCTTAAAAATTAAAAATAAAATACTGAAATGTAAAAACTGTTAAATAAATGACACCAGATTTATAGTGGTTCGGTCTATAACCAGACCTACATCCACTCCCCAGAGGCACCCTCTGAGTATTGCACTAATACCAATAGTGACTCTCCTTTTGCACCCACATCAAGGCGGAGAAGCCTTTACAACACACTCTTTTCATCACTACCCGGTGCAGCAGAGAACTGTCATCCTTTTACACAATCCCTAGTGTTGGCAGAGAACCGTCCGTCCTTTCACACTCTCCTAGTGTGGGCAAAGAACCCTTCCATCCATTCACACTCTCCTAGTGTGGGCAGAGAACCCTACCGTCCTTTCACACTCTCCTAGTGTGGGCAGAGAACTCTACCGTCCTTTCACACTCTCTTAGTGTGGGCAGAGAACCCTACAGCTGTTCACACTCTTCAAGTGTAGGAAGCGACCCTTTCAGCTATTCACACTCTCCAAGTGTCGGCAGCGAATCGGATCTCCTTGACAGATCTTCTCACAAGAAATATAGAAGGAAAAGAGTGAAGTAATCCCAATTAACAAGTAGAGATTCTTACCTTTGAACTCCAAGTGAAGCCTTCACGCTCCAGTGGTAGGAATCCTCCTTTGAATGCACTCTCACACTCTCTCCTTAGCTATTCTCTCAAGAGGCATGAAGATCAAATGACAAAAAGATTGGGTGGCAGTCTAATTTGGACTATTTATACAAAAGACAAGAAAAACCGCCCAAAAACTACAAATTTTCAATTCTGTACGCAGTGGATCATCCCGTACAATCGTGGATCATCCTGGACGATTTTACTTAAATGCTTTGAAACGACCCTATTTGTATATGTGTACGAAATGTCTTCGTACACGCTGATCATCCTGTACGAACTAAGTTCGTCCGGTACGAACGGTTATTACTAAGTCGATTCTAAAAAACTGCTGAAAACCGTTCTAAGTCAGTTAATCGTCTGGACGAAATTTTTACAGAGACCAGATCGTCCTGAACGATAATTAATTTCGCCTGTACAAAAATTTTACATAGAGCAACTCATTTTCTGATGATAATTAATTTCATCTGGATGAAATTTTACAGAGACCAGATCATCCCGGACGATAATTAATTTCATCTGGACAAAAATTTTACAGAGAGCAACTCATTTTCTGACGATAATTAATTTCGTCTGGACGAAAATTTTATAGAGACCAGATCATCTCGGACGATAATTAATTTCGTCTGGACGAAAATTTTATAGAGAGCAACTCATTTTCTGATGATAATTAATTTTGTCTGGACGAAAATTTTACAGAGACCAAGTCGTCCTGGATGATATTTAATTTCGTCCCGGACGAATAGGACTTAGAAAATTTTTCAAGCCAGTTCCTATTCGTTCTATGTGCTCAATTAGAGATAACTGTCTGAGCGTCCCATACGATCTGATATCATCCCGTACGATCAGTATAAATTTTATATGATATCCTTATGTGTGTGTGTATGTTTTTATTCACTCAATTATAATCACTCCCTTTCAAATTTAATTCAAAGAAAAGTACAAGCTTCAAATTCACAAAGTATCTCATGTTGAATTTGATTTGAAGTCTTCGTAGTCTGGAGTTTGATTTTCCTGAAATGTTAGTACACACAAGAGCAAATACAAATCTTCTAAAATTGTTAGGAGATAACTACACATTTGAATAATAATGTTTGGAATCATCAAAACTATACAAGTTGCAAAAATGTAAAGCATGCTAATAGCAACTATCTTAACAAGAAAGAGTATATCACCTCGAAAGGTGAAAAAAAAATTCATAACAACATTCAAATTTAGAATTATGAAATTCATCTTGAATATTTTGACTGTATGCTAAAGAGAACTTCATATGGCCCCGAAGGGTCAAAATGAGGTTCAACTGAATATCCAGCTACAATATTCAATAAGTGTGGTCGTTAAGTTCACATCCAAAGCCTTATCAAACAAAAATGTATCTCCCCAAAGGGAGATAACGCCATTCAATGATAATTCTTTAAATGTGATAATAACGATCATCTTTAGGAAAAGAATACAATATGCATTTTTTTAATCAGGTGTGTTGGTTCTAAATCTCCTACGTGTACAAACCCTTATAATTAATTACATCGTAGGGAGACAAAGTTCCCTACAAAAACTCTCAATTAAAATAGTAGTAAAATTTTGTAAGATTTTCTATGAGTGATATCAAAAAGGGAGGTGAATTTTGAAAACTCAATAGGGAATGGGTCAAAATTGAGCAGTTATTAGGAGAATCAAATAGAGAAGAGCAGGAGACAATTTGAGATTCCAGAACCATCCAGAAGTGTCCCAACTTAATCTAAGTGTTGGGCTTTATGTTTTAGGATGAAAGAAGATTTAATTAGAGATGTGCATTTTATTAGAAATTTGGGATTATATTCCAAAAGTTTGGGGTCTTATAATCAAAGATCTGCCCCGGATCCTAAATCAAATTTAGACACTGGACCACAGTCGTCCAAACCTAAATAATGCAGTGCAGAACTTGGACTTACCACAGCCTGGATTGGGGAGCCAACTAACCACCTATTCGATTTAAAAGAGATGAGTCTGGTCTTTTATGAAAGAGTGATAGGGATGTTTTATTTAAAGTTTTGGAGAGTTGGGACCGACATCTAGAGGTTTCCCTAATTGACCCTTTGACTTATGTTGGGTGAAAAATGCTAAGAACTAATACAATAAAAATTTTGACTCTTTTAATTTGTTTCTAATGCAATGCGTGCTGGTTGACAACTTCAAATCAAATATGCTTAAAATTTTAAAAACAGACTTATAAAATATTTTTTTAGAAGATTGGGCTCCCCAGGTCTGACACCTCATCCTCATAGGTCAGACTATCCAGACTCTACTCCTAGGCGGTGAAGGGTCTAAAGCAAGGAGAGAGTAATAAAAATATAAGCATGCGACCCCGAGGTCGATCCCCGGTAAATTCCATAAATTTATTATATTTCTAAATTATTTAGACTCACTAAAATTTTAAACTTAATAATTATGAATATAGAACTTTCACACCCTCACGAGTCTCACGAGTCCAGGAGAAAATAAAAGCGGCACACAAACACCAAAAAAACTAAAAAAAGTAGGTAGTTCTATACACAACCACTTCAATAAATCAAATGTAAATAAATTAATTAAGAAATATCCATAGGAAAAGTTTCCTTGCTTATTACAAACCAAAATTTTACAGAAAGTAAAGTGGTCGGGCACCACTAACAATAACCCGGATTCCAAACCTAATAGAGACGCAAGTGGTTTTGAATGGGATGAGTTTCTGTCTTCAAACATTCAATCTTGTTCTCCTCCAAGCTCCTTAGATTCTTCATAGTAGGCTACCCAAATGGATAAGAGGGCACTTCCTTTAAGGGGAAGGCCACTCTTTTCACTTTGGGTAGGGAAGAAGTGATCCAAATTTGGATCTCCAAATAGAAAAGGGCTACTCCCCTAAGGGGTATCCTTTTCTCTTTGGAGTCCAAGCTTTGGACCTATGTATCCCAATTCAAAACTCCACTTTCACATCACTTTACATTTGCACAAATTACATTTATATGAAAATAAAAAAAAAAATCTAAACTCTCCTGTAGGGTTATCCTAAGCAGTTAATAAATCAAAATATTTTCTCAAGCGGTTATATATTTGCAGAAAAGGAAGTAAACACACTGGCCACACTCTTTTTTTTATTTGGGGGCTTTAGCAGCTGAAGCACCTGTGCAAGCATTTATAATAATTGAATTTTTTTATTTAGCCCCCCTTTTTTTATCGCCCTGCATGAGCGTGGCCACCTGCAGAAAATTATGCTAACTTCCAATTCACTCCTATCCTAAGGGTAATCAAGTCGCCAAACACATCAATCATCCACAGAGTGTAGTAAAAAGTAAGCAGACACAGCAAGGCAATTTCATCCACAACATGCAGTAAAATTATGAAAAATCTAGCACACAGCAATAAAGTAAACACCGGTCTTGTTGTAAATCTATTTTTCATGTCTTATGTTTTGATGATTGACAAACACTGTTTCTCTTGGACAGCTTGTTGCTTCTAACTTTTCAGGAATCGACGATCGGACAATCAAAAAGGAGCCAAGTTCAGGAATGCGTAGGTTTAGGGTTGAGTCAGTCTGTACTTTTATTTTATACCTTTTGAGTCCACTTGTAATAGTCAAAGAGACTGATGCTTTGTAACCCTTCACAGACACACTTGAGAGACTTAGAATTTCTGTTTTTACTCATATCGGCCAGGACGATTTCTTTTATCGGCCTGGACGATCAGCTTAAAACAGAAAGTCTAATTAAGGATTCTTAATTAAGGCAGCCGACGTTAACAGATCGTCCTGGACGATACGTGTATCGGCCAGGACGATAAGCTCAAAACAGAAAGAAGTAGCCGCCATAGACAAGTATGGTATACTGTATCTTTAAATTATCAGCCCGGACGATCCTCGTATCGGCCTGGACGATATTCACAAATTATGCCATAATTATTCAGGAAATCAAGGGAGTAATTAAGGATGATTGATACGATCAGATCGTCCTGGACGATCGCAGGATCGGCCAGGCCAATCTAGTCAAAAACCTTAAGTTACTTCAGGACGATCAATATCGGCCAGCCCGTATTCAGGGCTATTGTCAGGACGATTTTCCTCTGATTTGAACTGATCGGCCAGGACGATCGTGAGATCGTCCGGGACGATCAAGCTAATTTTCAATCGTCCAGTTTTTCATTCAGGGCTATGCTCTGGCCGATCTTCATTGATTTGTACTGATCGGCCAGGCCGATGTCCATATCGGTCTGGACGATATTGTCGGCAACTTGCAATTAATGAGCTCTTTTGAAGCTCTTCTATTTAAGAGCTCTTGTTCAACGTTTTTAAAAACCTTTGGCTGCTGCCTTGACCTGAGAAGACCTTGAGGAGAGAAAGAGAGAGAGAGGAGAGAGAGAGGATCTTGTGAGGGGGAGCTTGTGAGGGGTTTCACAAGGGTTGCTTCAAGGATCTCTCTGCATCGTCTTCGTCTAGAGTTTCTCGTCCGTGGAAGGGTCGGTAGAGGTAAGGAGTTTTGCTTTTGGTTCTGGTTCTCTGCCAGCTTCAGGAGGAAGCAAAAGGAGATAGGTTCTCTGCCTTGCCGGGGTGGCAAAAAGGAGGTTCTTGTGAGGGTTTCTCCACCTAGCCGTGGGGGCTAAAGGAGAGTCACTTTTTGTAGTGCAATACTTGGAGGGTGCCTCCAAGGAGTGGACGTAAGTCGAGTCGACCGAACCACTATAAATTTCTGTGTTCTTTTTCTTGCTTCCGCACGTTTAAATTCCGCATTATTTTCATGGTGTGATTTGGTTTATGTGATTTTATTTCTTTGTTTAAAAAGAAGTTTTTAAAATACCAATTCACCCCCCTCTTGGTTAGTTTGGGACTAAGTTCATAGGGCTTAACATCCCCATCGAACTTTCAAGTGGTATCAGAGCTTGATTCGAAAATTAAAGTTTGAAAACTTTTTGAATTTGATCTATGTCTAACTTTGGGAATCGCAACACTACGGATGGGTACTCTATTACCCGACCTCCTCTGTTCGATAACCTACCTTTTGATTTTTGAAAAACTCGCATGTCAACTTTTTTACAATCTACTGATTATCGCATGTGGATGCTTATTCAAGAAGGTTATTCTCCACCTTCTCGTGAAATTAACGGTTTTAAAACTGAAGTTGCTTTTACCGAATGGAATTTTGATGAACGAGATTTAGCTCAATTAAATGCGAAATGTTTGAATTGTTTTTTCTGTGCTTTGAAATCTGAGGATTACATGCGTGTTTCAACTTGCAAAACTGGTAAAGAAATTTGGGATTAAATGTCCATTACTTATGAAGGCACTAATGAAGTTAAACAATCCCGTTTAAACATTCTCTTGCATGACTACGAACTTTTTCGTATGAAACCTCATGAATCGATTTCTGACATGTACACTAGGTTTACTCAGATTGCTACTTCATTGCATGCACTAGGAAAAGAACTTTCAAACTATGAAAAAGTTAACAAGATTTTGAGATGCTTGCCTTCGTCTTATGATGCAAAAATTACTGCAATCACTGAATCTAAAGATTTGAACACCTATTCTATTGATAACTTGCTTGGCTCACTCATTGCTTACGAGCAAGGGGTGAATCAAAGAAATCTTAATGCAGATGAGAAGAAAAAGGAGAAAACAATTGCATTGAAGACACACAAATCGGATTCTGAATCTTCCGGATCTGAAAGCGATGGAGTTGCCTTCATCAGTAGGCATATCAAAAGCTTTCTAAGGAAGAAACAAAAGCATCATCAAAGTTGGAGAAAAGGTAAGGATCATAAACATATTAAAGGATCTTCTGATGTTGTTTGTTTTGAATGCAGAAAACCTGGACATGTAAGAGCCGATTGTCATACACTTCAAGATCATTCAAGCAAAGAAAAAGAAAAAGGTGAGGAGAAAGCTAATCCTAGGAAGGAGAATAAGAAAATCCAAAGAGGCTTCTGGGCAGAATCTGGTACTGATTCCTCTGAGACTGAACCAGAGGAAGAGACTACAAACTTGTGTTTCATGGGAGAAAATCAAAGTGATGAGGAAGAGGTATGTAAACCAACATATGATGAATTGTTTAAAATTTGTGAAAAAATCCATACATCATACAAAAAACTTAAGAAAACTCATGCTAGCCTAAAATTAGAACATTCAAATCTACAAAAAGAGCATGAAGTTTTTCTCAAAGATCATGCAACGATTGATTCAAATCACATGGCTCTCCTTGATGAATTTGATGAATTAAACAAGAAGCATTTGGAATTAGTTGATAAAAGTAATGCATTAAAAGCTTCACACACCTCACTTAATGATGATCTTAAGAAATCTAAAGAGATTGAGAAAAATTTGAGGATTGAGAATGATGCATTAAAAAGAACTAACTTGAGAATTCAAAATGATTTGGAAACATGTAAGAAAGCTAGGATGACACCAACTTTTAATCAAAGGCCAGAACCTAGGAAGAGGCATTTTTACCCAAACCATTTAAGAAAACCTTTTCCTGGAGTTCAATGTTTTTCTTGTGGCATGCTAGGACACATCTCACACACTTGCACAGTTCACCGCAGTACACATTGGGTGTGGAGACCCAAGATGCATGATTCAAAGCATACCACATCTGCATTGCACTCTACATTTCCTAAGAAGGAGCCCAAATCTGTTTGGGTTCCTAAAACTGACTGTTGTTGAGTTTTGCAGGAGTGCTCTCACCAAAGACCTCGTGGGAGCATAAGATAACTGAACATAAGGAGGCTTGCAGCTCAATTGCTTAAATCCATTGCTTTATCACTTGCTTGAAATCTTTAGTTTTTTTGTGTGTCTTTTATTTTTTAGTTTTTGTGTTCACTTTGTGTTGTTTTTAGTTTTTTTTTTTTTACTTTGGTCTTTTTTTTTTTTTTTTGCTTCCATATGATAAAACTTCTCAAGCTTGGAGTTTTTGGAGATAGGGTCTAGCTTTTTAAAATTGGTTAAAGGAAGTAAACTGTTGATGTTTTTCCCTTCTTCTGACTTTGTTTAGTGGCATGATTTTTTTCTATAAAACAAAAGTCTAAACTCAGTTTAACCAATGGCTTTTTAAGATCTCTTTCTAATCTTGCTACATTAAATCATCTTATGCATAATAGTCAAAATTCTTTGATATCATTCAAGCTTTTGAAATCTTACCATTGCAGTTATCACGTGATTTTGATTTTGTGTTGTGGATTATTCTTCCCTATGTTAGAGAGAGAGCTCCTATTCTCTAATATTTGGAGGATATACTCACAACTAAGTATTTTTTTTAAGGGTATATTAAAGAATTTTTAGCTTGCAAAGTTAAAAAGGAAAGAGGCCAATGAAGCCAAATTGAAAAGAAAGCTATATACACAAAAGTGTATCAAAAATCAAAAGATGCTCAAAGAGCCAATAAAAGTGACAAGAGGCATAAAATTAGCCCACTAAATGCAAGCTATCATCTTATTGGTAAAACACTTAAAACTTAGAAAACTCATTGATTATGTGATACGTTCAAAGATTTGATTTCAATTTTCATAATTGAGAAAAATTATTTTGGTTTATTATTTATGAGATATTTTAGTTGTTAACAAGTCTTGATTGGATCTTCTTATTCTTTTTGTTATTCCGAGTTAGGACTCTGTTATTTTTAAGAGAATTTTGTACCCTGAAGGATGTCCGATCTAGGGTAAATGGAATCAGTTTTTCTACCTTCTTCTAATTGGATTTTGTTAAACCTCTTGATCTCCTAAAACTTTAAAAGTTTAAATTCATGAAAAGAATTCTCATATGATACCTCCATAAAACAAAAAAAAATAGAAAAATTAAAATCCAAAAATATTCGGTGTTTGTTTTATTTTATTTTTTTTTTTTGTCTTTGACTTTTTTATTTTTGTGTCTTTGACTGTCTTTTCTTTTGTTTTATTTTTGAGGGTCTTGATCATCACCATTCTTTTCTTGATTTCAAATTCAAGTCACACCGGCCTGGCCGATATTTATATCGTCCTGGCCGATATGATAAATTCTTTCCAAAATCCATCTGCTGACCTTTTTCTGTGCTTACTGAAATTCATCATCCTGGACGATACATTATCGTCCGGGCCGATTTGATCAAACTCATGGTGATAGTCCTGGCCGATAGTATATTTGTCTGGCCGATGCATTCTATGTGCATCGTCCTGGCCGATACACTGGACCGTCCTGGACGATCCACGTGTCAGTACGTTTTGATCTTTAAATTCGGCCCCGGACGATCCATTATTGGACCATCGGCCGGGCCGATCCACTGTTCGTCCTGGACGATACACGTGGCAAGCATTTAAAACGTTTTAACTTTGGCCGGTACGATCAATTATTGTGCATCGTCCTGGACGATACACCTAATCGGCCCGGACGATCTGCTTTTTCAACGGTCGTCCGGACTGACTCCTCGGGCCGATAGCCTGTGTCTAATCGGCCTGGCCGATATCTGATCGGCTCGGACGATTGGACCGCCTTTTTGACCAATCGGCCTGTACGCAATTATTGACTCATATCGGCCTGGACGATTCCGCGATCGGCCAGGACGATATAGCCGTTTTCTTTAAATTCAGGCCGATCCAGCCATGATTTTTCACTCTTCATCCTTTCTCCTTTGTGTTTTTGCTTAAGTTCTCTCAAATGGCTGGTGGGAAGCGCGTCCGTCAGACCTCTGGAAGTTCCTCGAGGGCAAAGGTTGACCCTCGTTTCCGTGAAGCAGAAGATGAAGCCGCATATCATCGTTATAAAGAATGTGGAATTACTGTTTCCAGAATTATCAATCCAGTCCACATCTCTTACCCGGTAATGGATCTCTTCGCCCACACTTCCCTTTGCTTCATTATGTCTCTTGTTTTCCCTTTCAATTATGAGTTCCTTCTAGAATTTTTTGCAAACCTTCGCATAAACTCTACCTTCACAGCCCTGTCCTCCTATGTGAATCGACGCCCTGTCGAAATCACATATCAGGACTGTGTTGATCTTTTACAGCTATCCACCACCGGAGATAAGCTGCACCTAATTGCCCCTGACCCTGATTTTGACTGGTCCACGGCAAATCACTTTCCTCGCCAGACCAATGTCCGTTACCATGTTGGAGAGACTAGCTCTTTAGTCAGAGATGCTAGGACAATCCAACATGTCCTTCGCACCTCCGTCATTCCAAAAGCCGGCAACCGTGTCCACATTACCCCTCTACTCTCCCTCACTACCTTCTACATCATGGCTCATAGGGAATTCAACACTGCGGACCTATTTTTTCGTTACATTGATCACCTAACAACAATTCGCGATCCAGGCCACAGAAGAAAGCCAAATTTAGCCTTAGGATACATCATAGCCTATGTTCTTGAAACTAAATACCAACTTCAATATCCTATTCCACCAAACCTTCCAACTCCCTTCTACTCAAACAATTCCTTCAGCACCCTTCACAGTACTCGTCTCCACCCTGAGGAACCTTAGGGGGCTCGAGAGGAGGAGGCTCCCGCTCCAGCTCCCTTTCCTGACCCTGTCCCTCTCCACCAACACTCACCGGTTGATCAGTTGATTGAGAGATTTGATCGTTGGGAGACCCGGTTTGATGCATATGTTGCTGCCCAGGAGCAGCAACACTCTAAGGACATTGCCCGCTACGAGCATCACCGTGCTGAGGATTTAGCTCGATTTGACAGTTTTCTTACTCACCAGCAGCAACAGCATGACCAGGACATCGCCTGGTTCAATGCTCAGTTTACCACCATTGCCAGTTACTTTCAGCAACCACCTCCACCTCCTCCATCTGATGATCAGGATCCCTCGTTCTTTTAGTTTGTGCTTTGAGTTATTGTTTCTTGTCTTTTTGTAGTAGTCTTTCGTGATTTTTTTTTCTCTTTTCTCTGCTGTTTCTGGACTCTTTTTTTATGATGACAAAAAGGGGGAGTAGGATAGGGTAGGATAGGGTGTGGTAGGAAAAAGTTGATATTGTAACTTTGTTTTTCTAATGAATCTATTTTTGTCCTACTTGTGTTTTGCCATCATCAAAAAGGGGGAGATTATTGCAAATCTATTTTTCATGTCTTATGTTTTGATGATTGACAAACACTGTTTCTCTTGGACAGCTTGTTGCTTCTAACTTTTTAGGAATCGACGATTGGACAATCAAAAAGGAGCCAAGTTCAAGACTGCGTAGGTTTAGGGTTGAGTCAGTCTATTCTTTTATTTTTTACCTTTTGAGTCCACTTGTAATAGTCAAAGAGACTGATGCTTTGTAACCCTTCACACACACACTTGAGAGACTTAGAATTTCTGTTTTTACTCATATCGGCCAGGACGATTTCTTTTATCGGCCTGGACGATCAGCTTAAAACAGAAAGTCTAATTAAGGATTCTTAATTAAGGCAGCCGACGTTGACAGATCGTCCTGGACAATACGTGTATCGGCCAGGACGATAAGCTCAAAATAGAAAGAAGTAGCCGCCATAGACAAGTATGGTATACTGTATCTTTAAATTATCGGCCCGGACGATCCTCGTATCGGCCTGGACGATATTCACAAATTATGCCATAATTATTCAGGAAATCAAGGGAGTAATTAAGGATGATTGATACGATCAGATCGTCCTGGACGATCGCAGGATCGGCCAGGCCGATCTAGTCAAAAACCTTAAGTTACTTCAGGACGATCAATATCGGCCAGCCCGTATTCAGGGCTATTGTCAGGACGATTTTCCTCTGATTTGAACTGATCGGCCAGGACGATCGTGAGATCATCCGGGACGATCAAGCTAATTTTCAATCGTCCAGTTTTTCATTCAGGGCTATGCTCTGGCCGATCTTCATTGATTTGTACTGATCGGCCAGGCCGATGTCCATATTGGCCTGGACGATATTGTCGGCAACTTGCAATTAATGAGCTCTTTTGAAGCTCTTCTATTTAAGAGCTCTTGTTCAACGTTTTTAAAAACCTTTGGCTGCTGCCTTGACCTGAGAAGACCTTGAGGAGAGAAAGAGAGAGAGAGGAGAGAGAGAGGATCTTGTGAGGGGGAGCTTGTGAGGGGTTTCACAAGGGTTGCTTCAAGGATCTCTCTGCGTCGTCTTCGTCTAGAGTTTCTCGTCCGTGGAAGGGTCGGTAGAGGTAAGGAGTTTTGCTTTTGGTTCTGGTTCTCTGCCAGCTTCAGGAGAAAGCAAAAGGAGATAGGTTCTCTGCCTTGCCGGGGTGGCAAAAAGGAGGTTCTTGTGAGGGTTTCTCCACCTAGCCGTGGGGGCTAAAGGAGAGTCACTTTTTGTAGTGCAATACTTGGAGGGTGCCTCCAAGGAGTGGACGTAGGTCGAGTCGACCGAACCACTATAAATTTCTGTGTTCTTTTTCTTGCTTCCGCACGTTTAAATTCTGCATTATTTTCGTGGTGTGATTTGGTTTATGTGATTTTATTTCTTTGTTTAAAAAGATGTTTTTAAAATACCAATTCACCCCCCCTCTTGGCTAGTTTGGGACTAAGTTCATAGGGCTTAACATCCCCATCGAACTTTCAGGTCTAACCTAGACCTAGAGTTGGTTGTCATAACAAACCATCTCAAATGTGTGTAAAAGGTCATGTGGCTAGGGTAGATCCTAGGTTTGGTGATTAGTTTGAGTTTATTGAGGCATAAGGGGAAATTTATGTTAGAATTTAAATATTAATATATTAAGAATTTTATTCAAATATATTTTAGGGGTTAATAGATTACTACCTTTGTTTCACATTGAGGCCATGAAGTTTATTTCACCTTCCTTGGGGCTAAGCTAATAGCCTCGTAGGCCTTGGTTACCTAATAGTAATCGAGGTTAATTAATCTAATTTAAATTAGTAACTGATTAAAAGCCTTTTAATTTTAATCAAAATTGGTTGATTTTTTGTTTTTAAAGCTTGATTAATTTAAGTTTGTCATTAATCGATTCGTGACGTTGTGCCATCAGGCTCGAGTAACAAAGCCTCCTTAGGACACAGCCCCGTAGCCCAGAGTTATCCAACCAATAAACTAGATTAATGTGGCTGAATTAAAGATTTTAAATGGTTAAGTAATTAATTATTAATATATTTTAAGATTTAACACCCTTTAGAATCCATTTGTGGCGTTGTGCCACCATAATCGTGGAACAAGCCTCCTTAGGACACGTAGCCCTGCAGCTCGGAGTACTATAGCCAATAAACTTCATCTTTAGGATGGTTGTTGTGTTTTAAAAGGTTGGTTGAGTGTTTTAAACATTAACTCAATATTTTCTGGAGTTTGGAACCAAATATTGAATTTTGGACTTTTTGGATTATTTTAATCATTTAATTAAGGGGTTGAAAATTAACTTTTTAATTAAAAGAGTTCTCTAGAAAACTAATATTTTATTAAAATACTAGACCTTAATAAGATCATTTAGAAAGTACGCTAAATTTGGATTTTTCTATATTTTATTACGAAGGTTCGAAGTTTTAGTTTGAAATTGACTTAGGTTTGTCCGATTTGTTGACTTTTGAATTTAATGAGTTTTTGGAATTTCAATATTTTTAATACATATTAGAGATTATTATGAGTTGAATGCAATTGAGTTTGACAGATTTGGATTTTTCTTGAATTAGTTATGAAGTTTAGAACTTTTGAGTATTTATTGAATTTTCAAAATTACTTAATTAGAGGGGTTTTATTGATTTTGCTCCAAATGGATTCCAAAATCCTTGAAATCAACTGCAAAGGTCAGAAATGACCTAAGGAGGGATTCCCAAGTGTTTGAGAATTTTTTTTGGAATTTTTAATTATTATTAATTAATTATTTTAATTAAATATTAAAATTCACTTAAAATTAAATTAAGCTTTAATTTGTTGTTAAATTAAATTGGTTTTAATTTTTATTTATTAAGGGTTTAATTTTGGTCAGTTAGAGGGTTTTTTGTATTTTTTGGGTTTAAATTTGATTTATTATATTTTTTGAAGTTTAAATGGCTAATTAAAGATTAAAAATTAAGAAAATTAATTAAGGGCCTTAATGATCTCTAAAATCAATGAAACTTTTTCTATGGGTTGAGAGTGTCAATAAGTTCAAGTATTTCAAGTTTCAAGTTAAAATGATGTGTATCCTAATTGTTAGAATTTTTCTAAGTTCTCTACACATAAGTCCTTAATTGTTATCCTTAATGATGTCACTAGTTTGTGTGGGTTTGAATCAAAGTTTTGCTAACCCTTGGACAAACATGAAATAAGCACATATAATAACAATCAAATCCTAAATCTAGGAGATCCCTAAGCTATGTGGTGTGTGCACAACCTAAGCATGCAAAGTTTGAACTTAATTAAGGTGGTAATATTTTGATTAGTGAATGATTAGAACATAATCACTCATTAATCATTCCCCAATGACCTCTGTTCAAACATTCAATCTATGCTTAGAATCCAAGGGATCTCTCAGATATTTAAGGATTTAAATATGTATAATTTTAAAGTAGATTTTAAAATAAATAAATATATAAATACATATATATATATATATATATATATATATATATATATATATATATATATATATATATATATATATATATATATATATATATATATATATATATATATATATATATGTGTGTGTGTGTGTAAATATATATATTTTAAAATAAAATAATTAAAAATATTTTTAAAACAAATTCTAAGGGGTTGAGAGACCCACTGAATATTTGAAGTCATTTCAAAATAAATTTTTTATTTTAAAATAATTAATATAATATTTAATTAAATAATAATTAAATTTAAGAGATATTAAAATAACTTAAATTAATCAAAATAAATAAAGTTTTAGATCTTGAAAATAGTTTTAAATCAAAATTATTAATTTTTTGAAAAGTTTGATGTAATATTTATATTTTTATGATTTGGAATGAATTTGTATCAAATTTTTGAAGTTTTAAGTTAATTAAATGAATTTAAAGTAATTTAAAAATAATTAATATTTAAAATAATTTTTATATTACATTTAATAATAAATGTGTTTCTGAAGTTTTAAAAATATATCTTAAAATACAGTTTTGAATTATTTAAAATATTTTAATCAAATATATTTTTTTAGTTAATTATTAATTTAAAATATGAAATATTTAATAATCAAAATAGTTTAAAATATATATAATATTTTAAATTAAATTAAATTTTAAACTGAAGATCTTATTTTCTGAGAAATTTGACACCTTACATTGAATTTTTTTATTTATATTTAATTTTATATTATTTTGTGAAATTTTCTAGATTAAAAAAATGATTTAAGAAAATCAATTTAAGTCATTTTAACGAAAAAGGCGGCACCAGCACTATGTGCCGCGATATGATTTGTGGAACCAAACCGGCGCGGTGGTAGTCTAACACACGTCGCCCGCTTATCGCTCGACTCGGTTTACTTAACCACGTAAGCGATGATTGGCATCCGTCTAATCACCCTCGCTCCATCCAACGATGGAGATCAGATCCCGCCATCTGATCTCGTTTAAGAAGGATCGAACGGTGAGGGGTAAATCCTACAGTAATGAACGAATGGGTCAGATGCGGTCGGACAGAGATCCGATCATAAGATCAGATCCACAGTTCAAACAGACCACGAAAAGGCCAGATCTGGGCCGTTGATCGCATGATCAACGGTCTAGAAAATGTACATTCGTAATAGACTATGAATGAGCCCATAATCAGTTTTTTGCCTCGTTTGTTTGAACCAGTCAACTAAATGCAATGAAATTTTAAACCTAGATTTTCTAAGTGAACAAAAATATTAGGGAACTTTTTGAATAATTAAATAAGCACTTAATGAAAAGCTAATTTAACCTAGGTGTCATATATTAGGTTTAGGTTTTTACCGCGATTTAATGGATGGTTTACACCACTTTTGGATTCTCTGAGCTTGTAGACTGTCCACGATTAAGTTCATAGTTGATTCCACGCTCCGACACGCCACGAATCGCCTGGAATAAGCCTTAAATGGATTTGAGCTTGAGTTCGCCGGAATCCACTCGCCTGCAGGGTTTGACGGCCGGGTTTTGGTCGAGATGTGAATAGGAGATGGTTGAGAGGTTGAATGAGCAGAGAACTCAGCTGGAGAGGCTTGAAGTGTTGAGAGAAGGGCTAGAATAAAATGAGGCTCATTAGGGCATTTTTTCCTTATTTAAACATCCCAAAGTAATTTGGACGGCTAGGATAGACTCACCAGCAACCCAGATAAAGCCACATGTCCCTGGAATAGTTAGAATGCTGCCTCAAAGGCTGGACATGCCTTGCTCCCATTTAGAACTAACCTAGCTTCCTAGATTAGTGGGAAGGAGGCTCACATGTGAGTTTGACCATGGAGCTCCTCCTTGAACCCTTTGTTGACCAAATTGACCAGTCAAAAGGTCAAGAGGGGCTGAGGTGGCATGGGAGGAGCAGGAGCAGCAAATGGGAGGGACCCCAAGCTTAAGGCCAATGTGTTTGAGGTCAAAAAAGAGGGTTTGACCATTTCAAAGAAAGAATTAAGGCTTTGTTGACTTGGTTTGACCAGTCAACCATGTCAAAGCTGGTGATGTGGAATCTAGGGAGGTAAAGGCTTATTCAAGGTGGCTTGGTCAAGGGTCAAGGATAAAAGTTAAGGCTTATAGTAGGTGGGAGCAAATGCCATTGAAATTTGACCAAGAATTGAGGGTTATATTGGTCAACTCAAGTTGGGTTGAGTTGACCAAGGGTCAAGTGACACTTGAGTGCTATCCAAGAATTAATTTGAATATGTAATAGGGGTTGAAGAACTCAAATGGGTCAATTTGACCAATTTGGACCCCTTAAGAGCTAATGGGTCAACCCAGGTTGACTGGGTCAACCAGGTTGACCCAAGGGGTGAGTCTGGGCTGGACATGTTTAATTTAATATCTAGAAACCATTGGAGGGGGTCCCTATGTCTGGGGAGGTCAATTCAATCAAAATGCCTGTTTTGACCCTTAAGGGCCTATTTGGTCAACCTAGGTTGACTTGGTCAACCAGGTTGACTCAAGGTTTAGTTTTAGGTCCAACAGGTTTGATTTGATATTTGAAACTTGCTGGAAGTGGTTCCAAGCAATTTGGGGTTCATTTGGGTTAAAATGGGTATTCGAGTCACATAGGGGTATTTTGGTCAAAAGGGTCGAACTGGTCAACCAGGCTTGACTAGGGTTAGAGTTTGAGTCCCTTGCACTCCTAAGGGTGATTAGGATGCATTGGAGGAGGTTTTGGGATTTGATTTGAAAAGGGCATGTTTAAGTCTATGAAAAACTCAAAAATTCCCCTAAAGGGGCATTTTGGTCATTTTGACCCCTAGTCAACTAGGGGTCAAAATGGATCCACCAAAATGCAGTTTACTGCTCAATAGGTCAGGATCAAAGGTTTGTAAGTGATTGGAGGCTTTGTAGAAAGCTCCAAGGTCAAAATCCACTGGGTAAAAGGTCCTGTGGCATAGGTTGTAAATATTTGAAGGTTTTATAGCCTTTGGATTTTAATCACGTTTCTGGGGTTAGAGACTTCAGAATGTGCTCAAATTTGGAGGGTTGCCTCTAGAGTCATGTCTTATCAGTATGCAACTGATAGACTCTAAATTAGAAGTCATTTTATTGGGTTTTGAAGTGTTTGAAAAATCCTTAGAAAAGGCTTTTAGGTCAAAGCCTTTAAACCTTAGATTTCTGGGTTAGAATTGGGCTTTGAGTTTGAATGAGTTGATTTGAATTATCCATATCATCTATAAACTTTTGAGAGGATTATGAATGATAGGATAGGATTAAAGTTTGTGGAAGTGCAATCAAGGTTTGAACTAGATTTGGGATCGGGATAGGTTTAAAGTCTTGGTAGATTTGAAGTCTAGATTTGATTTAAAAATTAAATTGATTGAAGTCTAGATTGCTTTATAATGATCAGAGATCTAGATTGATTTGAATCTAGATTATACCTAGAGTGTGGAGGGATTCTAAGATCTAGAATCTAGAAAGGTTCTAGGATCTGGATAAATCTTAAAGTTTGGAATCTAGAAGGACCCTAGGACCTAGAATAGATCCCAAGGTCTGGATCTAGAAGAATCCTAGAATTTAGGTTGATCTGGAAGAGTCCTAGGGTCTAGAGTAGATCCTAAGGTCTGGATTGATTTGGAGTCTAGAAGGGTCTTAGTGACCTCATACAAAAATGAGGTCAACAAAATGTACCCTCCTCAATTTGTTTAATGCTAAAGCTTATAAAGTAACTTAAATCTCCCATTAGACTCATTTCAAATTCACTACTCATGATTTTAGAAAAATTATCATAAAGATTTTTATTTGTAGATCCAAAGATGATATCATCAATATAAATTTGTACAATGAGTATATTGTCTCCCAATTTCTTCAAAAAGAGAATTGTGCCCACACTTTCTTTTTCAAAAGATCTCTCAAGTAGAAAAGTGCTCAACCTCTCATACCAAGCTCCTAGGTGCCTATTTCAAACCATATAATGCCTTTTTCAATTTAAAAATATGACTTGGGTATTTTGAATTTTTAAAACCTAGAGGTTGTTCAGCATAAACATTCTCTTGAATTAACCCATTTAAAAGGGCACTTTTAACATCCATTTAAAATAGAGAAAAGCTAACAAAACCCATATTGCTTCAAGTCTCATTATATGGGGAAAAAGTTTCCTCAAAATCAATCCCTTTAATCTGATTATACCCATTAGCCACCAATCTAGCTTTATTTCTAATAACAACTCCTGAGTCATTCATTTTGTTCTTGAAAACCTACTTAGTTCTAACTACACTTTGATCCTTTGGCCTTGCAATTAATTCTCAAACATTATTCCTTATAAATTGATTCAATTCTTCTTGTATTGCCAAAATCCAAAACTCGTCTGAAAGTGATTGATTTATATTTATGGTTTCTATTATAGAAATAAAGGCAGAATGATTGACTTCTTTGTTCAGTCCATGCCTAGTCTAATTCCTTAGGGTGATTTTTAGAAAATTTCAATTCTCTAGGAAACGGGTTTTCTATCTCCAAATTTTCATCTAAATTAACTTTCTCAATTTTTTGGGAGTTTATTTCTATCTCATCCTCTTTAATATTTGGCTCTTCCAAAATTCTAGATTCATCAAATACAACATGTGTGATCTCCTCAACTATCAAAGTTCTTTTGTTGAATACTCTATTAAGATTTTCTAACACTAGAGTATCCAAAAAAAATTCCTTCATCTAATTTTGGATCAAATTTTTCTAAGGTACATTTTCCATTATTGTGTATGAACACCTTACATCAAAAAATTTGTAAATATGATAAATTAGGTGTTCTTCCCATTAGAAGCTCATATGATGTTTTATTCAATTTTGTCCAAATGTTCACACTATTAAAAATATAACATGCCATGCTAACCGCTTCAGCCCAAAAATATTTAGAAAGTGAATATTCTGCCAACATAGCACGAGCGGCTTCTATTAATGTTTTGTTATTTCTTTTGACTATCTCATTATGCTGTGGGGTTCTAGGGGAAGAAAATTTATGATCAATCCATTTTTCCTTGCAAAAATCTTCAAATTTTTCATTTTCAAAATCTCTACCGTGATCACTTTAGATTGTTAAAATCTTACATCCTATTTTCCTCTTAATCCAAGTTGAAAAATCTCTAAACTCCTCAAATGATTCACTCTTATGATATAAGAATTTAACCCATATGAATCTAGAAAAATCATCAACTATAACAAATTCGTATACCTTCCCTCCTAGACTTACAGCTCCAACTGGTCCAAAAAGATCCATATGCAAATTCTCTAATAGTTTACTAGTTCTAAGATCCTTATTGAACTGAAAAGAGGACTTCACTTATTTTCCTAATTGACATGCATCGCAAAGGTGATCCTTAGTGAAGTCTTGTTTTGGTATACCTCTCACTAAGTTCTTTTGGGTAATCCTCCTTAGGTTTTTCATGCTAGAGTGACAAAGTCTCCTATGTCATAGCCTTGACTCATCAAAAATAGTTTTTAAATAAAAAATAGTAGTAGTTTTTATATAATTTAAATCTAGCATATAGATATTGTTTACCCTTAAACCATGAAAAACATCATTACCATTTAGGCTTAATATGCAACTAGTAGGAAAAATTTAACGATGTATTCCTTATCACATAGCTGGCTAATACTCAACAGATTATGCTTTAAGCCTTCAACTAATACTACATTTTCAATAAAAATGTCTTTTCAATTTTCCAATCATACCTATGGCAACCACTCTCTTAGTGGTGTTATCTCCCAGTGTAACCCTGCCTCCATTCCTGGCTTCTAGCATTATGAATTGTGTAGTATCTCCAGTTATATGCTTTGAGAAACTGTTGTCCAAGTACCAAATGCTCTTACAAGGTCTTGTATGAGAGTGTTCATGCAAAATCATCAAATGTTAGATCTGTCTAGGTATGATATGTCTAGGTTTATACATCTTTGATCTCCACACTAAATGAGTTTTTTCATATAAAGTACAAGTGTGTTCTATATGTCCAAACAATCCACAACTATAATATTTAACTCTAGGAAATGGATTTCTCAATCTTCTATAAATGTTCTGATTCTTCCTGAGTTGTAAGAATTTGGGATACAAAACAGGATTAGTAAAATCTTCAAGTTTTTGGGGTATCCTATTTTCCTCGAGAGCTTATACTTTTAATTTCAAATATGTGTTCAAGTCCTTAAAGATATTAATGTCATAATTCAAGTAGTGCTCTCTACTCTTTGATTCATTCTTAAAATCATTAAATTCTTTTTCCAATTTTGTATAGGATGTTTTCAAAATTTCATTTTCTTTATTCAAATTATTAAATTCATCAAGTAAGCTCATGTGGTTTATATCAATTAATGCATGATCATTCTTAAGGATTTCATGTTCTCTCTGTAATTCTTACAATTCTATGTTAAGACCAGTATGCATTTTCTTCAACTTCATATATGCATCATATATCCTTTCAGAAACTTCTAAAAGTTTAGCATATGTTAAGTCACATACCTCTTCTTGATCTGACTGATCAAGATTATCTGCCATTAAGCACAAGTTGGTGACTTCTTCCTCCTTTTCAGTTTCTCATGAGTCTGAAGCTGAGTTCGCCCAGAAAGCTCTTTGAAATTTCTTCTTGCCCTTCTTCACATTTGGTTTCTCCTCTACCTTCTCCTTGCTAGGAGTGGCTTTAAGTTTTGGGAAGTCTAACTTTACATGTCCAAGTTTCTTACACTCGTAGCAAATTATATTATTAGAAACCTTAACATTCCTATTGAGTTTACCTCATTCCATTGTTGGCGTCTCTTTTGCTTCCTCTTTAGAAAGCTCCTAAATTGCATAGTCGTTAAGGCAATATCATCCTCATCCTCATATTCTGAAAGATCACTCTTCGACTCCTCCACCTTTAGTGATATGTTCTTCTCCTTTCATGTTTCTTCTGTATCAATCATTATTTGACTCACTCCTTGCTCGTCAGTAATTAGTGATCCAAGAAGATTATTAATAGAGTAAATATTTAAGTCTTTAGACTCTATAATAGTAGTTATTTTTGTATCATAAGTAGTAGACAAAACAACGAAGAATCTTATTATCCATTTCAACATTCGTTAATTCCCTAGTGCATGCAAAGAAGTGACTATCTGAGTGAATCTTATGTACATATCAAAAATAGATTCATTTGGTTTTATGTGAAATAATTCATAGACATGTAACAAGATATTAAGTCTAGATTGCTTAACTTCATTAGTCCCTTCATAAGTTATACAAAGTCTATCCCATATGTTCTTTTCACTTTTGCAAGTGGAAACTCGCATGTAGTCTTCTAACTTAAGTGCACAAAAGAAACTGTTTAAACATTTTGCGTTGAGTTGTGCTAAGTCACGTTGTTCCATAGTCCATTATGTAAAGGGAATTTCAACTCTAATTCCATCAACTAATCTAGTTGGTTGTGTATACCCTTATTGTACTAAGATCCACATATGATAATCATCTGATTGTAAAAATGTAGACATGGATGGAATCAAATAAGGGAGGTCTAGTGATCAAATACCATTCAGGTGTGTTCTGGTTTCCAAAAGTAGCTATGCTCATTAATCAAAAACTAGTCTAAACTTATGAATTTGAAACTAAGCTCTGATGCCACTTGTTGAAACTTTTTGATTTTAGAATAGATTGTTAGACCTAAACTAATGCCCCAAGGCTAACCAAGAGGGGGGTGAATTGGTAATTTTAAAATTTTAAACCTTTTTGGATTTAAATATGAAACCGATTAATTATTCATAGCAAGTTGATTTTAAATTTTGTTAAAATAATTTTTCAAACATAGAAAAAATAAAACTTGTAGAAATTAAAGCGATGGAAATAAAAAAAACACAATGGTTTATAGTGTTTTGGTCAAACACGACCTACATCCACTCCCTAAAGTCTCCCACTTCAGGTATTGCACTATTACAAAAGTGACTCTCCCTTTTCCCCCACAGCAAGGCGGAGAAGCCTTTACAAAACTCTCTTCCACCAAACCCCAATGCAGCAGAGAACCATCATCCTTTTACACCCTCCAAGTGTAGGCAGAGAACCTTCATCCTTTCACATCCACCAAGTGTAGGCAGAGAACCTTCGGCTAATCACACTCTCTAAGTGTAGGTAGAGAACCCTTGGCTGTTCACACTTTTAAAGTATCGACAGAGAACCAAATCTTCTTAAAAGATCTTCACACGAGCAATCTAGAAAGACAAGAGAAAGAGTGAAGAAACACAAATCACTTATAGATATCCTTACCCTTGAGTAACCTTGTGAATCCTTCACGCTCAACTAGGAAGAAATCTCCCTTAATCACTCTCTCACACTCTCTCCTTCGATTTCCTTTACAAATCACGAAGACCAAATGACAAAAAGATTAAAATATGGTTTTTAGTGGACATTTTATAGAAAAGACACGAAAAACCATCCAGAAAATAATTTTTTTTAAATTTTGACCTTCCATGATCGACCTGTATGATTGTATTTCATACGTACAAACAGTACAAAAATTATTGCGTATGAACTCAATGTGAATTAGTACGAACTCACTTCATACATGATCATCGTTCGGTACGAACTGTGTTTGTTCGATACGAACAGAAGAAATGTCAAAGTACGTATGTACGAACCAGCTGGATGAAATGAACGAAAGCACACTAAAGGGAATCATCCCAGTACGATCAATAATGATCGTCCGTACGATCTTCATTAGTGCATGATCCAGAGCCCATCGTCCCGATAAGATCAAGGATGATCCTCCGTACGATCTTCCTTAGTGCACGATCCTTAGCCCATCATCTCGGTATGATCAAGGATGATCATCCGTATAATCTTCATTAGTGCAAGATCCAGAGCCCATCATCCCGGTATGATTAAGGATGATAGTCTGTACGATCTTTATTAGTGTACCATCCATAGCCCATCATCCCGGTATGATCAAGGATGACTGTCCGTACGATCTATACTTAGAAATTTTTTGACATTTTTTCATTCACTCCCTTGTTCATTAGGGAAAATAACTGATTAGATCATCCCGTACAAACTAGTTTTGTATTGTATGATCAGTTTAAAAATATGAATTTTAAGACTCTCCTCCGATGTGTGTGTGCTTAGTTACTCAATTACATCCACACTCTAAACTGATCCTAATTTGAAGTCTTCAACAATTCGGAATATGATTTTCCTGAAATGTTAGTACACACAAGAGCAAAATAATTCTTCCAAAATGTGTTAGGAGAAATAAACAAAATAATAATATTTGGAATCATCAAAAACATACAAGCTGCAAGAATGTGAAACATGCAAGGGTAAATAGCAACTATCTCAACAATATCATTTATTAATAAAACTTTGAATATGAGATTAATGATAATTCATCTTGATTATCATTTTAAGATATTTGATCAAACCACATTTATGCTTTTTGGGGCCATATACTATTCATTCTTAAATCTGGTCATGATATTTAAGATGGGATAGGCAATTCTATTTCAGAACCCCATCTTGGAATCTTATTTCAACCTCTCGAGGTAGTATATCTTTTCTGATGGGATGTTTGATTTTAAAATTTAAATTCAAAGTCAATTTCAAATTCCCCAAAGAAGACTAATATTTTCAAAAAAAACCTTCCAACCCAAACAAACATTACCCTCCTAGTGAGGCAGCGAACCTGGAATCCTTTTCACCCTCCCAGTGAGGCAGAGAAGCTTGTAATACTTTTTACTTTCCTAGTGAGGTAGAGAACCTTAGAGTCACTTTCACTTTCCTTGATGTGGTGGAGTAGTCGGGTCCTTTTTCACCAAAGAGATCTTCTTTCCAAAACGTCTTTAAGAATAAACCTTAACACATAGAGGAACTCAAGTGTAAGTTCGCTAGAGGAACCTTGTGGAACTCCCTCTCACAATCCCTTGCAACCCACATGGATCTTCTCCCTCTCTCACAAACTCCACCCTTTCTCTCCCAAGTTCTAAGTTCTCTTTTCAGGATTTTAGAAGAAACAATTCAATGAATGATACAAAGATTTTTACAAAGCCTTATCAGAAATCTTAAGTAAAGGGCTTAGAAAACCCTAAGAACTCGATTCTATTAACACTGATCATATGATATGATTAGTACAAATATCCCTGTTAGTATTGTATGAATTATAAAGTACTTTGTGATTAGTTCAAGTATTTTAGTTGATCATCTAGTATGATATGATCATCATTTTGTACAATTAGTACAATCAAATTACATTGTCATTGAAGCCATGCCTATATACTAGGATTTGGAAGAGGGAAGAGAGAGAAGCTCCACAAATTAAGGAAGATTTTGGAAGAAGATTTTGAAGATCTCGGGTTCCATTGTTGGAGATGGAAGAAGGTGGCCGGTCATCTAAGGATGACCAGAACACCAAAAATCTGCTTTCTACCGTGAGTCCAATCATGTTGGATTCAAAAGGTAGATTCTCCTTCAAACGAACTTCTTCTTTTCAGTTTTTGGAATCTCCTTTAGTCATAAAAGAAGGAGGTTTAAATGCTATGAATAAACCATTGCCAATTTTCAAGCAAAGGTAAGGAAATAGTTTCTTTTTTGAATGATAAGCCAAAAACTTGGTCGGATATCATTGATGGAGCAAATGATAAGGAAGCATCTTCATCTGGAGGAAGTTTTGCTAAAATTTTGAAGAAGGATCCTATTACTTCTTCAAAATTGGATAACCCTAATGTGTGGACTAAAAAACCTCACATCAAAATAAATCTTAGTGAAATTCATGATGATATTGGATATGAAAATGTTGTCATTCTTGACAAGGATAAGGAAAAGTCAAAAGTTCAAATTTTGAACAATTCCTTGGTTGTTAAAATTCTTAGAAAGAACTACCCTTTTTCTAAGTGTTCTTTTGAATTGAGAAAGCAATGGTCAAAATTTGGAGGATTTCATATTACATTGCTTGGTCTTGATTGGCTTCTTTGTTCTTTTCAAACTCATGAAGCCATGGAGGAAATCCTTACTTGGCTTGTAGGGGGTTTTGTGGTAGGCTTAGACATTTGGTCTCCTACCTTCTCTCCTTATTCATTGAATGGTATTTCTTCTCCAATTTGGATTCGTCTTCCTCATTTGCCATTACATTGTTGGGATGAATCCAACATAACTAGAATTGTTTCAAGAATTGGTACTCCACTTTTATTGGATGGTAACATGTTTAGATGGGGGAGGAGAGAATTTGCTAGAGCTTGCATCAGAGTTAATTTGAATTTGAAACTCCCTGCTGGAATTTGGGTGGAAGGGATTCATGGTAGATTTTTTCAAAAGTTTGAGTTTGAAAATCTATCATCTTTTTGCTTCAAATGTGGAAGAATCGGACATAATGATTATGTGTGTCCCAATTCAACACAGAATCAAAATCCTATTGTCAAAGAGATCCCTATAAATTCACTGTAATCTGATAATACTTTGGGTCCTTGGATGCATGTGAAGTTCAAAAATAAGAGAAATTTGATTCCAGAGAAAAAAAAATTTAAAAAAGGACTCAACCATGGATAAACAAAAAGATGTTGTGCTTTCAATAGTATTGCCATGATAGATGTTGAAGGAGACGGGAAGACATATTCTACTGCTTCTGAAATTCAATTCACAGCTAATATTGTTGCTAAAAACAAGGAAGAAGATGGAAAGACTGTTATACAAGGAGGTGATTATCCAACCATCCAGCATGCTGAAAAAGTTCAAATTCAAATCCCTCAAAGGGAGGAGAATTTTTCTGCGGATCAGAATCAGGAAATTCAGATTTTTAATTATGAATTGCATTTGGCTGATCCCATGAATGGAGGTCGCAGTAACTTGAAGACAAACATCAATTTGAGTTCAAATTCTGAATTCAAATTTCAGGGAATTATGGAGGAAAGAGTGGAAGTAAGAACTGAAGTTGTTAATTCAACTCAAAATGCTGAAAAAATAGATGATATGGCTGTACCCGTGAGAGAAAACTGCTCCACTCCTTTTTCGAGAATCAATGGATCAGTTAGTAATTTGAATTCAAATCCTGAATTCAAAATACCGGATAGTGGGGAAGGTATTATGGAAGGAGATTTTGAAGATACAAGAGATGCTGTCCCAACCGATCCATATCTGTTTGCTAAAATTCAGGGTTCTAACAAACCTGAATTTGAATTCAAAAATTCAGATGCTCGGGAGGGAGTTTTGAAGGATGTTTCTAGCATTAGTATTGATGTTATTTCAGCTACAAAAACTGAAGTAAAGAGCAATATTGGCTTATTAGGAGACTCTTCTCCATTGTCGGCTGTTTGTTTGAATTTTAAGAGAACTTCTCTTAAAAAAGATGCCAAGGAGTATAAGTCCCCGGGATCAAAGCATACATTGTTCAAAGAACTCCAAGCATTAGGACCGGTCAAAGATCTACCTAGAAGGAAGACAACATATAATAAAGTGAAGAACTGTTTAAAAGGTTCTTCGTCCCTTTTGCCTCATTAACATGATTGATGATAATCCAGGTGACAATAACAAAGTGGATAGTTACTTGAAGTTGAGACAAATTATCAAAAGGATTAGATTAATGCCATCATTATTTTCTGACTTTGGAAGTTGGAAAAAGCTTATAGAATATTTTTCAAAAATATTCTTAAGTGATTTTTGGAATTCACCATTGGATTGTAATTTCCCTTTTAGATTTTGTTGTTTCCTTTTTCTTAAATTTTGTCATTTTAAACTTATTCTATTTGATTATGAGATCTTTACTAAGTCTTATTCTCTATTTGGATGGGAACTCTGGGATACTAATCAACCTTCGGGTTATTTAATTCTTTGGTATCTCCTGCATCTCAACAGTTTCAAAATAGGAAATAGTAAGTTTCATATCATTTATATTAAGTTTAAATTAACAAATTTAAGTTCAATAAGGTTCCTTTTTAATATTAAAAAAGAAACCATTAGTTTTCTTTTACCTAGTTTGTATTAGGTTGTCCTTTCATTTTTAATTGATGCAATTTTGCATTTTCTCAACAAAAAAAAATTACATTGTTGTCTTGTATAATTGGCAACGACAAAATATCATCCCATGTAGGAATCTGGTCGTACAGTTTAATTTGTTTAATCATACAGAACGATCTTGCTGGACCAATTAATCCAAATTTGATCCCTAATTACATTATTAATTTAGGCAAGATTTAATTATATCATACACTACATTATTAATCATATAGTATGATTAGTACAAAATTTATATTTTGAAATATTGCCTAAATAATGAATTGGTGGCTAAAATTCATGATTTCAACTTATTATATTGTAAGATCAAGATGGTATTGTATGATTTGTTTAAAAGGCATTAAAATACAATTAGTTGATTTAATAATTTTATAGTGGTTGATCACATAGTATGATACCTATCGTATAATATAATTATTTCAAAAAATTACCCTTCTAATTTTTCTCTCTATCTCATTCCCATGAGTGTGTGTACATGGTCACCAGGCTAGTATATACCTCTATAAGACTTGACTCAAGAAATTGAAAATTACATAAATGTATTTTACAGACTGTTTCAGTGTATCCTATTCTACTAAATATTGAGCCCTGAATCTTCATTAAGTGGTCTATGATGTATAACACCAAATATATCATACAAACACTAGGATACATAAAGATGCAATCAGTAATGTTTGTTATCAGCAAAATCATAAACTCGAAAGCCTAAGCTATAATAATCTTCCCATTTTTTATGATGATAAACATTATTGGATGAATTTTTAAGGTAAAATTACTTTCTCCTAACCTCCCGCTCACTAAGAGAATTATGTTAAAAGTAGGAGGATATTATTACATTTATTAATCTTTTAATTTAAAATAAATTTAAAGTAAATAATAAATACAACCAATGAAATCAATGCAACAAAATAACTTCTCCCCCTTTTGGCATCAACAAAAATGAGAGAAAATATAACACCTAACATTGAACCATATACAGAATGAAATTAGAACAAACAATCATATACAAAAATAACTCATAAACCACAAATCAAATAAACAAACACATAAAATAAATAAACAAACACATAAATAGATAAACAAACACACACACACAAAAGCACACAAACAAAGAAACAAACTTTATACCTGATCGAAACTACCAATTGAATCCTTGACTATTCAGTATAAGTTTGTTACCTCATCATCTTGTTCCTGTTCTGATGATTCTGAAGCTAAGTTTGGCCAAGAAATGTTTTGTTTCAATTTTTTTTTCATTTCCCCTTATTGCAATTGACTTATCCATAGTTTTCTCATTTATAGGGTGTTTCTTAAAATTGGGGCATTCATATTTTTGATGTCCAAGTTTCCTACACCCAAAGCAGATAATGTTACAAGAAGACTTATCATATTTACCATTTTTACCTTTGCTCCATTTTTGTTCATGCTTGTGCTTACACTTTAGAAGACTTTTGAAATTTATTATTATTTATGATAGGTCCTCACTCTCATCATCTCCCAAGTTATTTTTATTCGTATCTTTTACCATTAGCACTATAGCCTTCTCTTCTCTTGCATCCAAAAGACTTCGACTCACACTTTGCACGTAGGCAATGAGTGAGCTGATTTAAATTATCAATAAAATAAATATTTTAGTCTTTCGATTCACATATAGCAGTGAATTTAGCATCAAATTTATTATGTGAATAACATAGAATTTTGTTGACCTTCTCTAAGTTTGAAATTTCTCTACCTAAATCATGTAATGATGTCACTATCTAAGTAAATATAGTGTACATGTATGAGATATTCTCATAAGATTTTATGCAAAAAAATTCATAATCATGCAATAATATATTTAACCTAGACTGTTTCACTTCATTAGTACCTTCATATGTAATGTATAATCTATCCCAAATTTTTTTCCCAGTGATACAGGTAGAAACAATCATTTAATCTTCAGACTTAAGTGCACAAAAAAAGCAATTTAAGCATTTAAAATTCAATTGTGTAAAAATTTGTTCTTCTCAACTCCATTTAGCAAAAAAAAAAAAAGGTTTATTTTGACTCCTCTAATTATACATAATGGTGCAAAATAACAAGTATGAATCATATGCCACATTCAAAAATCAATTGATTGTAGAAAACTAGGCATGAAAATTTTCCAAAAAATAAATAAAATATTATCAAATAAAGGTGGATGAGTAATAGAGTAACCTTTCGTAATGTTCCTATTTCTAAAATGTGGCATGGGTTATTTTCCTCTAGGGTTTCTAAACACTGTTTTGAGAACCTATCCCTGATACCAATTAAAGGTTTGATAAGGAAGTTGAGCCTTAGTGAACTTGTCCCTAAACACACTGATACGAAAGTAATACCTTCACTTTGATTTGAAAGCTAATTAACTTAAAACCAATTATAATAATGATTATTATATTCTAATCATTAGAATAAAATATTAATCATAGCTTTTTACCATATATTTATCATAAAAATAATGTGTAGAAAAATAAAATACTAAAATCAGCATTAGAATAAATACACCATAATTTATAATGTTGGTCAGTCAAACCATGACATACATCCACTCTTTAGAGTCCTCCTATCCATATATTACACTATCATTATAGTGTCTCTCCTTTAGCCCCAATAGTTAGGTAGAGAAGCTCTTATAAAATCTCTTCCATAAATACGGTGTGGTAAAGGACCCTAATCCTTTTCACCTTACCAGGGAGGTAGAGAACATGAAATCATTTTTACCCTCCTGGTGAGGCAGAGAACATAGGAATCTTTTTCACCCTCCTAGTGAGGCAAAGAATATTGGAATCACTTTCACCTTCCCCGGTGCGGCCGAGTAGCCGGGTTCTTTATCACCAAAGAGATCTTCTTCCAGAACTTCTCTCAAGAACAAACCTTGACATATGAAGGAACCCAGGTGTAAGTTTTTTAGAGCAACCAAGATGAATTCCCTCTCACACTCCCTTGCAACCTACAAGGAACTTCTCCCTCTCTCCCAAACTCTACCCTTTATCTCCTAAGTTCTAGGCTCTCTCTACAAAATTTCAAAAGAAACAATTCAATGAATGGCACAAAGATTCTTAGAAAGTCTTTTGAGAAAGCTTAAATCGAGGGATTAGGAAAAACCTAAAAACTATTATGTTAACTCTGATCATACATTACAATCACAAATTGTACTGTATAATTAGTATCAAATATCCCTATTAAAATTGTATGAATTATAAAGCATTGTATGATCAATTCATGTATTTGAGCTAATTGTCCAATATGATTATTAATAATCAAATTGGATTATTATAATGTATGATTTGTGATGATAAAATATCACCCCATATAGGAATCTAGTTATATAGTATGATTTATTTTATCATACAGTATGATCTTTCTAGACCATATAGCCTAAATTTGATTCCTAATTATAGGATTAATTTAGGCATGAGTTAATTACATCGTACAATATGAATCTTTATAGAATTTTTTAGCATACCCTATTTTACCCAATCTTGAGCCATGAATCTTTATTGAGTTGTGCATGATATACCTATAATATTAATACACACAATAGTAAATATATAATAAAAACACTAGGAAGCATAAAGATATCATCAGTAATGTTTATTATCATCAAAACCATAAACTCAAAAGCTCGAGTTGCAACAATTGATGCAACACTTAGAATCCAATTTAAAATCCTATATAAACACTTAGTGTTCAAGAAATACCTATGCACATATGACCTAAAGAGAAGTTCAACGATTCTTCTTTCTCCTTGGGAGCCTTAGAGAAAGTTTGATGAATACTTCAAAAATTGAGAAGCCCTGGAAGAAGATCAGGAATGAGTAGGATAGATAGCTCCTCGGCTCTTTGTCAATTTTGCCACCAGTAGGCTCCTAATGTCATGGAAAAATAAGGGAATATGTAGGAAGCTTTAGATAGGCAAAACAAAAACTCTTGAGCTCCGGGGATTAAGTCAGTTGGATGTTCAGTTTGAATGACCAATCTCATCCCTTTACCTTATTCTAGGTGTTGGAATCAAAGGGGGATGGTCAAGAGCGATCAGTTTAAATCTCTAGATGAATGTCAATTGGCTTTGGTGGTTAGGAGATAGATAAAGTGGTTGTACAAGTTGGTGAATGGAATGGTTTGTCTTCACATAGGAAAGGACCAACAGGGTTTGTTAGGCTTCTTGGAGTCATGCCAAAGGTTGAGTTTAAAATCTAGGAAGTGTATAGGGTCATTTCAAATAAGTTGGATATAAATTTTTAAGGGAAGTTTTTATTTAAAAAGGGTTTGACCATATGAATGTATTTGGTCTTTTGTTGATCATTTGACCTGTTAAAGGGGTCAAATGGGATGAGGTGGAATCCTGGTGGATCCAATGTGCTGTTTGAATGACTAGATAGGCTTGGGTTTAATCAAGGAGGACAAGCTAAGTGGTTTGATCATGAAAATGAGTGTTTACACTTTGAGTTGACTTATTTTACCAATTAACTTAGGTAAGGTTAATGAGGTGGAGTTTATAAAATATATGGGACTTGTTTATGTGATTTCCATAAAGTTTAAGAGAATGGATTTGTTATATGAGGGAAAGAAATTTTGTATGATAGGGTGTAACCACCCATGGTGGTTTGACCAAGTCAAAAATGCCATGGATTGACTTAAAATATGGTTTTGAAATATTTGAATTATGCTTTGAAGTAGTTTTGATGGATTAAAAGGGCTGATTAAATCTTATATAATGATTAGGTTCAAATAGGTTTAATTGATCAAGTTTGGGTCGAGTTGACCTAGTCACTTGTTGATTGAATCAAGGTGAATAATCAAATCCATTTCACTAGGAGAGGTGTTTGAGGATGCTCTGTAAAGCTCATGAGTGATCTAGAGTTCAATTAAAGGTATATGGAGGTGGTGGTGACCAATTTAGTTAATCTGAACTAGCTCAACTAAGTCATCTTGACCAATCACTGGCTCAAGGTCTCATTGATATATAGCCTGATCTATGAGACTCCTGGTGAATTAATATGGACCTTGATTGAAGTTAAAGGGTCAGTGTATTATGCATGGTAATAGACTGAGTCAAGAGATGACAGTGCATGGTTGCAACTATAGAAAAATATTGATTGATTGATTTGATAGCAAGTTGAATGTATTATTGATTTATGCAAGTTAATTAATTGAGATTTGATTGAAGACTATACATTTGATTGAATGTTGAATGGATGTACAAAGTATAGGCTAGACTGATGTTTGATTAACAAGAGATTGGATGATATATAGCTTGAAATACAGGCTTGTAGGTTAAATGACAAGTTGAGTGATTGATTGATGGGTGAAGTTTTAATTGAGTATATGAATGCATTGATTGATGATTGATTGATTATGAAACTTGGTTGAATATTGCATTGATTGATTAGAATCTAGATTGAAGGTTGATTGAGGTTTAATTGCACATTAATTGAACTATGAATTAATTGAAATTTGGATTGATTGAAGCTTGAATTGATTGAAGACTCGATTGCTTGTGGTCTAAGTTAATTGAAGTCTAGATTGGATTCTGAATGATTGAAATTTAGATTGAGGTCTAGGTTGAGGATTGAATTGAAGTTCGGGTTTAAAATTAAATTGAAGTCTAGATTTTGAATTGAATTGAAGCCCTGGATAATTGGCAACTAGATGCCTGTCAACCATCAGATCAATAGGTAGGAGTCTAGACAGGTCCTGATGACCTCATACAAAAATAAGATCAATACATTCCTACTCACCACCTTTGCAGCTTCTATAATGAGCTTGTGGATAACTCTTACCATTTTTTTTAATCTGAGCATACATTTGGCATTATTTCATATTTCCTCTTATGGGCTGCTTATTTTCACTTAAGACCTAACTTGCAATAATTGCTTTCTCAGATTTCTATTCTTGGATTAGCATTGTCATGAAAAAACTACTTATTTTTGTGAGTAAATATTCTTTATGTTACATATGGAGGGAAAGGAAGGCAAGACAAAATCACAAAAAGCTATACACCAAAAAAATCTCATCTTTGAGGAATTTAGAAAATTTCAAGTCGTTGATTCCTTGAATTTTATGTGTTGGCTTTTATCTTGAAATTCTATGTTGGCTCATATTTCCTTTATTAGAAGTTTCTTTTGCATTATATGAGGGTATCTATTAGTTATCTTCTATTGAGGGGTCTTCTCTTTTTTGTTGGATCAATGGTGAATGCGTTCTGATCATATTGGATGCCTTAATTGGTTATGTTGTTACTCATATCTAAGGGTCCTATGGGTAATGATGAATTATAGTACCATTTTTTATCTCCCCTCCCCTTGGATGATCTTTGTTGCAACCAGGGAAAACCTGACCGATTTGATAATTGCCTTATGATTTATAAATGGTTCAGTAGGGGTGTCAATTCGGGTCAACGGGTCGGTTCGGGTCGAACCCAACTTGACCCGGTCTTAAACGGGTTGACACTAACCCGACCTGATTTTGTAAACGGGTCAGTATTGTCAACCCGGACCCGACCCGTGCGGGTTACCGGGTTGACCCAACCAGACCCGTGAGGGAGGGACAGCGGCATTTGGCTCTCAGGCCGTCAGGTGGGACGACGGCAGACCGGCAGAGCACGAGACGATGGCATGCGTCTTTGGCTCTGTAGCTCGCAAGCATCTGCGGCAGCTCGCGAGCGTCCAGGCCAGCGGCAACTCGCGGTCTTGGGCGTCTTCACTCTTCGACTCCGGGAGTCCAGCTTTGTAGCAGCACGGAACGGCGCATCGGAGGCAAGCCGACAGAGCAAGCGACGTGACCAACTGCTATAGTATTGACGGCTTCACGCGAGGCGAGATGGCGAGAGTCTTCACGCGAGCGATGCGGCAGCGATGCGACCGACTGTGACGCGACCCGTGATCGATTGACACGACATCCGGGTCATTTCAGGTCGACCCACGAATTTTCGGGTCAACCTGAACCCGACCCGTTTTTCAAACGGGTCGAAGAGCCGTACTCGAACTCGACCCGTTTCACAACCGGGTTGACCCAAACCCTGATTTTTCCGGGTCGGGTTCAGGTCGGGTTTCGGGTTGGGTCAAAAGTTGACACCCCTATGATTCAGCACATTCTGAGTCCACGTTATTGTTGTGTTATCCTCAACCCTTGTTGCTTAATTTTTTTAGCATTGCTAAATTTTATCACAGCTCAACTTTTCACATATTTTTTTCTATATTGAGCAGTAATTTTGATTTTTATTACCTTTGTAGTACTTTAACTTCTATAATGAATAAAATTGGGCTAAGCCATTAATTCTTTCCAAGGAAATTTTGCAATGTCATCTTCATAAGCGCTTTTACAATAAACTAGACTGCATAATTTTTAAGGAACTAAAAACTTCCCACTTTAAGTGATAGTTCAAGCAAGACCTTTCGCAATCATAGGCATCAAACTGGAAGTGAAATATCGAATAAGGACAAGACTAGTGTTAGAAAACTACTTATTATATATTGAATTTTGATTTTAATCAATCAAAATTAAAATCAATTTGCTTCGGGTTAGGAATGGAAACTCAAATTAGCAAAAATAATTAAGGAACTTCTAATAAACATTGCTTAAAAAACATTAGCTTTTACTCACCCTTTTTTTTTTGGGAAATTTAAGGGCTTAGCCCAATTTTATTAACAGTAAAATCAAAATACAAGAAGCATATTGCAATGATTTAAAACACAGGAGATTGATTTAAAAACTGAACTTGACAAAAAAAAAAAAAAACAATAAATAATAAAAACATAAAAACCAAGGGCTCAGAAAAGCTCTAAAAACCCCAGCGTCCAAAGAACTCCGGGATGATAAGCTTCCCTGGTTGCCAGAGAGAGAAACCATTTGTGTTTTCCTAATCCTTATCATCATAGCCAAAGAAAAGCACATGGAAGAAAAACTAATGAGAACATACCCAAAATGTCAAAAAAAAGTTGTCCAATCAGCTACAAATTACAACAGCCAAGAACTAAGAAGATCTTTTGATTTCCAATTGGAAATCTTCGCTCGCAGTGCCTTCTTTATAAGACAGCTAACAATAGTAGTGGAGCTTGCATTTTTCTCAATTTTTTTCTTATTCCTTTCCCTCCAAATGTGATAGACAACATAACAAATTGCTAGATAATAGAAATGCTTTTGTGCTTTGTTCTCAAAACTATGCTCATCAATAGAATTGAAAATTTTGAAGAATGTTGGGCCTTAAAAGAAATCCTCCACATTGCGAGAGATTATTAGGTGCGGAGTGCGGACGGGAAAACAGTCCGCACAAGCATTGAGTACCTAGTGGTACCCGCACTCGGTACCGCTGGGTACCTACTCAGTGCTTGTGCGGACGATGCGCACCCCGCACCTAATAATTTTTCCCACATTGCAGTAAAAAAAAAAGATGTTAGAGACTTTCAGTTTCCTCTTGGCAAAAACAACATGTTAATTCCACCTGTAATCCTCTTTTAAACAGTACAACCGACATTTTAAGACCACCAGCAAGAAAAGACAGCCTCAACTACCTCACAAGTAACTTGGGCATTTAAAATTCTCTGCTTTGTTCCATCTGGTAAATTAGAAGGCAGAGTCCATGTATTGCCATCAAAAAAGTCATTCACAGAAGAGTTAGCAGAGAACAAAAAGGTGATATATTCAATACCAAACAGCTCGACAAGGTTTTTCCCATTGCACCGGCGATCCCAAATCATAGAAAAGTGGCCGTCTTCATTCACCAAGAGAGAAAAAATCAAACTAAGACGCACGAGCCAAAATAAATAATTAGTCAATCCAATTTCGCTTAAATTAGCCTTGTTAACACATCATGGTGAAGCCAGTTACGAGAAAAGCCAAACTCGCTCAAATTAGTCTTGAAATATATATTTGTAAAACTTTATTTTATTTTAATCATTATTTATTAAAAAACTAGTTTACTTTCATCCATTAAAACTAATTTATGTAAAGTAATAAAATAAGAGAATTATATGAATTTCACTTAGTTTTTTTTCTAAAATATTTAAATAATATTCTTTTAAATTAATACAACATTCTTACATTAACATATATAATAATGATAAATAATATTAATAATAATCATATGATTATTACAATGCCATTATTATTATTATTATTATTATTACAATGATGATAATAATAAAGTGATGTAGAAGCCTCGGTTGTCATCTAAAAAATGGCAATGGAACGGCATAAGCTGATTTGCAGGAAAAATAAAAGACGTGTTTAGCTAAGAAAAGAATTCCAACTCGGGAATAACTTAGATCAGTGTTGTTTATTTATTTATTTGAGAAGTACACGATCACTCAGTTAAAGGGCGTAGCTTTTCGGAAAATTATTCTGCGTGGAATCCGAATGTATTCGGAGGCGGAATTCGAGCATGCCACATCACTGGGGCCCAATACATCCGTTGACGTAGCGCGTCCGGATTTGTCTCTGAATACATTCAGATTCCGCACAGCACGTAGCTTTCCGCAGTGGCATGGAATGAGCCCGGCTACTGCTTAGAGCAGCCAAGGTGTCGGTTCTCGGAGCTATTAAAACAGCCGATGCATAACCCACTTGTACCGATGAACACATGACAGGTCGTAAGGCCGTACGGAATATTATAAAGAAACATAATAGTTTGCAAAACAAATGAGCAGCTTTGGAAAATAGTTGGTGAGGCAAATCATGATCAGATCAATCATTCGGAACTGATTAGATAATCAAGTTTCATATCGTGCTAACGTAATAAAATTAAAAGGGTGATTTACGTTACAAGGATGATTCTGCTTCTGCGCATTAACGCATTTACATTAAAAAAAATACCACAGAAACAGCTAACTATATCTCAAACAGATTCTACGAAGCAATGCTGCTTGTATAAAATAAAATAATGTGTTGGTAATAAAAATTGCTTAAATAGGCCACCGAGTGGTTGCATGCGTAAGGCAGGATGGAGAAAATCAAAATTCCCTGCAATGAGAAGAAACTAGGACAAAGATTGGCCCTGTAAACAAGAAACAATAGACAAAATAAGCAAGCCAAGGAAATCAGAAATTTGCTGGAACTATTTCAACTGTTTAATATTGATCCACACATCATGTTTAGCACAAGCATGCACGGATCCAACATGGGGACACATGTCCCCGCTGACTCGATTGCTCCATTGAGTCATTTGATCATACGATCTGATCTGATTCGTCATTCATCCCTCGTTTTATGACTTAAAGTCAAATGATTGATAAAATCAAGACTAGTCAAATGATTGATAAAATCGAGACTTAAAAGAGTTAGAGGCTATTTAGTAGCAAAATTTAAGCAGGTTATAGCTAAATCCTGTCAAACACAAAAAATGGACACAAATCTCACAACAAATTAAATCCTCTATTTCCTTCGTAAATTCAAGATTTACTAAATCCTATAGTTCGGTGGATTACGGGTTTTGGCTGAAGAAGTCCATGAAAGGGGAGAAAGATGGTTATCTTCACAGAACTTCTGATCCAACAAGAACGGAATGTCAAACGAGGTGAAAAAATTTTAGCGGCTCGTTAAAACTCAACCTCAACATATGATGCAGAAACATGGACATGGTGATACGGACACGCCAATTATTAAAAATATAGGACACGGACATAGATTGGATACGATATTCTAATTTTTATATCTTAAAAATAATATATATAAATAAATAAGAAAAGACACGAACACGCCTGCCACTGCCGTCAGCCGCCACTATCGCTAGCCAACACTAACCTTCGCCACCCACCACCACCATCCGCAGCCTTCAACCACCACCATCAGCCACCGCAGACCACCATTTCCAGCGGACACCACCACATCTTGCCATCGACAAACCACCACAAGCCGACGCCGTCAATCACGACCGACCACTACTAACACCCTCCATTTGCCGCAATCGGCCACAACTGCTTACCATCGATAGCAACCAACATCACAAGCCACCACCATCGCCACGGCCCACTGCCAACCACCACCGCCATTGCCCACTGCCAGCCATCACCACCGTTGGTCACCACTGTCGATGGGCACCATCCACCACCGTTAATTGCCACTGACCACCACTTTACATTGCATTCATTTCACTTCAAACAAAGCAAAAAAAAAAAAAGAAAATCTCATGCATTTGTTTTACATTCATCCCTCAACTCATGTATACATATTCTTAATGAGTTGAATATAAATATTATTAACACATTTCTTTGCTATAACTCTCCATAGCACTTCACTTACAATTTTATTTTATGTTTTCTCTAAATCAGTAAATATCATACATAGACCCTTCTTATTTTGTTTGTACTTCTTCATTAGGCCTCTCAATAAATGCATAGCTTCCATGGTAGACTTACCCAGAATGAATCCAAATATATTTTGAGAAGCATTGGTTCACATCGTAACATATGCTCAATTACTCTCCCATAATTCTAATGTATTAGCACATTAACTTATTTTTTTCTATAATTCACACACTTGTGAATCACCTTTACTCCTAAAATTAAGAGCCAACACACTCCACTCATCTGACATCTTTTTAGCCTTCAAAATAACATGAAAATGTTTAGTAAGCTAAGATATTCTAACGTCTCTTAAGCATTTTCACGCCTTTATTGGAATATCATCAGGTCCAACTATCTTTCCACACTTCAATTTCTTTAAAGCCTCCATAACTTTGTTTTTACTAATATATATATATATATATATATATATATATATATATATATATATATATATATATATATATATATATATATATATATATATATATATATATATATATATATATATATATATATATTATATATATATGTGTGTGTATATGTATATATATATATATGTGTGTATATGTATATATATGTGTGTATATATATATACATATATATATATATATATATACACACACACACACACACACACATATATATATATATATATATATATATATATATATTCATTTAGAATTCTAAGGTCACTAAAGTCAATCGTATTCTCACAATCTTTATTGGAAAACTTATCAAAATATCTCATTCACTTATGTTGAATTATTTTTTCTAATAAAAATACTTTTTGATCTTCATCCTTAAGACATTTCACTTAACCTAGATCCCTAATTTCATCTCTTTACTTGGCCAACTTAGACATACATATTTCTCCATCCTTAATACATATTCCAATTTTATGAGCTTTTACATCTAACTAATTTCTATAACAAAGCTTTTTATTTTTTATCTTTTCTTATACATTTTAATTTTACCACCAACAATTTTTACAATTAGGGGCTTTTCCTTTTGATATTACAAGAAAATATTTTGCAACATTTTTAATATCATTAGATATTTTTTTCACACAACATTAACTTCCTTATGAATAATCAAAATCTAGAGATCTTCAATCTTACTTTGAAAAATTTTGTGTTACCTTTTAAATTGACCCCATCCAATTTTAAGACATCATTTTATTTTATTTTTCATATTTCATCCTTTCATCATCTTAAAGACAAAAATTATAAGTAATGTTATGTGCATAACTTTCACTTAAAATAATTTTATAATCCTTGCAATCTATAGGATATATTTTTCTTATAAAAAAATAATCACTCTAAATTTTACCAGAGTAATGAGATGTTCAATTACTTTTATCAAATAAAGTACTAGCCGTAATGTCCCAGAATCTAATTTGAAAAAATTATTCTTTTAACTTTTAATAATCTATATCATAACTATTTAACTTCATTTATAAAAAATAAACAACAAAATAATTCATGAATTCAAAACATCTATATTTATATTTGTATTTATTTTCTTAAAAATTATATACACTACTCAGGATCTATACAATCATATCATAATTACTTTATCTTAAGCACAAAAATAGCTAAAATAAAAAAAATCTAAACATAAAGGAATCTTAATAAAACTCACATATATAATGAGCTCAAGAGCCTAACAAATAACCAAATCCTATTTTTGAACTCAACACAAGGCAAAAGAGCAATATACACAATAATAGTCAAATCATAACAATAATATTTATAAGATTATGAATCTATATAAAAATAGTAAACCTCACATGTAGTAGCAATAGAATCTGTAAACAATAAAATAGTATAATAAAAAAGCTAGTAAATCAATATGGATGTCAAATCAATAAAGCAGTCATCATATCAGTACTATCAATCCATAAAGAAATCATATAAAGCAATAAAATCAAAGCATCGATAAAAACTATCGAAAGTATATTAATGTAATATAATTATATCACTATGTATACATCCTATCCAATTATTTTATATTAGTAACAAGTCAGTATCTTAATCAAATGCTCAGTATGTCACACAAAACAAATAAAAAGTTCTGACTTAATCGATGTTTTTTAGTAATCAGTAATCAATAAATGTTAACTCAATAAAATGAGTTGTCATTCTTTACCCGTCAGCACAATAATCATCTTCTTATTACTCTCAATCAGTGTATTACGAGAATAAATCAAGAATAACAATAAGCCCCATTGAAAGGAAAGTCTGTCAGCCGACCATCCTATACATGTTAACCAATCTCCAGTCAATGTGATGTAGAACGGACATGCACTGATGATTGGATTAAGGAAGTTTGCACGCTTACATTTTAGAGCACAATACTTATAAACTTTGTCTTGATGATAAACGACAAAATAGAAATGATAAGGTGATAAAATAGCTTAGGTCTAAAACACATGCGAGAGGTTGAGATCATGAAATAATCAACTAAGCCTTACGTTGCATACATGAGTGGTTTCAACGAGAAATTTCAATACTAACAATAAGATTAGTCTATGAAAGGTCCCTCACACAACTCTTCTAATTACTAGGCTTTAGCGGAGATGTATTAACATTATCTTCATGAATTTAATAATAACCACAAGCAAGGATGTAACTATGAAGATAGAGAATCTGATGTTGAGTTTACCCAAAGACAAGAGGGATACGCACTCCGGCAAGGTCGTTTGAATGTTGGAAAATGAGTGGACAGCAACCACAAGCCTTCCTTATGTTGTTGGACAGTAATCTGGAGCTTCTGGACAGCAATTAGCAAGGTTCTAGGATGCAGGACAGCAAGTGGGCAGCTCTGGTTTTGCAGGACAGCAATTATATTCTTGCTGGAATACCGAGACAGCAAGCTGAACTTCAAGGCAGCAGCAGCTTTGACCTTGGGCGGGACCTGGACACCACTCCGTTAGACTTAGAAATGTCTGGACATGCTCCTTGGGTGCTGGGAGCTATGGACAGCCAGCCATGGCCTTCTTGCCGCTGGATAGAAGGGCTCACGTGAGGGATGAGGGGAGCATCAAGCAGGAATTTGGGAAAACCATTTAATTGGGAGGGATTTGAATTCTCAATTTAAAATTCAAAATAATTCCAATAAGGGTGGCTTGATTGGGCGGAAGCCAATGGGGTTTAATGAGGATCTAATGAGGTGTTTCATTGTGGCTTAGGTGGCAAAGTGGAGAGAGAAACAATGAGGGTGAGGTGGAGGAGAGAAGGGTGAGGGCTCTTGTGTAGAGAAACTGAAATTGATTTCAGTTTTAATTGGGATGGGAGGGGTTTTAATTGAAATCAATTTCAGATTTCAAAATTTGGATGGGGTGCATTGATGACAATCAATGGAGAGCCCAATGAAGGGGGCCGGCGGTATGGAGAGAGAGAGAGAGGGAATTAGGGAGGGAGGAAGTGCTTTCCAATTGAGTCGATGCCACCTAGGGTGAAAATTTAAAAACTCCACATGTCATGAAATTTAAATTGGATCAATTTGAAAACTTTCCTAATTAGGAATTTTCAAATATGGAAAGTTTTGAATTTCAAAATTTGAAATTCAAAATTCGGTAACTCCTTTATTTATTGCTAAGCACCCATCAAGGAGTCATGATGATGATTGGCATCTTCACCATGACTTGGAGCAAGGGGTGGCCGGCGGCCAAAGGAGGAGGGGTGGTTTTGGCTTCGGGTGGAGGTGGCTAGGAGCTAGGCCGGCGGGTGGAATTGTGGAGGGGGGGATTTGGTGGGGATCAAGAGGTATTTCGGTGGTGGAATGAAAGTGGAGGGAATCGATGCAATAAGAAAATTAAAAGTAAAAGAAGGATAGAAAAACCGCGAACCTTGGAATCCACCAAGATTGACGGGTATTGCTTTTGCCCTCACCGTGGGCTTTCCATAGAACTCACACAGAGATCTATGAAAATTGAACTCACCAAGAGATCAAGAAAATATGAACTCACAAAGAGAACACATAATAGAAATTTTCATTCATCATAATTATCATCCCTCAATACAAGAAAGCTAGCCTATAAATAGGCCTCATGAAAAGAAAAATAACAAAGACTAAAATGCCCTTCGGGCTACAACATTACATGACCACCCATAAGGGTATAAATGGAAAAACAACAATATAAAATAAACTAGTACAAAAACATATAAATAAATAACTAAAAAAAAAATCGTAGTCGTTGATCTCCGATGTCCTCATCACAATGTCAGTGAATAATAGTTTTCACTTATTTTTTTCTCATACATATATTATTATCACAGTATTATAATAGTAATATATTGACCCGTTATTGCTTAACATTATATTCACATTCATTTTCAATGCATTGTAATAAATAAAGCATAATTAGGCTTAATTTAGAATGTATCAAAATGACCTAACGGTGGGCAACAAAAAACCATACAGAACAAAAACTCACATTTTCAAAAATTTACCATATTACCAGATATCTATGTTTTTCACCGATACACCTATTTACGAATGCGTGTTGTATCTGATAACTGATACACGGATACGCCTCTGAAACGGCACCGATACGTGTCAGATACAGCTTTTCCGTATCCAATTTTATGGACTAACTTATTTGCCCATATCGATCCGTGATGTTGAAACACTTGCTTACTTAACACTGCACCCGAGCATCAGTGCAACCACCCTCTCTATATTTAGAACATGTAGCGTATCACTCCAGGGTATTAAAAGATTCATGTCATAATTGTTCGACAAATTTTATGCTGGTTATCAACTACCTAACACAGCCTCTATTCTTTTTCAAACAGGGCTTGAAACTTGACAACGATAGTGTTGAAATAAATAATTAAATAATTAGTACTATAATTAGTAATTAAATTATTAATTATTTTTTTAATAACTAAACTAACTTCTAATTATATTATTTATTATTGTAACTTACTGATGGTAATTAAAATTAGAATTAAAAAATAACTCATTGTTAAAATGCAAATTAAATTTAAGTATTTGATGAACTAATCGCCTTCAATTTATTGTCAAATAATTTAAGATTTAACCCTTGAGATTTAGTAAATCTAGATTTACAGGATTTACTAAATCCTACTTATTGTGAAACAGCCCCTTATCATCATGAATGTTCAAACATCAAAAGTTTCAAAACTATTACATGAATAGCATTATGTCAATTGTTTGATGAGATCATCCCCTCTTTCATTTTCCTTTCTGATTATTTTACAATAAACACATTCTTGTTACAAATCCTAAACAGTTGAGATCTCTTCTAAAAATTGTGGGGAGCATCCCTCTCCAGTTATTGGGGCCAAATGTGAAGGAAAACTTTGAATTACCATTGTTTCTAACATTTACGTAACTCATATTAAGCATTTGTTATAATTATTAATACAAAATAATGAAATTGATTATTTTAAAACCTAATATAGGTATCTATAAGAAAATTTTGAGGGTTGAAGATAAATAACTATATTAGTTTTCTTACAGTGCCACCCACCCGATACTTATCTAGATACGCCCGTGCACAAAACTAGCAGAACATATGATTAAATGGACTAACTTTTGTTAAAGCTAGCTGTAATTTAAATGTGAAGTTGAGTTATGACTACCTTTGGTTCAAGCAATTTTCGACTTTGAATAAAATATTGGTTTGGATGGTTGATCCCACTATCACAAGATGCAGCATGGATGGTTTCAAACGTCATTGTGCAAGCTAGCTGTAAATGAAGGGAAATTCTGTTAACAAAACGGTTTAAGCAAAATAAAATAAAATAAAAGCATAACAACCTGGTAATGGCGATTTCGAACTTTATCCATCACATCATCCATTGCACGACCCCCAACCCCCATTTTTGAAAGCGCAGCTCTCAAGTTCTCTTCGCTGAAAACAATAAAAAACATCAATCAATCGATTATTCGATTTCAATTTTTTTATGCACTGCCATGGGAGCGTATTTGTTTAAACAATATATGCAGGTGCACAGGCTGTCTAGATTAACATATTCTAAATGGTTATTGATGTGGATTTGGCTGGGTTGGTAATTAAGTTTTCCTGTCCTGGAGGTTCTCTAGTTTTAGTTCTTATTGTCAGGTGAAGATATCATTCGTCCATCGTATGTGGTTTTTTTTTTTTTTTTTTTTTTTTATCTTTCTATTTTTCGTCCATCGTAAGAGGTTGGTTATTAAGTTTTAGTGCAAAGGTTTCTTATTGTGCTTGGTTTCCCAGAACTCATACTATTTTGTAATTTTGGAAGAAGCAGAATTTCCTTGGTTTGAGTGTTGTTTACTTGTTGGTTTAGAGATGGAGGTATGATTGTGAAATATGTGTTAGTTGTTGTTGAAAACCTGCAAGGTAAAACAGCGATAACCAGAGCAGAAAAACTTAATGAAAAACAGAGAGATAATCAGAATTGAATCACTCAAGGAAGCTGTGATTCCATTTATCTTTGGTATATGAGAAGCTACAGTTCACGCAATATATAGAGAGCGGAGCATCATGAAAATAACAGAGCAATGATTAGGAGTAGTGGCTGTGATTCCATCAGGTTGTTAGTTTTGCAGAGGTTGTTTCCCATTTGGAGCTGATGCCGTTAGTGGTGTCCTGCTGCACATCATGTGTGGTCCCCTCTTTATGTAATATTCTAACATTCCCCCGCAAATTAACTGTTCCAGCTTGAAGAGTTAATTTGGTTCGAAGTGCTTGAAACCGAGTTGTAGAGAGGCCTTTAGTAAAGACATCAGCTGTTTGATCAGCAAGCAGTAGACAAGTGATGCACCTGGATAATATTGGTTTTAATGCACTCGCGAATATAATGATAATCAATCTCAATGTGTTTGGTCCTGACATGAAACACAGGATTGTTTGCAAGGAAAATTGCAGATATATTATCACAAAAGAGTGGGATCGGAGTCAAAGAAGGGAATTGAAATTCCTGCAGCAGTCGGCGTAACCAGACAATTTCAGTTGCAGCAACAATGAGAGATCTGTATTCGGATTCCGTAGAAGAACGAGCAATAGTATTTGTCTTTTTGGAGCTCCAACTGATGAGGGTATTGCCCAGGAAAATACAAAAGCCAGATGTGGACTTGCGATCTTGCTTGTCCCCAGCCCAATCAGCATCAGAGTATGCCGTAAGTTGCATTGTGCCACGAAGTATAGGGAGACCATAGTGTAGGGTACCAATAAGATACCGTAATATCCGTTTGATCATCTGAAAATGCATATTTAAGGGATGATGCATATGCTGGCATGCTTGATTAACAGCAAAGGCTATATCAGGATGAGTAAGTATGAGATACTGTAAGGATCCTGCAATGCTTCGGTAGAACTGTGGGTCAGAAAAGGGAAGCATAGCTTCAGCTGAAGTGTCTGTCTTTGGAGCTGTAGACGTTTGTAAGGGATGACAATCGGTCATGCCAGCTCTATTGAGAATGGACCGAGCATAGTGTTGCTGATGCAGGAATATTTGGTCAGAAGATTGAATCACTTGCAAGCCAACAAAATTGTGAAGATGGCCGAGATTTTTGACAGCGCAAACTGCTGATTCAGATCTTGTAGGAGTTTGGAAGCACAGCAAGAGTCATTTCCCATGAGTAAGATATCATCTACATGGATAAGTAGATATAGAGTAACTTCGAGTTTTGAATAGTAAAGGAGAGAATGATCAGCTGTGCTGAATTCAAACCCCCAAGAGACTAAGTAGTCTGTAAATGTGGAGAACCATTGTCTAGGAGCCTGCTTAAGGCCATAGAGTGCTTTGTTTAGGTTGCAAACATGTGAAGGATAGTTAGGATCAACAAAACCTTTGGGTTGCTCTATATAGACTTCATCAATTAATGACCCATGTAGAAATGCATTTGATACATCTAATTGCATGATGGTCCAGTTATTGTGGAGAGAAACAGAAAGAAAAACTCTTATTTTTTGAAATTTAGGAACTGGACTGAAGGTTTCAAAGAAATCAGATCCATATTCTTGTTTGTACCCTTGAGCCACCAAGCGGGCTTTGTATCAAGCAATACTGCTATCAGCCGTGAGTTTGGTTTTATATAACCATTTGTTGCCCAAGATATTATAATGGGATTTGGGAAGGTACCAGCGTCCAGGTACCCTGCTGCTGAAGTGCTTGAAATTCAGCTGACATTGCATTGCGCCAGTTTGGACATTTAACTGCTTGATTGTACGAGGTGGGATCAGAAGACTGTTGTGTTAGGTGTAGAAGATTAAAAATGTACCTGGGTTTTAAATGTCTTGTTTGAAGCCGAGTGGTCATCTAATGAGTTTTGGTCAGGTGCGGTGGTTGAGATGAAACAGATAATGAATCTGTAGGCAGAGTTGGGAGAGTAGTTGTTCTGGAGGAAGAGAATGGTGAAGGGTTTGTTGAAGAAGGTGAGACAGAATCAATAATAGGAGTTGTTTGTGTAGCAGGCGAGAAAGGAACTAGAGTTAGAGGTGGAGTAGATGTGGTAGATGAAGTTTCAGAAGGTGGTATGGTGGGAGATAAGACATTTTCAGATTTGAACGGAAACATATGTTCATGAAATTGAACATTTACAGAGGTAATAACCTTGCTAGTAGGTATATTAAGGCATAGATAACCTTTAGATGTAGGTGCATAGCCAATGAAGACAGATTTAAGAGCTTTAGGAGCAAGCTTGTGAGTTTTGTTTGAGGGAAGCAGTGGGTAGCATTGACAACCAAACACCTTCAGAAATTTATAATTTGGTATAGTTTTAAACAGCAGCTCATGAGGGGACTTATTTTTGGTATTTGGAGAAGGCAGTTTGTTTATCAAATAAACAGCTGTAAGCATAGCATATACCCATAGAGTATATGGCAGATTTGCATCCAGAATCAGTGTACGAGCAATTTCTATGATGTGGCGGTGTTTCCGCTTTGCCAAATCATTTTGTTGTGGGGTATAAGGACAACTGAATTGTTGTTGAATACCCTGAGTTTGTAAGTAGTTTTGAAACAGTTTGTTTGTAAATTCTGTTCCAGAATCTGATCTGAAAACAGAAATTGATGAATTAAACTATTTTTCAACCATGATTTTAAAATGAAGAAAGTGCTGAAATGTCTCAGACTTTTGAATCATTGGAAATATCCAAGTATAGCGAGAAACGTCATCAACAAATATAACATAATAACGGAATCCATTAATTGAAGATATTGGGGAGGGACCCCATAAATCAGAGTGAACTATTTGAAGAGGTCTAGAAACAGTGGAAGTAGATAAAGGAAAACTAACACGGTGACATTTAGACTGATAACATGAACTACAAGAACTGACAACATTTTTGAAGGAAACAGACGGATTCCGAGCACGTATGACACCTATGATGTTGGTGTTTGGATGTCCAAGTCTCTTGTGTCAGAGAGTTGAGGTTGGTATATTTGTTGATGTACTGGTGGAGATGAAGGCATTGGAGACGGGATAGAGCCCATTATGGCTGTGACCTTGAAGGAGAGTTGAATGGTTCTTCAAATCCTTTATTTGAAAACCATTTGAATCAAAAACAACATAACAGCTATTATTGGAAGTGAGTTGTTTAACAGAGACAAGATTATGAGTGAGTTTAGGGACTAAGTAGAGAGGATGAAGAAGAAGTTTACGTGAAGGGGTAGGAAGCAATCCTTGTCCAGTGGCTGCAATAGGTAGACTCTGCCCGTTTCCAACAGTGATCTGATTATGACCATGATATGGTTGAACTGAGGACATTTGTGAAGCATATGACGTTAGATGCAATGAAGCACCTGTATCAAGGTACCAATCAACAGTTGATGAGTTTGTAGTTGCTGTAAGTGCTGCATTTTGTGGTGATTGATATTCCAGATCAGTCCTTTACCAACAATTTACTGCAGAACGTCGGGGACATGCACAAATCTGACATTCAATGCTTCCATTCCCTGTTCGTCCTCCTCTACCAGTGTTTCGTCCACCTCTATTATAAGGACGAGAACGCATTGCAGATGAGCGTCCTCGGTTGCGACCTCTCGAAGTATATAATGCCATTGGTGGATCTGTTGTTGTAGTTATATGAGTTTCACGCAGTGTATCAGCAGTCAAATTAATCTCCTCACTGCATAGCAATGAGTACAAGTCATCTACACTCAAGGGTTACAGATTTGTGCGTATAGATGTTTTAAATGCATTGTAAGTAGCAGGTAAGCCATTGAGGTTGTAGAGTATTATATCTTCTACATCCAAACTACTGCCCGCAGCATTAATAGCATCCACCTTGGATTTAATGAGTGACAGATATTGTGTCATTGTCATCTCCTTCATGGTAATATGGTGCAACTCATTCTTTAGCTGAAGTATACGAGATTGATTCGTGGATTGTAACCTCTTCTCTATAGTTATCCACACAGCATGAGTGGTTTCCAAGTTTAACACATAAGGGAGAATAGATGGAGTAATAACAGAATAAAGAGCTGAAGTTAAATTTTGATCAATAAGTTTCCATACAGAAAACTCAAGTGTTCGGTTGTAGAAACACTATCAGAGGTAACAGTGTATGGTTGTGGTGCAGTTGCTGATCCATCCAAAAAGCCGTAAAATCCATTGGCTTGAAAAAATTTGATGACCTGAGCTCTCCACAGTGGATGATTGTCAGTAGTCAAGGGAGTATGAACAATATTCCTGATATTGTTCATGAAAAATTTCAGAGAAGAGGGGATTTGAGTTTCTTGAAGCTGGGTGCACTTGGTACCAGTATCTGATGTTGAAGCTGTGGACGACATAGCTGGAGTCGTCATTGAAAACACAGCAGATGGAGGATCAGACGTCGCGAGACTAGGGCTCTGATACCATGTTGAAAACCTGCAAGGTAAAATAGCGAAAACCAGAGCAGAAAAACTTAATGAAAAATAGAGAGATAATCAGAGTTGAATCACTCAAGGAAGCTGTGATTCCATTCATCTTTGGTATATGAGAAGCTACAGTTCACGCAATATATAGAGAGCGGAGCATCATGAAAATAACAGAGCAATGATTAGGAGTAGTGGCTGTGATTCCATCAGGTCGTTATTTTTGCAGAGGTTGTTTCCCATTTGGAGCTGATGCCGTTAGTGGTGTCCTGCTGCACATCATGTGTGGTCCCCTCTTGGTGTAATATTCTAACAGTTGTATTATGATGGCCTTCGCAAGTATTTGGTAGCTGTAGCATGTAGTCGATTTTATGATTATTGGTATGTATAGGCTGTATTATAATGGCACACTTCTAGCCGAATATTAATGCTGAATCAGTGCATTTAACCTGCATTGTTTTGTTTTCGGAGCATTGGAGTCTTCTCTGTTGTTAATGACTATTATGTCTTGGATAAGAGCCAACGTGCAGCAAAATTATCACTCTCCTTCTGGGAATAGATAAAATATATTTTATGTCATTTTTTCTGCGAATTATTTTTCTTTTAATCGAATGTGTAGTTTTTTTTTTTTTTAATTACACGAGATTTAATCTTCTTCTGAAGGTATATAGGCAGATAAATTAGATGGAGGCACAAACTCTTTTGTTTTTTTTTTCTCTTTTTTTCTTTTGGATAAAGTTTGGATTTATGCTGACAGTCACGCAGGTACTAAGCGGAAATTATTTTCCTTTTTCCATATTATTTATTTACGGAAAAATAATTACCTCTATTCTGAAAAGAGAAGCTTCTTATCCAGATAATTTCAGTAGCAAATTACTAAAAACGGCCGGAGTCATTACTCTAACTTCATCTCAGCACAAAAAATAATATAAAATTTTCAAATACTGCACAACACGAATTATACTACAGTTTTCTGCTCATGAAGAGAATTTAATTATTTAAATCCTAGATTATTATCCAATAATTATGATCATAATTATTAGTAAGGACGGCTTTGATAAATAATTTTCCATTCATTTTTGAGCGCTTTACGTGGTTGTAACTGTAGTTCGTGAAAATCTTTATCTAAACTTAAAGCAAACATCCCAGTCACGTCTTGATAAGGTTTGAACAATATCATCACCATTATCATCAGTATCTTCATCATAGGCTCATATCTTTATCCAAACCGTTCATGACAAGTTTATGAATTTTCATTCTACGTTCATTTGTACTAAGAGTTGCATCAGGTAATAAAATTACTTAAATTGCATAAACGTTAAAACTACTTAGGGGCTGTTTGATTGGAATACTTTAAGGTGTAAAGTATTCCAAATGCAAGAATTTTGATAATTTTGGTATTTGGTTGGATGAAATAGGAATTCAAAGTAAACGCAAAGTAAATATAGTGTAAATTATTCTAGTTCATTTTTGAGATAAATCAAACTCGTCCTAATTTTGAGCGAAAACACTTTACACTGCAAGCAAGCTCGCTTGAACGCCTCCGGCCACCATCGCCGGCCACCTACCAATGTTGTCGCCCTCCTGTCACCACTGCAGCCACCCGCCAGCAACTACCGACGTCAGCCGTCATCAAACCGCCACCAGTCGCCGGCCACCATCACTGTCAACCACCGCTTCCACCCTCCAACCACCACCACCGCCGACCACCACCGCCGTTAGTGGCCACACCTACTGGTCACCCACCACCACTAATCACCGCCCGGTTGCCATAATTATGTTTTTCAATTATGTTTGGATATGTGTTCAAATTTTAAATTTTGTAATAACTTTGAAGAAATTAATACAAATGATACATCTTGAAGAAATTATTTTTATTGAATAAAATTTAAATGAACATGTTGGTAGAGTTATAGAAGATTTTAAAAGCATTCATGGTGGCTAAAAGTTTGGAGGGATTAATGATGGTGGTAAAAATATATTAAATTTTTCTCTAGTTTATGATTTTATAATTACCAATACCTTATTTAAAAAAAGAGAGGAGCATGTCATCACTTAAGAAAAAGGATAAAATAAAACTCATATTGATTACTTTTTTATAAATAAAATAAATTGTTTAAATTGCAAAAATTAAAAAGTTATTCGGAGTGAAAGTTTATGAACCAAGTATCACTTATTAATTTTAATTTCAAGATGAAGGGGCGGAATATAAAAAATAAAATAAAATTTTATATAAAGATTAGATGGAGACATTTAAAGATCACTAACAAAAATACTTTTTAGAATAAGATTTAAGATCTTAAAATTTTAAATATGTATTTTTTTTTTTAAATATGTATGAGAAAGCTAATGTTACGTGAAAAATATAACTAGTAATATTAAAAATATTGTAAAAAAAATGCTTAGAGCATCAAAAGAAAAAGCTGATAATTGTAAAAAAAGTTGGTGATAGAATCAAAATATGCAATAAAAGATAAAAAATAAAAAGTTTTGTAATAAAATTTGATTTGTATATAAAAGCTCGAAAGATTGATAAAGATATAAAGAGGCTTGTAAGGAGTCTAAGAAAGTAATATGCAAGAAAATTTAACTTTTAATAATTTTTATAATAGATTAGATGCTAAGGAGGGCAAAAAATATATGTATAAATATTTCAAGCCAAGAGATAGAATAATTAAAAATTTAGTTCAAATAAAGTGCATTAAGGATAAAGATTAAATAGTCTTTTATTAAAAGAGGATATTCAACAAAGGTAGATGAGATATTTTGATAAGTTTTTTAATGAAAATTGTGAGAATATGATTGACTTATTTATGAAAAGTCTTTTTACATTTCATTGAGTCAATTGATGTTATATTTTTGTTATTTGTTATTCATCATTTTATTCACGCATTTAAAGGAAAGGTAAAAATGTTTGAATACATAATTACGTATAGGTATTCAAAAGAATGTTAGACATAATTCAAACCACGAAAAAAGATATTGCATAAAAATATATAATATTGGCAAATGAAAGTGATAATAATTGTATGCGTATATTTTATGTGACAAATGAAGATTACAAATTAGGAGATGAAGTTAATATAGAAAATGAGGCTTTTTTACATTTGGTGATGATAATGATGATGATGACTACTAGAAAGACTAGTTTAATTTCTGACAAAGCAAATAAACTTGATAAAATGATTATAATATTTTGAATTTTGGGTAATTGAGGAGCTAATAACTTAAACTTAAATATCACTTTAGATGTCTTGATTATCAAAATAATGTATCTTTCTTTTTTATATAATTTCATATTAATATATATTTATATTTATAATTATTTAATATTGAGCATCGTACTCTAAATGACATGCATCGCATCATACGCGATGTATTATAGCTCTAGGAGGAATTTTGAGCAATGTTGTGCCATTCGTCGTTGACAAGTATGATGACAAGTAGTAAGGACCCAATCTTCCTTAATCACTACATTCCCTTATAATAGAATGCTCCTTCCACCTCCCCACAAACTTTCATGACAATTTGCTAGCATCCTTAACCCTAAAACCCTAAACAAATCATCCCATGATGCTCTCAATCTAAGCATGATCCTACAAGATCTAGTCTTGTTCAAACTCACATTGCACAACTCCAAACACATTGAAATTTTATGAACTACTTGAAAACTATACATCCTTTTAACTATTCTATTTGTTTTTATCACCAAGATTTCATCCTTTTGGACTCATCAAAATCCCTATGTGTACCTTAATAGCTTTCGATTTGGACACCCTCCAGCCTTGGCCAACACAGCATCACACCACCTCTCCAATTACATCTATAACAACTCTAAACCTTTGTACCATTTTAAAAATCCTTTCTTAAATTTACGCCTTTAAATCCATCCAAAACAACGCATCAGCATTTTCTGAGTGAATTATTGCAAACGCTATTGGATAAATATGAAGAATATTTGCATCTGAGCCATGATCACAGGGCAACACATTAGTATCTTGTATTGAGAAATATATCATCGACATTTAGCAGAAAATGACATACATCATTGCAACTTTGAATACAAAAACCCAAAGAAAAATAAAGCAGTTGAAATATCCTACAGTGCCAAGCTGCATATCAATCATTTTGCCTGCATTTTTGTTATTTAGCAAGAAAAAAATAAAGGATGGTAGTTTTGAAAAGAAAATTCAAGGAAACCTCTTACATAAGTGATAGCATGCTCATAATAGCACTAAGTCATCTTTTCATACTAATCAATCTCATAGTCCCTATTATAATCAGATATTATCATCTTGGGTTTCAAATTGGGATCAAATAAAACAAACTTCTCCTTAATGATGTGACTGCTAAGTCATGGTTGAGCTTATCGATTATCTTCAGCTCCAACATCCAAAAACAAAATGTTTTGATATATGGCTTTGAACCTCAAAATTTTTTCAAAAGTGCACTAGATATACTAAATATCTTTCTCTGATGTTTTAACCATGAACTAAATTTTTTTCTTTATTGCATAGAGATATAACCAAGAACAACAACATTAAGCCTTCATTCCACTACATAGGATCGGCTAAATGAATCTTTTTTCTCCATTATGTCCTGCATAGAGATATAACCATTTCTTCAAATTGTCTTTTCTCTCAAAAATCTAACCATTTTATATCCATTGAATATAGACTCAAACATGATGTCATTATATCAACACTCAATCCACTAAAAGTACTTTCAGACAATGACATTATAGTATAGGTGTCATCAATGTGTTCTCAATGTTGATAAAATTTATTTTACTACCCAGGGTACATGAAGAACCAAAATACTTTACTCATTAGATCCAACTACATCACAAACTAATGTGGTCATCTCGAATGAATGCTTTAGTAATAAAACATAAATGGAACCAATGACCATCTTCATCATATTTGTCTTTAACGTTACCTTTGTCTACTCTCAAATCCACGTATGTTACATTATCAGAAGATAAAATACTTGGTATTTTATTATGCCGATTTACTAGCAACTGCTATATCCATTTAGGAATGCTTGATTAGCTTTAGCTACGATCTGCAATTGAATTCTTTTCCTCCACATTCGACACAAATGGATGAGTGATGTTGAATTGATATTTAAATTTCAAAGTAGAATGTAAGATCATACTATGTAACTACTATTGTTGGAGGAATTGAGATGTCATGAGTTGTACTGCACCAAGATGATACACCACCTCCAACTCAAATGAATTTGGTTCTTATCAACCTTGATAACTATGTGTAGAAGATCTATGAGACCTTCAAGGGAAAGAAGTCAACAATCCTTTATTGTGTTTAACAGTAAATGTTCAACTAACTTAGTTGTCATCTTTCCATTTTCCCTCACACAATACAAGAACATTGATGCTTAATTTACCTAAAAGAACAGTCAAAAGGAAAGTTCTCACAAAACAACAAAAGCAAGATTACTAGGATGGTTAGAATAAAGGTCAAACCTTGTTCAACTTATTTCAAACATTTTCAAATTGAAAGTGCTAACAAATAAATCAGGTTTGAACAAGGTTTAAACAAGGTTCAAACATCGGTCAACAAAGTTTGAGCAAGATTTAAACTAAGTTCCAACCTTACTCGAACTTGATTTTAGCAAGTTTGAACTAAGTTTATTCTACTTTGAATAAGGTTCCAACCTAGTTCACATAAGTTTCAAACCATATTCAACACTCTCTTTGGTTGTACATGTTTTGAACCTGTTTCGACCATTGAGAAAACATGGTTTAAAGTTCGAACCTATAACTACAACACACAATCTGGCTTTATGTTATCTTATTATGAAAATGATTGCAATCTTAATTTTCATAGATATATTCTTCCACATATCCGATATATGATATAAATCACTAAAGGAATTAGTTCAATCATATGCCAATAGCATCACCTAAACTTTAGAAATGCTTCCAGCTAAGTGCCAAGTACGATAAAGAAAAAAAAAAGTGTCAAAGTTCGATAATAATACTTCATCGAATTCAATTACACCACCGTAATCTTATTAGTCGCTATAAGATCTCTCAAAAACATAAGAACAAAGAAATCAGTAATTGATGTAGGAAGAAATGCAAGATAGCAAATGGGCTAGCTAGGGAAGTTGTTACCACGTTCAAGCGAGATGTAATTCGACAGGAATATATTCCTTTTAAAGATATTTTACTCCAAAAAAAAGCTTTTGGGCATATTTAGGCAAATAAAAACATAAGAAGTATATTAGGACAAAATTGTGCGTTGAGAGGTGCATAAAATCAAATTTCCCAAATATAACTAAAGCCATATGAATAAATGCTACAATTACATTTTCATTATGTGTAGCAATTAGTTTCCAAAAGTCAACATGCAAAAATATAAAAAATTGATAAGCAATATAAAAAGTAAACTGTACATACCACTAGAAGCTTTCTAGGTGATTAACACTGTATAACTCCATACTTATAGGAAATTGAAAAAGAGTTAAAGTGCATGCCTAATCTTTTTGAAAGAGTATAAAATAACTCAGGTCCATAACCCGAGTATTTTCAAACAATTCCAACATGTAGTCTATAAGTGCACAAAACAAAGAAAAAGTTAAAAATGAAATATAAACCAAGATAAATAAGCATGTAAAAGGTGAACATATGGTTCGGGAGAAAAATACACAACGAATGCCTGAAGCAAGTAAAATTTCCAATAAGAAAACAAGTATATCAAGCATGCTAATCATGAAGACAAATTTCTAATTGAAAAAGGGAAAGCTAAATTTGTTTATATTAGAATTCAGTAAATTACAGAAAAAAAATATATCATCTGAAGATATACAAATATTAGATCAAATTAATATTGAGAAGAATTTCTTCAGAATTTAAAAAGGGTAAAGTATGTTTTTCTCCGTAATGAGAACACGGCCACACTAAATAATATCTACGAAGAAACTTATTAGAATAGATTGATAAACAGAATCCAGAACATCACGTGACGATTAAAGATTGTATATCTGTAGTATGATCATTTTTGACAACCCAAAGTCAAACTCCATAAATAAAGGATGTTACCTTAGAAATCAACATTTATCAGTTATCACATTTATTCTTATAAAAGGAATCTTTGAAGACTTAAGCATGAAATCACACCTGAAATGCCGATAAGGGCAGCCATGATGATCACCAACACTTGGAGTAACAGAGATTATCTTTTGACAGGAGTAAGGTGTATAATCCTGAGCCAAACAAGCAGCAATGTTTGTAACTATATGCATACATAACTCCAAATGTATTCATATAGGCAATGACATGAGACACTTACCGTCCTTTTCCCTTCTTTTCCATAGTTATGACGTACTGTGTATGCGTATTCTTTATCAAATCGCTCACTTCCAACCTAAATCAACAAAAACATTGTGTATTAATTGTGCTGAATGCCAATGGCAGTTCTTTCCCTAAAATAATAAAACTGGATGAAAGCAACGGTGAACAAAAATTACTAAAAACTAGTAAGATAAGAAACAGGACAAATGTCATTACCCTCGATCATTTTAGGCATCATTGGAGGTCAGCATAGAACTAAACAATACAATTTAGCAATATAGCTGAGACTGAAGATTTCACTAATAATTTCCTTCAACTTGTTTCTTACCAATAACTCAAACTAGAACAACCCACACTTGCAAATTTGTCTTACCTCCAATTAAAAAAACAGAGGATCTCTCAACTTGAACAACGCATCCCCACCCACTCATTTCCGAATTCTTGATCTCATTTCTTATCTTCAACTCTGAAGAATTCCATTACATCCATTCTACTAATAATGATTTTGCGGGAAAACAAAAAAAGTCAATTAAATGCCCATCTTCATAAATACCAAATCCTCCAAGTGAAATCAGAGTCTCTCCTCGTCCTTATTATTAACCAAGCAATAGGATTTAGAAATGCGCGCAACTCTAGCGCAGAATGTTTTTCATGCCTCTATAGCAATCCGGAAATACCCAGATTGGATCTTGAAATAAGTTCAGTTAGAAAAAAAAAATAATATTAAAACATTCTAAAATACCATATATTATGAGTAAAGAAGTTCAGGTCAATAAACTTCAAAGAACTAACAAAATAATTATCGTAGGTCACCAAGGGGTTAGTGTTTCTAGAAACAAAAAGCTAAAATAAACTAAATAATAGAAAATATAGAAACCGAGAGTCTAATTGATGAGGACATCGATAGACGTTATCGACGAGTATATCAACATAGGAATCATAGATCGATGGCTACGATTCACAGTCTTTATTTTTTATGCTTATATATATTATTTGTCATTTACGATTGTACCCTTTATTTTGAGTTTGCTTGAGTTGTAGCCCAAGGGGCATTTGAGTCATTGTTGTTTTTATTTCTCTAGGCCTATATATTGTGGCCTCTTGTATTGTAAAAGGAATGATGATTTGATGAATGAAATTCTAGTTTGTTTTCTTAGTGATCTCTTTGTGAGTTCATGTGTGTGGTGAAACCTAGGAGAGGCCAACAGAGTACCCAAAAGCCCTCAAACAGTGAGCTCTTGGTTTTTCTATTTAAATTGTAATCTACCTACTCCCTCCTTCCCCCATACCGCCGACAACCATTCCATATTCCTCAAATCGATAGCCTCACCCCTTGCTCCCATTACTCGCCGCCCTCTCCACCCCTCTCAAGCCATTGGCCGCCTCCCCAACCCGACGGCCTCCCCTCCATCCCTCCTCCCACCAGCCAAAATCCCCTCTCCCAATCCCACCACCGACCACCCTTTTTCTTCCCCACTTCATGTTGGTTTAATCACCATTAAGACCTACTTAATTTAGCCTACATGATTTTGAAAAGCACTCATCCAATTTGAAATTCAAATTTGAATTTCAAATACTTTCCTAAATTAGCCAAGCTAAATTAGGATATGTGGGCTCCGAAAATTCGGCCCCGGCCTCCCCGTCTTTCTTTTCATTCGGCGAGGGAGTTTTAACGGAATAAGTTCCGGGGTAAATTTTGGAGGCAGATGGGTTTGTAGATAAGACACTACCCAGAGATTTCGCCCTCATTTTGTGAGGACTTTATGATTTGAGTTCTGGTTTTCTATAGGCGCAAGCCCCTATAGTTAATTACCCCTCCCACTAACGAGAGAGAACTTTCGATTAAGGCTAGTTGTCAATTAGATACGTGTTATCTGGCATGTAGTAGCAGCATTGGATATTGAGATTTGAGGTGTTTAGAGGTTTGGAAATTTGGGAATTTGAATTATTGATATTTAAAATAAAAATTTCACCACCTTGCACCTAAAGAAGATGGTGGGGGAATGGATGATGGACCCGATCAAGATCCCATGGTTTCGTCGTCCCGGGCCATCGTGGTCCCTAATCTCTTTAGTTAGAGGATGTAGTCGACCCAACCTGACAGAAGGATCCTTGTCGGCAGCCATGGGTTGCTTCGTCCAAGGGGACTTTGTAGACCTAAGTTGGATGTTTGTCTAAGGGGACAAATTTGAATCCACCTTAGCTAACAGAGGGTTTTGTGCCCTATCGATTATATCCTATTGATTCATATCTCAAGAATTTGATCTCATAAGGAGCGTATTGGCTCTGGCCATAACCAGTATTTCGTGGTGCCATTTGGCGGCAAAACCACTAGGTTCAAAGGGCCCCGGGTCATAACCGTTTATCCTGCGGTACCATTTGGCGGCGAACCACTGGTTAGAGGACACATACCACGTTCTTACCGGCAAGAGACTGTTTTGAGAATGGATCCTAGTGATATTTTCGACTAAGCATTTTGCTCTTTGTGAGCTGAAGTAAATTTTGATTTGTCCATCCCGACAAACTTTTGCGGAGGGTGGATGAAGTTTGCTTTGAGTGATTGATGGTTGGATTTCAAATTTTAAATATATGGAATTGGAATTTATAGAATTTTGGATTCTTGGATTTCGTGGGTATTTGGGTTTTGAATAGACTTTTGAGATGCATTTGAGAATATTTGTGAACCCCTCCGGTTGAGATCTGCATTCAACACGGCCATCATCGGGGTGTTAGGGGTTATTTGTATTTAAAGCTTGAACCTTGTCGACTATGTCTGGCTGTCGACACATGATCGGGTTTCGTAGGCTTTATGCCTTTGAGAGTGAATTCTCTTGATTTTAGGCTTTGAAGGCTTAATATGAATGTATTAAAACAAATATTCTGATCGCCACAAGCCACATATTTGTTTGTTGGTTCGAACCTTGTCGACTCCTATTAATCTGTATAAAAGGATCGGATTCGAACTTGAATTCACTTATTGAACCGCGCAGCATCCCTAGACGTCACATGTGTATCAATAACACGCTCGCTAGGGCCCATGGGGGTGTTTGGAGCATTTTGTAATTATTTATTGAACCTTGTCGACTCCTACTTGCTTAGAAGGATCGGGTCCAGATTTAGTAACCCGCGCAGCATCCCTAGACGTCACGTGTGTACCAATAACACACTCGCCGGGGCACATGTGGGTTTCATGATTACTTTTGCCCCTTTTGGTGTACCTATGTGCATACAAACTACGGTGCACTTATGCGAGGGTATTTTAGACATTCGATGGGTCATTCATGATGGCTCGTAGAAGTCCCTCTATTCGTAGTCTTTTCAGTATTTGTTTGTGGATAGTATGTTGGATGCACGACATGTCTCTCGTAACGGATTCTTAAGCTTATACTCTTATTGCACGTTGTACATCTTTACTAGTGGGAGCACAGTGTATTGGATACATGGGGATCTTTTACAATAATTTGTAAGAGCTTATATTTGTTATAATTTTGTAGTATTTTCTCATAGATAACATGTCAAATCCACGACAAGTCTTCTACGATGGCTTGTAGGTGCTTTCCTCCAATGTACATCACTTGGCATTTGCTTGTAAATAACGAATTCAACGCATAATGGACTTCTGTCAGTAGCTCGCGGGAGCTTGTATTTGTTGAAGGTTGCTCGAGGATATCACTTTGTGGACATGACAGGTTCCCTATAGTGGTTTGTAGGTTTTACTTGCTTGTTCGAATGATGATATCTACTCTCATTGCACCTATCATATGCTCTTGTATCTGACACAATCATCCCTGATCAATCATTTGCTTGATTCTTTATTATCATTTGTATCCCATTGGCGGTTGCACTTCATAATCATTATAAATGAGTTGTAGTGTTGAAGGAGCCTTATGATCTTCAAAAAATCATACTTGACATCTTTTATTAAATACAAGCTCCAAACTCATTCATCTGCATTTGATCAAGAATTCAAGATGGCTCTTTGACATCCATTAGAGATTTTGTGTCAAAACTCATAGGTAGAGATCTTATTGATCTCTCTTTGCAAGCAAGTTGTATTATCCTCTTGGGAGCATCATATTTTATCATGAGATTTGATTATGTTATTGCTTAAGAGAAATTTCTTTGCTCCCCCTTCATCTTAGTTGTACTCAATTTGATTCTTGCTTGTATGTTGATTATCTTGTGTATTTCATTTGAATTCTGAGTTTGAGTTCAACTTGAGTTCATGTCCATGCTCAAATCAAACTCTTCTTGGTTGAGTTTGATTCAAGTCCTTACTTGAGTTCAACTACTCAAGTCAAATTTGAATCAAGTTCTTTATTCACAAGCTTGAGTTCAATGTCAAAGCTCACTTGGCATTCCAATCAAGTTCAAGTATGAACTTATTTCATTTAGATTCAATTATTTGTTAATCATTTGCTTTATGTCCAAATACAAGTCCATTTCACTGTTCAAATTCAATCAAGTTCTATCCTTGTTCATAAGTCCTCTGGTCTTATTCGAGTATAAGTTCTATGTCCTTGCTCAAATTGTTCAAGTCAAGTCCTTTGTAGTCTCTTGAGTTCAATCAAATTCAAGTCTTATGATTTCAAATTTATTTAAGTCCTTTGGTTCACATTCGATCTCACAAGTCCACCATTCAATTGAGTCCAAATCAGGTCCGAGTATGATCATACGTGCACCCGAAATTTCGACAACCTTCCAGTGTCTCCCCCGTTTAGGGGAAAACTATAGAAAATTGGGTCTCCCGCCACGCTAGAGAAAAGCGTGCACGGTAGGTGCCCTCGGACGAGAACACCGTGGCCGTAATAATTTTTTATTCCCCACCACGCCAGAGAAAGGCGTGCATGGGTTTTCGGGACACCGGTTTAAAATAATCAATTTATAATTGACCCCGCCTCGCCGTAGGCGTCGCACCGGGTTCCCTTCTCACCACGCTAGAGAAAAACGTGCATAAGTTAGTTTTCCGGTCCGACACTAATGCCGAAAATGGGGTTTTGATTACCCGTTCCAGTTGCAAGCATCGCAACGAATTCCCTCCTACCACGCTAGAGAAAAGCGTGCATAGGTGGTCGTTTGCCGCGTTGCAAGCGCCGGGAACGAGTTTTCAAAGTTTTAGGGTTTAGGAACTTTATACCTACGCGAGGTCGTTGGCACGTGGATCGAGAGAAGGGAGAGTAGCATTTCTTTTTTTAATTATAATTAATCATGATTGATTATGACTAATCATAATTAATTATAATTATCTTTAATTAATTATAATTAATTATAAGTTATTATAATTAATTGAAATAATTAATTACAAATAACCTTAATTAATTATAAATAACTTAATAGATAATTAATCATAATTAATTAATGTTAACTCTAATTAAGATTAATTAAAATTAATTAAAACTAATTATAATTAATTACTTAAAATTAATCATAATTAATTATAACAATTATAATTAATTTAATAATTACAATTAATTATAATTAATTAAATATAATAATTCATTTTTTAATTAAAACTAATTAAAATTTATTAATTTTAACTATTATTAATCATAATAATTATATTTGATTAGAGCAATTATAATTAATTAGGATTAACTTTAATTAAAATCAATTTACTTTTAATCCTCCCCCTCTCCTCTGTCCACAGTTCGGCGACATTACTGGATTTGGCCGAACCAGCACACGAAGGGGAGAGAGTTACCTTCACGGCAAGGGAGCGCCCATTGTTGCTTCGATCAAAATGGCGTATCTCCCGACCCGACAGAAAGGGCACGTCGTCGAGGGAGGTAGAAACGAGCTCGGGTCTAGGGCTTCAAGAGGTCGGCTAAGGCAATGGGAGATCAGAGCTCGGTCGGGACTAAGGAGAAGGTCGGGTAGGTGCTCTCTCTCTCTCTCTCTCTCTCTCTCTCTCTCTCTCTCTCTCTCTCTCTCTCTCTCTCTCTCTCTCTCTCTCTCTCTCTCTCTCTCTCTCTCTGGACCGGAAGAAGCAAGAGAATCGGAATGGATCCGACGGGATCTGGCTTCGAGCGGGAGAGATCGAGTCGTGTGCGGAGTCGAGCGTGGGAAGAGCATCAAATGTTGTCTGCTCGGTTGGCTTTTAAAGGCGTTGGAGAGCATCGATCGAGGAGAGGATTTCTGCAGGGATCGCGGGAAGCGATCGAGCGGCGCCGAATGCACAGGGATTCCGCGGGATTTGAGCGGGATTTGCGGGCAGGTTTCATGGATCCGATAGGTATGAACCCTCTTTTTTTATTCTTTTGGGTATGACATGAGGGTCAACAGGAAAGTTTTTCAATTCAAATCTAATTTAATACTAAATTAGATCGGATTTCCTTTCCATTGCCTAAATTGGATTAATGCATTAGGAAGCATTAATTTCTCTCCCCATCTCCCTCCTCTAAGCATGCCGCCGGCCCCCTATTTGGAACCACTCATTTCTTTTTCTCTCTCCACATTGACATTACCTAAATTTGGATTTGAAATTCAAATTCAAATTCATAATTCCCACTCACTAAATAATTCCAAAATCTGAATTTAATTTCAAATTTATCTTTTTTTATCCTCCACCCCAAACCCTAGCCCTCACTTAGCCAAGAAACTCCTCTCCCCTTTGGCGACTCCCCTTCCCTCCCTCTCATCTCGTGAGTTTACTTCTTCTCATGATTAGCAGAAAGAGGGAAAGAGACTACAACTTTCCCCACCACTTCTTGCCAATGCATAGCCGATCCCGATGTTGATCATGGTTTTGAATATGATAATCAAGGACGAATGGACATTTTGCACTCTCCCTTTTTTGGCCTAAATTTGGACGTCGATGATTCAGTGGAAAGCTATCTTGACCGCATCCTCTTCACGTCGGCACCTTCGATTGAAGAGCATCTCCCAACCGGTTCGTGGAAGATCATGGGACATCAACCTATCCAACCATCTCCGGCTACCTTTCCAACAACGAAGTTCCTAGGGTCCTTCCTAGTGGTGATCTCTTCTCTAGTGTGGAGCATCTTCATCTACTAAACCCTGGAGTAGTTGAGTGAGGAGATCCTCAAGGTGAAATCTCTTTTTATTAAATTACGGATTTTTGTTAATGCGCTCATAATTTTACTCTTGTCTTTGAGATTCATTAAATTGTCTTGTTAATCTACATGTACTTCTTTGCCTAAACAAGTTGAAGATTACGAACTCCTAAAATCTTTGTTTGTTGTCACGATAACTTTATATTGGAAAGCTTTTAACAATTGATCTTATTAATTTCTCGTGAACTCCTTGCATGTTTTACATCACTAACTATACGGTGAAGATCTTCAATTGGCCCTTTGCTCCAATTCTCAACAACAATATTCATTATTATTTACATTTGTGTGACAAAAGAGCTATATAAACGGATAATGTGATTTTAAATTAATATTTACCTTTAATCCCACTTTGCAAAAAAAAGAAGTCTATTAATAAGTTTGACTAATATTGTTTTCGTTAGACCGCATTAAATGGCATAGAATTCAATCATCAGGTTAACCAGAATCTGTAGACAGGACTAGGTAAATTCTTGATAAAGTTAGACAGTATAATTGGCCAGACTTATGGTAAACAAAAAGCATGTATGCTGAAGCAAAGCTATATAAAATGTAAGAAATACTGAAAATTTCTGCATAATAATTCAAAAAATATATATTGAAAAAAAAAGTAGCAGAAAGCCACAAATGGTAAGAGAAAATGCAGTGTAGAGAGCAGTACGAACAAGGAGGAGAAAAGTCAGCTAAGAATGTGGGAGGAATAAAGATGGTAAAAGAAGAGGACAGATTAAAGAGTAGAGGTGAGTGAAGAAGGCACAAGAATTATAAAGAGAAATTAATCACAATAACATAAGAAAAGGTATTACGGCTAGGAGGTGAAACAAAATAAATATAGAAAACAAAAAGGCAGAAACTATCCTGGAAACTATTAGACCAGTCCATTGGATCGGTCTAGCCGGTCCATACGGGACCGGCCCAGGCGAAACCAAGGCGGAAACGTCCGCCTCTCCTGTACGCCGATCACAGCGCAAGCGCCAACAGAGCAGTTTTGGAAGGGTTTTTGAAGGAAGTTTAGGAGGGAATTTGAATGTAGTGACTGTTTAAGGATTTCCTTTTGATTTGTATGCATTAAATAGTTTGTTTTCCTGGGTTTAGGGCATCTTGAATTTGGCTGAAATTTGAGATCTCTTAGGGTTAGGTCTCCTTTGGGCTCTAGCGGCGTCTAGAGATTGGAAGAGCACGTTCCTCCTCTCGAATAGCGGATCAATTGTACCTTACCCTTTCCTTTCCGTATTATTGGATTTCATGCAATAGAATTACTGTTTTGTTATTTTCCATTGGAGTTTGGAAGCGTTTTCTCGTTGTTTTTGCTCTCTTGATAGGAATTACTTGAAATCTTCAAGTGTTTTCTATCAAATTGGTATCAGAGCAAATTTTAGGACCTTTTGGGGGCTATTTCTATGAATTTCAGCAGCTGTTTGTGGGCCGGGGGAAGAGGAGTTTACTGTTTTTCGGAATTTAAATTTAGATTTTTAGTCCAACAGAAATCCTGGTATCGATGACAGCCAAGAAAATGGATGCATTGGAGGAATGCCTCAAAGGAGAGATCAGACAAATGAAATTTGAAATTTCAGAGTTAAAAACTCAAGTTTTAGATTTAAAGAAAGAAATTTCAGTCATCCATGATAAGATCGATTCAATTTTTTTTCATCCTGGGAGATGTTGAAGAAAGTGTTCGAGAGCCTAAACAAAAAAATCTCGTTGGAGGTGAGGGAAGTCACCGATTGCCAGGAAAGTGGAGAAAACTCTTAGCCGATAAGTCATAGGGAAGATCATGAGATAGAGACTCGAAAGAGAGAAGAGAGAATACCTTCCCTAAAGCCTAGTCCTAGGGAAAGGGTATGGAGAGAGGCGTGGCGAGGTAGGGCAAGAACAAAGGTGTGCTGAATTTGGAAGGAAAGATGCGGATTTTGATAGGAAAAGAAGAAATTATGATCGAAGAGGGGGGCTGAATTTGAAAGGAGAGGAGTTTATAAAGATCCAAGGGGTGCTGAATTTGAAAGGAGAATGTATGAATTTGATGAAAAGCTGGGGTATGAATGTAAAAGGGATAATTGGGATACTTGTGGGAACCACCCTTTTGGGGAATGGAAAATTATGGAGGGAATAGAGGGAATGGAGGCGATCCGAGGGTGAGAAAATTGTAGATATCAATCTTTGAGAAGAATGTGCACGGGTGGATCTACAAGGTTGAAAGATATTTCGCCGTCAATAGGTTGATGGAGGAAGAGAGACTGACGGCAGCAGGCCTATGTTTGGAAGAGAAAGCTTTGGCTTGGTGCCAATGGAGGGACATGCGACGACCCATACGGAGTTGGAGGGAGTTCAAGGAATGTTTGATAAAACATTTCCAAACCGGCAAGGGATGAGACTTCTACGAGTAGTTCTTCGCCTTGATGCAGGATGATTTAGTGACAGAGTACTGGGAGAGGTTCGATTACCTTGCTAGCCAATTGGACCGCCTTTCTGAGACAATGCTAGAGGGAAACTTCATGAAGGGATTGACACCAGAGATCCTGGCAGCGATTAGAGTAATGAGGCCTTGTGACTTGGTAGAGTCTATGGAGCTAGCTCAATTGGTAGAAGATCAGAAGCACCTGTAAAGAGAGACAGGAGGCAATAGCTCAGGAGGCCCATACAGGATGACCACCACCTTATTGAAATCTAAGGAGCCCGTACCGAATACTCTTTGGAGGACTTCAAAGAAAAAGACTGCAAGAGGAAGACCTAGGGATAACTTTAAGAAGCTCACAGAGATAGAATTATAGGAGAAGAAAGAAAAGGGGCTTTGTTTCATATGTGACGAGAGATATACGCCGCAGCACAGATATAAGGACCGAACTCTTCAGGTTCTTGTCGTTTATGATGAAGAAGGAATGGAGGAGGGTGTCGTCTTTCCACCTTGTAGATAAGGTGGATCTTTAAGAGGGGAGTATTGTTGGACCGGTCCATACGGGACCGGCCCAGGCGAAACCAAGGCGGAAACATCAGCCTCTCATAGTCGATCGCACCGCAAGCGCCAACAGAGCAGGTTTGGAAGGGTTTTTAAAGGGAGATTAGGAGGGAATTTGAATGTAGTGATTGTTTAGGGATTTCCTTTTGATTTGTATGCATTAATTAGTTTGTTTTCGTAGGCTTAGGGCATCTTGAATTTGGTTGAAATTTGAGATCTCTTAGGGTTATGTTTCCTTTAGGCTCTAGCAGCATCTAGAAATTCAGAGAGAACAATCCTCCTCTCGAATAGAGGATCAATTGTACATTGCTCTTTCCTTTCCGTATTATTGGATTTCATGCAATAAAATTAATGTTTTGTTATTTTCCATTCGAGTTTAGAAGCGTTTTCTCATTGTTTTTGCTCTCTTGATAGGAATTATTTGAAATCTTCAAGTGTTTCCTGTCAGAAACAATAGTGCATGATCGCTAGTATGGTATCATTTCCACCTTAATTCATGGATAAATCAAACATTATCATAGTCACCAATCCAGTTGCAAAACAAACTTCAATAGTTAAAAAAATGGGAAAGGATAAATCCACCACACTGTCAACCTTTGAATTCAATCTCCCATATATTCAAACAAAATAAAATATAAAAACTGCATTATAAGCTTTAAGAAAGCAGCACTGATCTGTCCAAGTGGCTAGTGAGAACTATATCAATTTAAATAGCCACACAGCACAGGGTGAGTTATAAGGTGCCTATAAACTTAAAAATCAAGAACAACAAAGGAGTAGCAAGGAGAACGTGGATGTATATTTACGTCCACTAACCAAGAAGCATGAAGACATCAATCACATGGGACTAAAGGTCAAACTTCAAATAAAATATTATTGATGATGCAATATGCATAACAGTACAGGTCCATATGTAGAAAGAAGAAATGAATCAACCAACAAGATAACAAATATTAAAATTAAGCTAATGACATTCTTGGAACCAGAAAACAAAATTTGACATATCTACATCTTCAGAAAAATATCATAAACATTAGCCTAATCCCAATTACTTTGGGTCAAATTTGTGAAAATACGCATAATTAAACCACCATTAACCAATGAATGAAAGGTGATGAGATGCTTGTAACTATTCAAAGGCTTGATTAAGTCCCTTTTCAGCTAATAATGGCATTTGCAGTAATAATCACAAACAAGTCAACCAAGAAATGCTGAAAGCTAAAACCATTTCGAAGCAACAGAACCTTTTGTGAGAACTCAGCTCTCCAAAACGCAAGAGCATTCTCTAAATTCAACCCCACACCCTGCATGAAAGAAAAAATCATTATTAAAATTTGAGAAAGATCGTGTCATCAAAATTAAGTAATCTTCATCAAATATTCAACTAAATTTATCAATGAGTTTCTCAAAACAATAGATCAATTCTAAAACTCAACCACTATAATTGATGGTACAGAATGCAACACGTTTACAGGCTAAAAGAGAAAGTAATTTGAAGAGAAGCACTACAATTAAAAATAAAAAATTATGATTTAACTTTAACAATGCCATTGCCGAAAACAAAATAGATCATTTAAAGGAATGATAAACACAGAAAATACCAAATGTGACATATTAATAAATATGAAATAACACCCTTGAATTTGTTAGTTCATATTATTTGACTCTATGCCCAATTAAAACCATAAAACGTTTGACCTCGATCCATTGATGATATCAATAGAAGGTTCATTCATTGCACACATGAAAGAAAACCAATTACTTACTGAAAAAAAAAAGAAACAAATAATACCCGAAGGAGAGAAGCATAAATATGGGGGGAGGATGTTCTGTAACTAGCTTCTGCCAGTCCATGGTATCTTATCTCAAATTAGGTTCAAGGGTTAGTGAAAAACATCAAACTGGATCCTCTTTCCTGTTGTTTTCTTCTTCCTCCAAAAAAAAAACACCAGCGAGTTCATTGCAGCAGAGACGACATTCAAAGCGGGTTGGACAAGTACTATTCCTCCATTTTAGCCACCTTTACCTCTTCAAGGTATAAGCAATATGGTCGGAACCATCACACACTAGCTTTGGTGGGGTAAATTCACTTAAAGCGCTAAATCAGATATTGGAATACTCTAATTTTAACGCTTATAAGAATAAATCAATTTATCCAGACTTAAAGGGATATTATTCATATTATTAGGAAAATAAACATAAATTCAGCAACATATTTGTAACACCTCATAGTACCCTTTAACAGTACCATAGAGTGAACATAACATAATATTTTTCCTTTCTCAAAACATTTATTACAATTTCTCACATTGAAAATTCTTATAAAACAATCAACCATATTTCAATTAATACATAAACGAAAGCAACTAATAAATTAAAACTTTAATAAACATACTTACAAAGCCACTAAGGAAATCCAAATAAAATTCATTTCTGGAATATTTTCATACCTCACAAGTAGACTTTCTAACAAATATAACCTTAACAAAAAAAAAAAAAAGAAATAACTTGCAAAATTAATCTGAAATAATCTTCTCTTTTCCCTTTCCTGTAACAACAACCCGTAAGAAAATACTGGTAAGCTATGAGGCTCAATAAATTATGCAAATTAATTAACATTTAAAAGACAACAATAGGAACAAATCAAAATATTGAAATCATCACTGAAACATTGTAAAATTATGATTAACATTATTCTTTACTTCATTTGGAGTTTACAATAAATATCAATTTTAATCTGTAAAAGATTTGGATATACTTTCATAACAATATTCAATGGAGCTCAAGTAAACCTGGCATTATCACCATTGAATTACATAGAGGTCCCTTTTGCCTCTTTAGGGGTCCCTTTTGCCCCACCTGCTATGCAGGTATCTTTTCTCCTGGGGTCCCTATTGTCCCACCTATAATACAGTTTTCATATTTGGATCCCTTTTGCCCACCTGATATTGCGGCCATTATATCATAAAATAATCAATCTTTACTTAAATTTGATATTCCATATACTTCACATATTCATAAGTTATACATGATTTGCAATATATAAAATGTTATAAGAATACGTACCTTCTGTATCTTACACTAATTACATACTAGAATACCTTGTCAATATAAACTTTAATGAATTCCTATCAATTTAATATCGAATATGAAAACATTCAACTCATCATTGTACATTTTATTTTTAACATTAATAATGCATGTAAACAAGTGATCAATCATCCATGACAACTTTGGAATATACTCATTATCATTATTGGAATATTCATAAAGCATTATAAATATATGCAGAATCAATAATTATGGCATTTGTGTACTAAACTTACACAACTTACTTCCTTAACTTACACAACTTACTTCCTTGAAGAGTGGTCTCTTCCCAACCTACACGACGTAACCTTCTTCTTTGATACACTAACCCAAAACCTTCTTTCTGCATAAATATACGAATAATCCTACAATCTGAATAGGTTATCATCTTTTAGAAATGTTACTAAATTTATATAATATAAAATATAACAATAAATAGAATACTTCTTACCTTCTTTTTCCTTTAAATTTCCTTTCTAAGCTTTCTTCACTATGTCTTCAATTCATACTCACCCTTATATCAAACTACAGTTCATCACACAATTTCATATTAATCACATCCAAATCCTAGCGAATCTTGTTACATTTAATTGCAAGTTTACTTACCTAAATTTTGTATTTCACAAAATCTTCTTCCCACACACTTCAGTGCACAGTAATATGAATTGCACTGCTTTCACCGAATTTCATTCCAGTCAACAGTGCCAAAACCCTCTTCCACAGTAGCTGAACTGTACAGAAACTGAAATTCCCAGGAACACTATTCCGAATACAGCAAGTGTATTCTGCACTATGCCAAACTTACATGTGCACTGCCGATTCAAATATAGGAAGTTCTGCTATGCGGCTCAATCAAAAAAATTCTTCAGAATGGATCACTATGCCGCCCTCTACCACAAAGCCGAATTGAATCTACAATTCTCCACCCGGTTTCCTCTGTTGCATTCATTGAAAACTGCTGCTTGCGTAACCATTCCCCATGCCTATAACTTCAGAATACCAAAAAGGATAAGCACCCATTCAGCTAATAAAATGCACAGTTATTAGAGTAATTTGGTTGTAATTAAAATAACTAATTAAAGTAGATATATATTTAAATGGAATTTCTATTTTTTATTACATATATTGTCTGGATATGACAATATTAAAGTTTGAATATTCAAAATATACCACAGGATTTTAAATGTAAATATGTTATCCATAAACCTAGATAATTATCAGGCAACTATAGAGAGGTCTTTCAATTGTATGGAGTGCCCCTAGACAATTCAAAAAAAATGGTCTTGATGTTGTGCAGACCAATCATCCCTCAACATAAAGTTGGCAGGAATTTTGAACCAAACTAAGAGGTGCCTCTCATTATTAAGAAGCATAAAGGCCAAGCCAATCAACCTAATGACCTAAAAACCAACACTTCATTTCTCCAACCAAAGGTTGTTACTTAAAGAATTATGTTCGATATTTTCTATGATGCTACCAAGGAATAAGACAAAAAAAAGATATTCTAAAAACACCCTTAATTCAATCAATGCCAATACAATTGTAGTGTATTTTTGTTAAGCCCGCCATGCATATTTAAAGTCCATTTGTTGACCTCATTTTTTTAATGAGATTAACTAAACTTGAATTTTGCCAAGCCTGATCTAAGAGAATGCCTTCGCTCTATTGTAGAGCCAATCATATATGGCCTCCTAGGTAGACACCCTTAACCTTAGCTTAGCCAAGAACTACAAATCCCAAACTTCGAACTCCACTTCACATGGTCCTAGGATACCTTTCCTCTATTAAAGTTTAAGGAATTGTTTCCTTTCCTCTTCCATAGCTTGATTTGACCACCATTTCTTCATAGTTGATAAGATTTTGGGCTCATCATCAATGCCATTGGTGCTGGACGCTATTGATGTCATCCTCAACGTTGAATCTTTCTAGTAACATTACATCAAACTCTCTGATAGGAAATACTTGAGTTCGCAAGTAACCCTAAGGTAATACTTGAGTTCGCAAGAAAACCTAACCCAAATCGGCACACAAATAGCGCAAAAACAGCGGAAATAGGGAAGAAACTTGTAGGAAATCAATAGCAAACAATTGTATTCCACTAGTAGGCAATCAAAACCAAAGCCCGATACAATGTTCTTCAATCCGAGAGGAAGAACAACTCTCCCACAATCTCCGGCAACGCCGAGAGCCCAAGCAAGAAGACCTAGAACCCAAAACTATTTTCAAATGCAAGATAAAAAACTCATCCCCTCATAACTCCCTATTAATACAATCTAATTCAAAATAAAAGCAAAACGACTACTCTACCCTTCCTTTTCCCTCCAAAAGCACTTAAACCAAGTTTGAATTGCAAATGGACCCCACTCCTTGGCCCCCTCTCTCCTCCGCCCGGCCCTATGTCCGTCTGCGATAGACCTGGACCGGCTGGGCCGGTCCAGGTTGAGCCGGTCCAAGGTGGACCGGCATAACACTCTCCTTGCCGTAAAAGTGGCTTCTTTTTACATGATGTCATTTCTTGAGGCTCTTAAGAAAAATAAGTCTCCAATGGTGGATCAAAAAGAACTTATCGTCTTTAAGAGAATGGAAGTTATTTTCTTCGCTGATAAAGAGATTTTACCCTCCTTGAGAGATCTCTTCTAGCCATCACATTTGGATGTCTTGAAAATATTTTTTTCTAGGCTTGGTTTGCTGGGAACTGTATTGGTGAACTAGTACAACTTCACACACATATTCATTTATCATTCTAATGAGAGATTATCCGAGAAATTTTTTTCATTGCACATACAAGAGTAAGGATTCTTTTCTCATGGTTAAAAATTTGATCACCTTTACTTGATAATTACCAAGAATACCATATTACCATGGTTTGGATACTTTTGCATTATCCAAGTCTTTATTTTATTAACCATAAGACACTTTTTCTATAGGAAAGATATTCCGAAAACTGATGCAAATTGATATGGCTACTCACGAATGTTTATAGATAACTTAGTGCTTGTATTTTACTCAAATTAGATATTTTGAATCACCAAGAGTTTAAATGCTCTCTTGAAAATTGGTGTTGCCAAGTAGTTTAAAAAACTTTTCTTAAACAATGTACTATTATCATTATTTTAAGCACATAAATAATGAATGCTTCAAACTCAATCGAAATATGAAAATAAAAAAGTTCCCAAGCCAATAATGGGCAGCATAATTCTCTACATAAAGAAAAGCGAATCCCTAAAATTCTTAAATGTATTTCACATAAACAAGACAAATGCATAACCCTTCATAGGGAAAAGGGAAAAAAAGCTAGGAGTCTTTAACAAATCAACATAAGTACGTGAACATATAATCTTAATGATTTTAATGTAGTTTTGGAATATTAAAGGCATCGCTAAATTCCAAACAAAAAAAGATAAATAGAAACCTCTTCAAAATGCATCATCTCAACATTATTTTCATTCTTGAACCTATGGTTAATTCCAATAAAATTAATATATGTTGAACAAAAATGAACACATGAAGTGTAACTTTAGTAGTAATAAATCTAATGGGGGGATTTTGACTTTGGTGGATCAAGTCATTAATAAGAGTACACGTTTTAAATATCTCGGTTCTATTGTCTAGAGTGATGGTAAAATAGAGGGGGATATTATTAGAAGAATTCATGTTCGATGGTTGAAGTGAAGGAATGCATAAGGGCTTGTTGTGTGATAGAAAAATACCCATCAAACTTAGAGGAAAATTCTATACGATGGTGGTGAGACATACAATGTTTTATGGCGCATTATGTTGGCTATTAAAAGAAAATCATCCAATTAAGTTAACTGTTGCAGAGATGAGGATGATCGGGTGGATGAGTGGTTTTACTCTTAGAGATAGAATGTGAAACAAGCATATATAAAAAATGTTGGAGTAATTCCAGTGCTAGATATGATTAGGGAGTTGGGAGTGTTTCCTTAGATGGTTTGGTAACGTAAAATGGCAGCCTTCTAATGACTCATTTAGGAGAGCAAACGTATTAGATTTGGTATATGCTAAGAGAGATAAAGGTACGGCTAAATAGACTTGGTTAAAAAGTATCAGAAATGACCTTTTTTTATTAGATTAAATAGATAAAGGCTTGATGTTACTGTTGTTGTTGAACAAAAATCTTGGTTGATGCTTTTACAAACTCTAACAAGATTTATTTTTTTCAAGAATCCTATTCAATGAGTTAATGTTTTGAATTCATCTCAAAATTTTCATACCAAAATTTCTTTTGATGATATGGTGGCCTATGCTTCCTTTATTTAAGTTGATAATCTTAGAGATGGTGGAAACAAACTTTGGGTTGACCTCAACAATATCCCTAAGACTATAATTCTTCAATGAATGATTAGGGGAAATTTCAATATTTTTTTAAATCCTATATAAAGGAAAAGCTATCATTCCACTAATAAAGGAGTCATGGAGGATTTTTATGGTAGGACACTGAATTACAACTTAATGGACACAAAACTATAGGTTCTCCCAATACTTGGGTCTAATTGTTCCAAATGATTGAACTTGATGAAATATTTAATTCCTCTACTTGGGTTAGCTTCTGAGACTTCCTTCCTATCTTCCATCTTAATATAACTACTTTGGATCGTTCTCACCTCGTATGTTCTATTAGCTTTCCTTCTCATAGTGGTCCTAAACCTTTAAGGTTCATACAATTTGTCAGTAAGAATTTAATGCTTCAGTAGAGGGGTTCAATCTTATTGCATTTTAGTTGAAGCAAACAAAAATGTCTTTGGTAACATCTTTAATTCCATGAAGGTGCAAGATGTGGTGCACATTCTCGAAGACAATTTCCTAAAGTCCAACAACAATATTGATAAAATTAAGCTAAATAAGAGTATGGAGGACGTCAACAATCTTCATCACTGTCATAAGTTCTTAAACAAAAATTTAATATTAAATGGCTGGTGGACAAAGAAAGAAATACCAATTATTACCATGTTTGGGTTAATCAGTGAAGATAACAAGCAAATTTATCTGTAAAAGCAAAAATTAGGTTTCTTACCATGTGTTTGAAGAAGAATTTAGGTTTGGATCATTCTTTAACCTTTAGTAAAGTTATGTTACTAAGGTTATGAAAATTTAGATGGAATAATTCAATACTCTAATTTCATGCATGCTAAGTATTGCTCTTTAAAACAACCATTTTTTATTAAAATGAAGATTATTGACCCTCTAATATGGAGTAGACTATGTTATTAAAGAGAATGTAGAGAATTTTATCTTTGCAATTGAGTAAATGGAACATTTTCTTTTAGTATAATAGATGGATCGATCTTTTTGGACTGGCTAACTTGAACATTTGTTGTCCCAAACTCATGGTTGACCGTTTCTTTATTAAAGTGGAGTGGAAATAATCTTTACTAGTTAGCATTCTTCCATTTACCTAAACGGTGATTATGATAATCCAACTTTTAGAACAATGGCGTTGAATGCACCTTTTCTTTTAAAGATACTAGGAAAACTATAAGTCCAAATAAATCCAATCTTACTCTAGTTTTCTTTTGGAATAAAGCTATCCGCAATTACCCCTCCATATTAATGTGGAGGTTCCTAAATAGTTTCATTCTGGTGGATAATACTTTGCAAAATAGATTCATTTCAGTGGCTTCTAAATGTCACTATTGCATAAAATTAAAACCATTCCACATGTTTTCCCTCATAAAGAGGCAGCTTCAAATATATGAAATCATTTTGCTAACTATTTTAACATAAACTTTTTTTGTAATGATGGCATTCACTCTTGGTGTCATAAATGGATGAATTGCCACAAAAATGGCAACAAATGGCCATATTCCAATTACTATGTTGTGCATTATTTTTTGATGTTATAGAATGCTAAAAAATGAGTAAAGTAATCATAAGTTTAAAATGGATTAGCATCAGTTAATTTACTCTATCAACAAATAGATTAATCATTTAATAGCTTCTAAATTAATTAGTTCTAACGATTTCAATGGGGCAAATAATTTTGCCAATATTTTATGTTTTTAACCAACTAACAGTAGAAAGCACATTGCTATCGTTGTTACTTGGGTTAAACTGCCTATAGGGGTCTTGAAACTCAACATTGACAGGTGATCCAAAGGGTTTAAGGATTTGGTTGCATGTAAGGGCACCCTTAGAGGTACTAAGGGAGATGTTATATACTTATCTTCTCCTTTTATAGGTTTATGGGTAATGTATCCTCTATTAAAGCGAAGTTCATGAGTGTGTACGGGTTTAGAATATTATATCTCAGCATGTATCAATAAAAGTTACATTGAGATTGATGAGAATATATTGATTAAAGAAATTTCAACATAATGTTCAATGTAAGTGGAATGTCTTTACTATTGATGGAAGATTAAACAACTCCTCTTATTTTGCAACAATAACATCAGGCATACTTTCAAAAAGCTAGCCAGGTCACCCATCAACGAAGTTAAAATTTATTGGATAAAGTTTCTGCTAACTTTTAAGTGAATAAGTGGGATTAAAATTTTGGATAAAATGCAAAACCAATGCATTAGAGCTTATGTCCCTCTTGCTTTGTGTTGCCTTTATATTATTTAAGCATTATATTTGATTGTTCAATTAGTGTTTGGGCCTTCAGTTGTATGTGTTTTGTGGTCAATGGAATGTGGCCTGATTTCATTATCATTGTGGTCTCATGTATGCTTTATTAAAGTTGAATCTATTTTGCAATTAATTATAGTTGTATTGGGGTGCTACCGTTGTTTTTTTCCAACTCCTGAAATCCTTTGATTAGTAGGGTGGTTTATTTCGCTCTAGAGCTCATTACCCATATGTCATTGAATCTTGATCATTGTTGCTATAGTATGGTGGCTTGCGTCTTTTGCCTGTAAGGTGCTCGCGAATTACAATAGGTCCTTAGACATTGCTCTTTTTAAAGTTACTTTAATTGAAATGGGTGAATTTCTCATAGTTCTACAGCATTCTCTTCATGTGATGTAAACTTCAAGTAGGAGCCTTTGACGGACTGTTATTTATTTTGGAGCATGAATATATTATACTTCTATGGTTCACACTTATATGATGGATTCCTTTCATTAGTCTTATCTCTTTGATTTGTAGTGATTGTGTTAGTTCTATGTATTTTTGGCTGATGGGTGGTGGTTCAATTTCATTATGATTATCAGTTAATGTCCACAAATAACATAAAAAATGAAGGAAGTTCTCCCAAAATGCTCAACGAGTCATATTTTGTGGCTCACCAAAGTTTGAAAGGTGAGGAAGAATATCTTCATATATGCAAACTTCAGGAAGCCAAATTGTAAAAGTACAACTTCCTCACAACTTCGCGCAGCCATGTAAGCATAAAGATCAAACTCGCCACACCAAAATATAGCCAAGTCATGGATAACCCATCTTAGCAAGCAATAAAAACAATCGTAATAAGAGATACACTTCATATGTTTAAAGAACAAAGTTCTAAAGTCCAATCAAGTGGCACAAACCAAAGATATATTCTCAATTTTTTTCACAAGTCATGGTAGAACCAAGAAAATTCCCTTACTAAGGCATCAAGTTGAGTTGAGTACTATTACCAAAAGTGTGATAAATTAAATCACTAACTCCACTTCCTTCGACAAATCTACAAGCATCAATTAATGATTGAGGAAGGTATGTACATCCTTCAATAAGTCCAACAAAGCACATGGAAAGGAGTGAAGTAATGTTTCTCCTTCAATAAGTACAAAAAAGCATAAAACATAGCATCAGATGGCAATCCCAAAGCTCATTTAGAGATTGTGGTTAAATTAAAGGATCATATCATCAACAATTACATTAAGGCATAAAGTATCGGACAAACAACAATTTATCATCAACTTGACACAAGCCTCAAGGGCAAGATGGTGCACAACCTTTGCCAAGTCCACCATAGCACAAAACATAGGACAAAATGCATGCTAATTTCAATTGATTCTCTAGCAAAGCCAAATTTAGTTAATCATTCACAAAATACATTAAGCAATAAGAGTTGCATAGGAAGGATACTCCATCTAGATCATGTAAGGCTTATGCCTAAATTTGACTTCACGTCATTCAAGTTAAACTTGCAAAAGCACTAAATTGATATATATCCTTCAGCTTAAAGGGGCTTGTTAGTAGAAAAAACTTCAAGTTCTGAAAACACTTGATAATAGTAAGTGGTGTAAGTTTATTTAATTTTACCTTAGAAAATTGTACTCATTCATTTATTTATGCCTTTTGTGAATAAGACACAAGGAAGAGCTTTCGCATGTAATAGTGCAAAAGTAATGAAATCCATAACATTGAGAATTAAATCCTAAACAAGTGACAAAAGGAATTCTATATTGAGGAAGGCGAGATAGAGGCAGAAGTGACAAAAGGAATTACATATCAAGGCAGACAAAATAGAGATCAGAATCCCATAAAAAGAGGTGAAATGGAAAAACATCATTTATGGCAAATCAATAAAGCAATCTAATAGTGAAACTTGACTAAGTATCTATGTTGCACCGATACGGATACGGCGACACGGATACGACACGATACGGATACGGGACACGTCAATTCTTAAAAATACAGAATACGGGTACGGCGCGGACACGTCATCATAATTTATAAATCATACATTAAAATTAAGAAAGCAATCAAAGCATAATATTTTAAATTACAAAAAAAAAATGACAACAACATCATTTGTAGCCTTGTAGCTTATAATATCAAAATATAAGTAAGCATTAAATGTCTAGTACAACAACAAAAGCATAAACATAAACTGTCTAGCACATAAAGTTTCAACTATTCAATAGATGGAATGATATGATTAGTTTCTTCAATGGTTTGTCTTTGAACTACTATATCATCTTCAATAAATATCATAGCTTTTAATTCAGGCCCATCAAGTGAAAGATTAGTAATTTCTAATATTCTCATATCATCAAGAGACTCAAATCCATCTCGAAAATGAGAGAACTTTGCTTGCAGCCACGGAAGTAAATATGATTAATCTTTTTTTTTTTTCGGATTTCTTTTTGTTTTTCGACCCCACGTAGTGGGATAAAAGCTTGATGTTGTTGTTGTTGGATTTCTTTTTTGTTTTTCAACGGACACGTGTATCGGATACGCGTGTCCTTTTGAAATTAAATAGTATTTTAATTGGATGTCTTTGGCGTATCCGACACGTATCGGTGGAGTATCGAAGGAGTATCCGTGTATCGGTGTATCGGATACAGCACGCCTTCATAAATAGGTGTATCGGTGCAACATAGCTAAGTATGTTTTATAAAGCTATTGAAATAGATTTCATGTACTTTGGGGAATTTTATTTTTAAAGGAAATGTGAGGCAGATAAAGAAGATCCATATCACTATTATTTTTTGTTTTTTTACTTCCTCATGGCTCATGGATGGAATTATAGTTCCGTTTATAAAGGGGTTGATAGCTAGAGGTTAAGGATGTAAAATAATGGTCTTTATTTGGGTTAAAGACAAAGATCAAGAGCCTTGCTTTATTTTTGATTTAATGAAATAAGATTAACCAAAATTCTATGCATGAGAGAATAGGGGTGTATTGACTCAATTTGCATGAAGTGAGTATGCTTTTAAAAAATTGGTAGTTTGGCAAAAAGTTTCATAAAAGAATGAAAATTAGGTATATAATGTTATTAAAATTTAGGTAGCTATTATTTCCATTTTTTTAGGCACAACATGGGGAAAGTCAAAATCAACTTGAATTTCAATTTCAAAATAATCATTTATTTTACAAGGATAGGTTGGAAAATTTAAAAGGAGGTTTAGTCTTAATTTTATGAGAGGGAGAAAGTTGAGTGTAGTGTACAATAAGGAGAGAGAAATGGGGATTGGATATGTTATAAGGGGGACCTTTGAAAGGTTATCTATTGGTTTAAAGTTTAAAATTTGGGGTAAGGCTTGGATAGGGCAATGGCTAGGTTACTTATGAGTCAGAGAAGGCCTTCTTCAGAAGAGGACGAATTAATTACTATTGTCAATGGCCTAATAATAAAAAACAAAAAGCACATACCATTGAAAACTTCATGGATACTTAGCACCAACCTTCATCACAATGCAAATCAAACTTATACTATTATTGATATGATTCCAAAGATGAAGTTCAGCTTTTATAGCAATAGATTTAGAGTCACAATGGAAGATTTTAGAAAACCTTCAAAAAGATTAAGAAAGAGGAAGGAAGAATAAGAAATTTAGAGCATAGCTTAAGAGGAGGGAGAAGCAATGTAAAGCATCAAATATTCAATTCAATAATAATAATCAACTATTTCATGATCCTTTGTCTTATAATAAAATATGATATAAGATGACACATGGCAATATTGCCCATGCCAATTAACATAAAAAAAAATAAAGACTAAATATGAAATAACAAAGAAATGTAATGACAAAGACAATAATGCAATGATAAAATTCATATTTCCAACATAAATAAATATTTTTGGCAGGTATAGATTTAGAAATCCACCTTTGAGAAAAAAAAGATCATTTAGTATAATAGAATAAGAAGCAGAGAATATTAACTCATTTGACCAAAAGAGTAATGAATAGTTTAAACTTGAATTTTAAAATGAAAGTGATACCTTTAGGAAAAGACCCAGTTGCATCCTTCCTCCATGCTTTAAATGGTGGTCTTCTCTTAGCTTTTCATGAATAGAATACATAACACCAAAAGCAGAATATGAACTTACAAAAATTAGTCGTAAATTTTTCAAGGTAAAAAGTAATACATGGGTATATGGAGTTGACTCTTATTACCCTATTAAATAAATGGCGCATGCAAAGAGGAAATGAAGTGTTGGCTAATTGATCAATGTCCTTTAAGGATATGTCGGTAAATTCCATAGGCTGTCAAAGGCCAACAAATGATGAAAATTAAAGTTAACCATGAACAAGCACGGAGATGTATCAGTCCAGGAGATTTGGAAAACCATAAAAATTAGGAAAAAGAAGTTGAACCACAATAAGTATCAATTTACCTGAGAGTAGTCAGGCCCCAAGTAACTTGAACCTAGTGCTTCAACAATCTAAAATAATAAATAAATCAATAAGCACAATTTTTTGATAAATTTATCTTCTCTTCAGTTTCATGTTTCCGAATTGTAAAAGTACTCACAGGAGTCAATCTATCTTTCTCTTGCTCCCTAATAGTAGATGTCCATTTTCTGCTAAAAAAACAAATATATGCATATAAATATAAGTATTGCAAGGATAAATTTAATGCTTTTTTAATGTGATGTTGTGCATGTGAGTGTGTTTTGAGCACTTGTCTGTGTGGTAAGTTCTATAAACCAGACATCTAAGATCAGTACCATATAACTAGAACCAGAAGCACTGAAATGAAGACGTCCAAGCCCACAAACACAGTAATGAAAAACTTTTTTCATTAAAACTTTCAAAATCATGACCTAGCCAATTTATGATAGTCTCAATTATAAATATTTAGGTAATGTCCCTTACTACTTTCAATTGCATAAAGATCAGATGAAAAAACATAAAATTAATGGTCCAAGTATGCTCGCATAAAACTAAAAAGGAAAACCTAATAAAACTTATGTAACTATTTATATCTCTGTTCAAATAAATTTAACCCAATAAGATCTTGTAGGTTGAGTTGGTTAAATTAACGAACTTAAAAGTAATTTCACTGTTAACACACCCATTAATGAACTAACAAATCCGTTTATGTGCTTATTGCCTATTCATTCACATTAATATAAATCATCATACACATTTAAATACTTATGGTTGTGTTTAGTTTTAATTATTTATTTATAAATGCTTTGTGTGTACATTTCAGTTAGAAAGAATTTAAAAAAAGTATTCTAAGGTGTCACTGCACACGCAATCATCCCACCCCAGACCCTTTTAGTGCGTCTTTAAGCCAACAACCTTGCAATAGATTTCCAGCCAACAACCTTGCAATAGATTTCCACTCAACTCGATATTGAATCATTTCAAGTAATTCAACTCAGCTCAAAATGATTTTGATTTTGAATCGGGTTCAAATCAAGCTAGAATATATTTTGTCAAGTTCTAGTAGGGCTAAATTCCCTCAAATTCAATCAATATTTTAAAGGGTGGATCAAGCACTCACATAGCCACACAAGCAAAGTAAGGCAAGGCATAGTGCCTCACATATCTCTTACACAAGCACCATTATTAAGATGTTCTTAAATGATCCTTATACATTAAAGCATTGTTTCAAATTGCACAATATGAGGCTTGTCTCAATTTAATTTCAGTGAAAAACGCATTGAGGTTTACGCCTAAAACTTTTTTATGAGGCTTACATCTCAGCTTGGCTGAGAACCACTTTGAGGCACGCCACGCCTTGCTAATGTAAAGCTTACGCCTCACCTTATTTATATATGTTTTTATTAAAATTTACCTAAAACCTAAACTAAAGCCCTGAACAAATCACGTTTTAATACAACTTCCTCTCGACTATCTTGACTTCTAGCCCTCCATTTTCTCTATAATTAACCACCATCGTAGCCTCCACTGGGGATTACTTGAAACCCGCACACAACCACCACCTCCTCTAAAATTTTAAAAGTATTAATCTCATCTTTATGTTACTAAAAAAAGAGGAAGATGACTGAAATAAATAAAGAAGATGAAGCTCCCTTTAAATTGGTGCTTTTTTGAAATTGAGAGGCGGGCAAGAGAGAGAAGCTCCACAAATTGAGGTAGGTTTTGGAAGGAGATTTTCGGCTGCATTCTTTGTAAATGGAGGTGGGTGGCCGGTCATCCTTGGATGACCGGAACACCAATTCCCTTAGATCTACCGCGCGTCCAACTTTGTTGGATACAAAAGCTAGTTTTACATTCAATCGCAGCTTTCCTAGTTTTTTTAACTCTCCTATAGTGATAAAAGAGGGAGGGATGGCTTCTAAGAAAACATCTTTGATGGAGAATGGAAAAGGAAAAGAAGTTTTGGTTGCTTTTAACAGTAAGTCTTGCTCATCTTTGCCGGTTTTGATCCCTAGAGCTAATGATTTGGAGGCTTCCACTTCTGGTGCTACCGATCACAATTTGGATAATTATAATGTGTGGATTAAAAAACCACATTAAAATTAATTCGACTAAATTTCATGAAGATAGTAATGATGCTAGTGTGGTTAAACTTGACTTGGAAAATGAAAAATCCAATGTCCATGCTCTAAGAAATTCATTGGAAGTAATGATCCTTTGCAAAAATTTGCCCTTCTCTAAATGTGCCTTCGAATTAAGAAGACAATGGGTTAAATTAAGAGGATTTCATATTACTTCTCTTGGATTAGATTGGTTTCTTTACTCCTTTCAATCTCAGGAAGCAATGGAGGAAGTTCTCAATGGAGGTCCTTGGTACGTGGGAGGTTTTGTCATTGGACTTGATAAATGGACTCCCAATTTTTCTCCTCATTCTTTAGATGGGATTTCTTCTCCTATTTGGGTTCGTCTTCCCCACTTGCCGTTACACTGCTGGGACGAAACCAACATAACAAGAATTATTTCGAGTATAGGGACTCCATTATTATTGGATGCAATGTTTAAAATTGCGTACTCGGGTATTGAGGCGTTTTTCATTCGTGAGGCGAGGCATAAGCCACAAAGCGTTTTGAGGCGTAAGCCTCAAAATCAAAAAATTGCGTAAACATAAAATGATAATTTTTTTATATACTAATGAGTGAATAATATAAAACATAAAAAAACATAAGATATAAAGTGAAATCAAAATATCTCAATTATTCTTTTCATTAAAATATAATTTCAATTTCTAAAAATAAATAGCAATGGCATATCACATAAGAACTCATATGTCATCAGCACTGTCATCACTAAGGGGTCTTCATTTGGATCATCATTATGATGAACTGCTCTCTCGCCTTCCTCCTCTCCTATAGAGTCCAATGTCGGGCATTTACTTCAAGATTTATGTAAGTTTTAATATATATAGCGTGAGGCGTAAGCCTCATGCCAGTGAGGCGAGGCGGACCTCAACCAAGTTGAGGCGCAAGCCTCATAAAAAAAACTCGAAGCGTAAGCATCGAGGCGTTTTTACTGGAATTGCGCAAAGGCGGGCCTCAAGGCGAACCTCATATTGCGCAATTTTAAACCATGATTGGATGGCAACATGTTTAGATGGGGGAAGAGGGAGTTCGCTAGAGCATGTGTTCGGGTTAAATTGAATTCAAAACTCCCTAGTGGTATTTGGGTTGAAGGTATCCATGGCAGATTTTTTCAGAAATTTTAATTTGAGAATTTATCTTCAATTTGTTTCAAATGTGGAAGAATTGGACATAAAGATGTGGTTTGTCCAAAAGTTCTTCAAAATCTAGATTTAATTGATAAGGAAGTTCACAAAGAAAATTTATTAGTTGAAGATAGATCTTACGGGCCTTGGATGCACGTCAAATTTAAGACTAATAGGAAGACTAAAAGTATCAAGAAGGATTCTCATTCAAATGATGGAGCAGATTTTCAACCAGTTCGCCGAAATTCAGTGTAATGTCCCTTGATGGAAAACGGAGAAAAATCTGTTGAATTCAAGGGAGAAGATGAAGTTGCAGTTAGCCTAATTTAAAATTTGTTGGTTGAGCCGGTTATTGCTCATAATACAAATTTTGAACTCAACCAATCAGTGGTCATTGATCTGATAGGAAATACTTGAGTTCGCAAGTAACCCTAAGGTAATACTTGAGTTCGCAAGCAAACCTAACCCAAATCGGCACACAAATAGCGCAAAAACATCGGAAATAGGGAAGAAACTTGTAGGAAAACAATTGCAAACGATTGTATTCCACTAGTAGGCACTCAAAACCAAAGCTCGATACAATGTTCTTCAATTCGAGAGGAAGAACAACTCTCCTACAATCTCCGGCAACGCCGAGAGCCCAAGCAAGAAGACCTAGAACTCAAACTCTTTTCAAAAGCAAGATAAAAACCTAATCCCCTCATAACTCCCTATTAATACAATCAAATTCAAAATAAAAGCAAAAGGACTACTCTACCCTTCCTTCTCCCTCCAAAAATACTTAAACCATGTTTGAATTCCAAGCGGACCCCACCCCAGCCCCCTTTGCGTTTTCCGCCTGGCCTCTGGCCCGTCTCCGCCTCCTGGAGAATACCCGGACCGGCTGGCCCGGTCCAGGTTGAGCCGGTCCAAGGTGGACCGGCATAACATTACCCCCCTCCCAAAGTACCATCTTGTCCTCAAGGTGGAAGGTAGGAAACTGCTCTGCAATCCTTTCCAGTGGCTCCCATGTGGCCTCATAGTCTGGGAGGCCGCTCCACCTAATCTTCACTTCCTTTTCCCCCTTCTCACTGATGCGCACTCCTTCTACCGCTATAGGCTCCAGGGTCACTTCCATGTCTTCCCTCAATGTGCTGGGCAGCTCTGGACTTACTGCATGCTCCCCCACCACTTTCCTCAATTGTGAGACATGAAAAACGGGGTGTATTCTGGCTGTTGGAGGAAGCCTCAATCTATATGCCACCTCCCCGATTTTCTCCTCCACTTCAAAAGGGCCAAAATATCTCGCTGCAAGCTTCTCGTTTCTCCTTTGGGCCATAGTTCTCTGTCGGTATGGTCGGAGCTTCAAATAGACCTTGTCTCCAACTCCAAATTGTATATCCCTCCTTTTGCTGTCCGCTTGCTTCTTCATAATCTGTTGGGCTCTGAGTAAATGCCTCTTGAGCTCATCCAACACTTGGTCTCTTTCCTCCAAATGCTGATCCACTGCCGATACAGGCGTACTCTTATGGCTGTAGTATACCAGATGTGGGGGATCCCTACCATATAACACCTTAAAAGGTGTCATCTTGGTAGCCGAGTGAAAAGAAGTGTTGTACCAGTATTCTGCCCAGGCTAGCCATTTGGCCCACTGCTTTGGTGTATCAGACACAAAGCATCTCAAATATGTCTCTAAGCTCCTATTCACCACCTCTGTTTGTCCATCAGTCTGTGGATGGTAGGCTGTGCTCCTCTTCAATACGGTGCCCTGCATCCTAAATAGCTCCCTCCAAAAGTGACTCATGAATACCTTGTCCCTGTCAGAAATAATGGACTCTGGTACCCCATGCAGGCGGACTATCTCCCTCACAAAAGCTGCTGCTACAGACACTGCTGTATACGGGTGCCTTAAGGGAATGAAATGAGCATATTTGCTTAGCCTGTCGACCACTACAAATATAACCGTAAACCCCTCTGATTTTGGGAGCCCATCAATGAAATCCATAGTAATCTCCTCCCAAACTTTCTCTGGTAGGGCCAAGGGCTGTAGTAATCCTCCTGGTGCCATCGTCATGTACTTGTTCCGCTGGCAGGTATCACACTTAGCCACCATCTCCTCTATGTCCTTCCTCATCCCCTTCCAGTACAATTCAGCAGCTAACCGGCTATAAGTTTTCTGTACTCCTGAGTGCCCTCCTATGGCACTCCCATGAAACTCCTGTAGCAGTTGAGGAATATGAATAGAAGTCCTAGGGATCACACTCCTTCCCTGATAGTACAGTCTTTCTCCCTCCACTGAGTAGCCTGGGTGGCTGTTTTCATCTGATAGCACCTCTTCTTTGATTCTCCTTAGTTCCTCATTCTGGATGCTCTCCTCTTTGATGGCTCCCCAATCTATCAGAACAGGTACTGATACTGCTATCCCCTGGAGCTCCTCCATACAGCGTGATAAGGCATCCGCTGCCTTATTCTCTAGTCCTGGTCGATAGTGGATCTCAAAATCATATCCCAGCAGCTTGGATAACCACCTCTGATGCTCCTCTGTGACCATCCTTTGTTCCAACAAGTACTTCAGGCTTCTCTGATCAGTTCTGACAATAAAGTGTCTGCCCAATAAATAAGGTCTCCACTTTTGGATGGCCAGTACAATAGCCATCAGCTCTCTCTCATATACTGACTTCAGCCTAGCCCGGGACGACAGTATCTGACTGAAGTAAGCTATGGCTCTATGGTTCTGCATCAACACTGCTCCCAATCCATAGCCTGAAGCATCTGTCTCCAACACAAACACCTGATTGAAATCTGGCAGAGCAAGTACGGGCATCGTCGTCATGGCCTTCTTCAGCTTCTCAAAAGCCTCAGAAGCTGCTTCCCCCCATAAAAAATTATCCTTCTTCAGCAGCTCTGTCAGTGGTCCTGCTATGGTGATGTATCCTCTTACGAACCTCCTGTAGTAGCCGGTCAGTCCCAAAAATCCTCTGAGCCCCTTCAAGGTTTTAGGTTGAGGCCAAGCCAACATTGCCTCTATTTTGGACTGATCCGCAGCCACTCCCTCCTGAGATATCACGTGCCCCAGGTACTCCACTTGTGCCTGAGCGAAGTCACACTTCTTGAAATTGGCCTTCAGCTGATGCTCCCTCAGCACCCCCAACACCACTCTCAGGTGCTCTAGGTGTTCCTCCTCAGTCCTGCTATAGATGAGAATGTCATCAAAAAACACCAACACAAACCTGCGAAGGTGTGACTTGAAGATCCGGTTCATCAATGCCTGGAATGTGGCTGGTGCATTGGTGAGGCCAAAAGGCATCACCAGGAACTCGTAGTGGCCCTCATGAGTCCTGAAGGCTGTCTTCTGCACATCTTCCTTCCTCATCCTGATCTGGTGATAGCCTGACTTTAGATCAATCTTGGTGAATAAAACGGCTCCATGTAGCTCATCCATCAATTCATCAATCACAGGGATGGGAAACTTGTCAGGCACTGTCTCCTTGTTTAGGGCTCTGTAATCAACACAAAACCTCCAACTCCTATCCTTCTTTTTTACCAGCAGAACGGGGCTAGAGAAAGGACTCACACTGGGTTGAATGATCCCTCCTTCTAGCATTTCTCCCACCAACTTTTCAATCTCATTTTTCTGCACCTGAGGGTATCTGTAAGGTCTCACACTGATAGGGGATACCCCCTCTTTCAGTATAATCTGGTGCTCCCGTTCTCTGTCAGGTGGTAGTCCCACCGGAGTTTGGAACACATCCTCAAATTCCTTCAAAAAGGGCTGAACTAACACAGGAATGTGTTTGTCTTCCTCCTCCTGATGATCTTCCAAGCTCTGCAACTCCACTAAGAAACCTCCTCCTTCCTCATGGATCATCTTTACCATCGACCTGAGAGACACTCCAGCTCTGGATAATCCTGGTTCCCCTTTCAGCTTCACCCTCTTTCCCTCTACCATCAGTTCCATCACCATGGTTCCCCAGTTTACCTTGGTTTCACCCAAGGTCTGTAGCCACTTCATGCCCAAAATGACGTCTGTGCTACCCAACCTCAGGGGTAGGAAGTCCTCCACCACCCTTATCTCCTGTAGTCTCATCTCCACCCCCTTGCAGATCCCAGTGCTGGACTCAATCTTCCCTGTCCCCATCATCACCCCATAATTGCCTGTCTCAGTAGGCTCCATTCCCAGCTCCTCCGCCACCTGAGCGGATATGAAATTGTGGGTGGCTCCACTGTCGATCAACACTACTACCTCCCTCCCAAGGATTTTCCCTTTCACCTTCATCGTATGGCTAGGAGTGAATCCCATCACAGAATTTAGGGATACCTCGGCTACCTCCAACTGGGGATCAATCTGCTCCTCATCAGAAGCATCACCCTCCTCAGGCGCCTCGTCTATATAGACGGTGAGAGCCCGAAGAGCGCGATCCTTGCACCTGTGCCCTGGAACAAACTTCTCCTCGCATCTGAAACAAAGGCCCTTGGCCCTCTTCTCCTGCATCTCCTCCTCGGTCAATCTCTTGAAACTCCCAGCTGATCTGGTCACCCCGCTCTTCTCCTTCCCACTTTCTCTAAGGACACTAGGGGTTGGCCCTTTTGGAGCTAAGTAAGTGGTAGTTGTCCTGATAGGACCCCCTGAGTGGTTGTTCCGCCAACTTCGGGCGTTGGTCTTCTGGTTCTCCACCAGTTGAGCCAACTCCATGGCCTCCCTCAAGTCCCTCGGTCTCATTACCTTCACCGCATCTCTAATTTCTGGCTTAAGGCCCTTCATAAAGTTTCCCCCCATAGTGCTGTTCGATAATCCCTCCATGTCACCCACCAGACTCTCAAATTTCTTCCGGTACTCTTCCACTGTTCCCTCTTGAGTGAGGGCGTAGAACTGTTCTGATATCTCCCATGGGCTGCCCCCCCTGAATCTCTCCCTGATCGCCTCCTTGAAGTCCCTCCAAGTCCTCACCGGATCCCACTTCTCCATGTATTTGAACCATGAAAAAGCCGCCCCTTCCAAGCACATGCTAGCCGCCAACAATCTCTCCTCCTCCATCAGGCCATTTACTGCAAAATACCTCTCTACCTTGTGGATCCATTCATCCACATTTCCTTCTTCGAACACGGGCATTTTCAGCTTTCTGGCTCTCGTGTCCACACCGTATGCCCTATTCCCCCCATGGCCTCCTCTGTCCCATGCAATGGGGTCTTCCCAAGTTCCCCTCTCTCCATATCGGGGCTCATCATCCCTCCTCGGCCGCCGATAGCCATCTTCCCCTCGCGTTCCGCCATGGTGATTCTGGATTCCCCATGGCCGGTCCACTGGATCGGGCCGCCGGCGACGCCAATCATCCTCTCTTTCTTCCTTGAAGTCTCTCCTTCTTTCATGCTCTTCTCGCCTGATGGACTCCCGAGGTGGCATCCTCCCGCTGCTGTTAAACAGTCCCACCTCCTCTTCCTCGTCTGGATTCACCTTGTCCTTCCCCCTGCTCCCACTCCCTTCTCCTCTTTCCTCCCCCGGCACAGCCCTTGCTTGCCCTTCCAACAACTTCTTCATCATCTCTTCCAACGCCACGAATTTCCCTTCCACATTCTCGCTCAATGTGGCCATCTTCTCCTCCAGATCCGCTTTAAGTTGCCCCATCTCGGTCTCCAAGACTTCTACTCGTTTAGATGCCATGGGAAATGACTAGATGCCTCCGGATTCTCCCCAAAATCCGCAAAATCTGCAGCGAATAATTGATAGAAACCACCCTCCACCGCCCGGATCTCGCTCTGATACCAATTTGATAGGAAATACTTGAGTTCGCAAGTAACCCTAAGGTAATACTTGAGTTCGCAAGCAAACCTAACCCAAATCGGCACACAAATAGCGCAAAAACATCGGAAATAGGGAAGAAACTTGTAGGAAAACAATTGCAAACGATTGTATTCCACTAGTAGGCACTCAAAACCAAAGCTCGATACAATGTTCTTCAATTCGAGAGGAAGAACAACTCTCCTACAATCTCCGGCAACGCCGAGAGCCCAAGCAAGAAGACCTAGAACTCAAACTCTTTTCAAAAGCAAGATAAAAACCTAATCCCCTCATAACTCCCTATTAATACAATCAAATTCAAAATAAAAGCAAAAGGACTACTCTACCCTTCCTTCTCCCTCCAAAAATACTTAAACCATGTTTGAATTCCAAGCGGACCCCACCCCAGCCCCCTTTGCGTTTTCCGCCTGGCCTCTGGCCCGTCTCCGCCTCCTGGAGAATACCCGGACCGGCTGGCCCGGTCCAGGTTGAGCCGGTCCAAGGTGGACCGGCATAACATGATCCTACCGAAGTTCAACACAAATTGGCTGAAATTTCGGAAATTCAAAATTCAAAATTTGAATTTCCACAAAACATGAAGGCAGGTAAAATAGTTGAGGAGCTGCAGCCGGATATTACTCCAACAAATCCAGATGAACAAATTGCTATTAGCCATACGGGTAAAGCTGGAAATTTGGAAATTCAAACCCCTAAATTGATGGAGGCGGTTAAGGAGAAGCTTGGAAAGGAGGATATTTCGGTTTTAACTCCTTCTAAGGCTGCAGATAATTCAGATTTATTTGCTAATAATGATTCAATAAGAGATGGCCTTTCTAATACCATCTCTCCTTCATCCACTATCAGTTTAAAGTTTAAAAAAACTATTTTAGTGAAAAATAAAAAAGGTTCTTCATTGGAGCTAGTTTCTTCAGGCTCTAAACACAAGCTTTTCAAAGAACTTAAAGAGCTAGGACCAGTGAAAGATCAAAGTAGAAGGAGGATTAACGATCAAAGGATGAAGAACGATTTGAAATGTTCTTCTCAAACATTTCAAGGTTTATGAGACCCGAACATTTCAGTTCAACTTATAAAGTCGAGAGAGATATTAAGTTGGAAATCCTTATCAAAGAATTTTCCTTTTTTATTATGTGGTATTACAGAATGGATATTTGGAAAAGGCATCTAAATCACCTACTATTGTTTTTCATAGGTGTTTTTAGATGGTCTTATCTTTTTTATAATTTTATTTTGATTAGTTTTTTTCTTCTTTTGGCATTTTTGTTTTTTAAACTTAATATATTTGCTTATGGGATCATTACTGAATCCTATTCTTTAATTGGATGGGAACTCTGGGATACTAACCAACCCTCGAGTTGTTTCAAATTATTGGTATCACCTGCATCTCAACAGTTTCAAAATAGGAAACAGTGGGTTCCATTTAAAATTAATAGGTTTAATAATAACAAAATTGCTTTCAATAAGGGTCCTTTTTTTCTTGATCAAGGATCTTTTAGTTTTTTATTTACTAGTTTGTATTAGGTTCTTATCTCCTTTATTTCAATGCAACTTTGCATTTTCTCAAAAAAAAAAAATAAAGAAGATGAAAATTAGGAGACATTGGACTCCACATGATGAGAAAAGTGGAGAGACCAATTTGATAAGATGATAACTCAAATAATAACTCCCTTGGTGATTATAGTGTTGATGATTTTTTATATTTTTGTCAATTATTTCAATTTTCTTTATAATTAATTATGGATTAATAGGGAATTGAGAAATAAGGAATTTGGAGTTGAACTTGATATTATATGATACTATTATATCATTTCTATAATTAATATTATTTTTCTCTTATAATATTTAGATTTCAATTCTATTTCATGCAATTTATCACTTATCACTACGTCAAGTGCAATTTTTTAATTTCATATATATATATATATATATATATATATATATATATATATATATATATATATATATATATATATATATATATATATCAATTTGTTACTTAATAATTCAATAGAAAATTAAACATGTCATCATTTAACATATTATTTGGATATTATATAAAAAATCACTTTTAACATTTATGTTGACTTAACACAATTTTTTTTTAAGGTTGCCATGACCCTGTCGAAGACTCGAATTAACGAGGGAGAAACGGGCAAGTCGGACAGTTAATATATTTCTACAATTTCACATAAAAGTGAAGTCTAACATTCCAAAAACATTGAAGAGCTACTAACAAATGATACATTTGAAACATTCCTAAAACTATTTTGTATATGTTCTCGTTAAATCGTCATCTTCTATAAATGTATGCCTCCTCATTCAGCCATTTCTACTTATCAGAAGACTTACCTGAAAAATTTTGTTTAACAGTTCGAGTTTACATGACAAACTCAATGGATAATCTGTTGACCCCTATACCTCAAACCACGCGAGAAAGAACCCCAATTTGTGAATAAAGTATTACGCACATTCGCGCTTTGCGTCACTTGAAGGGTCAAAAGACCTCCGATTGCCAAACGGACGGTGTCGTTGCGATCGGGACGTCGAATTCTACTAGGTCGAGGCCCCTCGCAATTGAATTGGATGAGATCGGTCAAAAGGGACGACCGACACCAGAAATTAAAGTGCGAGGCTAATTGATGAGGGCATCAGATTTCGACACGTGTACCATCGCCAGGGAAACGCCGATCGACGGCCTTGATTCAGAGCCTTTATTTTTGATGCATTAGTTTCTTCTTTTCATGATTTTATTTCATGTTTTCCTTTTGTACCTTTATGAGGGAATTAGTACTTATTGTAGCCCAAGGGCGTTTTCGTCTTTATGCATTTTATTTCTTGTCAGCCTATATAAAGGGCTTGTCATTGTATTTGGAACTATTGATGAATGAAATTTTCTACTATTGATCTCTTTATGAGTTCTCCACTTCCCTAGTTCTCTTCGTGAGTTCTTGAGGGGAGTTTCGTGGATCTCTGTGTGAGTTCCGGCATCCCTACAATCCCTTAGAAGATCGTGAAAGAAGAGTGTGTGTGATTAGAAATTTTGAAATTTCTCCAAATCCTGCATCCCATCTCTTAGTTCAGGAATTCCATCACCAAGATTTCCTTGCCGCCAGCCTGTGTCCGTCCAGAAGATTGGCCGCTGGCCAATTTGCTCCCTCCCGCAAGCAGCCCCTGCCAACCCCCACTCCCCACTTCCAGCAGCCACCGTGATCCCCTAGCCCGCCAACCCAGCAGCCACCATGCCGCCAGTTTCTCTTTCCCCTTTGGATCCAAACCTGTTGAATTTCAAATCTCCCCAATCAAATCAATTTCCTAATTAGTGTTCACCTATTTAGGAAAGTCATTTAAGGAGATTAATCCACTTTGAAATTCAAATTTCTTTTCCCTCTTGACAATTTAGTTTGGCAGTTACTCTAGGTACAATTAAATCTGAAATTCTAATTTCGGATTTAATTGGGGAATCAATTATTCAACCGTAGGCCCCAATTTCTTAAATCCTAAGCCTTTCTTTCCTTGCTATTTGGCCAGCCACCCATACTCATTAATTATCTCCAATTACGTTAATAGCAACCCATTAATTCCCCTAATCCCTCACTAAACCGCTGGCATCCCCCTTCTCTTCACTTGGAAACTGATTTAATTTTCTAATTATTGTTCTCTCTCCACGTCTCCATACTAGAATCCAATTCCAGAAAACTGAAATTGTTTTCTACTGAAGCTTTCTCCCCTACCCAAGCTCCCATCTTGGACGTGACTTGTTCTTCCCCAACCAAATCCATCCTCCAACGTCAGCATTCTGATACTATTTCAGAATCGGGAATTTTGCTCTACCCCTTGGCCTCTCCACCTAAGCCGATCACCTTCCCTCTTGGAATTTCCCGGGGCAACCATTCACCTTCACCCCCATGTCGCATGGCGAATCCTGAGTTAGAATGGGGGCTTGTGTTCGATGCCCAAGGCAACCTCGACATACTAAGATCGCCGTTCTTTGACGCGGGATTTGAATCCGACGAAGACACCGTGGGAGATTACTTGGATCGGATCCTCCGAAGCCTCATCCGAGTCATTGATAGACAACGTCCGGATTACGAGTGGACCATTGACGGACGATTTTCCGCGCCTCTTCCACATCCTACGCCTTCCTCTCCTTCTCTACGGATCGCCGACACCGTCGCTCTCGGATTGGTTTCATCGCTTGTGTGGTTCTTCTTCTCCCACCAACCCTAGAAGTAGACAAACGAGCGTAGCCTCAAGGTGAGACAATCGCTTTGTTAACCGCCGGATTCTCGTTGGCTTTTCATTTGCTTTACTATTTATTGTTGTCATTATTTTATAGTTCTTGCTAATTTAGCGGTAATAACTTACCTAGATTTTGTTGAATTCTAAGATCTTCCTTGAAGTATCAACTGAGAAAATCATTAAGATTGAGCTTTCACTACTTTAACAAACTTTTACAAATTTTATGAGATTCAATTCCTGGTATTACATCACTAATCAAACGATGTCGGATCGATAAATGGACTTCATCATTGTGTTCAAAACATTGCAAATACTCAAAAACTATATTTTATTTGTTCAATTTGGATCATCCTAATGGGTGATACAAATTCCGAGACAACGCGCATTTCGAAGAAATCAGGCCTCGGCATCACTCGGATGACGGCTGATCGCAAAACGGACAGCATCGTTGTGTCAGGAACATCGGTAATACTCTAAATGCACTACCAATTTATTCAATTGAGGTGGTGCACGCAAATCGAGACGGTCATCATGTAAAAATTATCCTCGATGTGCTCAAATGACGCCTGATCATGAAATGGACTGCGTCGTTGTGTTCGGAACACCGGCAATACCCTAAATGCACTGCCAATTTGTGTAATTGAGATTGTGCACGCAAATCGAGGCGACCCCTCATAAAAATTACCCTCGGCGTTGCTCAAATGACATCCGATCGCAAAACAGACTGCGTCGTTGCAACCAAAACATTGGCAATACCCTAATTTCACTATTAATTTATCTAATTTTGATGTTCGGTGAATTCAACACATAAAATTAGACGAATGCACAAGTTTCGAGAAAATGGCACAAATCAAGATCATTTTCGTTGATGGACGCATTGCTATCAGCCCAAATTTATGATGTTACTTATAATAGCAAGTCGTCATTAGGCCCTATCAGCAGATTTAACCCAAAATAAACAAGTCAAATGAATAATCAAAATCACATTAAATGATCACCTCGTCTTTGTCAAAATCTGCTCTGAATCCTTGTCAAAATCCCATAAATCCTACTCAGTCACTTCTACAGAGCCCATCTCATCATCATTAAAACAAATTAAATGAGGCCCTTTCATTGCTCTCTTCTGCTATCTCCACACACACACGAGGCATAACTCATTTTTTTCACACAATCTTCCTCAGGCCTCTCCCTTTGGGGTTTTCACCAAGGCAACAAATTTTCCTGCTGTAAGGTTTCTCTTCCTCTTGCCCACTCTTTTTCTTCTTACTTGTAGTTCGTGCAAGAGAAGATGATGAGTGGGAGAAGCAGTTCAAGATACCCCTTCACTGTTTCCCAATGGCAGGAGAGTTAACACCAAGCTCTTATCTTCAAATACATGGCTTCAGGCACTCACTACAAGAAGAAGCTTCCTCCACCTCAAGTTAGCAGAATCCAGCTTCTACCAACTGGTTCTCTTCACCTGTAGGCCCGTCTCCTCCAAAGTCCACCTCAAGCTTATCTGTCCCTCACACTCAATCCAAAATCCAGCCACTTAACAGCTCTTCTCACGTGGAAAAGAGCTTTATCCAACCGGTTTTCCTCCAGTTAAATCCTAGTTCCCTGTTGAATCCGGCCTCTTCTCTTACCTTCAATCAAACCGATGCCTGCATATGGAACTCCAACGCCTCCTTCAGCCATCCAACTGAGATCTCCCCTCTCTTCACGAGAACCTGCTCCCTTCCTCTGCTCACCCGAATTCCTCCTCCCCCTACACAGCCTCAGACTTGATCTCACTCTCTCTCTTCCTCGAAGTGCAGAGAAGCCACAGATCTTAGAGTGGCTTTTATAAACCGCTGTCTTTGCGATCAGAAGAGGTTCCTTAGCGATTTAGATGGCCATCACAGATATTCGAAATCAGCTACTGGGTGAAACCACATGTGGTTCATTACTTCAGCAATTGCAGCAAATCTAGGATAAGGTTGGTGAGAGTGATGAAGAACGTGATAAAATGCTGCTTCAAATAGATCATAAGTGCTTGGATGTCTACAAGAGGAAAGTGGATCAGGCATCAAAGTCCCAGGGCTCAGCTTCTTCAGACCTTGGCTGATTCAAAAGTTGAGTTTACTAGACTTCTTTCAGCTCTTGTTGAGAAGACTTATGTTGGCATGCCAAAGAAGTCAACTGGCACAATTAAGGAACAACTAGCAGTTATAGCTCCAGCATTAGAACAGTTATGCAAATAGAAAGAGGAAAGAGTCAAAGAGTTTGCAGATGTGCAGTCTCATATTCAAACTACATGTGCAGAAATAGCTGGCACTCTCAGGGTAGGCGAAAAGGTAGGAATGCCAGTGGATGATGAGAATGATTTGTCACCGAGAAAATTGGATGAGTTTTAATGTCATTTACAGGAACTTCAGACATAAAAGAGTGATAGATTGCATAAGGAAGAAGAATGTGCGTATAGTTGTATATGTGTGTACTTGTATATGTATGGATGTTTAAAAAGAGAGAGAAAGAGGTGATTCAAAATAAAATGATGGTGATGTGATGATAAAAAAAGAAAGGAAGCATTAAAAAAGAGGGGAATGAAGGAGGGATTTCAAAAAGTGAATGAGCCGAAGTACAAAAAAAAAAAAGAGAAAAAAAAAGATAGGAAAATTTGAGATTCTTTTGCAGTCACCGCCGACCCCGAAGGTATAATCACCTAAAACTCAGATTTCTCATTCTCGTTGTTCGTAGCGGACCGGGGAACCACCTATACGCGCTCTCGTAGCACGGTAGGAAGGAGCCCGGTGCGACACCTACAACAAGGCAGGTAATCACCTAAAACTCAGATTTCCCATTCTCGTTGTTCGTGGCGGACCGGGGAACCACCTATACGCGCTCTCGTAGCATGGTAGGAGGGAGCCCGGTGCGACGCCTACGACGAAGCGGGTAATCACTTTAAATCTCATTTTCAGCGTTTGCGGCGGACCGGAGAATCACCTATACGCGCTCTCGTAGCACGGTAAGAGGGAGCCTGGAGCGACGCATACGACGAAATGGGTAAGTCCTATACACGCTCTTGTAGCATGGTGGGGAGATTCACTTGTGCTCTTCGTACGGTTACTTTTGAAGACCCCATACACGCTCGCGTAGCGTGGTGGGATGAAAGATGTACGGCCCGGTGTCTCCCGACACCTACCATACACGCTCAAGTAGCGTGGTGGGATGACCCAGTTTTCCGTGGTTTCCCCTAAACGGGGGAGACGCGGGAGGCTGCCGAAATTTTTAGTGAATCATGAACAAAACTTGGACAATTTAAACTTGAGCTCATATTTGTATTTGAGCAAATAAAAAGACTCTAACTCAAGTTAAACGATAAATGAACTTGCAAATCAAATGAGATGAAGAAAATTTGAACATTTGAACAAAGTGCAACAAGACTTGATTTGGGACTACAATGGACATAAACTCAAACTTAACTCAAACTTGAGTTGGACAATAGAGAACTTGAACCAAATGGACTTAAATGAGTTTGAACTCAAATAAATTTGAAAATATAAGATTTAAACTTGATTTGCACTTTGAACTCAAACAAGAAAGAGAACTTGAGTTGTTTACTTAAACTCAAGTATGTACTTGATCATGTGCTTTGAACTTGAGCCATACAACATTAAGTGGAGCTTGAACTTGCATATACTGCAGAGAACCAGACTTTGAATTGAAAAGATATGCAAACATAATAGAAACACAAATGACGACTATTAATTTTGGATCATCTAAGTGAACAAGCAAAAGATTGGTTTTAAACAAAGTTCCAAGCATAATTTACTTGGAAGGATCAATCAATAACAAATGAATAAATTATGATTCATGCATAATTTGATTACAAGCTTCAATATATAGTGTTTTTGTGGACAACAATAATGAACTTGCAATCAATCATTAACATGGAGCAAATGGAGAATACAATGACATGTTCATAAGCAACAATGCAAACTCTCAATGATATCAAGAGGCCATAGTGTGCTTACAAGTGAAAGTGGAAAGGTTGTAGTGAATACAAACTTATGTGGTGCTAGAAGATATGTGATTGTATAACGCTGCATTCACAAACAAAAGAATGAACCATTATGTATACAACAACTTGCTGCATTCAAATTTCGCAAGCAATAAAAAATCAAAGGAGATTTATAATTTGATCACAATTGAAGAAGCAAATATCTTTAGCAAATATATCATCTACAAACATTACATCTGATGTGCAACATTCACATGAATCCTGCAAGCAAGAGTACCAGTCTCCAATGTACACCAAAAGCCAAGGCACAAATGAATATAGCGGTTTGTTAGTTAAGGTGCAAATGATATAATAGTCCACTGATCGATCTGTATGGGAGGATCAGTGAAGAGTACAATAATACCTTTCATTCAACGTCAAAATGCAGGAAAATGCATTCATTTGCAAGCACTGACAAAAGCTTGTGATATCCTGAAGATACAAATGGGAGTTGCTATGAGGATAAAAAAAATGTTATAAGCAAATACACAAAACCTCTGTAGGCAAGGATAGAAAGATCTGCAGTATATACAAGCTCTTAACAACGACAGATGTATGTGCCACATGTCACTTATGGGTAGATGCAGAAAGACTTCAGTAAATGGAGTATCCTGAAGTCAATTTCAGTCTGTTAAGGAATAAATCTACCTACCTACTTGTAGCAGTGGTGGATGTACTACATGAGACAAATACCACAATGAAGTACATGAAGAATATGACAGATACAAGTTCCCGCGAGCTTCTGTTGGAGCCCCGCTATAAATATTACATACAATCTACGAACAAAAGCCACCGGATCAGCAACATGCATACAAGCGAACATAAGGCGTGTACAAACTTTCAAGTGGACTGTTGCATTCAAATGATGGTTGCCCGCTCAATTGATCAAACTAAATATCTAATAATGCCCTCACACATGCACCTTAGTTTGTATACACATAGGTACACAAAAGAGCAAGTGCAATTATAAAACCCGCATGGGCCCCGGCGAGCGTGTTATTGATACACACGTGACGTCTAGGAATGTTGCGCGGGTTATTAAATTTGAACCCGATCCTCCTAAGCAGATAAGTAGGAGTTGACAAGGTTCAATAAATAATTATAAATGCCCCCCAAACACCCGCATGGGCCCCGACGAGCGTGTTATTGGTACACACGTGACGTCTAGGGATGTTGCGCGGGTTGATTAGTGAATTCAAGTTCGAACCCGATCCTTCTACACGGATCAATAGAAGTCGACAGGGTTTGAACTCCTAAACAAATACACGGTTGTGGCGACCGATGTATTTGTTTTAATACATTCATAGGCCTTCAAGGCTAATAATCAAAATAATTCACTAAATAAAGGTGTGAAGCCTACGAAACCCGATCCTCCTAAGCAGATACATAGGAGTAGACAGGGTTCAAACTCTCGGATAAATATACGGTCACGAATGTGATTGAAATATTTATTTTATACATTCATATCAGGCCTTCATGGCCTTTAACAGAGAAAATTCATAAACAAAGGCACAAAGCCTACGAGAAACCCGATCCTCGATCAACAGTTTGGTCGAGTCGACAAGGTTCAATCAACAAATTAAAATGACCCCAAACACCCCAATGATGGCCGTGTTGAATGAAAATCTCAACAATAGGAGTCCATTCCAAGAATCCAAAAATTCAAAAGTCCAAAATTCAACAAATCCCATATTTCAAGATGTTTAAATTTGAAATCATCCATCAATGCTCAAAGCGAAATCCATCCACCCTCCGCAATAGTTTGTCGGGGTGGACAAATAAAAATCTACTTCAGCCATCATTCTGCAACAGAAAGCATTGCAGGTCTCACCACCATCTTATAGAATTTTCCCTTAAGCTTGAGGGAAACTGTTCCATCACGCAACAAACCTGATGCACTCCTCCACTTCAACCATCCAAATTGAATTATGCTAATAATATCCCCATCTATTTCACCATCACTCTGAATAATAGATCCAAGATATCTAAAATGTGTACTCTTATTAATGACTTGAACGCCCAAAGTCACAATCCCCTCACTATGTCTATTACTATTAAAATTGCGCTCCATATATTCAGTTTTAGATCTACTCAAGCGAAAATCTTTAGACTCTAAAGTTGACCTCCATAATCCAAGTTTACCGTCAACTCCCTCTCTAGTCTTATCAACAAGAATAATATCATCAGCAAAAAGCATACACCAAGGTACATCCTCATGCAAATATCTAGTGAGAACATCCATGACTAAAGCAAAAGGATATGGGCTTAAGGCTGATCCTTGATGTAATCCAACCGAAATAGGAAAATACTTGGTCAAACCACCTTGTGTTTGAACACAAGTAATAGCTCCAGCATACATATTTTTAATGATTTGAATATAAGCGTTATTAACTCCTTTCTTTTCGACAACTCCTCAAAGCACTTCTCTTGGAACTTTATCATATCTTTTTTTAAATCAATAAATATAATATGAATATCCTCCTTATTCTCTCTATATTTCTCCATAAAACCTCTCAATAAATTTATAGCTTCAATAGTAGACCTACCCGGCATGAATCCAAATTGATTTTGAGAAACATTAGTATCACGCTGCAACCTTCAGACACTTTGTGTTTCTGTAAATAACAAACTAAAAAAACAGACTATACACAAGACACAAAATAGAGCTTTTCTGCCACTGTTTTTAACATAGTTTTAGCTCTGCATCCCATGTTTTAATTGAAAACAACAGAGAACACATTAATATCATATCCCTCAATGTTCATAACAAATGATGGTCATTTCCTTACAACCAAAAGGGAGAATAGAATCAATGAGGACTTCTATACGTAGGCCTTTTGTTTGATAAATTAGCCAAACATATTGAGAAATTGCAAAACTAATTACAATATGTAATTAAAGTCACTAAAAGTTAGAGACATTAAATTCTTAAGAGCATCTTCAAACAAGAATTCAGAATTAAAGAAACAATGCATAATTGAAGTCAATTAATGGAGAGATGAATAACCTGTTAGTCAACACAAGAGCCTTAGAAAGGTTGCTGCGAAAATGAGAAACAACAATAGATGCCACCTATTTTAAGGATAAAAGGCCTTCCATTGTTAGAAAAACTTCTTTAACAAACTAGATTTTTTTTTAACAAAACACATCCACAAGAATCATGCACCTGATTCATTGCAACATATGCATTACCCTTAAGCAGAAATACTCTGCGATTAGCAACAAGTTCTGGAACTTCTTCGAATGGCACCTATAATTAACAAATCCATCTCACACAAGCTCACACATATAACAAATCATAAATGAATAAAAAAATTGTAGATTGGAAAAAACTAACCTTGAAGAAGATTGTGTCAACTGCAAAAGAAGATATTTGCAAGAAATTTCAGCAAGCAGGTATGAAAATATATTTCAAAAACAAGGCTACATATGCTTTCAAATTTCAAACAATTCACAAGGATAATAGAAAAAACTTATAATACGAAAACTTTTCAACCAAGAATCTCCATGAGACTGCCTGGCAGTAGTAAAGTTGAGAGAAAGTAAAATGTCCCCTCTCCCATGTATACAACCGCTCCAACTAGACTTCTACAACGAGCATCTTTGGGAGTATAGTTGGTGATAGCAAGGTATAGGCAAAAGAGAAGTGATTTCGGTCAGAGTAACACTTATATAATTTCATGAAGGTGAAGTGAGAATCAGAAAAATGAATATAGTAACTCCTCCATAGAGTCAATCAGTGTAGTTGCACCCAGGTAAATGCATTTATCTTCAAGATATTTTAGCCAACTAAACCATCATTTCTCTACAGATTATATAATATCACTTTCAGTTCCAAGATTTGAGAAGCACAATTATCTCTTTCCAGATGAAATAACTGCCTCTACAAACTCAAAAGATGATACTTATATAGATTTAGTTCTTTCATAAGTGTAATGTAAAGAAGTGATTTCCAAAACAGAGTTTAAATGAACGCTTAGAATCTACAAAATATGAAGGTAATAAACACCAACTGATAATCACTAAAAATAAGTTCATCAAAACGAAAGTAGCTTCTTAAAAATCATACAAAGAATTTTTTGGTGTTAAGTTAGAACTATGTAATTGACTATGTTCAAGTAATTTCACTGCAATAAGTAACCAAAGTTACCTTTCCTCATCCCTATTCACACAAAGGTAGACCAGGAAACTTAAAGGTAACAGGAAAGAAAGAAGATATTTCACCCACTGAATTATAAACTGGTCAATTAAATTAATAAATTAGGCTCAAGAAAGAAAAAGAGGCGGAAATATGCAAAACATACATCTGTGAATACATAAATATATATTATCATTAAAAATATGAGATAATGTCTGTTAAAAAATGAATCCATCAAAATTTGAGGATCAATCTAGACACACTAGAATGCTTGGCTGTTACACGCATGAAAATTTAAGCAACATTTGCAAGTCCAGATGTGAAGTTCATCCAAATTGAGCCAGGCAAATATTAGATTTTAAAATTGCTTATGATTGAGTCTTAAGAAACAGCAAGGTCAATAACACATTCTTTAATATAATTTTCAGCTTAATTGATCATATTCTTTTGGAGCAGTCATAGTGGTAGACATATAAAATGTTGCTTCCACTATTATTTCAGAGAAAAATGTTACATAAATCCTTGATCAATCATAATATTAATAAACATTTGATAATCAACTAAGGCATTCACAATAAAATTTTGCTTGCTCAATGTCGAAGGAGAAATTCATTTTGTTAGATAGTAAAGCAGTTTAGCAATGAATCAATAAGTTCACATGTGAGCATTTTTGTCTAAGAATTACGATTAAACTTCACTTGGGAATGGTTTAGATTTTGTAAAGCAGAGCATCATAATAGGGTCAATGCCTATAATTTTGGTCAATGAAAGGTTATGCAACATTTATTGGTAGAGTCCTGAAAAATGAAATTTTGTAACTTAACTTCGATATATGATATAGTTTTGCTCCTCTCCTAGCATTCTAAGCAGCCTATGGTACAAACTCTATATTTTATATGAATTATTTAGCATTATTGACATTGCACTTTATATTTTATCAGTTCTTCCTTGACAATCAGTGAGCAATGAATAGACGAAGGTGTAAGAACAAACAATGCATTGCCCACTAGACAATGGACAGGCATGGAATATTCTTGGCTTATAAAGGTGAGTATCAGGGTTCAAATCATCCTATAACAAATGCATTCGCCTACTGAAACAAATTCAAATATAAAATCAAATGCAGAAAGAAATTCCAAAACTCAGGAAAAACTACTAACTGCGGAAAGAAATTCCAAAACTCTGCTAATTTTGGAGACTATCTATAAGTTTATATAAATACCATTTACCGATATCAACTTAGTTAGACAATTTTGCAAACTACAAAGACTCCATAGCAGACGCTTGCTAAGTATCAGTATAAGCGCAGTAAACATTACTTAAACTTGGAAAAAAATCAATAAAAAAAGAAGTTATGCTTGTTTCAATTATATGTTTTTTAACTTTCTCATTTTCCAAACACCCAGAACTGCATTCCGTTGTCTTCTCAAGAATTTCGTGATTGATGAGAAAAGATTAACCAAATTACGGCCTGAAGATTTTATTATAGCAAATATTGATTAGAGTTAGCAAGAAAAATAATGATTTGACCTAAATGCATATTTCCTCTCCCCTTAAAAAAAAATTACTAAAAAGACTAGAACTTTTATGGGAAATAGCACTGAACAACAATATTCGCTACATTAACAAGCTTACCATTTAGAGTATCATTAATAAATATGGTCTGTCACATAGAATCGTACAGACAGGTTTTAACAATCATTGCTAGGGATAAGTATATATTTTCAAATGATGCAGAGGTGCTTCACCTCATTATCATTAGCCTTATAAAAATAATTTGGGGACTTTATGATTCCTCATTCTTCATTCGATTCTTTTGATTTTTGATAGAAGTAAACCAATACTGCTAATTCCAAAGCAAGATGAAAAGAGTCGAGGGATGACATTACATTAACAACCAATAACAAAAACCTAACAAAATTTTAGAAAATGAATCCAATAATGCACTGAATATGATTATTTCGATTCATTTGAACAAAAAGTTTAGAACAATCAATATAAGATTTTGATTTTGACCAACTTATGGCAAGTCACATTGGTAGTGATGATGTGATGCCGCAAAAAAAAGCTATACATGGCAATACTACAACCAAGTGATGTAGTATTCTGCATAAGAAATCTAAATAATAGAACAATCCCAACTAGTATGATTTCTCTAAATGATATTAAACATCCAATAAAAACTTTGCCTACATAAAAACTCTAAAAAATACATGTTCAATAAGAGTCCTAAGCGCTAGTAAACACCTACCATTAGAAGACTGGCCGATAGAACGAGAGACCTGAGTCAACTTATCTTTCACACGCTAGATAAAAAACAAATGAATCAGTGTAACAAACTACGACCATAATAATTTTCATTGTTTATATTTAACCAGAATGATGGACATCAGAAAGCATACCTCGTATTCCACATAATTCAGCGCTTTATAAGGAAGCTGAAACTCAGCCATAAGCATTCTCTACAAAATTAAAGTATAAATGTGAAAAAAAAAAAAAAAAATGAAACCCCACTAAAACCTCTCCATTAATAACTAAGACCAACCTGGGATTCAAGACTTTCTAGACGAAAGCGGTAACGGAAAAGGGTTGTCTCCATAGAAAGAAACCATTTCCTCAGTTCATCCCTAAAAAAATTTGCAAATAAGCCAATATAAAAGTAAGGACAAAAATCCTCAGTGAGCTTATTTGGTAGCCGCACACTCACGTTCTACAATACACAAGACGAAGCACAAAATGTGAGATTAAATCCTTGTTTATGATCTGAGTAACATCCGGATGCTTCATATTTGTTCTCCACAGCTCATTCACCTAAAGCTCATCGAGAATACTAGAATAAGACATCAATACAATTGGTTGGCACATCAGAAATCAACAGCATCTCAATTACCAGTGTTTTCATCTCATCTGGCCTCTTACCGCGGGATAAGCCATTCGAAATTCCTTTAAGGACTGCATAGGATCCACTCAAACCCTCATTATTAGGTCAGTATCAAACCCTTTTAAAAAGCTAGAAGCATGCCTTCAACCTAATATTTCCGGTTAAAACTCTAGAAGCAAACAAGGGAACCAAAATGAACAGGGAAAACAGAGAGAGAAGTTTGATACCGCGAAGACGATCGATGGCATATAGCTCGAAATCGTCAAGCCTGACCTCCAGACTAGGAGCGCAGCGGTAAAGGGAGAGATTCGAGGCGGCTTCCGCAGTGGGCTTCTTTTGTGATCGTAAAATCTCCATTTCTTTCGAAATCCTTTACAATGGAAAAGAACGGGGAAGCGAATGCAATTAATAATTTGGCGACCTGTCTTATTATTCTCCATTAGCCCAGATTTGGCGGGAAACTATTCTTCACACCGACTAGGAGAAATTATTCAGTGGGGACTCCAAACCTAGAGATCCACCTAATGCTGTATATGGACTGCATATAAATTGAGTGTGAATTGTATATGAACTTTGTAGATATGCATAAAATGCTCATTAAATACTCACAATTAATAATTGGCTTAGTATTTACTACATATATGCAAACACGTAGTAAATATATGGTCCATATACAGTCCATACTCAGTTCATATGCAGTCCATATGCAATCCATAAGCAGCATCCGAACGATCCTCTATGTTCAGACTCCGCACAGAATGATTTCCCCCAGGGTAGGGTGCGTCTAGAACAATCAAGGTCAACTTTTAAATAGTTTATCGTATCTAACCAGGATCTACGAGAATGCTTCGTACTACGCATTTAAAGGGTACATCGTCTCATCTAAGGGAGAGACCAATTTCAAAGAGGAGAATGAAGATGAATGAAGTTAAAAAAAAATGCAAATGTCAAAAGCAGAAAAAATAAAGAATCAAAAAAGACATAAATCATGTAGCAAAGATGATGTCGAGGGCATGATCTTTAGACCTCCAAACAGTTTACCTCAAAAAGGTGTGAGGATGGCCCAAAGAGCATGTGGTCAAGGTCGTACTTCAGTTGAAAAAAGAATAACCCAAATATATATCGAACTAGAATCAAGTTCTGATGAAGAATCAAATGTAAATGATGTTACAATTTCTTTTGACTATAAAAAAATAAATCATCCTCTGAAATTTGATCTCACTTTGGAACAAGAGAGTGACCTAGAGGGTGACGATTCAAAAATTCAAAGTGACAAGCCTGAATTAACTCTTTATAAAGTGCAAAATATGGCAGTTGAAGTCTTAACCTAAACCCCACTATCTACTAACAATGTCTCAGGGTTATTGACTAAAGATGCCCTTAATTTAGATGGTGAAGTAAAGAAAGTCCTGAAGTTCTTCCCTGGCTCCTCCTTAAGAAATGAAAATGTTATAATCCTCGATGAGGCAGATTTTAATAAAATAATATATTTACCTTTTGGCTACTTTCATGTTGGTGTTAAAACTCTTATCTCGAAAGGTCTCTCGCTGAGTCAATAAACTAATGGTCAAGTTTGATACCATGAAAGCTTCTAGCTTTCGAAAAACTAGAAGATTGGACTAATGGTATCGGCTTTGGTGCCATTAGTTAATTTGATGATGATAAATATTACTTAATGATAACTAATCATCTTGAATATGATAATTTCCCTACTGAAGTCATCCATCCTCTAAACATACTTTGTTTGGAGACTTAAGATGACTCTGATGAACTCCATGTGCGAGATGTACCCCCTCAATTTGAAGTGGAGATAAAATCGTCAGGTGACGAACTCAAAAAAAATTAACCTTGGAACAGAGGATGAACTTAGCCCCACTTTCATAAGTTCTTTATTGAGTGAGGATGAGTCTGAGAATATATTTAACTTCTTATTAAGTTTAAGGATTACTTCATCTTGACATATGAAGAAATACCTAGTTTCTTCGCTGATGTAGTAATTCATAAACTCGGTATTCAACACAATGCCATTCCTTTTAAGCACGTTCCTAGAAGCATGCATTTGGAGATCAAACAATAAGTCATTTCTGAAGTCAAGAAATTGGTCGAGGTCGGATTATTCAAGAGGAATAATATCCCACTTTGGTAGCTAGCGTTGTGCTAGTTTGAACGAAGAATGGTCAAATCCATGTTTGTGTTGACTATAGGGATCTAAATAAGATGTGTCCATGGGATGAATTTTCTTTACCCATATCTAAAGTTATGGTGGATATTGCCTCTTCACATGTCACTTTTTCCTTCATGGATGGCTCATCTGGTTATAATCAGTTCAAGATAGCCCTAGAAGGTGAGAGAAACACTACATTCAGAAGTTCTATAAGGATCTTTTATTATAAAGTGATGTCATTTGGTCTTAAAAATGCTGGTGCAACCTACCAGCAAGCCATGACTTGAATCTTTGGTGACTTAATCCATAATCTTGTCAAGAGCAAACTCAAAGAGGTTCATCTTTATGACTTAAGAATTGTCTTTGAGTGGTTGCACCGCTACGACCTTAAGATGAATCCCTTAAAGTGCGCTTTCGGTGTCACACTAGGAAAATTTCTATATTTTGTAGTGAGGCACTATGGAATCAAATTGATCATGCCAAAATCAAAGCTATATTAAATATGTTGCCTCCTAAGAGCTTTACTCAATAAAGGTCTCTTTAAGGTAGACTAGAGCATATAATAAGATTTATGTCTAACCTCTTTGTAAGATCTCAGCCATTCTCCGTCTTGGCTAAAAAGGATTTCAAATTCATATAGGGTGAGAAATGTCAATCTGCTTTTGAAAATTTCAAGCAATACTTCTCAAATATACTAGTTTTGGCAGCCTCAGTTCTGGGAAAACCTATAATCCTTTACATTGTGGCCCTCGAAGAGTCTTTTGGTGCCCTACTAGCTAAAGTTAACAACAAAGGGAAAGAGAATGCTCTCTACTATCTGAGTCAAAGACTTCTCCCTATAGAAATATGGTACCCTTCAATCGAGAAACATTGTCTTGCTTTAGTTTTTGCAGCCCAAAAAATTAAGGAATTGTTTGCTTTCTCACTAAGTAAACTTGATTTCATGTATCAATCCCTTGCAATATCTTATGACTTGACCTACATTGTCAGGGCATCTAGCTTGGTGGTCTATGATATTGCTTCAATTTGAAGTCACTTTTATTCCCCTATGTGCTATGAAAGGGCAAGTCATTCTTGACTTTCTTTCAGCATACACTGCCTACATAATATCCTCTAAATGATGATTTACCTGATGTACAAATCATGATTTTTGAGGAATCTAGTAATCGAGTTTGGGAAATGTATTTTGATGGTGTTTCATCCTCCTAGAGAGGCAATGCACATCAATTTATTATTCCAGGAAAAGCTAGAGTTGACTTGATATTCATAACACCAAATAAGGGAATGATGCACTTTTCATATAATTTATCAGTCTTGCATAAACAATAAGGTTGAGTATGAAGCTTAGATAACTAGCTTAGAACTTGTAATCCTGATGGAGATTAAAGAGATTGAGATCTTTGGTAACTCTCAATTGGTGATCAACCAGATTATAGAGACCTATAAGATTTTGAATCCTAAACTCTTGAAGTATCACCATTACACCAGTCACTTACTTAAGCATATTCCTATTATAACTATGTATATGAATCCCTATAGAAGCAATTCTTTATTAGATGCCCTAAAGAAGCATACAAAAGAATTTATTTGTCTATAAGAAGACTCTATTCATATAGAAATTCAGGGCCGTCGGGTCCTTTCTCTTTTAGATCTGGAGCACATCAACAAGAAATCTTCCCATGCCTTGTCTGACTCTTCAATAACCAATGAAGAAGGCGATTGGAGATAACTGTTGATCAATTTCCTTCATGAGGGAAAGCTTCTGTGTGATAGGTCACTTGCCAATCAAATTAAGAAACATGCCCTATCATACATACTTGTGAACAATACATTATATTGTTGATCATTCGATCAAATGTGGCTCTATTATTTAAACAAATAAGAGGCCCTAAAGATTATTAATGAGGTCCACACTGTATTATGCAATGCTTATCAATTAGGTCCTAAAATGCAGTTGAAAATCAAAAGACTTAGATAATCCTAACTTACAATGATTGATGATTACATGAACATTGCAAAATGTTGTCATCAGTGCTAAGTACATGGTGTGGTTTTACATCGCTGCCTAATGTGTTGCATCCCACGATAGCTCCGCGACTCTTCTAAAGTTAGGGCACATGCATTATGGGCCTATTGATCCTCCTTCTTCAAAGGGTCATCGCTTTTATTTTAGTAATGATTGATTACTTTTCAAAGTGGATGGAAGCAGTTCCCCTACGCAATGCAACATCACACCATGTCTTGAAATTCTTTCGTAGCCATATCATATATCTATTTGGTGTACCTCATAGAATCATATTTGATAATGGATATGCTTTCAGATCTACAAAAATTAATAGTTTTGCAAACTGTCATAATATTTATTAGAGATACTTAATATTTATTAGAGATACTTAAAAATTATCTAGGAATAGATTCCCCATTCAAGTTCAAATCCATTAGTGATGGAGCATGCCCTCAATGGCATCATCCTAATTTCAAAATCCAGATCTAATCTTCTATGGGAAGCAATGATTCCTTTCCATAAGATCTCCAAGTTTTCTTTTACTTAAGATTAGATATGAGTCATCGTTCTTTCTTTTCATAGGATTAGACATTCTAGTGGTGAATAACATCCTCTATGGCAACATCCTAGTTTTAAATTTCAAATTCAATCCTCTATGGGAAGTAATGCTTCCTTCCCATATTCCAATCTTATTTTCCTTAAGTTTAGATGTGAGTCATCATACTTTCTTGCCTTAGGATTAAACGTCCTAGTGATGGATAATGCCCTATGTTTCCATTTTCCTAGTCTCAAATGCTAGATCTGATCTTCTATGGGAAGTAATTCTTCCTTCCCAGAAGATCTTCCAATTATCACTTCCTTAAGGTTAGATGCGAGTCATCGTGCTTTCTTTCCTTAGTATTATATCTACTAGTGGTTGAGCACACCCTTTGTGGCACCACCCTAGTTTCATTCCCAAACTCTAGAATTAAGCCTTATTTTCCTTAAGGTTAGGCACTTCTTTCCCTTAAGATTGGATCTACTAGTGGTAGAGTATGCCTTTCGTGGCACTACCCTAGTATAACCTCAACCTCGATTCCTTAGGGTTAGATTTATTCCTTCCCTTAGAATTAAAATTCTATATTTGACTTTTCTTTTCGGTCAACGCCTATATATGCAATAGAACTTCATTATACTGCACATATTAGGGATCCATTTATTGACCTAATTTTACTATGAGGTAATAGAGACCCATCTTAATATATACCATATTGATGTGATGGATAATAAGGCTCCAGGTGTCAACCATTTAGATTTTAATTTAAGACTCAAATTATTCAATCTTTAAATCAATCTAGACTTCAAATCAATTCAAATCTCAAATCAACCTAGACTTCAATCAATTTAAGCTTCATTCAATTCAAACCTTAATAAATCAAAACTTTAATTAATTCAAGCTTCATTCAACCAAGATCTCAATCAATCTAGACTTCAAACCAAACTCTTCAATTAATATAGATTTCAATCCATACTTCAAACTAAAATTTTTAATTAATCTATATTTTAAATCAGAGTCCAATCCAGGATCTAATCAATCTAGAATTCAATCAATTCAACTCTTAATCAATCCATATTTCATTTTATCCTAGACTTTAGTCAGTGTTCAATTAAACCTTAATTAACATTCAACCCAGATTTCAATCAACCTTCAATCCAACCTCTAATCAAGCTTCAATTTTATCCAATAAATTTTAATCATCCATTTGATTATGATTGATGTGAAAAATTCAAATTCAATCAATCAAATCCAAAACCTAGCCAAAATCCAAAATTCCATACTAAAATCCAGGGCTAAAGGCCTTTGTCTTGAAACCCTTTTTGAGTGATTTTTCAATCCGTTTAAAATACAATCAAATGACCTCTAATTCATGATTTATCATTTGAATATTAATTAGGCATATTCTTAAGGTCAACCCTCCAAATTTGAACTCAATCTAAGACATCTAGCAATATAAACTAAATTGATTTCTAAAGGTTGTAAAAACATTCAAATATTTACAACCTATGCCACTAGACTCTCCACCCTATAGATATTTTACTTCAGGACCCTCCCCAAGACATTTTATCATCTCCAAATCCTTGATTATGACATGTTAATTATTAAACTAAATTTTGGTGGATCTAATTTGACCCCTAGTTGATTAGGGGTTAAAATGACCAAATTGCCCCTCAAGGAACAAATTGAAGTTTTCTCCAAACTTCAATATGAACCAGTCAAATCAATCCCTGAAAAATTCTCTAATGCATCCTAAACACCATTATAAATGCACTGGACTCAAGCTCAGACCCTGGTCAAGCTTGAAAGTTTGTAAGGATTGTGAAACCTAAAGAATTAGCCCGAGGCTAACCAAGCGGGGAGTAGATTGGTTTTTTTTTATAAAAAAAAAAAAATAGAGAAAAAGAACTTATATTAACAACTTTTAAAACCCACACATGATAATTAAGGTTGCAGATATGGAAAAAGTAAATTTCACAATAACAAAATAAAACATATTTTTTAACTACACACCTAATTGTAGAAAATAAAGTGCAGAAAATAATCAAAATAAACATACAAGAATTTATTATGGTTCGATCAACCTGACCTATGTCCACTCCTTGGAGACTTTATCTCCAAGTATTTAAATAAATAGTAGTGACTCTCCTTTTTCTCCCACAGTAAGGCAAAGAAGCATATACAAATGTTGTTTCACCTCCCTAGTGCGGTAGAGAACCGTGTCTCTTTTATAGGTAGAGAATCTCAACTCTATTTTCACCTTCCTAGTGATGTTTAGAGAACCACAACTCTATTTTCACACTCCTAATGATGGTCAAAAAATCACAACTCTATTTTTACCCTTATGGTGATGGTTAGAGAACCAAAACTCTTTTTTAACCCTCCAGGTAATGGTCAGAGAACCATAATTTTTGCTAAAGAACTTCTTCTTTGGAGCCATAGAGAATATAGGCAGACACTTATAGATACTAGATAGGATTCTTGCTTGGAGAAACCTTATGAAACCCTCACAACTTCTCCCTCACAAAATCTCCCTCTCTTCTCTCACAAAGCTCTCCTTCTTTTCTCCCTCAATGCTCTCTCTCATGAAGTCTCAATAGCCAAAATATCTTCTAATAGGATTATTAAAAAACCTTAAGTAGTGGGCTTCAAGAAACCATAATTTTTAAGAGATTCATCTTCTGTTCATACAATACGATACATGTAACTGTTGGCCTATTTTTCCCCCCAGAACAAGGTCAAAGAGTTGACCTGGTCAAATTTGACCAGGCTATGAAATTACTAAATGACAAGAGGGGGGGGGGGTGAATTGTGAAAATCTTTTCCTTAATAAAAATAACCCTAAACAAGTGTTCTAATTTTTTTTGTTATTTTTGAAATTCTACAATAAAATTTTAAACAATTTTTCTTCCACAAATTTCACCATGCAATAGTTATGAAAATTAAATGCAAGTAAAAAGTAAACGACGATAAGGAAAAAACACACCAAGAATTTTTATAGTGGTTCGGTCAAAATATGACCTACGTCCACTCCCCAGAGTCCTCCGCTCTGAGATTTTCACTATCAAAATAGTTCTCCTTTTGCCCCCCTCGGCAAGGCGGAGAAGCCTTTACAAACCTCCCTTTCACCAACCCGGCGTGGCGGAGTGCCAAACTCTGTTTTCGCCCTCCTAGCGACGGCAGAGAACCTTCTCGTTTTTCTCCTTCCTGGAGAAGGCAGAGAACCTCGAGGCAACGGATGTAGACGAGCCTTTCCCTTGGAGATCCTCCCTCAAATCCTTCTAGGGCCACAGGAGGAGCAAGATGCAGCAAGCTTGGAGCAACCGTGTGATCTCCCTCACACCTCTTCTCCCTCACAACGCTCACCTCCTCCTTCCTCTCTCAACCCTCAAGAATTTCTCTAGAGCTCTCTCCCTTGGAATCCCTCTCTAACCACGTTCACCCCCTCTGTGATTCTTACTGAAAAAAGACTTGATTGACATCTAAAAACGGGCTTCAAAAACCTCTGATTTCAAAAGTAGCCGTTACTGTTCGTACAGTACGATGAAACATCGTACAGTACGATATGTATAAACAGACGTCGTCCTGGTACGAAGATGTACGAACAGTTCAAAAACGATTCGTACTGTACGATATAATATCGTACGGTACGATCCACATAACACTATTCATACAGGACGATAGTCTGGATGATCAGATGTCGTCTCTGTTCAACGTATGGTACGATCCAGTTCGTACAGTACGATGTTCAAAAATTAATTAGGCCTGGATTGCATGCACTAATTACGGATTAATTTAAGTAAGTATTAAAAATAGATCGTACAGTACAAACACGTTCGTACAGTACGAGCGGCGCAAAATCACTTACTCAAATTAAACTACGGCTAGGGTTTTGGATCTTAACATATCGTACAGTACAAAAATATTCGTACAGTACGATCTATTCACAGAATCGTCCACATAGCTCTGATCGTACAGTACGAAATAACATCGTACAGTACGATGTACAGAGAAGAATTTCTATAAAAATTTTCATTTAAAAACAAACTCTCCCCCTGTGTGTGTGCATGGTTGCTCTTACTCTTATGCATTTTGTGGCCAGACTCAATAAAATAAAATAAAATAAATAGAAAAATACAATGTTTGACTCATACTCCTAATCTACCCTTTCTTGAGTCTTCCTTTCGTCCTGAGTCACTTGTGATCTTCCTGAAATGTTAGTACTCAAGGACAATAGCAAATAAAATAGTATTCAATGAAAGGTTGTTCCAAAATACTCATTATTTGGCATCATCAAAATCTCAAACTCGGGGTCATGGGTTGCAACAATCTCCCCCTTTTTGATGATGTCAAATAATTTGTTGCAAGTGAGTACGAAAGGCATTTCTTTTGTTTTTTTTTTTTAATTTTTAATTTTTTTTAAAATAAACACAAGAAAAAAAATGATACCAAAAGCAAGTGCAAAACAAAAGGAATGCATTTAGATAACAGGCACAACAACAGGTACAACAAACTTCTCCCCCTTTTGATAGCACAAAAAGGAGGAGAAACTAAAAGTAAAAAGTAAAAGAAGAAAACAAAAAACTACAATGCAAACATAAATAAACTAAGCAGACGGGTCCTGATCTGGTGGTGGTGGAGGTGGATTTGGTTGAAAATATTGAAATAGAGCATCGAAGCGGTGATCAATTGCAGTGAGACGTTCTCCAAACCACTGCATATCAGTCTCGTGTTGGTGATGTTGTTCTTGAATATGCATGTCGAGACGAGTCTGTAGCTGGTCGAAGCGGGCGACTAAATCATCATTAGGGTGCGCTGGTGCTGGTACAGGTGCTCGGGGTGCAGCATGGCGTCGTGGTCGAGCTGGAGCTACGGCTGGGGCATCTTCTCCTTCTTCGTCATCAAAGACTGGATCTTCAGGCTCATGTCCCCGATGAAAGAGAATACGGAAGGAAGCATCCGTATAAAAAATAGGAAGAATGTCGGGTTCACCAGGGTAGGATAATTGATATTTATTGTAGAGGATATATCCTATTAGGTGACCAAGAGCTAGATTCTGTTTCCGTCGGGTGGTAGGTAGACGAACAAAAGTCATGTGGCGAATATAGTTGCTAATTAAGTCGACCTCATCAAACTTAATGTTGGACATAATAAGATAGGTAGCGACGGACAAGGTAGGGGTCAGATTGATACGGTCGCCACCTTTGGGTATGATTGAGGTTCGAAGAATATGTTGAATTATACGGGCATTTCGAGTTAATGATTGAACAAGAGGTTGGTGTTGATGAAAAGCAGTATTCCTAAGGACTCTATTTACATCGCTCCAATCAAATTCATCGGTAAGAAACGAGCGAACCATAGGTCCTTCAGTGGACAGCCCAATATATTGGGCGATATCGGCTCTAGTGATCTCAATGGTGCGGCCACAAACAAAAGAGTGAAAAGTGGTGTTGTCGACGGTGTAGGTGAGGTTGGCAAAAAATTCAAAAAGAAGTTCAGAATTATATGGAAACGTCAGGGTGAGTAAGAATTGGAAGGTGGTGGAAGCAAAGAGGCTCATTACCTCGAAATTGAGAGCAGCCTGATTAAGCATTTTTGAAGGGGAAATTTTGCAGGCTCTATATCGATGGTAGGCTTCCTCATTTTCAGTATTCAGAAAACGATCAGGTTGGCGACTCGATGAGGACGAGCTTCCAGCAGTCATCCTACCTCGCTTAGACATTGCAATAGGGCACGAAAATGAGTGTAGAAGTGAGTGAGGAGAGGTTTTTGAGTGAAAAGAACGGCCTAGGCAATGGTTCTTATAGGAAATTTCGTGAATCGTACAGTACGATCTTGAATCGTATAGTACGATAGGCAATCAATATTCTGACCGTTCGTTTCGGGAAAAGGCAGTCAAATCGTACAGTACGATATGTATCGTATAGTACGATCAGGTGAATTTCGATCGTCCCGAGGCCTCAGTATGACTTTTGACCAAAAGTTTTATACTGTACGAATAGGTGTATCGTACAGTATGATACATAATAAATATCGTACCGAACAGCTTTAAATCACATTTATTCCGTGTGCTGATGTGGATCGTACCGTACGATATGGTGGTATCGTACAGTACGATACTCAATAATGTCGTACCAACCGGGTTTAATTCGTCCCAATCCGTTGCTGACGTGGATCGTATTGTACGAAGAAGAGATATCGTACAATACGGTAGGCAATTATGCGGGATGAATATCATACAGTACGATATAGATCGTATAGTACGAACAACAGAGCCGAAATCAGCTTGTTTGTGGACAGTGAGATGTATCGTACAGTACGATGTAGGTCGTGCAGTACGATGAACAGTGAACGCAGAGTTTTGGTGAGGTGAGTGTGTGATGATCAGGAGCAGCCAAACAAAAAACACAAATTTTTATTTTTTTATTTTTTTTATGCTGTTATATCTATGACACCTAATTTGGTCCTCAGGGTGCTAAAGGTGTCGAAAGCTAAAGGTTTTGTGAATATGTCTGCCAATTGATCTCCTGTAGCAATATGATGTAGTTCTATATCTCCCTTAGCGACGTGATCTCTAATGAAATGATGTCTAATGTCTATGTGTTTTGTTCGAGAGTGTTGAATTGGATTCTTAGAGATACAAATTGCACTTGTGTTGTCACACATGATCGAGATGGTTCCAACAGGTAGTCTAAGATCAAGAATTTGTTGTTTTAACCATAGCACTTGTGCAACACAACTTCCTACTGCAATATATTCTGCCTCGGCTGTGGAAAGTGCTACTGAGTTTTGCTTCATACTGGACTAAGAAACTAATGATTGTCCAATGAATTGGCAGGTATCAGAGGTGCTCTTTCTATCTATCCTACATCCTGCAAAGTCAGAATCTGAGTACCCTAGGATTTCAAAGGAAGTGCTGTGTCTGGGATACCAAATTCCTAAGTTTGGGGTGCCTAGTAGATATCTAAGAATTCTTTTGACAGCAGTTAAGTGAGACTCTTTAGGATCGGCTTGGAAACGGGCACAAAGGCACACACTAAACATTATGTCCAGTCTACTGGCAGTCAGGTAAAGAAGGGATCCAATCATTCCTCTATATTTTTTCTGATCTACTGATTTTCCACTATGATCCTTATTTAATTGGATTGTCGAACTCATTGGGGTGTTCATGGGTTTTGCACTATCAATTTCATATTTCTTTAAAATATCCTTAATATACTTTGATTGGCTAAGAAAAGTTCCATTATCCATTTGTTTTACACTAAAGCCAAGAAAGTAATTAAGTTCTCCCATCATGCTCATTTCAAACTCATTACTCATTGTTTTTGAAAATTCATCGCACAAGTTTTTATCCGAAGATCCAAACAAGATGTCGTCCATATATATTTGAACAATGAGAATTTCTTCTTTAACCTTTTGTAAAAAGAGTGTAGTATTTACACTACCCTTTTTGAATCCTCTATCCAAAATAAATGAGCTAAGTCTTTCGTACCATGCTCTAGGTGCTTGCTTTAATCCATATAGTGCCTTCTTTAACTTAAATACATGGTTTGAAAATTGTGAACTTTCAAATCCGGGGGGTTGCTCAACGTAGACATCTTCCTTAATTACCCCGTTCAGAAATGCACTCTTTACATCCATTTGATATAACTTAAAGTTCTTGAAGCAAGCAAAAGCTAAGAGCACTCTTATGGCTTCTAGTCTAGCAACCGGGGCAAAGGTTTCTTCAAAGTCTATCCCCTCAATTTGGTTGTACCCCTTAGCTACTAGTCTTGCTTTATTTCTTATTATTGTTCCTGAATCATTCACCTTATTTTTGAAGACCCATTTTGTTCCAACAACACTGTGTTCTTTAGGTCTCTTGACTAACTCTCAAACATCATTTCTGGTGAATTGGTTCAGCTCTTCTTGCATTGCTAGAATCCAAAATTCATCTCATAAGGCTTGATCTATACTTGTGGGTTCTATCATAGAGATGAATGCTGAGTGACTAACCTCCTTCCTAAGTCCATGCCTAGTTCTTACACCTTCTGAAGGGTCTCCTAAAATTAACTCTTTAGGACGACTAGAAGAATATCTCCATTCTCTAGGCAAAGCTTCCTGAGTTTCGACCCTTTCTCCTAAGATCATAGTCTCTACTTCTTGAATTGCCTCTATTTCATCATCTTCAATTTTAGTTTCTGAGGGCATATCTGATTCATCAAATACCACATGGGTGGATTCTTCTACTACAAGGGTTCTCTTATTAAAAATTCTATAGGCCTTCCCTATAGAAGAATAACCTAAGAAGACACCCTCATCAGACTTGGGATCAAATTTTCCTAAGGGATGTTTACCATTATTTAAGATGAAGCACTTACACCCAAAGACATGTAAATGTGAAAGATTTGGTGTCCTACCCTTAAGGAGTTCATATGGAGTTTTATTTAGCTTCGATCTTATGTTTACTCTGTTCAAAACATAACAGGCTGTGTTGACTGCTTCTGCCCAAAAGTATCTAGGAAGTGTATACTCCGCTAACATTGCCCTAGCAGCTTCTACCAAAGTTCTATTCTTCCTTTCTACTATGCCATTCTGTTGGGGTGTTCTAGGAGCTGAGAAATTGTGTTATATTCCTATCTCTTGACAGAATGACTCAAACCTATCATTTTGAAACTCTCCACCATGATCGCTATGGATTATTGATATTTCACAACCTAATTTTCGTTGAATCCATGTGGAGAATACTTTAAATTCTTCAAAAGACTCATTTTTGTGTGCTAAGAATCTTACCCAAGTAAATCTAGTGAAGTCATCTATAATCATAAATCCATAATTCTTTCCACCTAGACTGACTATACTAACGGGTCCAAATAAGTCCATGTGTAGAATTTCTAGTGGCCTAGAGGTGATCACATCTCTAATTGAGTGAAATGATGATTTGACTTGTTTTCCTAGTTGGCAAGCATCACATAAGTGATCCTTGGTAAAGTCTAACTTAGGTACACCTCTAACTAGGTTTTTCTGAGTGATGTTTCTAAGAGTTTTCATACTAGCATGGCATAGTTTCCTATGCCATAGCCACGAGTCATCAACTATTGTTTTCAAGCAAAATGATTTTGAGCTATCAACACAATCAAGGTCTAACATGTAAACATTGTTCATTCGTTTTCCTTCTAAAATTATTTCATCAAATAAACTAATCAGGCATCTATCAGTAGAAAATTTAACATCAAAACCTTTGTCACACAGTTGACTAATGCTAAGTAAATTATGTTTCAAACCATCAACTAGTAAAACATTTTCAATTAAAAAATTCTTAGCATTACCAACGATACCTGAGCCTATCACCTTCCTGGTAGTGTTGTCTCCCAACGTTACTTTGCCTCCAGTTTTGGTCTCCAATAGGATGAACTTCTTCATATCTCCAGTCATGGGTCGCGAGCAGTCACTATCCAGGTACCACATGCTCTCACTAGGTCTTTTGTGAGAGCATCCCTATAATTTCATTCAAAGATTATATTTGGGAACCCAAGTGAGTTTGGGTTCCTCCTGATGCTTGCATGAATGAGATGTATGCATGCTATGTTGTGATGGATGCAGTTTAGGTCTCCATACTAAGTGTGTCCAACGGTGAATTGTGCATGTGCAGGCTATGTGACCTAGCATGCCACAAGAGAAACACCTAACACCAGGAAATGAGTTTACTAATCTACGTGGGTAGTGGTGCCTCTTTCTAAAGTTTTGTGATGCATGCTGTGTTGGGGGTTTGCGAGGATGGTCTGTGAGTGATGCAATTTCATTTTCTAGTTCTTTTATTCTCTCACTAAAAGTTTTATTTTGAGCTGTCAATCCATCAACTTCTATTAATAGCAAGTGCTCACTATGATCTACTTCTAATACAAGTGTCGTTAGTTTTTCAAACTCTACATCTAGTTCAATATGCGATGTTTTTAAGGATTCATGCGCTTCAATTAGTTCAATATGCTTCTTATTTAATGCATCATACTCATCAAGAAACAACATGTGATCTTTATCTAAATCAGAATTTTCTTTAACTAAGTTAGCATGCTCAATTTGTAAAGAACTAAATTCAATATTAAGTTTAGCATGCATTTTTTTCAGTTTCCTATACGAGTCATGAATATTCTCAGAAATAAGCAGTAATTTATCATATGAAAGTTGACATACCTCGTCTTGATCCGATTGATCAAGATTTTCGTTAGCCATAAGACACAAATTAGTTACCTCCTCCTCTGCTTCTTCCTCTAATGATTCTGAGGCAGAGTCGGCCCAAAAAGCTTTCTGTGTCCTCATCTTTCCTTTCTTGTATTTGGCTTTCTTATCACCTTTCTCCTTAGCTGGTTGGCTCTTCAGATTTGGGCAATCGGCTCGAAGGTGACCTGGCTTCCTTCATTCAAAACAGATTGTATCAGATGAAACCTTATTGGACCTTGAGCTCTTACCTTTATTCCAGCTGTTCTGATGACGCTTCTATTTTCTCTTCAGGAAATTTTTGAACTGTCGGGTCATCAGTGCTATCTCATCGTCTTCCTCCCCTGCAGAGCTTTCACTTTCTGAGTTGCTAGCTTTTAATGCCACCATCCGCTCCTTTTTCTTTTCACCTGCATTACTTTGCTTTTGGCTCACTCCTTGCTCATATGCAATGAGTGACCCAAGGAGGTTATCAATAGAATAAACATTAAGATCTTTGGACTCAGTGATAGCAGTTATCTTAGCATCATAGGAACTAGGTAGGCATCTAAGAATTTTATTCACTTTCTCAGAATTTGAAATTTCTCTACCTAATGCATGCAAGGATGTCACGATTTGGGTGAACCTAGTGTACATGTCAGAAATTGTTTCGCTAGGTTTCATACGAAATAATTCATAATCATGCAGTAGAATGTTAAGCCTAGACTGTTTTACTTCGTTTGTTCCTTCGTATGTAATGCACAGTCTATCCCAAATCTCCTTACCAGAAACACAAGTAGATACTCTCATATAGTCCTCATATTTCAATGCACAAAAAAAGCAGTTTAAGCACTTAGCATTCAGTTGGGCTAACTCCCTATCCTCATTGCCCCATTCAATAAAAGGTACAGGAGTTTTCAAACCATTAACAATCTTAAACGGTGCAACATATCCATCATTTACTAACATCCACATGCGGTAATCTATAGATTGCAAAAATGTAGACATTCTAATTTTTCAGAAATCAAACGGAATGTTATCAAAAAGTGGTGGACGGGTTATTGAATAACCCTCCACAGTGTTACGATTACCAAAATTCGACATGATCGTTTTTTTTTCAAGGTTTTCTAAAACACTATTTTTGAAAAACAAGCTCTGATACCAATTGAAATTACTAAATGATAAGAGGGGGGGGGGGTGAATTGTGAAAATCTTTTCCTTAATAAAAATAACCCTAAACAAGAGTTCTAATTTTTTTGTTATTTTTGAAATTCTACAACAAAATTTTAAACAATTTTTCTTCCACAAATTTTACCATGCAATAGTTATGAAAATTAAATGCAAGTAAAAAGTAAACGACGATAAGGAAAAAACACACCAAGAATTTTTATAATGGTTCAGTCAAAATATGACCTACGTCCACTCCCCGGAGTCCTCCGCTCCGGGATTTTCACTATCAAAATAGTTCTCCTTTTGCCCCCCTCGGCAAGGCGGAGAAGCCTTTACAAACCTCCCTTTCACCAACCCGGCGTGGCGGAGTGCCAAACTCTGTTTTCGCCCTCCTGGCGACGGCAGAGAACCTTCTCATTTTTCTCCCTCCTAGAGAAGGCAGAGAACCTCGAGGCAACGGATGTAGACGATCCTTTCCCTTGGAGATCCTCCCTCAAATCCTTCTAGGGCCACAGGAGGAGGAAGATGCAGCAAGCTTGGAGCAACCGTGTGATCTCCCTCACACATCTTCTCCCTCACAACGCTCACCTCCTCCTTCCTCTCTCAACCCTCAAGAATTTCTCTAGAGCTCTCTCCCTTGGAATCCCTCTCTAACCACGTTCACCCCCTATGTGATTCTTACTGAAAAAAGACTTGATTGACATCTAAAAACGGGCTCCAAAAACCTCTGATTTCAAAAGTAGTCGTTACTGTTCGTACAGTACGATGAAACATCATACAGTACGATATGTATAAACAGACGTCGTCCTGGTACGAAGATGTACGAACAGTTCAAAAACAATTTGTACTGTATGATATAATATCGTACGGTACGATCCATAAAACACTATTCGTACAGGACGATAGTCTGGACGATCAGATGTCATCTCTGTTCGTCGTATGGTACGATCCAGTTCATACAATACGATGTTCAAAAATTAATTAGGCCTGGATTACATGCACTAATTACGGGTTAATTTAAGTAAGTATTAAAAATAGATCGTACAGTACGAACACGTTCGTACAGTACGAGCGGCGCTAAATCACTTACTCAAATTAAACTACGGCTAGGGTTTTGGATCTGAACATATCGTATAGTACGAAAATATTCGTACAGTACGATCTATTCACAGAATCATCCACATAGCTCTGATCGTACGGTACGAAATAACATCGTACAGTACGATCTACAGAGAAGAATTTCTATGACAATTTTCATTTAAAAACAAACTCTCCCCCTGTGTGTGTGCATGGTTGCTCTTACTCTTATGCATTTTGTGGTCAGACTCAATAAAATAAAATAAAATAAATAGAAAAATACAATGTTTGACTCATACTCCTAATCTACCCTTTCTTGAGTCTTCCTTTCGTCCTGAGTCACTTGTGATCTTCTTGAAATGTTAGTACTCAAGGACAATAGCAAATAAAATAGTTTTCAATGAAAGGTTGTTCCAAAACACTCATTATTTGACATCATCAAAATCTCAAACTCGGGGTCATGAGTTGCAACAGGCTAGACCCCAAGACCCATCCCAATGGGTCCAAAGAGTCAAGCCAAGTCAGTTGAGCCCAGACCCGGGTCCTGGGTCAACCTGGTTGACCAGGTTAACCAGGGTTGACCCAAATTGCCCCTGATTACCTTCTACTTTATTTTAGATCAATTTCTGAGCTCCTAAGGCTCATTTCCCCCCTTTACTAGACTCAGTGGGTCAAACCCAGTTCATTGGGCCCAGTCTTGTGCCCTGGGTCAACCCAGTTGACCAAGTCAACATGGTTTGACCCATCTTGACCCTTTAGGCTAATAACCAATTATAATCAATTCAAACCTCTTCGTGGCTCAATCCCTTGACTCATCTGACCTAATTGACTGGTTTGATCAAGTCAAACTTTGACATGGTCAAACCAAGCCATTAGTAGTTCAAATAAACTTATTTAAAGCTCAATTATGGCCCATTTAATGCCAAATTGATTCCAAAGACATTTAAATTCAAAACCACGACTAATCCATGGAATTTTCCATCCTAATTGACGTATGATTTGATCTTAGCTATCCATATATGTATTAGGGATATAAATAGAGAGAAATTAGGTTTAGGAAGGGATCTTTTGCTTCTTACTCTCTCTCCAAGTCTCCTCAGCCCAAGATTTTTTTGTTGAGAGCTCTCGTCACCTTCCACCCTCTTTCTCGACCAAATCCCGCCGCCAAACCCTTGATGTCGGCGAGATTCCGGTGACCCTCTTGCAACTTCCAAGTCATTTTGCTTGCGATCTAGACGTCGAAAGCTTGTGGTTTCTTCTACAACTAGGAGCGTGGATAGTCTACAAGTGCAACAAGCATATAAGCAGTCAAATCCATTCATAAACCAAAAAGAAATCCCTAAACCTAGGTTAGAACACTTAGGTTTAAATAGCTTTTCAAAAAGTGTTTTTTAGGCCGTGAAAATGGTCCCCCATTAATGCTCTTCATGTCTACTACCTATTTCTAAAATTTTGTGAAGTTTCATCGTCCCAATCGCGAGAACGGGACAAAAAATGAGTTAGGGCTTCGGGTTATATCCGCATGTGCTGAGGGAAGATCAAGACCATTGATGTTTCGATCAACGGTCATGATCCGGTCCCTCCGCGGTCTGGATCGACCGCAGGCCTCCGCCCCGCTATTCCGCTCACCACGTGACGAGATCTCTGTCGTCCGCTCAAACCACGCGGATCCGACAGCTATCGCTCTAAGCTAACGCAGATTAATGATCCAGCGCTGATTCTGACACCGCGGTAATCATTGCCAATTATTGCGCGGCGGCGCAATCATTGGCAATGATTGCGCCAGGACCGCGGAATAATTCTTGACCTGACACCTGGCTGACCGCTGCCGCTGTCCAGTTTTATTTAAAAATAATGATTTTAATTATTTTAAAAACCTTTTATAAATTAGATTTCACTGAAATAATTATTATAAATTTTTTTTAATATTACAAATATTAGTATAATATATCATTATTTTTAGAAAAATAATATTTTTAATTTAAAAATATAATTATTTTAAAATATTAATTATTTGTATTATTATTATTATTGTTATTATTACTATTAATTCTATTTTAATTATTACTTTTAATTGTAGACTATTTTGAGTATTATTATTATTATTATTATTATTTCTATTATTATTATTATTATTATTATTATTATTATTATTATTATTATTATTATTATTAAAATCATTTTTACTATTTTAGGTAATATTTTAATTCTTTATTATTGTTATTACTATTATTATTATTTTAAGTATTTTTTAAGTGTTATTATTATTACTTTTATGATTATTATGTTATTTTCCCTTTAATTATTACATTAAATTTTTATTTCTATTACTATTATTATTATTATTATCATCATTACTTTAAATATTATTTTATTATTGATATTGCAATCATTTTAATAATCCTCATTATTTCATTATCATTATTTTAGTTGTATTACTATTTATTATTATTATTATTATTTTAAAACCCTTGTTATTGTTATTATTATTATTTGTATCAAATAAACATTAAATTTTCAAAGTTTTATTATTTTGAGTCAACTTCATTTAATAACTATTTTAAATATTATTATTTTGAAATTACTTTAAAAATAGCCTTTATTGTATTAAACTTTCAAAATTTCATAACTTATTCATTTCAAATCAAATTTCGGCGTGCAACCCTTTGTTCTTTTCAGAAAAATATGTATACAACAAGAACAACATCAAGTCTTTATCCCACTACGTGGGGTCGATTACATGAATCCTTTTTCTCCATTGTGTCCTATTAAAAGTCAAATTCTCATTTAAATCTAATAAAGAAAGGTCATTCATAATATTTTCTAACCAAGTATTTTTAGGTCTACCCTTACCTTTCTTAACACATGTCAAATCTACTACCTCTACTCTCTTAACCGGGTCATCGGAAGGCTGCCTTTTTATGTGACCAACCCATCTAAGGCAACTCTCTCTAATTTTATCTTCTACTAGAGCTACTCCAACCATTTCACGTATATATATGCTCATTTCATATCCTATCTCTAAGGGTAAAGCCACTCATCCACCTGAGCATCCTCATCTCTGCCACACTTAACTTAGTATTATGCTTTTCTTTTAATGGCCAACATTTGGCACCATAAAGCATTGCAGGCCTCACTACCATCTTATAGAATTTTCCCTTAAGTTTGAGGGGTATATTTCTATCACATAACAAGCCCAATGCATGCCTCCACTTCAACCATCCAACTTGAATTTTGCTGATAATATCCCCATCTATTTCACCATCACTCTGAACAATAGATCCAAGATATCTAAAACGTGTACTCTTATTAATGACTTGATTGCCCAAAGTCACAATATCCTCACTAGGTCTATTACTACTAAAATTACACTCCATATATTCCATTTTAGATCTACTCAAGCGAAAACCTTTAGACTCTATGGTTGACCTCCATAGTTCAAGTTTACCTTCAACTCCCTTTTTAGTCTTATGAACAAGAAGAATATCATCAGCAAAAAGCATACACCAAGGTACATCCTCTTGCAAAGGTCTAGTGAGAACATCCATTACTAAAGCAAAAAGATATGGGCTTAAGGCTGATCCTTAATGTAACCCAATCGAAATAGGGAAATACTTGGTCAAACCACCTTGTGTTTGAACACAAGTAATAGCTCTTGCATACATATCTTTATTGATTTGAATATAAGCATTATTGATTCCTTTGTTTTCAAGAACTCTCCATAGCACTTCTCTTGGAAATTTATCATATGCTTTTTCTAAATCAATAAATATCATATGTAGATCTTCCTTATTTTCTCTATATTTCTCCATTAAACCTCTTAATAAATGTATGGCTTCCATAGTCAACCTACCCGGCTGTTAGTGGAATTTCGGAAAACAGGTTTTGAAAAATATTAGTCTTCTTTGGGAGCTTTAAAATTGAGATTTAATTCTAATTCTAAAATCGAATCGTCCCGTTAGAAAAATTATATCACCCCGAAGGACGAACATAAAATTTCATAACGGCGTTCAGATTTTAGAATTATGAAATTCATCTTGAAAATTATAACCGGATGCTAAAGAGAACTTCTTATGGCCACGAAGGGTCAAAATGAGGTTCAACTGAATATCCAGCTACAATATTCAAGAAGTATGATCGTTAGGTTCACATCCAAAGCCTTATCAAAGAAAGATACATCTCTCCGAAGGGAGAAAATATCGTTCGATGATAATTCTTTAGATATGATAATAATAATGATCACTAGTATTTTAAGTTCTCCCAAAGAAATCCAATTGAGTTTTGAAAAATCAATTTTTAAAATCAGGTGTGTGTGGTTCTAAAACTCCTACGAGCGCAAGCCCTCGTAGTTAATTACATCGTAGGGAGATAAAATCCCCTATGAAAACTCTCGATTAAAATAACGGCAAAATTTTGTTAGAATTTCTAGGAGTGATATCAAAAGAGAAGTGAATTTTGGAGACTCAAAAAGGAATGGATCAAAATTGAGCAGTTATTAACGGAGTTAAAGGAGGAGAGGTAGGGGACACTTAGAGATTCCAGAATCATCCGGAAGTGTCCCAACTTAATCTAAGTGTTGGGCTTTTTGTTTTAGGATTGAAATGAAGCTTTAATTAGAGTTAAGTATTTTATTAGAAATTTGGGACTATATTCCCGAAGTTTGGGGTCTTATAATCAAAGATCTGCCCCGGAACCTAAATCTATTTTGGACACTGGACCACAGTCGTCCGATCCTAACAAATGCAGTGCAAGGTCTGGACTTACCCCGGCCTGGATTGGGGAGCCAGCTAACCACCTAATCGATTTAAAATACATGAATCCGGTCTTTTATGAAAGAGTGGTAGGGACGTTATAATTAAAGTTTTGGTGAGGTGGGGCCGACATCTAGAGATTTTCCTAATTGGCCCCTTTGACTTATGTTGGGTGCTAAGATGCTAAGGACTATGAAATTAAAATTTTGACTCTTTAATTTGTATCTAAGGCAATGCGTGCTGGTTAACAACCTCAAATCAAATATGCTTGAAATTTTTAAAAACAGGCTTATAAAATAATTTTTTTTTTAGAAGACTGGACTTCCCCAGGTCCGGCACCTCGTCCTCATAGGTCAGACTATCCGGACTCTACCCGCAGGCGGGGAAGGGTCGAAAGCAAGGAAAGAGTAATGCAGAAATATGCATGCGACCCCGGGGTCGATCCCCGGCTAATTCCCTAGATTCGTTATCTTTCTATGTTATTTAGACTCACTAAAATTTTAGACTTTTAAAATTATGAGTAGAAAACTTTCACACCCTCACGAGCCTCACGTATCCAGGCGAAAACAAAGAGCGGCATGCAATCGCCAAAAAACTAGTAAAAACAAGTAATCCTAAAGGCAATCAATTCATCACATCAAATATTAACTAATTAATAAATGTCCATAGGCAAAGTTGCCTTGCTTATTACAAACCAGAATATTACAGAAAGTAAAGTGGCTGGGCACCACTGACAACAACCCGGATTCTAAACCTAGTAATGACGCAAGTTCTTTTGAGTGGGATACTCTCAATCTTCAAATCTTCAAGTCTTCAATTTCATTCTTCTTTGGGCTCCTTTTCTTCAATCTTCTTGGAATCTTTATAGTGGATTACCCAAATGGACAAGAGGGCACTTCCCTCTAAGGGGGAAGGCCACTCTTTCCTCTTTGGGTAAGGAGGAGGTATGATCCAAATTTGGATTTCCAAGTGGAAAAGGAGTGTTCCCTAAAGGGGCATCCTTTCCTCTTTGGAATCCAAGCTTTGGATCTATGTATCCCAACTCAAAATGAACTTTCACAACACTTGACACTTACACAAATTACATTGATATCAAAATAAAAAAAAAATCTAGACTCACATGCAGGATTATCCTAAGCAATTAATATAAATAAAGCAGTTATTCCCAAGCAGTTGTATATGAGTAGAAAAGAAAGTAAACACGCTGGCCACGCTCTTTTTATTCGGGGGCTTTAGTAGCTGAAGCACCTGTGCAAAGAGTTTATAATATTTATGCATTTTTAATTTGCCCCCTTTTTATATTGCCCTGCATGAGCGTGGCCACCTGCAGAAAACTGTGTCAACATCCAGATCGTACCTAACCTAAGGGTAATCTAGTCGCCAAACACATCAATCCATCCACAGAGTACAGAAAAAGTAAGCAGACACAGCAAAGCAATTTCATCCACATCATGCAATGAAAACTACAAAAAATCCGGCACACAGCAGTAAAGTAAACACCGGCCTAACCTAGATCTAGAGTTGGTTGTCCTAGCACATCATCTAAAGTATGTGAGAAAAGTCGTGTGGCTGGGATAGATCCTAATGTAGGTGATTAATTAATGTTGTCTAAAAGTTTGGATTTGTTGAGGCTTAAAAGGGGATTTAAATTAAAATCTAAGTATTAATGAATTAAGAGTTTTAATTAGATATATTTTAAAAATTAAATAATTACTACCTTTGTTTCACACCGAGGTCGTGAAGTTTATTTCACCTTCCTTGGGGCTAAGCTAATAGCCTCGTAGGCCTGGGTTACCCAGTAGCAATCGGGGTTGATTAAGTTGATTTAAATTTGTTAGAATTGAAAAAGTGGATTAATATTAAAATGAGTTAGTTACTGATTTTAAAAGCTTGATTAATCTAAGTTTGCCATTAATTGATTCGTGGCGTTGTGCCACCAGGCTCGAGGAACCAGCCTCCTTAGGACAGTTAGCCCCGCAGCCCGGAGTAGTCCAGCCGATAAACCAAATTAATGTAATTGAATTAGAGATTTTTAAAATGTTAAATAATTAAAAAATTAATCCATTTTAAGGTTTGACACCCTTTAGAATTCATTCGTGGCGTTGTGCCACCAGGCTCAAGGAACCAGCCTCCTTAGGACACTTAGCCCCGCAGCCCGGAGTAGTCCAGCCAATAAACTTCAACTTTAGGGTGGTTGTTGTGTTTTAAATGATTTGTTAAGTGTTTTAAGCATTAAACAAAATATTTCTGAGTTTTAGAATGATTTGAGATTTAAGAATATTTTAGAATATTTTAATCATTTAATTAAAGGGGTTGAAGGTTGAATTTTTGATTAAGTTCAAATTCTGGAATGTTTGTATTTTATTAAAATATTAGACCTTACTACGATCAGTTAGAAGGTAAGTAGGTTGAAATTGGATTTTTCTACATTTTATTACGAAGGTTTGAAGTTTTGAACTAGTTTTAACTACGGTTTGACCAATTTGTTGACCTTTTAACTTTGACCAGATTTTGGGGGTTTGACATTTTTAGAAAATACTATATTTTAATTAGGGTCATTAGCCACTGAGTTTGATTGATTTGGAATTTTCTATAACTAATGGTGAATTTTAAAAGTTTGGATATTTATGATGATTTTTAATTATTTCAATTAAAGGCTATTCTAGTGATTTGGGCCTAAATGGATCTCAAACTCCTTGAAATCTCTCCCAAAGATCAGAGGTGATCTAAGGGGAGATTATCAAGCATTAAATTAATTCTTGGGATTTTTTAATGATTATTAATTAATTAATATTAATTAAACATTGAATTTTACTTAAAATTAAATTAAGGCTTAATTTGATGTCCAATCAAGGGGCTTCTAATTCTCACAGGTTAAGGGTTCAACACTGATTAATTTGAAGTATTAAACTTAAATTTTGGATTTAAAATGGATTTATTGAGATTTAATTAAAGCTAAGGGGCAATTCTAGCAAGGGCAAGCTATGGCTCCTATTTGGTGAACCAAATGAACTCCAAATCTGATGAAATTTGGACCATGGGGTCACCTGATCCCAAGGCCTAAACACACCAAATTTGGGCTCAATTAGAATACTCTAAGATGGCTAACTAAGCCACCTAAGGTGAGCTCTAAGTCACCTTCAAAAAATCCTAGGGAGCTATCCTAAGGTTGGATTGGGGCAAAGTTAGTGGCCCTAAACTCCATATCCTAAGCATAATCAACACACAAAAAACCAGATCCTAATTCTCATTGGATAGGCTTAAATCCCAATTTGAATTTAAGGGTCAACCCATGACCCTTAAACTCAAAATTGGGGGAAAGTGCCCTTAGACTTTTAAAACAGGGGAGACAAAATTTGGACATGTCAAAGACATGCCCAAATTCAATCTCCCAAAGTTCCATGCCCTGGAGACTTAACTACAAACAGTAATTGCATAAATTGAAATAACACCATTAATGAAATTAAGCTTAACACACATGCAATTAGGGCCTGGAACCATAGGGCTTTTGAAGGTCTCCCTGAGACCTTTCCAATGAGCCTAAGAACACCTAATTTGGTCAAGTGTGCAGGGAGATATGGATTTTTGAAGTTCCCTTGAATTTCTGGATTTAATAATCCAGCCATTACACAGTCAGCCGCTCTTTACACGCGGCGCGTCCCGATTGGCTGGGCAATCATTGGCGCTGACTGGGTAACGGTCGGATTAACCACAGCCGTCGGATGGTGGATCGAAAGGCTGGGATTAAACGCGCTCCGGGACCGCGGGATCTAATCCGAGCTGTTGATCGAAATCAACGGCTAAGATTTCGTCTTCAACCTCCGCCTTTGCCCGAAGCCGTGAACTTTCTCTGGCGTGATCCGGTTGATCCCGCCGGCGAACTTCGACAAAATTTCACAGGGAGGATCAGGGGGGTGGAAACCTTCAATCCAACGGTGGAAATCCGTTGGGGTGAAGGTTTCCTTCACACATGACCGGACTACCTAGCTAGGGAGCTCGGGATGAAGGAATTACCGCAGAGAAAGTCTCAACGAATGAGCTTCTCTATCTGAAAGCTTCAGGAGACGAAGGCGAGCAGGTCTCCTTCAGAGGCCGCGACTGGAGGACGGCTGGAAGTATGACTTCGAGCGGGACGCCGAAGCCTTTCGCCGGAGTTCGCTCGAAGCGATAGAAGGGACGGTCTGGGAGCTCGAAGGAAGGTGCTGGGAGATCGAGGGAGCTCTGGGGAACCGTTCGAAAACTCTGGGATCGTCTGGCGAGCCTTGGGGAGCACCACCCTGTTCAGCCTCCTCCTACGAGCTCGGATGGCCAGGATTGAATCGGAGGAGGTCTCGGATTGATGCCAAGTGGAAAGGGGCACCATTCCAGAGAGCTCGTGAGCCTCAAGCCGGCGAGCCACAGCCTTTGGAAGGCTTTTGGTCTGGGGGGACCACCGGAACTTGCTCTCCATTGGTTCCGACCGCCGCCGGCCATGGTCTGGGTCGGATTGACCAGGGAAGGCCGATGGGGACATGCTGGAGCTAAATGTGGAGCCAATTTGGCCTGGGGAAGCTGGAGTCGATCTGGTGGCTCGGTTGGGCTCGAACCTGCTTGGTTCGAGTCGAAGTGAGCCCGATTCAGGTCAGACCAGACCCTGGGTTTGGTATGGGAAGCAGGTCTGGGTCTGGTGCACCCAATGCGAGTGGCAATTGGGTTGAATTCGATCTGGATTAAAAGATGACTCGGGTTGATCCAAACCTGCTCGGTTCGGGTCGATTTGGGCTCAACCCAGGTCAGGCCAGACCCTGGGCTTGAGGTGGGAAGTGGGTCTGGGTATGGTGCACCCAATGCAAGTGGCAATTGGGTCCAATTTGATCTGGGCAGGGAGATGGCTCGGGTCAAAGTGTTTTTGGGCACTTTGGGCTAGCCTAACTCTTGACCCAAGCTAGCCCAAGGCATGGGCTGGCTGGAGAAGGTGCATTGAACCTAGGGCCACCTATGGGAGGTGTTGGTCAAGCTCAATTGGGCTTAGGTTGAGATTTGGCTCAATCCCAAGTGCTTTTGGGCACTTTGGGCTAGCCTAACTCTTGACCCAAATGAGCCCAAGGGTTGGGCTGATCAAGGAAGGTGTGTTGGGTCCATAGGAACCCAATGGCACCCTGATTTGGATTCAATTTGGTTAAGATCAAAAGATGGCTCAAGGGAGGCCTCTTCTTGGTCACTTGGGTCAAGCCATATGGCCAACCCAAGTGAGCCCAAGGCTTGGGTCACCAAGAGGGGTCTCTTGGGTACCCAAGGGGTCTTCCCATACATTCAAAGAACTTGGAATGGACTTGATTCAAAAATTAAAAAAAAAAGGAAGGGTGTATGGATCCATGGGTCAAACTTGGTTGACTTGGTCAACCAAGTTGACCCAAGGTTTGGGTTTGAGTTCAACAAGTTGAGTTTAACATTTAAAATTTATTGGAAGTGGTTTCAAAGAGTTTGGAATTGATTTGAATTGAAATGGGCATTTGAAATCCTATAAGGGTATTTTGGTCAATTTTGACCTATTGGTCAACTAGGGTCAAAAATGGTTCTGAAAAATAGAGTTTACTGCTCAATGGGTTAAAATCAAGAATCTGGAAGTGATTGGAGGCTTTGATAAGGATTCCAAGATCAAGATCTCAAAGGGGTTAGGCTCAGTGGCATAGGCTGTAAATATTTGAAGGTTTTACAGCCTTTGAATTTTAATTCAGATTTTGGGGTTAGAGACCTCAGAATGAGCTCAAAGTTGGGGGGTAACCTCTAGAGACATGTCTTATCACTTTGCAAGTGATAGACCCTGAATCAGAGGTCATTTGACTGGGTTTTGAAATATTTGAAAAATCTCTGAAAAGGGTGTTTGGGACAGGGCCTCTAGAATTTGGATTTGAGTCTGAATTCTGGGTTTGGATTTGATTTGAAGTTTGAATGATTAATATTGAAGTATCCAAACCATTTACAATCATGTGGTGATTGTTAATGGGTGGATATGGTCACAACTAGATTGAAGTTTGGATCAAAATCTAGATTGAAGTTTGGATTATCAAATTGATTGGATCAAGGTTTAGATATGTTTGAAATTTGAATTAATTTGGATTTGAATTGGATGGAGTTTGAGATTTAAATTGATCAGAGGTAGGAATCAAATTGAAATTGGAGTGGATCAAATATAGGAATTGATTTAAAATTGAGGTTGGTCAAAGGTGGAGATTGATTTGAAGTTGGAGTGATCCTAAGATCTAGAAGAATTCTAAGATCTAGGATTTAAGGGAATCTTAGGCTCTAGAATAGGCTCTAAGGTCTGGCTCTAGGAAAGAATTCTAAGTTCTAAAGTGGATCCTAGGGTCTAGGATTAAATCTGGATTCTGGATGTGTCTTAGTGACCTCATACAAAAATGGGAATCAGGATGGTGCCACGAAGGGCGTACTCCACCACTAATCCCCGGGTGAAATGCCAGGGTGGTGCCACAGAGGGCGTACTCCACCACTAGCGGGTCTAATCCTAAGGGAAGGAAAGACCTAACCTTAAGGAGAAAGCGAAGAGCGTTAAAAAAAAACTTAAAAAAGGTAGAATCAAGTTGTAAATCAAGAAAAGGAAGTTTTATTAATTGATAAAATGAGCTACATCAAGCATAGTATTTCTTAAGGAAACGCCCATTAACAGGTAGCATTGGGTGGTTCCCTTTACAATCTACTTACTGATACGAGCCTCCTTCGTAGACAGTCTCTATAATGAAGGGTCCTTCCCACGTAGGTTCAAATTTGCCTCCCAGCTTCCGATGGGCCAAGATAGGCCTCCGAAGGACCAATACCAAGTCTCCCGCTTGGAAGGTCCTAGGTCGCACTAACTTATCATGGGCTTGAACCATACGGGATTTATACAACTCTAAACTTTGTTGAGCTTGGAGACGTCGCTCTTCAAGGCCTTCGAGTTCTTCCAATCGTAGTTTTGCATTTTGTTCATTGGTAATTTGATTCTGAACTGCAATTCTAAGCGAAGGGATTTGTATTTCCAAGGGTAGAACGGCCTCGGATCCATACACTAGTGCAAACGGGGTGGATTGAGTCGGGGTTCTGTAAGTGGTACGATAAGCCCACAAAGCTTCCACCAACCGCTCATCCCACTGCCGTTTGTTATCATCGAGGGTCTTTTTGACAATTTGCACCAAGGTTTTGTTGAAGGCCTCGGCCAATCCATTCGCCCGAGGGTAATAGATCGTCGAATATCTCCAATCAATATTATGATGCCTTACAAAACTATTGATTTTTGTAGACTTGAATGCGGACCCATTATCGGATATGATTCTGCGAGGTACGCCGAATCGATATATAATATGGTCACGAAAGAATTTTAAGACATGGTGTGATGTTACGTTTCGTAGGGGAATTGCTTCCGCCCACTTTGAAAAATAATCAGTTGCTACTAATATGAAACGATGACCTCTCGCGGAGGGAGGGTCAATCGGCCCAATGATATCCGTGCCCCAACTCTCGAAAGGCCACGAGGCTATCGTAGGGTGTAACACATTAGGCGGCTGATGTAAAACCACACCATGGACCTGACTTTGATGACAGTGCTTTGCAGTATTCATGCAGTCGTCAATCATTGTAGGCCAATAGTATCCAAGTCTTTTAATCTTTAATTTCATTTTTGGACCCGATTGATGCGCACCGCACAGTCCTGAATGAACTTCATTGACAATTTTCTGGGCTTCTCGCTTGTTCAAACAGCGCAGCCACATGTGATCGAAAGACCGACGGTACAACAGATCGTTAACTAGTGCATATGATAGGGCACGTTTCTTAATCTGGTTGGAGAGTGATTTATCCTGGGGAAGCTTCCCTTCTTTAAGGTAATCGACTAAGGGTCGTCTCCAATCGCCTTATTCGTCAGTTGTCGAAGAGGCAGAAAGAATCTGAAGGGGAGTCTTACTAATGTGTTCCAAATCTATAAGAGAGAGGGTCTTACGACCCTGTATCTCTATAGGGATGGAATCCTCCTCAGGACATGCAAATTCCTTTGCAAGTTTTGCTAAGGCATCCGCCGCGGAATTGCTTCCACGGGGAACCCTATACAAAGTAGCAATAGGGATTTGTTCCAACAGGTGAAGTGTATACTGGTGATATCTTAGGAGATTCGGATTCAAGACTTTATAAGTTCCGGCGACTTGGTTAATAACCAGTTGGGAATCTCCAAAGATCTTAATCTCTTTAATTCCCATTAGAATTGCAAGTTCCAAACCAGTTATCAGAGCTTCGTATTCAGCTTCGTTGTTTGTGCAAGGCTCCGATAAGTGGTAGGAAAAGTGCATCATTCCTTTTTCTGGTGTAATAAAAATTAGACCGACTCCAGCCTTTCCAGGAATTACAGATTGTTGGGTCGCAATCCTACGAGAGGATGCTGCCCCATCAAAATATAATTCCCAGATGGCCTCGCCAGGTTCCCCCAAACTCATGATTTGTTCGTCGGGTAGGTCATCATTCAGCGGAGAATCTGCTGGCAGCGGGTGTGCTGCCAGAAAGTCGGCAACAGCCTGTCCTTTCACAGCACGAAAAGGAGTGAAAGTAATCTAAAATTGCAACAATATCATAGACCAACGAGCTAAACGTCCTGACAACGTAGGTCGGGTCATAAGATATTGCAAAGGATTAACTCTTGAAATCAGACTGATTGAGTGGGAGAGCATGTAATGCCTCAGTTTTTGAGCTGCAAAAACCAGAGCAAGACAATGCTTCTCAATTGACGGGTATCGAATTTCAGTAGGAAGAAGTCTTCGACTAAGGTAGTAGAGAGCATTCTCTTTCCCTTCGTCGTTAACTTGAGCTAACAGGGCACCTAAAGACTCATCTAGAGCTGCGGTGTAGAGGATTAATGGCTTTCCCGGAATCGGAGCTGCCAAGACTGGCGGGTTAGAAAGGTATTGTTTGATATCGTCAAAAGCATTCTGACACTTCTCGCCCCATACGAATTTAGTATCCTTTTTTCGTAAGGACAGAAAAGGGTTGACATCTCCCGAAAAGATTAGAAATAAACCTCCTTATATATGCCAATCTACCTTGTAGAGACCTTAACTGAGTAAGGCTCTTAGGGGATGGCATATCTAAGATGGCTTCAATTTTAGCAGGATCTATCTCGATTCCGCGGTGCCTCACTACGAATCCTAAGAATTTTCCCGAGGCGACGCCGAAGGCGCACTTCAAAGGGTTCATTTTCAAATCGTAGCGACGCAACCGTTCGAAAACAACTCTTAAGTCATACAAGTGAGCCTCTTTAACCTTGCTCTTGACAACTAAATCATCAATATAACATTCAACTTGATTATGAATTAAGTCGTCAAAGATACGGGTCATGGCCCGTTGGTAGGTTGCTCCGGCATTCTTTAAGCCGAATGACATTACCTTATAACAAAAGATTCTAATAGGGGTTCTGAACGCCGTATTTCTCTCATCTTCAGGGGCCATCTTGATTTGATTATAACCCGACGAGCCATCCATGAATGAGAAAATAGCATGTGAGGAGGCAATGTCCACCATGAGTTCTGGTATTGGTAGAGGGAACTCATCCTTAGGGCATGCCTTATTCAGATCCCTATAGCCGACACAAATTCGAATCTGACCATTTTTCTTTCGAACTGGCACGACGCTGGCCACCCAAGAGGGGTATTGTTCCTCTCGAATGAATCCGGCTTCTGCCAATTTCTTAACTTTAGAAACGACTTGTTGCTCAATCTCTAAGCGCATGCGTCGAGGAGCTTGTTTAACAGGGATGGCATCATGCCGAACTCCAAGTTTATGAACTGCTACCTCAGCAGGCAAACCTGGCATTTCATCATATGTCCAGGCAAAGCAATCCCTGAACTCGAATAACAGCTGGATTAAGTCTTGGGTTTCACCCTCGCTTAACAAAGTACTTATGAAAATCGGACGGGGGTCATCATCATTTCTAAGGTTAATTTCTCTCAACTCATCGACTGTCGACTTAATTTCCTCTTCAAATTCAGGGGGTGCATCCCGAACTTGAAGATCATCGGGATCGTCTAAAGTCTCCAAACAGAGTCCATCTAGAGGACAAGGAGGATCTGTAGGGACATTCGGAGAATCGAGATGGTAAGTTATCATTAGGCAATACTCATCGTCATCGAATGAACTAACTGTTCCAAAGCCAATACCACTTGTTAGATTTTTATTTATTCTTGTTCGCCAAATATTCTCGTGGTATCTAGCTTGACCCTTAGTCCATCGGTATGGTATAGAACCTTTAGAAAAAGTATTTTTTACACACACAGGGAAGTAGCCGAAAGGTAATTCCATTAATTCATTAAAATCTGCCTCCTCAAGGGTTACATCACCGTCGTCCCTTGCGGAGGAGGAGCCAGGAAATAATTTTTGGACTTTCTTAACTTCACCATCCAAGTTGGGGGCCACTTTGACTTCCAACCCTACAACCCTGCCTGCCGATAGTGGGGTCAGAGAAAGGGCCTCAATCCTTCTAGTGAGCTTTTCATACATTGTTAATTCGGGCTCGTCACTTTTAACTTTTGAAATATCTACCTCAGGGTCACTGTCCTGGTCTAATGTGAGGTCAAATTTTGGAGGAGTATTTATGTTTTGATAATCGAGAGAGAGGGCAGCACCTTGACTTTCTAGTTCACCATCGGAATCTGATTCCAAATCAATGTATACAGGTGCTGCTCTCCTGTCTAATGAAGCGCGACCTCGACCTCGTGCCCTTAAAGCCATCCTCCCACCTCTTTGAGGTAATGTGCTTGGAGGTCTAAGGACAACGATATCAGAGTCGTCTTCACTACTTGATTGAATCATTTCTTGATTGATATCCTTATCTTTTTCTTTCTTTTGGTTGAATTTTTGTCCAACCATTTTCTCCTCAAATTTGATCTCTAATTTAGAACGGGACGAGGACCCTTTTGGTATGAAATATGCAGCATCTTCGTAGATCCCAATTTCTTGAATCGAGAATGGTTGCAAATCACCCTTAATCACATGTTCAATGCCGTCTCGTTGATACTTAATGCATTGGTGCAGGGTAGATGGAATCATTCTATATTCGTGAATCCAAGGTCTACCTAGAAGTGCGTTAAAGGACGTAGTCGAATCAATTATATGAAATTTAGCTTCAGTTTTTAAACCTCATATTTCCAGGAGTAGAGTGATTGAACCTAAAGCTCTCTCGCCCTTCTCGTTGAACCCACGAAGCACCAACCTGTCGGTTGAAAGCTTGCTAGTATCAACTCTGAGATAAGCAAGAGTCTTTATGTTCATCACGTTGACCGATGCACCCGGATCAACAAGGACTCTTGATAACTTGAAATTTCCCACATCTACAGTGATGTAGAGGGGACGATTGTGATCAGCAGTTCCCAAGAGTAAATCTTCGTCTGAAAAGGTAACCCCAGGGACCTCTTTGAAGTAGAGAGCCTCACCTTCTGAAGTTGTAGCCAACTGTGTTAAGCAAATCTCGGGATCGAGAAGTGCTTTAATTAGAAACTCCCTCATTTCTTTGGAAAGAAGGAGGGCGTCATAAATACTTAATTTTGCTGGCAACTTCCTAAGGTGGGCCAGAACATTGTAAACAACCTTAGGAACGACAAACTCGAAACCCGGAGGAATTAAAGGTAATTCTGGTTGTTGAGGGGAATCCGGACTTAGATTTTCGAATGAAGGTTGCTTGCCTTTGTCCTGAGGGGGCAACCTAGGGGGTAAGACTTTACCGCCACGGAGTTGCACCTGCTCGACGTTTTCGGGCGGGCAAACTAGGGCAGTGTCTACACACACCATAGGTGTTGGATCATCATTTCCTGAAAGCGAGTCAGAATCTGAAAGTTCTATCAAGATAGGATTTCCTTGGAAATTGATTTGAGGGAAATCATTTTCTGATAAAGCTTCACATTCGACCTCTTCTTGAATAGTCGATTCAGTGAGGTTGGTTTGATTAACCTCAATATTTATTTCATTAGGAATTTGATTCAAAACAGGAGAGTCATCAATTTGCATTTGAGATTCATGGTTAATCATCAAGACAGAAGTAGAAGGATGTTTTTTATTCATCTTTTGACCCTTCGCCTTTGATGGGGCAAAGTAAAAGTCAGATAACAAAAGAGGGGAAAGGGTTTTAACACCACCATCCGCCATTCTAATACATCTCTCATCTACACACTTCCTCTCTACAAAATCAATTTTTTCTTCTTTTACATTTTTCTCAGTAGTTCCTAAGACTACTGGAGAGGGAAGTGGCTCAACATCCTTCTGCAAAGCGTCCAGGTCAACTTTCCACTGTTGCAACTCGGGCTTCCGAGTTTATGATTTTGATGATAACAAATAATATTTATTATTCTTTTATTTCTCCTAGTATTTGCAGTGCATATTTCTTTCTATGTTAACTAATATTTCAGGTACATCATGCACCGTTCTGAGAAGATTCAAGGCTCAAGATTGCGTAGAATTGGTCGTATTAAATGAGTCTGTAATTTTCATTTATTGAGTCAAGTCTTATAATGATGTATGATAGTTTGTTGATCATGCACACACACAGAGGGAGCAAAAAATGATTATAAATATTTTAACTTTTCTGTTCATCGTACTGTACGAATTTATTTCGTACTGTACGATCTGGTGTAACAGAAATAAATTAAAATATTTATTTTTCCTAAAAAAATTAATTTTGAATATAACTAATCGTACTGTACGATCACCACATCGTACTATACGATCTGTTATAATTAGAAAGACCGCCGTCCATTAAATTAGGCAAAAATTTGAATTTGAACAGTTGTATAATCGTACTGTACGATCATAATCGTACTGTACGATGTTTGAAATATTGCCTAAGTTAATCCTGAGATTATGCAATCAAAACGGCTGAAATTTGTCATTTGGATCGTACTGTACGAACTGGATCGTACTGTACGAACTGGATCGTACTGTACTAACTGGATCGTACAGTACTAACAGGTCAATTTCTGCACATCGTACTGGACGATCTTGAGATCGTACGGTACGATATTTGACGTTGAATTGAGTATTTCTAGGGTTTTTTGAGCCCTCTATTTAAGCACTCTCATAAGACCTTGTAAGAGTCTTTTGGCAGCCATTGTGGCTTCGTTTTTCTAGAGAAAACTTGAAGAGAGGACTTGAAAGGGAGAGAGGAAAGGGTGGAGTTTGAAAGAGGGAGAAGAACCTTGGAGGGGGTTTCAAGGGAGTGTGAAGGGAGTTCACACGGTTGCTCCGGCGAGCTTGCACCTCAGTACCATCGGATTCAAGGTTCGTCTTGAAGGAAGTTTTGCGAAGAAGAAGATCTCGTTGGTGTCAAAGGACCCGGCTCCTCCGCCGCACCGGGGAAGGTGGAAGTGATTGTGTAAGGGCTTCTCCGCCTAGCTGTGGGGGATAAAGGAGAATCACTAAAGGTTTAGTGTAATACTCGGAGGGTGCCTCCGGGGAGTGGACGTAGGTCATGGTTTGACCGAACCACTATAAATTGGTGTGTTCTTTCCTTTATTTTTCCTGCACTTTATTTCCGCATTTATTTTTATTGTGATTAATTGCGTGGATGAAATTGATTACATATCTTTTTATTATGAATGAAATTCGCTTCCGCATAAAGTCATAAGAAGATATTTCTTTTCATTAAAGAAGTTTTTAATCATCCAATTCACCCCCCTCTTGGCGCATCTAGTAATTTCAATTGGTATCAGAGCGGGTTTCAAAAATAGTGTTTTAGAAAACCTTGAAAAAATCGATCATGGCATTTTTTGAAAATCGTAAGATTGCGGAAGGCTATTGTATTACACGACCACCTTTATTTGAAAATATTTCTTTTAATTTTTGGAAAATTCGCATGTCAATATTTTTGCAATCAATTGATTATCGAATGTGGAATATGATTCAAACTGGCTATTCTGTACCTTCACGTATGATAGATGGAGTCAAAATTAATATTCCTTTTACTGAATGGAGTAGAATAGAACTATTCAATGCACAACTAAATGCTAAATGTTTGAATTGTTTTTTCTGTGCATTAAATTCTGACGATTGCATGAGAATCTCTACATGTACTACTGGGAAAGAAATTTGGGATAGATTATGCATTTCGTATGAAGGTACTAGTGAAGTCAAACAGTCTAAATTGAATATTCTAATGCGTGATTATGAACTTTTCAGCATGAAGCCATATGAGACTATCTTAGACATGTTTACTAGATTTAATCAAATTGTGATGTCATTGCATGATTTAGGTAGAGAACTTTCAAACTTTGAAAAAGTTAGTAAAATTTTACGTTCTTTACTTGATAAATTTGATGCCAAAGTCATGGCAATATGTGAATCAAAAGATTTGAATGCTTATTCTATAGATAATCTAATCGGCTCACTCATTGCCTACGAGCAAAGTGTGAGTCAAAGATTTTTGGATGCAGGTGATGAGAAGACAATTGTGCTAAAAGCCAAACACACAGATGAATATGGCTTAGTAGATGATGAAAGCAAGGAGATATCATCGATAACAAATAAATTTGAAATTCTATTGAACCACAAGCATGAACATCAACAAAAGCGGAGTAGAGGTAAATATTATAAAAATGTTAAGTTTTGTTCTGACATAATTTGCTTTGGGTGTAGGAAACCCGGACATTTGAAGCGTGAATGCCCCAACTTAAAAACTCTTCCTGCAAAGGAAAAGAGTAAAAATAAACCGTTTGTAATTTGGGGAAAAGATAAGCAAAAAGTCTCCTGGGCAGACCTAGTTTCTGAATCATCAGAACAGGAGCAAGATGATGAGGTATAAGTATGTTAAGGTTTGTTTGTGTGTTTTTGTTTATGTGTTTTGTATGTTTTTATTATTTTTGTATGTTTAACTTGTTTTATATAATCGTATGTTTTTATTTCGTTATTATGTTGTTATTTTATATTTTATTTTATCTCTTCTTTTTGATAATGTCAAAGGGGGAGAAAGTATTGTAGTTTGTTGCATTTTGTTTTAACTTTTGCGGTTATTTAATTTAATTTTTTTTATATAAAAAAAAAAATACAAAATTAAAAAAAAAAAAAAAACTTTTCCCTAATTTTTAATGTAATTCTTTTACTGAGGGGGAGTTTAGGAGAATTTTTTTTAATTTGCAAAGTCAACCAATATTATTTGACATCATCAAAAAGGGGGAGATTGTTGCAACTCGGGCTTCCGAGTTTATGATTTTGATGATAACAAATAATATTTATTATTCTTTTATTTCTCCTAGTATTTGCAGTGCATATTTCTTTCTATGTTAACTAATATTTCAGGTACATCATGCACCGTTCTGAGAAGATTCAAGGCTCAAGATTGCGTAGAATTGGTCGTATTAAATGAGTCTGTAATTTTCATTTATTGAGTCAAGTCTTATAATGATGTATGATAGTTTGTTGATCATGCACACACACAGAGGGAGCAAAAAATGATTATAAATATTTTAACTTTTCTGTTCATCGTACTGTACGAATTTATTTCGTACTGTACGATCTGGTGTAACAGAAATAAATTAAAATATTTATTTTTCCTAAAAAAATTAATTTTGAATATAACTAATCGTACTGTACGATCACCACATCGTACTATACGATCTGTTATAATTAGAAAGACCGCCGTCCATTAAATTAGGCAAAAATTTGAATTTGAACAGTTGTATAATCGTACTGTACGATCATAATCGTACTGTACGATGTTTGAAATATTGCCTAAGTTAATCCTGAGATTATTCAATCAAAACGGCTGAAATTTGTCATTTGGATCGTACTGTACGAACTGGATCGTACTGTACGAACTGGATCGTACTGTACTAACTGGATCGTACAGTACTAACAGGTCAATTTCTGCACATCGTACTGGACGATCTTGAGATCGTACGGTACGATATTTGATGTTGAATTGAGTATTTCTAGGGTTTTTTAAGCCCTCTATTTAAGCACTCTCATAAGACCTTGTAAGAGTCTTTTGGCAGCCATTGTGGCTTCGTTTTTCTAGAGAAAACTTGAAGAGAGGACTTGAAAGGGAGAGAGGAAAGGGTGGAGTTTGAAAGAGGGAGAAGAACCTTGGAGGGGGTTTCAAGGGAGTGTGAAGGGAGTTCACACGGTTGCTCCGGCGAGCTTGCACCTCAGTACCATCGGATTCAAGGTTCGTCTTGAAGGAAGTTTTGCGAAGAAGAAGATCTCGTTGGTGTCAAAGGACCCGGCTCCTCCGCCGCACCGGGGAAGGTGGAAGTGATTGTGTAAGGGCTTCTCCGCCTAGCTGTGGGGGATAAAGGAGAATCACTAAAGGTTTAGTGTAATACTCGGAGGGTGCCTCCGGGGAGTGGACGTAGGTCATGGTTTGACCGAACCACTATAAATTGGTGTGTTCTTTCCTTTATTTTTCCTGCACTTTATTTCCGCATTTATTTTTATTGTGATTAATTGCGTGGATGAAATTGATTACATATCTTTTTATTATGAATGAAATTCACTTCCGCATAAAGTCATAAGAAGATATTTCTTTTCATTAAAGAAGTTTTTAATCATCCAATTCACCCCCCTCTTGGCGCATCTAGTAATTTCATCCACACCGGAGCCTGGGCTATCGTAGTCAGCTGTTGAGAAAGAAGAAAAGACTTGTTAATCGACTTTTTAAGTGCCCGGGACAAAGCAATGTCCCAACCATCTTCAACAAAATAAGAAGAGTTAAGAGGATTACCTGAAATGGTCTTAATTGAAGCCTTTTCTGGATCAACCAAGTATTCCTTAGGTATTATGATGTTACCTTGGGTGTAGTTCCTCTCAAGCCAATCTTTGAACACAACGCAGTCCTCAAGAGGGTGACTAAGCATCCTGTGGTACGGGCAATACTTGGGATCATCTTTCTTGCTCTCATCCTCAGGCCTCCTAGCCTCTGGCAACTGAAAATCTGGTTTCTTTAACAGACTTCTGAAGATCTTCTTAACTGACTCCCTTTTAAATGGATAAGGCTTTGCCAATCTCTCTCTAAAAGGGATGAAGGAGGGATCTCTAGTATGTTGAGGAACTATCTGAAAGGGCTGCTTCTGAGGCGGCTGTGGTGGAAGTGGAGTGCTAGGCTGACTAATCACTGGCCTCTTTCCTTTATCTACTGCTGAGACCACAGCTTTCTTTTCAAATGTTTTCACCAATTTTGGACCCTTCCTTTCTTCAGACTGCTCTCGTAAGAATGGCATCCTAGAAGCCTCTTCCTGCAAATTGCTAGCCTTATTAAGAAGTTTCTCAAAAGTTTTGATAGTGAAACCCTTCAGGAGAAAAGCAACAGGACCGTGGATATTCTTCAAAAGAATCTCCACAGCATGTTGTTCTTGCAACTGGGGTTCACACTTCATCGAGAGGTTTCGCCACCTCAAGATGTACTCAACTAGAGACTCTCCCGGCTTTTGCTTTTCAACCACGAGATCGCCCACGGTGGTGCGTTGTTGCGCTCCAGAAAATCTCTTAAGAAAGAGGTTTTCTAGGTCGCTAATGGTTTTTACTGAACCGTTGGGCAGATCGACGTACCATTCAAAAGCAATGCCAGATAGACTACTTACAAATTGGCGAAATAGTAGAGCATCTGACCCTCCTGCGTTGCAACAGCTTGCTCGGAAGTGGGCCAGATGTTGTCTCGGATTTTCGATTCCAGTAAAAACTTTAAAAGTTGGTGGCACAAAGCCCTTTGGGTAAGGAACTAAGTCATATTCCTCGGGGTAGGGTCTACCCTTTGAAATAGACACAGTTCCTTGAGCATGGGCTAAGGCCTCCCTTACCTGGTCCTCAATTAACTGCTTGATATCCTTCTGAGGTGGGATTGAAGGAATGGAGGAGACTGCAGGGTGAACTGGAGGTGTCTCTACTGGACAAGGGAGAGTCACAGGTGGTGACTCGAGAGGTCTGGAATTAAATTCTGCCCTTTTGGCCTTTTCTGTGAGCTCTCGAGCTGACTGGTGGATCATAAAAGACTCTTGCTGTGATTTGTCCAACTTCTCTTGCATTTTTCTAACTTGTGACATCATGCTAGCAAGCTGAGTCTCCAAGTTTTTTATATGTTCTTCATCTCTATCTTTCACAGACTCATCTGACTCTGACTCAACAGCATGCGGATCATCATCCTTAACAAATCGGCGCTTGCTGGGCTCAGCTTCTTTATTAGACCCTCTAGTCTCTACCACATGAATGCCCCCAACATAATAATCTTCATCTCCAAGGAGATCATCCATATCGGGGTCAAAAGAAGCCATTCCTTCTTTGTTCAACAAAATGTTTCTTATTTCCTGGACTACCTCTTCGACCGGTCTATCCCCAATTGACTTAGGATCAAGGGGTAAGTATCCTTTATACTCAGCCATATCAAACAACTCTTTGTTGCAAATCTATTTTTCATGTCTTATGTTTTGATGATTGACAAACACTGTTTTTCTTGGACAGCTTGTTGCTTCTAACTTTTCAGGAATCGACGATCGAATAATCAAAAAGGAGCCAAGTTCAGAAATGCGTAGGTTTAGGGTTGAGTCAGTCTGTACTTTTGTTTTTTACCTTTTGAGTCCTCTTATAATAGTCAAAAAGACTGATGCTTTGTAACCCTTCACACACACACTTGAGAGACTTAGAAATTCTGGTTTTACTCATATCGGCCAGGACGATTTCTTTGATCGGCCTGGCCGATCAGCTTAAAATAGAAAGTCTAATTAAGGATTCTTAATTAAGGCAGCCTACGTTAACAGATCGTCCTGGACGATACATGTATCGGCCAGGACGATAAGCTCAAAACAGAAAGAAGTAGCCGCCATAGACAAGTATGGTATACCATATCTTTAAATTATCGGCCAGGACAATCCTCGGATCGGCCTGGACGATATTCACAAATTATGCCATAATTGTTCAGGAAATCAAGGAAGTAATTAAGGATGATTGATATGATCATATCGTCCTGGACGATCGCAGGATCGGCCAGGCCGATCTAGTCAAAAACCTTAAGTTACTTCAGGACGATCAATATCGGCCAGCTCATATTCAGGGCTATTGTCAGGACGATTGTTCTCTGATTTGAACTGATCGGCCAGGCCGATCGCGAGATCGGCCTGGACGATCAAGCTAATTTTTAATCGTCCAGTTTTGCATCCAGGGCTATGCTCTGGCCGATCTTCATTGATTTGTACTGATCGGCCAGGCCGATGTCCAGATCGGCCTGGACGATAAAGTCGGCAACTTGCAATTAATGAGCTCTTTTTAAGCTCTTCTATTTAAAGAGCTCTTGTTCAACGTTTTTCAAGACCTTTTGCTGCTGCCTTGACCTAAGAAGGCCTTGAGGAGAGAAAGAGAGAGAGAAGAGAGAGATAGGATCTTGTGAGGGGGAGCTTGTGAGGGGTGTCACAAGGGTTGCTTCAAGGATCTCTCTGCGTCGTCTTCGTCTAGAGTTTCTCGTCCGTGGAAGGGTCGGTAGAGGTAAGGAGTGTTGCTTTTGGTTCTGGTTCTCTGCCAGCTTCAGGAGGAAGAAAAAGGAGATAGGTTCTCTGCCTTGCCGGGGTGGCAAAAAGGAGGTTCTTGTAAGGGTTTCTCCACCTAGCCGTGGGGGCTAAAGGAGAGTCACTTTTTGTGTAGTGCAATACTTGGAGGGTGCCTCCAAGGAGTGGACGTAGGTCGAGTCGACCGAACCACTATAAATTTCTGTGTTCTTTTTCTTGCTTCCGCATGTCTAAATTCCGCATTATTTTCGTGGAGTGATTTGGTTTACATGATTTTATTTCCTTGTTTTAAAAAGAAGTTTTTAAAATACCAATTCACCCCCCCTCTTGGTTAGTTTGGGACTAAGTTCATAGGGCTTAACATCCCCATCGAACTTTCAAGTGGTATCAGAGCCCGATTCGAAAATTAAAGTTTGAAAACTTTTTGAATTTGATCCATGTCTAACTCTGGGAATCGCAACACTACGGAAGGGTACTCTATTACCCGACCTCCTCTGTTTGATAACCTACCTTTTGATTTTTAGAAAACTCGCATGTCAACTTTTCTACAATCTACTGATTATCGCATGTGGATGCTTATTCAAGAAGGTTATTCTCCACCTTCTCGTGAAATTAACGGTTTTAAAACTGAAGTTGCTTTTACCGAATGGACTTTTGATGAACGAGATTTAGCTCAACTAAATGCAAAATGTTTGAATTGTTTTTTCTGTGCTTTAAAATCTGAGGATTACATGCGTGTTTCAACTTGCAAGACTGGTAAAGAAATTTGGGATAAACTGTGCATTACTTATGAAGGCACTAATGAAGTTAAACAATCCCGTTTAAATATTCTCTTGCATGACTATGAACGTTTTCGTATGAAACCTCATGAATCGATTTCTGACATGTACACTAGGTTTACTTAGATTGCTACTTCATTGCATGCACTAGGAAAAGAACTTTCGAACTATGAAAAAGTTAACAAGATTTTGAGATGCTTGTCTTCTTCTTATGATGCAAAAATTACTGCAATCACTGAATCTAAAGATTTAAACACCTATTCTATTGATAACTTGCTTGGCTCACTCATTGCTTACGAGCAAGGGGTGAATCAAAGAAATCTTGATGCAGGTGAGAAGAAAAAGGAGAAAACAATTGCATTGAAGGCACACAAATCGGATTCTGAATCTTCCGGGTCTGAAAGCGATGGAGTTGCCTTCATCACAAGGCAATTCAAAAGCTTTCTAAGGAAGAAACAAAAGCATCATCAAAATTGGAGAAAAGGTAAGGATCATAAACATATTAAAGGATCTTCTGATGTTGTTTGTTTTGAATGCAGGAAACCTGGACATGTAAGATCCGATTGTCCTACACTTCAAGATCAATCAAGCAAAGGAAAAGGTGATGAGAAAGCAAAGTCTAGGAAGGACAAGAGGAAAAACCAAAGGAGCTTTTGGGCAGAATCTGGTACTGATTCTTCTGAGACTGAACCAGAAGAAGAAACTACAAACTTGTGTTTTATGGGAAAAGATCAAATTGATCAAGAAGAGGTATGTGAACTTTCATACGATCAACTTCTTGAAGTTTCAGAAAAAATCCATGCATCATATAGGAAATTAAAGAAAACTCATGCTAGCTTGAAATTAGAATTCTTAAATCTACAAAAAGAGCATGAAATTTTGATTAAAGACCATCAAACAATTGATTCAAATCACATGACTTTACTTGATGAATTTGATGAGTTAAATAAAAATCATGGTAAGTTAGTTGAAGAGCATGATGCATTGAAAATATCACACACATCTCTTGAATCTGATTTTAAGAAGTCAAAAGAAATAGAAAAAGATTTGAGGATTGAAAATGAAGTTTTAGAAAACACAAACTTGAAGATTCAAAATGATTTAGAAGCATGTAAAAAATCTAGGATGACTTCTACTTTTAATCAATTGCCAAAACCTAGAGAGAGGCATTATAACTCAAATCACTTAAGAAATCCCTTTCCTGGAGTTAGATGTTTTTCTTGTGGCATTCTAGGACATATCTCACACACTTGCACAATTCATCATAGTTCACATTGGGTATGGAGACCTAAGATGCATAATCCATAGCATACCACACATGCATTGCATTCTTCTCTTCATAAGAAGGAACCCAAACCTGCTTGGGTTCCTAAAACTAACACCTGATAATTTTGCAGGAAGTCTCTCACAAAAGACCTCGTGAGAGTATGTGGTACCTGGACAGTGGATGCTCTCGACATATGACTGGTGATGCTAGCCAGTTTGTTGTACTAGAATCCAGGACTGGAGGCAAGGTTACTCTTGGAGACAACACCACCAGGAAGGTGGTAGGAGCAGGTATAATCGGAAATTCCAAGAACCTTATGATTGAAAATATTTTGCTTGTAGATGGATTGAAGCACAACTTGCTCAGCATCAGTCAATTCTGTGACAAAGGCTTCATCGTACAATTCTTCACGAATTCATGCATTGTAAGTTTAAGTAATAACACCATTTTGCAGGGAAAAAGGGTAAACAACGTCTATATGCTTGATTTAAATAGCATTGAATGTGCTGCTTCTTTTTGCTTAAAAACTGTCATTGATGATTCTTGGTTGTGGCACAGGAGGCTTTGTCATGCAAGTATGAAAACCCTTAGGAAAGTGACCCAAAAGGACCTAGTTAGAGGTGTCCCCAAACTTAAGTTTACAAAAGACCACCTTTGTGATGCCTGTCAACTAGGAAAGCAAATTCACTCTTCATTTCACCCCATAAAGGACATTAGCACCTCTAGACCTTTAGAAGTCCTTCACATGGATTTGTTTGGACCCATTAGCATAGCAAGTTTGGGAGGAAAAGTCTATGGTTTTGTGATTGTTGATGACTACTCTAGGTTCACTTGGACTAGATTTCTTTCTCATAAAAATGAGTCTTTTGAGGAGTTTAAAACTTTTTCTACTTGGATTCAGAAGAAGCTAGGGTGTGAGATTTTGACCATCCATAGTGATCATGGGGGAGAGTTTGAAAATGAGAGATTTGGAGATTTTTGTGAGGAGAAGGGGATTAGCCATAATTTTTCAGCTCCTAGGACTCCTCAGCAGAATGGAGTAGCTGAAAGGAAGAACCGGACCTTGGTGGAAGCCGCTAGAGCCATGCTTGCTGAGTATTCACTTCCAAAATACTTTTGGGCTGAAGCGGTTAACACTGCATGTTATGTGTTGAATAGGGTGAATGTTAGAGTCAAATTAGAAAAGACACCCTATGAGATCCTTAAGGGTAGGACACCCAATCTTTCCCACCTTCATGTCTTTGGTTGTAAGGTTTTCATTCACAACAATGGAAAGTCTCACTTGGGAAAATTTGATCCTAAATCTGATGAAGGAGTATTCTTGGGATATTCTAGTGTTGGGAAATCTTTTAGAGTGTTTAACAAGAGAACCTTGATGGTGGAAGAGACAACCCATGTAGTTTTTGATGAGTCTGATCATAAGAAACATGGAGTAGATGATGATGATGTTGGAGAGATTACAAGTGGAGTAGAAAATTTGGGGAAGGGGAGTGAGCACCTAAACAATGGAGGAGTAGAAGGAGTCTCCCAAGAAATAGAAACTTTTAATGAAAGGGGAGAAACTTCACACACTTTGCCTAGAGATTGGAGATACTCTACTAGTCACCCCAAGGATTTGATCTTAGGAGACCTTTCTAGTGGAGTTAAGACTAGACATGGACTTAGGAAGGAGGTGAACCACTCTGCCTTTATCTCTATGACTGAACCCACCACCATTAACCAAGCCCTCTCTGATGAGTTTTGGATGTTAGCAATACAAGAAGAGTTGAATCAATTTGTTAGGAATGATGTTTGGGAACTTGTGGAAAGACCTAAGGGACAAAGTGTAGTTGGGACAAAGTGGGTATTTAAGAACAAAGTGAATGATTCAGGAGTGGTGGTGAGGAATAAAGCAAGATTGGTGGCTAAGGGGTACAATCAAATAGAAGGGATAGACTTTGAAGAGACTTTTGCCCCTGTAGCTAGATTGGAAGCTATTAGAGTGCTACTAGCCTTTGCTTGTTATAAAGGGTTTAAGCTTTTTCAAATGGACGTCAAAAGTGCCTTTTTAAATGGGGAGATAAAAGAAGATGTGTTTGTAGAACAACCTCCAGGTTTTGAGAGCTCTCAATTTCCAAATCATGTGTTTAAATTAAAAAAGGCTTTGTATGGTTTAAAACAAGCACCTAGAGCTTGGTATGAGAGGCTTAGCACATTCTTACTAGAGGGAGAGTTTGTCAAGGGGAGCGTAGACACCACCCTTTTTCTTAAAAAAGTTGGAGATGATTTACTCATTGTTCAGATCTATGTTGATGATATACTCTTTGGATCCTCTAATAAAAATTTGTGTGATGATTTTTCTAAAACAATGAGTAGAGAGTTTGAGATGAGTTTAATGGGAGAATTGTCTTACTTTTTGGGGTTTAGCATAAAACAATTGGAAGATGGCACTTTTCTAAATCAAACAAAATACATAAAAGACATTTTGAAGAAATATGAGATGGACAAAGCCAAGCCAATTAACACTCCCATGACTTCTAGTGCTCCGTTGGATAAGGACCCAAGTGGTAAGTCTGTTGATCAGAAGAAGTACAGAGGTATGATTGGATCTTTACTTTACTTAATTGCAAGCCGACCTGACATTATGTTTAGTGTTTGCCTTTGTGCTAGGTTTCAAACTGACCCTAAGGAATCCCACATGACTGCTATTAAAAGGATTTTTAGATACCTTTTGGGGACACAAGGATTAGGGATTTGGTACCCTAGACATAACACTTCTTTTGAAATTATTGGTTTTTCTGACTCTGATTTTGCAGGATGCAAGGTGGATAGAAAGAGCACCTCCGGAACTTGTCAATTCATTGGACAATCCTTGGTCTCTTGGTCTAGTAGAAAGCAAAATTCTGTTGCACTTTCCACTGCTGAAGCTGAATACATTGCTCTTGGAAGTTGTGTGGCCCAAGTTCTTTGGTTGAAACAACAGGTATTGGATCTAGGATTACATGTAAGCACCATCTCAATTTTTTGTGACAACACTAGTGCCATATGCATCTCTAAAAATCATATCCAGCATTCAAGAACTAAACACATTGACATTAGGCATCACTTTATTAGAGATCATGTGACTAAGGGAGACATTGAGTTACACCATGTGACAACTGAAAACCAACTGGCAGACATCTTTACTAAACCACTGGCCTTCGACACTTTCAGTTCTTTAAGGACCAGATTGGGTGTGATTGACATAAATGCATGAAACCTTTTTTGGCTAAATTTTTCTTTACCTTCTTTTTCCTTTTCGTATACCTTAGTTTTAGATCTTCACTGATATAATATCTCTTGTCTTGTCTTTAACATTTTGTAGTTAATATGTTTTCATCCACTTAAACACCTAGATAGTATGAATATCTTGTGATTGTGTCTCTTTCCCTAACGTAGTATTAGTGGCATAATTTTCTTTTCTAATCAAAAGTCTATCTCAAAATAAATGATTGTTTATGAAACTAAGATCCTTTCTAAAGCTTGCTTAAGCAAATCTATCTTGTATTTACAATGATTAAAAGTTTTTTTGTCACATCATGATCCCTTGTTACTCTTGTCTTCGATTATTAATCCTGCTTGTGGTAATTCTTCCCTATGTTAGAGAGAGAGCTCCTATTCTCTAATATCTGAGAAGATATATTCACAACTAAGTTTTTTAAAAGAGTCTAAAAGGGAATCTAGCTTGCAAAAATAAAAAATTTGGCCAATGATGCCAACAAAAGAAGCGCAAAGACGCCAAAAAAATTGAAAAGTCTATAAAAAGATGCGCAAAGCGCCACAACATTGACAAGAGGCATAAAATGAGCCCACTCAAAAGCAAGCTACTCTCCCTTTTTATATCTTTTAGAACCTAGAAGTTTTGATTCTCAAAGGCTTGATCTCGATTATCGTTCGATCGTGACAAATCTACCTCATTGTTTTATAGAGATACTTTTCTTATGCCAAGTGGTGGGTAGATTCTTTTTCTCATATCCAATTAATTATTTGAGTTAGGTCATTGATTTCAAAAGATGATTCTACCCTAAGACAACGATTTTGGCTAAGGGTAAACCATGAACGGATATTCTCCTATTCTATGGATTAAATGAGATTGGAAACACGTTAACTCACAAATTTTTAAATCAATCACATGAAATACTATATCATTGATGTGCCTTGCTCTTAAAAAAAAAAAAAAAAAAAAAAAAAAAAAAAAAAAAAAAAGGGAGAAGTTTATGAGGAGAACCTCTTTTACTATGCTTTCATGTGCCCTCCTTTTTGATATGTCAAAAGGGGGAAAAGTTTATGAGGTTATTTTTTCGGTTGCTATTAAATCATTTTTTAGTATTTTGCCATCATCAAAAAGGGGGAGATTGTTGCAAATCTATTTTTCATGTCTTATGTTTTGATGATTGACAAACACTGCTTTTCTTGGACAGCTTGTTGCTTCTAACTTTTCAGGAATCGACGATCGAATAATCAAAAAGGAGCCAAGTTCAGAAATGCGTAGGTTTAGAGTTGAGTCAGTATGTACTTTTGTTTTTTACCTTTTGAGTCCTCTTGTAATAGTCAAAAAGACTGATGCTTTTTAACCCTTCACACACACACTTGAGAGACTTAGAAATTCTGGTTTTACTCATATCGGCCAGGACGATTTCTTTGATCGGCTTGGCCGATCAGCTTAAAACAGAAAGTCTAATTAAGGATTCTTAATTAAGGCAGCCTACGTTAACAGATCGTCCTGGACGATACATGTATCGGCCAGGACGATAAGCTCAAAACAGAAAGAAGTAGCCTCCATAGACAAGTATGGTATACCATATCTTTAAATTATCGGCCAGGACGATCCTCGGATCGGCCTGGACGATATTCACAAATTATGCCATAATTGTTCAGGAAATCAAAGAAGTAATTAAGGATGATTGATACGATCATATCGTCCTGGACGATCGCAGGATCGGCCAGGCCGATCTAGTCAAAAACCTTAAGTTACTTCAGGACGATCAATATCGGCCAGCTCGTATTCAGGGCTATTGTCAGGACGATTGTTCTCTGATTTGAACTGATCGGCCAGGCCGATCGCGAGATCGGCCTGGACGATCAAGCTAATTTTTAATCGTCCAGTTTTGCATCCAGGGCTATGCTCTGGCCGATCTTCATTGATTTGTACTGATCGGCCAGGCCGATGTCCAGATCGGCCTGGACGATAAAGTCGGCAACTTGCAATTAATGAGCTCTTTTTAAGCTCTTCTATTTAAAGAGCTCTTGTTCAACATTTTTCAAGACCTTTTGCTGCTGCCTTGACCTAAGAAGGCCTTGAGGAGAGAAAGAGAGAGAGAAGAGAGAGAGAGGATCTTGTGAGGGGGAGCTTGTGAGGGGTGTCACAAGGGTTGCTTCAAGGATCTCTCTGCGTCGTCTTCGTCTAGAGTTTCTCGTCCGTGGAAGGGTCGGTAGAGGTAAGGAGTGTTGCTTTTGGTTCTGGTTCTCTGCCAGCTTCAGGAGGAAGCAAAAGGAGATAGGTTCTCTGCCTTGCCGGGGTGGCAAAAAGGAGGTTCTTGTAAGGGTTTCTCCACCTAGCCGTGGGGGCTAAAGGAGAGTCACTTTTTGTGTAGTGCAATACTTGGAGGGTGCCTCCAAGGAGTGGACGTAGGTCGAGTCGACCGAACCACTATAAATTTCTGTGTTCTTTTTCTTGCTTCCGCACGTCTAAATTCCGCATTATTTTCGTGGAGTGATTTGGTTTACATGATTTTATTTCCTTGTTTTAAAAAGAAGTTTTTAAAATACCAATTCACCCCCCCTCTTGGTTAGTTTGGGATTAAGTTCATAGGGCTTAACATCCCCATCGAACTTTCACTCTTCAGAATCCATAAGGGCAATGATTTCTGTAAGTTTTGGATTAGGATCTGGTTGAGACTTCGTATCCGGTTCATCTTCCATTTCTGAATCCTGGTCAATTCTCTCCTCTTCGACTATCCCAGAGGTGGTAGTCAGAAGAGTGGCATCCTCTACAGGGAGAGAGACATATTCCTCAGGAGAAGTAGGAGCTTGTAGAGTGATAGTTCCCACATCTGGTAAGGTAAGATCCTCAGACACCTGACTAAGGGGCCTAGGAATGACACTCGAATTTTGGGGATCATCAACTGGGGTAGCAGGAACGGTGACTATTGGATCTGGAGTCAGACTGGCTATGGCAGGACTATCAACTGTAACAACTGGAGTACTAGCCTGAACATCCATCAATTCAACTGAACTCGGAGTAGGGTTGGCTGAAACTCGTTGGAGCTGCAGAATGAACTTAGAAGTTCTAGGAGGTGGTGGCAGATTCTCCAACTTAGTTCTCTTTGGCACATATTTCTTTTCAGGAGATTTAGGTCTTTTTTCCTTTAAGGTCCACAGACTTTTGAACTTCAACCCCCTTTGGTTTGACAATCACTGAGGCCAATCTTACAGGTTTATGTGGGGGTACCGGGGGTCTACCAGTAGGATGGCGACCTCTCTCGGACCCAGTCAACACAATACCCTCTATTTGAGAGGACAGAGGGCGTGGCACCCAGTGATATCCATCAACCAGTACTGAAGTAGCGGGCTGTCTAGCATACTTCTTATTTTTCCTAACAAATTGTGGGGTTAAATTCTTTGCTTCAGATACTTCTTCCTTCAACACTTCTTTTTGGAAGCGATGTGAGATCACTCCCTTCAATTGTTTCACGTATTCTTCTTTAGTCTGCCCAGTCTGTGCAGCGCAGGTATGAATTATATTTCTCAGAGTCCTTGTCTTTTGGAGATGTCTTTCTTTCTGAGTTTTCTTGGTCGAGTAGTCGACCGGGCATGGTGGAGAACGGGCTATCCTAGCTATCCTCTCCTCCCCTTGAGCTGAAGCCAGGGGGTAAAAGCGACTTCCCTTTAGGAGGGGAGAGGAAGTAGGAATAGGTAGCTCCTCAACAGCCTCAGGTTCTACTTGAGCCAAGGTATTAAAGGGTAGAACTCTCTTAGCCTTAGAGATTTTCTTTCTAAGTCTCCTCAAATAGTTCTTCTTCTGATTCTTAGTGGTGAATCTAAGTCCAGAACTAGACCCTTCTTCAAAAACAGACTTAATTTCAGTGGGAGGCTCAACAACTGGTTCAGACTGTTTCTGATCATCACTGACTACTGGCAAGGTGGGTGCAGATCCCACAATTAACTCAACTACTGGGGGAGTTTCCTTACTGGCATCCAAGCTAACAATCTGGTGTCCATCCATAGAGAGCTCTAGAGTACTAAATTCCATTCCAAAAATAACAGTGCTCCCTTGGTCATTAACAGTCGAAGACAACTCTCGGTCAAAGGAGAAAATCAGTTGGCCGGCCATTTGAAATTTTCTGAAAGTTAAAGAAAATGATTGAAATTAGATCTTTTTGAAAAGAGTGGTAAAAAAAGGATTTTATTGTTATTATTTTTTTTGAAAGTATGACATATGTTGGCCCATGAGGAAATCGTATGGGGTAACACATGACAACTTAGAGTTTAAGAAATTTTTTGAGGAAATTTTGAGAATTTGAAAGGGGTTTTCTTACAGGTTCCCAAAACACAACGGACAGAGTTTCCCCTTGCCCGAAGGCTTATGGAATTGTGAGAAAGCCCAAGTAAAAAAGAATAGTTTAACCCTCCCCATCCTTAGAAGTCAAAGGGGAAATGAGGGGGTTAAAACTAAAAAGGTTGGAATGAAATCAAAAATTTTGAATTCTTTTCAATTTTAAGGATTTATATGTTGAACGAGAAATTTATCGACCATAAATCCATAAAATTAAAAAGGATATCCAGAGATCTGATTTGACACTGTCGCCTCACAGGCTATGCTGGGGCAGAAGGTCAAAATCAGAACGAAAATCTAAATAAAACCAAATTTAGAGGTGGAACCTCTCTTTTAATATTTTGTTATTATTTTAGATGTTGGCCACACTCACCCAAGGAAGAAATGAGCAAAGGGACCAACGGAAGAAGTGATAGTTAAAACTACCGATGAAACAAAATTTTGCCATTATTAAAGATGGAGAGAGAAATTTGTCCCACCGGGCGTGCCATTTTTTGTTGGTGGAATTTTGGAAAACAGGTTTTGAAAAATATTAGTCTTCTTTGGGAGCTTTAAAATTGAGATTTAATTCTAATTCTAAAATCGAATCGTCCCGTTAGAAAAATTATATCACCCCGAAGGACGAACATAAAATTTCATAACGGCGTTCAGATTTTAGATTTATGAAATTCATCTTGAAAATTATAACCGGATGCTAAAGAGAACTTCTTATGGCCACGAAGGGTCAAAATGAGGTTCAACTGAATATCCAGCTACAATATTCAAGAAGTATGATCGTTAGGTTCACATCCAAAGCCTTATCAAAGAAAGATACATCTCTCCGAAGGGAGAAAATATCGTTCGATGATAATTCTTTAGATATGATAATAATAATGATCACTAGTATTTTAAGTTCTCCCAAAGAAATCCAATTGAGTTTTGAAAAATCAATTTTTAAAATCAGGTGTGTGTGGTTCTAAAACTCCTACGAGCGCAAGCCCTCGTAGTTAATTACATCGTAGGGAGATAAAATCCCCTATGAAAACTCTCGATTAAAATAACGGCAAAATTTTGTTAGAATTTCTAGGAGTGATATCAAAAGAGAAGTGAATTTTGGAGACTCAAAAAGGAATGGATCAAAATTGAGCAGTTATTAACGGAGTTAAAGGATGAGAGGTAGGGGACACTTAGAGATTCCAGAACCATCCGGAAGTGTCCCAACTTAATCTAAGTGTTGGGCTTTATATTTTAGGATTGAAATGAAGCTTTAATTAGAGTTAAGTATTTTATTAGAAATTTGGGACTATATTCCCGAAGTTTGGGGTCTTATAATCAAAGATCTGCCCCGGAACCTAAATCTATTTTGGACACTGGACCACAGTCGTCCGATCCTAACTAATGCAGTGCAAGGTCTGGACTTACCCCGGCCTGGATTGGGGAGCCAGCTAACCACCTAATCGATTTAAAATACATGAATCCGGTCTTTTATGAAAGAGTGGTAGGGACGTTATAATTAAAGTTTTGGTGAGGCGGGGCCGACATCTAGAGATTTTCCTAATTGGCTCCTTTGACTTATGTTGGGTGCTAAGATGCTAAGGACTATGAAATTAAAATTTTGACTCTTTAATTTGTATCTAATGCAATGCGTGCTGGTTAACAACCTCAAATCAAATATGCTTGAAATTTTTAAAAACAGGCTTATAAAATAATTTTTTTTTAGAAGACTGGACTTCCCCAGGTCCGGCACCTCCTCATAGGTCAGACTATCCGGACTCTACCCGCAGGCGGGGAAGGGTCTAAAGCAAGGAAAGAGTAATGCAGAAATATGCATGCGACCCCGGGGTCGATCCCCGGCTAATTCCCTAGATTCGTTATCTTTCTATGTTATTTAGACTCACTAAAATTTTAGACTTTTAAAATTATGAGTAGAAAACTTTCACACCCTCACGAGCCTCACGTATCCAGGCGAAAACAAAGAGCGGCATGCAATCGCCAAAAAACTAGTAAAAACAAGTAATCCTAAAGGCAATCAATTCATCACATCAAATATTAACTAATTAATAAATGTCCATAGGCAAAGTTGCCTTGCTTATTACAAACCAGAATATTACAGAAAGTAAAGTGGCCGGGCACCACTGACAACAACCCGGATTCTAAACCTAGTAATGACACAAGTTCTTTTGAGTGGGATACTCTCAATCTTCAAATCTTCAAGTCTTCAATTTCATTCTTCTTTGGGCTCCTTTTCTTCAATCTTCTTGGAATCTTCATAGTGGATTACCCAAATGGACAAGAGGGCACTTCCCTCTAAGGGGGAAGGCCACTCTTTCCTCTTTGGGTAAGGAGGAGGTATGATCCAAATTTGGATTTCCAAGTGGAAAAGGACTGTTCCCTAAAGGGGCATCCTTTCCTCTTTGGAATCCAAGCTTTGGATCTATGTATCCCAACTCAAAATGAACTTTCACAACACTTGACACTTACACAAATTACATTGATATCAAAATAAAAAAAAATCTAGACTCACCTGCAGGGTTATCCTAAGCAATTAATATAAATAAAACAGTTATTCCCAAGCAGTTGTATATGAGCAGAAAAGAAAGTAAACACGCTGGCCACGCTCTTTTTATTCGGGGGCTTTAGCAGCTGAAGCACCTGTGCAAAGAGTTTATAATATTTATGCATTTTTAATTTGCCCCCTTTTTATATTGCCCTGCATGAGCGTGGCCACCTGCAAAAAACTGTGTCAACATCCAGATCATACCTAACCTAAGGGTAATCTAGTCGCCAAACACATCAATCCATCCACAGAGTACAGAAAAAGTAAGCAGACACAGCAAAGCAATTTTATCCACATCATGCAATGAAAACTACGAAAAATCCGGCACACAGCAGTAAAGTAAACACCGGCCTAACCTAGATCTAGAGTTGGTTTTCCTAGCATATCATCTAAAGTATGTGAGAAAGGTCGTGTGGCTGGGATAGATCCTAATGTAGGTGATTAATTAATGTTGTCTAAAAGTTTGGATTTGTTGAGGCTTAAAAGGGGATTTAAATTAAAATCTAAGTATTAATGAATTAAGAGTTTTAATTAGACATATTTTAAAAATTAAATGATTACTATATTTGTTTCACACCGAGGTCGTGAAGTTTATTTCACCTTCCTTGGGGCTAAGCTAATAGCCTCGTAGGCCTGGGTTACCCAGTAGCAATCGGGGTTGATTAAGTTGATTTAAATTGGTTAGAATTAAAAGAGTGGATTAATATTAAAATGAGTTAGTTACTGATTTTAAAAGCTTGATTAATCTAAGTTTTCCATTAATTGATTCGTGGCGTTGTGCCACCAGGCTCGAGGAACCAGCCTCCTTAGGACACTTAGCCCCGCAGCCCAGAGTAGTCCAGCCGATAAACCAAATTAATGTAATTGAATTAGAGATTTTTAAAATGTTAAATAATTAAAAAATTAATCCATTTTAAGGTTTGACACCCTTTAGAATTCATTCGTGGCGTTGTGCCACCAGGCTCGAGGAACCAGCCTCCTTAGGACACTTAGCCCCGCAGCCCGGAGTAGTCCAGCCAATAAACTTCAACTTTAGGGTGGTTGTTGTGTTTTAAAGGATTTGTTAAGTGTTTTAAGCATTAAACCAAAATTTTCTGAGTTTTAGAATGATTTGAGCTTTAAGAATATTTTAGAATATTTTAATCATTTAATTAAAGGGGTTGAAGGTTGAATTTTTGATTAAGTTCAAATTCTGGAATGTTTGTATTTTATTAAAATATTAGACCTTACTACGATCAGTTAGAAGGGAAGTACGTTGAAATCGGATTTTTCTACATTTTATTACGAAGGTTTGAAGTTTTGAACTAGTTTTAACTACGGTTTGACCAATTTGTTGACCTTTTGACTTTGACCAGATTTTGGGGGTTTGACATTTTTAGAAAATACTATATTTTAATTAGGGTCATTAGCCACTGAGTTTGATTGATTTGGAATTTTCTATAACTAATGGTGAATTTTAAAAGTTTGGATATTTATGATGATTTTTAATTATTTCAATTAAAGGCTATTCTAGTGATTTGGGCCTAAATGGATCTCAAACTCCTTGAAATCTCTCCCAAAGATCAGAGGTGATCTAAGGGGAGATTATCAAGCATTAAATTAATTCTTGGGATTTTTTAATGATTATTAATTAATTAATATTAATTAAACATTGAATTTTACTTAAAATTAAATTAAGGCTTAATTTGATGTCCAATCAAGGGGCTTCTAATTCTCACAGGTTAAGGGTTCAACACTGATTAATTTGAAGTATTAAACTTAAATTTTGGATTTAAAATGGATTTATTGAGATTTAATTAAAGCTAAGGGGCAATTCTAGCAAGGGCAAGCTATGGCTCCTATTTGGTGAACCAAATAAACTCCAAATCTGATGAAATTTGGACCATGGGGTCACCTGATCCCAAGGCCTAAACACACCAAATTTGGGCTCAATTGGAATACTCTAAGGTGGCTAACTAAGCCACCTAAGGTGAGCTCTAAGTCACCTTCAAAAAATCCTAGGGAGCTATCCTAAGGTTGGATTGGGGCAAAGTTAGTGGCCCTAAACTCCATATCCTAAGCATAATCAACACACAAAAAACCAGATCCTAATTCTCATTGGATAGGCTTAAATCCCAATTTGAATTTAAGGGTCAACCCATGACCCTTAAACTCAAAATTGGGGGAAAGTGACCTTAGACTTTTAAAACAGGGGAGAAAAAATTTGGACATGTCAAAGACATGCCCAAATTCAATCTCCCAAAGTTCCATGCCCTGGAGACTTAACTACAAATAGTAATTGCATAAATTGAAATAACACCATTAATGAAATTAAGCTTAACACACATGCAATTAGGGCCTGGAACCATAGGGCTTTTGAAGGTCTCCCTGAGACCTTTCCAATGAGCCTAAGAACACCTAATTTGGTCAAGTGTGCAGGGAGATATGGATTTTTGAAGTTCCCTTGAATTTCTGGATTTAATAATCCAGCCATTACACAGTCAGCCGCTCTTTACACGCGGCGCGTCCCGATTGGCTAGGCAATCATTGGCGCTGACTGGGTAACGGTCGGATTAACCACAGCCGTCGGATGGCGGATCGAACGGCTGGGATTAAACGCGCTCCGAGAACGCGGGATCTAATCCGAGCCGTTGATCGAAATCAACGGCTGAGATTTCGTCTTCAACCTCCGCCTTTGCCCGAAGCCGTGAACTTTCTCTGGCGTGATCCGGTTGATCCCGCCGGCGAACTTCGACAAAATTTCACAGGGAGGATCAGGGGGGTGGAAACCTTCAATCCAACGGTGGAAATCCGTTGGGGTGAAGGTTTCCTTCACACTTGACCAGACTACCTAGCTAGGGAGCTCGGGATGAAGGAATTACCGCAGAGAAAGTCTCAACGAATGAGCTTCTCTATCTGGAAGCTTCAGGAGACGAAGGCGAGCAGGTCTCCTTCAGAGGCCGCGACTGGAGGACGGCTGGAAGTATGACTTCGAGCGGGACGCCGAAGCCTTTCGCCGGAGTTCGCTCGAAGCGATAGAAGGGACGGTCTGGGAGCTCGAAGGAAGGTGCTGGGAGATCGAGGGAGCTCTGGGGAACCGTTTGAAAACTCTGGGATCGTCTGGCGAGCCTTGGGGAGCACCACCCTATTCAGCCTCCTCCCGCGAGCTCGGACGGCCAGGATTGAATCGGAGGAGGTCTCGGATTGATGCCAAGTGGAAAGGGGCACCATTCCAGAGAGCTCGTGAGCCTCAAGCTGGCGAGCCACAGCCTTTGGAAGGCTTTCGGTCTGGGGGGACCACCGGAACTTGCTCTCCATTGGTTCCGACCGCCGCCGGCCATGGTCTGGGTCGGATTGACCAGGGAAGGCCGATGGGGACATGCTGGAGCTAAATGTGGAGCCAATTTGGCCTGGGGAAGCTGGAGTCGATCTGGTGGCTCGGTTGGGCTCGAACCTTCTTGGTTCGAGTCGAAGTGAGCCCGATTCAGGTCAGACCAGACCCTGGGTTTGGTATGGGAAGCAGGTCTGGGTCTGGTGCACCCAATGCGAGTGGCAATTGGGTTGAATTCGATCTGGATTAAAAGATGACTCGGGTTGATCCAAACCTGCTCGGTTCGGGTCGATTTGGGCTCAACCCAGGTCAGGCCAGACCCTGGGCTTGAGGTGGGAAGTGGGTCTGGGTCTGGTGCACCCAATGCAAGTGGCAATTGGGTCCAATTTGATCTGGGCAGGGAGATGGCTCAGGTCCAAGTGTTTTTGGGCACTTTGGGCTAGCCTAACTCTTGACCCAAGCTAGCCCAAGGTATGGGCTGGCTGGAGAAGGTGCATTGAACCTAGGGCCACCTATGGGAGGTGTTGGTCAAGCTCAATTGGGCTTAGGTTGAGATTTGGCTCAATCCCAAGTGCTTTTGGGCACTTTGGGCTAGCCTAACTCTTGACCCAAATGAGCCCAAGGGTTGGGCTGATCAAGGAAGGTGTGTTGGGTCCATAGGAACCCAATGGCACCCTGATTTGGATTCAATTTGGTTAAGATCAAAAGATGGCTCAAGGGAGGCCTCTTCTTGGTCACTTGGGTCAAGCCATATGGCCAACCCAAGTGAGCCCAAGGCTTGGGTCACCAAGAGGGGTCTCTTGGGTACCCAAGGGGTCTTCCCATACATTCAAAGAACTTGGAATGAACTTGATTCAAAAATTTAAAAAAAAAAGGAAGGGTGTATGGATCCATGGGTCAAACTTGGTTGACTTGGTCAACCAAGTTGACCCAAGGTTTGGGTTTGAGTTCAACAAGTTGAGTTTAACATTTAAAATTCATTGGAAGTGGTTTCAAAGAGTTTGGAATTGATTTGAATTGAAATGGGCATTTGAAATCCTATAAGGGTATTTTGGTCAATTTTGACCTATTGGTCAACTAGGGTCAAAAATGGTTCTGAAAAATGCAGTTTACTGCTCAATGGGTTAAAATCAAGAATCTGGAAGTGATTGGAGGCTTTGATAAGGATTCCAAGATCAAGATCTCAAAGGGGTTAGGCTCAGTGGCATAGGCTGTAAATATTTGAAGGTTTTACAGCCTTTGAATTTTAATTCATATTCTGGGGTTAGAGACCTCAGAATGAGCTCAAAGTTGGGGGGTAACCTCTAGAGACATGTCTTATCACTTTGCAAGTGATATACCCTGAATCAGAGGTCATTTGACTGGGTTTTGAAATGTTTGAAAAATCTCTGAAAAGGGTGTTTAGGACAGGGCCTCTAGAATTTGGATTTGAGTCTGAATTCTGGGTTTGGATTTGATTTGAAGTTTGAATGAATAATATTGAAGTATCCAAACCATTTACAATCATGTGGTGATTGTTAATGGGTGGATATGGTCACAACTAGATTGAAGTTTGGATCAAAATCTAGATTGAAGTTTGGATTATCAAATTGATTGGATCAAGGTTTAGATATGTTTGAAATTTGAATTAATTTGGATTTGAATTGGATGGAGTTTGAGATTTAAATTGATCAGAGGTAGGAATCAAATTTAAATTGGAGTGGATCAAATATAGGAATTGATTTAAAATTGAGGTTGGTCAAAGGTGGAGATTGATTTGAAGTTTTTAGTGATCCTAAGATCTAGAAGAATTCTAAGATCTAGGATTTAAGGGAATCTTAGGCTCTAGAATAGGCTCTAAGGTCTGGCTCTAGGAAAGAATTCTAAGTTCTAAAGTGGATCCTAGGGTCTAGGATTAAATCTGGATTCTGGATGTGTCTTAGTGACCTCATACAAAAATGAGGTCAACACCGGCATAAATACAAATTGATTTTGAGAAATATTAGTATCACGCCGCAACCTATGCTCCATAACTCGCTCCCATAGTTTTAAAGTATGACACATTAACTTAATACCTCTATAATTTGTACAATCTTGTGCATCACCTTTATTCTTAAAAATAGGAATTAACACACTCATTCTCCACTCATTTGGCTTCTTTTTAGTCTTTAAAATAGTATTAAAAAGTTTAGTAAGCCAAGAAATCCATTTATCTCCTAAGCATTTCCACACCTCAATTGGAATATCATCAGGTCCAACAGCTTTTCCACCCTTCATTTTTTTAAAAGCCTCTCTAACTTCAGTTTTACTAATACGCCGATAAAAATAGAAATCTTTATTATCATTTAGGGTGCTAAGGTCACTATAGTCAATATTATTTTCACAATCTTCATTAAAAAGTTTAGCAAAATATCTCATCCACCTTTGTTTAATATCATCTTCTAAGAAAAGTATTTTTTGATATTCATCCTTAATACACTTCACTTGAACTAAATCCTTACTACACCTATCTCTTTGTTTGACTAACTTATACATATATCTTTCTCCCTCCCTAGTATTTAATATATTATATAAATCACTAAAAGCTAATGTCTTTGCAGCACATAACGCTTTCTTAGAATCCTTACGAGCCACTTTATATATTTCCCAATTATCAGAATTTTTAAAATTAAATCAATTTTTATAACAAATCTTCTTATTTTTAATCTTTTCTTGCTCATTTGAATTCCACCACCAACTATTTTTACTATTAGGAGCTTTTCCCTTTGATACTCCAACCACCTCTTTTGTAATATTCTTAATATCACGAGACACTTTTGCCCACATAATATTAGCATCCTCATGCACAGACAAAATCTTAAGATCTAAAATCTTACTCTTTTTTGAAGAAAATGCAAAGAGCATTTAAATATTATTGAAAACTAAAAAACCAAGAAACTAAATGTACCCATATGATTCCTTCTTTAACAATTCAATAAAAGGAGTAACCTTATTGATAACTAAATAATCCCAAATAAAAGAAGCAGCAAGAGCAAAGTTAGCATAAAGATCCGCTAACTTATTACATTTCCTATCTAAATAATTGAAGATAATATTTTTAAAAAATTTGAACATACCTCTCAATTCAACATCCTTGTGAGCCATATTACCTTGCAAAGCCTTGATGACATTTGCATTGTCTCCTTCAATGATGATTCCTTCATAAATCATCATATCTTCTTTAAAGATATTATGGAAAGAGATGGCAGCAAGCATTTCAAGTTTAGACACATCCCAATGAGTAATAGGATAACCAAATGCACCCAAGAATCTCCCTTTGGAATCCCTACAAACTCCTCCAATGCCTCCTTTATAAGATTGAAGAAGTGAAGCATCAAAATTAAACTTGATCCAACCGGGTGGAGGGGGATGCCAATGATCATTTGACAGCTTACCAAGCTGGTTGACATCCCATTTGCTCGAGATATTAGCTGCATTGGAGAAAGAAATTGCTGCCAAAGAGATAGCTTCCAGAGCAACAAAGGTAGCACTCGATTCCATCCCATTATGGACCAGATTATTCCTAGCTTTCCAATTGTAGTAAACAACATTACAATACAAGTTGATTACCCAACCATTTTGTACCGATAGCCAAGAAATACATTCAGAAAATGAATTGCATAAGGAGATACCGAAACCCCATCTATTAAGGAGGTTGAAAATCTCTTCCAGTTTACTGCATTTGATAGAAATGTGTTCGATGTCTTCCAGTAATTGACATCCTCTCGGACATTCACCAACCAATTGCAGTCTCCTATAACATAAAAACTGGAAAGTAGGAATAGCTTTGTTAAAGATCTTCCACCAAAAAACTTCAATTCTAGGCGTCAACTTTGCTTTCTTAATCCACTTCCAATATAAGTCTTGATAAGGAATTTGGATCCAACTTTCAAAAGTCAAAGCCAAAATAGTCTTCCCATATATATTATACAGCAATTCCAGTTCGTCATTCTCGTTCCCTCCTTTTATTTGAATCTGCTGGATGAGACTAACAAGTTCTGGACCAAAAGATTCAAACAGCACTTCAACATTCATTTACCATTATTGATGAACTTATCCAGAGAAACACCTTCAAGGACTTAGGGATTCAGAAAAGTAGGCCACTTATTCAGATTTTTATCCAAAATCCAAATATCATCAAGAGTATTGATTGAATTTCCATTCACCACATTCCATATAACAATCGGTCTCAAGAACTCTCCTCCATTTTTGATAATGGTCCAAGCTGAAGAGCCTTTCTTATAAGAGATATCATTTCCAAAACAAGACCCATATTTAGGAAATAAAACTTGATGTAAAAAAGAATTTTCTTTTTTAGTATATCTCCAAGCAATTTTAGCTCTCAAAGGCCCAACTTTGTCATGACAAGAATGAAGACCTCTCCCTCCCCACCTAGTTGGGTAACATAGAGTTTTCCAATTGACAAAGTGCATTCCTTGACTATCATGCGATTTGCTCCAAATAAAGCTTCTACATAACTTATCCATCTCCTCAAGAATGCCTTTAGGGATCAAAGAATGAGTGATATGAAAGATGGTAAAGGATAACAAAACAGCTTTGACAAGATTGAATTTACCAGCCAAGGATATGTGCTTGCTCCCCCAAACACTAATCAACTTCAATGCTTTCTCAATGATGCATTGGAAGTCATGAGCACCTAATCTCCTCAAGCAAATTTTTGTTCCAAGATACTGAAATTCTCTAACGGAAAGCATCCTTGTAATCTTATTTATTTTCTTCTTCACTCTCCTATTTACATACTTCCCAAAGAGAACACAAGTTTTGTTTGTGTTCACTTTTTGGTCGGTCCACCCACAAAAATCATTGACAATCCTTTTAATATCTTTGACCTCCTTCACATTTTCTTTTGAAAATAATAGGATATCATCCGCATATAAAAAATGAGAGATCCTAGGTCCATTATGAGAAATCCTTATTCCAAATTTATCACCTCTTTGAATAAGAGCATTAGAAAGTAATTGAGCACAAAGAATGAACATATAAGGAGATAATGGGCAACCTTGCCGAAAGCCACATTTGGCTTCAATCCAATTGGAATAATTCCCATTAGTAATGATAGAAAATTTAGCTTTAGATACACATTCCATAATTAATGAAGATATTAATGACGAAAAACCAAAATACCTCAAAGCTTTTTCCAAGGTAGGCCATCCCATAGAGTCATAAGCTTGTTCCAAATCCAACTTGAAGGAAACTAAACCGTTGGAGTTTTTGGAGAACCTGAATTTATGGAATATTTCATGAGCAATCAAGAAGTGATCAGTCATTGATCTACCTTAATAAATGCTGCTTGTTCGGGAGAAACCACTTTGTGAATAATTGAAACCACCCTATTTAATATAACCTTGGCTGCCACCTTGTACACAACATTGCATAAACTGATCGGCCTATAATTAGAAGGGTAAATTGGATTGGGAACTTTTGGAATTAGGACAATAAGAGTCTCTTTCCAACTAGATTTCATCTTCCCAGTAACAAAAAACTGATTTAAAGCTCTCCAAACATCTCCTTTGATAATATCCCAATAACTTCTCAAGAATGAATAAGTTTCTCCATCAAATCCAGGAGCAATGAAATTTCCTGTGTTCTTTTGTTGACCTCATTTTTGTATGAGGTCACTAAGGCCTTTACAAACTCCAGATCAATCCAGATCCTAGGATCCACTCTAGACCTTAGGATTCTTCCTAATCAGCCTAGACCCTAGGATTCTTCTAGATCTAGACTTTAGGTTTTATTCTAGAGCTTAGGATTGTTAGAATAGTTGCTATTTGAATGCCTTTACATTGTTTACAACTTGAATAGTTTTGATGATTTCAAACATTATTGTTCAAATGTGTAATTATCTCCTAATAATTTTAGAAGAGTTGTATTTGCTCTTGTGTGTACTAACATTTCAGGAAAATCACTCCAGACTACGATAACTTCAAATCAAATTCAACATGAGATACTTTGTTAATTTGAAGTTTGCATTTTTTCTTTGAATTAATTTTGAAAGGGAGTGATTGTAATTGAGTGAATAAAAACCATTCACACACACACATAAGGAGATCATAAAATTTTATACTTATCGTACTGGACGATATCTTATCGTACGGGACGATCAGGCAGTTATCTCCTATAGGGCACATGGAACGAATAGGAACTTGCTCGAAAATTTTTTTCTAAGTCCTATTCGTCCAGGACGAAATTAATTATCGTACCAGACGATTGGTTCTCTGGAAAATTTTCGTCAAGACGAATTTTATTATCGTACGTGGCGACTGGTCCTCTGGAAAATTTTCGTCCAGACCAAATTAATTATCGTCCAGGACGATCGGGTCTCTGGAAAATTTTCGTCCAGACGAAAATAAATTATCGTCCGTGGCGATTGGTCCTCTGAAATATTTTCATCCAGACGAAGTAAATAATCGTTCAGGACGATCGGGTCTCTGAAAAATTTTTGTCCAGACGAACATATTCTCGTCCAAATGATTAACTGACTTAGAACAGTTTTCAGCAGTTTCTAGAACCGACCTTGTAATAACAGTTCGTACTGGATGAACCTAGTTCGTACAGGACGATCATCTGTACGAAGACATTTCGTACACATATTCAAATAGGGTCGTTGCAGATCATTTAAGTAAAATCGTCCAGGACGATCTATGATCGTATAGGATGATCCACTGCGTACAGAATTGAAAACTTACAGTTTTTGGGCGGTTTTTCTTGTCTTTTATATAAATAGTCCAAATTAGACTGCCACCCAATCTTTTTGTCATTTGATCTTCGTGCCTCTTGAGAGAATAGCCAAGGAGAGAGTGGAAGAGAGCATTCAAAGGAGGATTCCTACCACTGGAGCGAGAAGGCTTCACTTAGATTTCAAAGGTAAGAGTCTCTACTTGTGAATTTGGATTACTTCACTCTTTTCCTTCTTCCTTCTAGATTCTTGTGAGAAGATCAGTCAAGGAGATCCGGTTCTCTGCTGACAATTGGACAGTGTGAACAGCCGATAGGTTCTCTGCCTACACTTGGAGAGTGTGAATAGCCGTAGGGTTCTCTGCCCTCACTAGGAGAGTGTAAAAGGACGACGGTTCTCTGCCAACACTGGGGATTGTGTAAAAGGACGACGGTTCTCTGCCAGCACTGGAGATTGTGTAAAATGACAACGGTTCTCTGCCGCACCGGGTAATGGGGAAAAGAGTGTGTTGTAAAGGCTTCTCCGCCTTGTTGTGGGTGCTAAAGGAGAGTCACTATTGGTTTTAGTGCAATACTCAGAGGGTGCCTCTGAAGAGTGGATGTAGGTCTGGTTATAGACCAAACCACTATAAATCTGGTGTCATTTACTTTATTATTTTTACGTTTCCGCACTTTAAATTTCAGTTTTAAGAACTCTGTGGTTGAAAAATATTTTTCTACAAACTTTAAAAGAAAATTTTATTTCGGTTCAACTTAATTTTCTAAGAGGGTTTAAAATTTTTAAACTACCAATTCACCCCCCTCTTGGTAGCCTTGGGATATTTACTTAGGCTTAACAACCTAATTACTGGACTCAACAAGTGGTATCAGAGCATAGTTTCAAAATCATAAGTTTGAACTACTTTTTGATTAACGTAGATGGCTACATTTGGAAACCGAAACACACCTGAGGGTTACTCTATCACTAGACCTCCACTGTTTGACAATATTCCTTTTGATTTTTGGAAAACACGCATGTCTACTTTCTTACAGTCACTTGATTATCGCATGTGGATGCTAGTCAAGGAAGGTTACTCAAAACCAACTAGATTAGTTGATGGAGTTAAGGTAGAAACACCCTATACAGATTGGACTATAGAAGAACGTGACTTAGCACAATTAAATGCGAAATGTCTAAATAGTTTTTTTTGTGCTTTAAAATTTGAAGACTACATGCGAGTTTCCACTTGTAAAAGCGGAAATGACATATGGGATAGACTTTGTATAACTTATGAAGGGACAAATGAGGTTATGCAATCAAGACTCAATATCTTGTTATATGACTATGAATTATTTCGCATGAAACCTAATGAATCTATTTCAGACATGTACACAAGATTCACTCAAATTGTCACCTCTTTGCATGCACTTGGTAGGGAATTAACTAATGCTGAAATGGTCAATAAGATTCTTCGTTGTTTACCTACTGCATACGATGCTAAAATTACTGCAATTACAGAGTCTAAAGATCTGAACATTTATTCCATTGACAATCTTCTTGGTTCACTCATTGCTTATGAGCAAGGAGTAAGTCAAAGAAAGATTGATGCAGGTGAACCTAAAAAGGATATGAATATTGTACTAAATGTGGAAGAGTCAGAAAGTGAACACTCATAACTTGAGGATGAAGACGATATTGCATTGATGATTAGACAATTCAGAAGCTTTTTAAAGAGGAAGCAGAAGAGACGCCAGCAATGGAATAGAGGTAAGTATAACAGAAATGACAAGATTTCTAATGAAGTGATTTGTTATGAATGCAGGAAACCAGGTCATATAAAGACTGATTGTCCAAAACTCAAAGCCACTCCTAGCAAGGAGAAGGTAGAGGAGAAACCAATGGTAAAGAAGGGCAAGAAGAAGTTTCAAAGAGCTTTTTGGGCGGACTCAGCTTCAGACTCATCTGAGACTGAAAAAGAAGAAGAAGTCACCAACCTTTGCTTGATGGCAGATAATGCTGAACAATTAGATCAAGAAGAGGTATGTGATTTAACCTATAATGAATTGTTTGAAGTTTCTGAACACATGCATGATGCATATAGGAAAATGAAAAAGATGCATGCTAGTTTAGTTTTAGAATTGGAAGAGCTTAATAAGGAACATGAAATCCTTAGGAAAGATCATGCTTTAATAGATAACAACCACATGAAACTACTTGATGAATATGATGACTTGAATAAAAATTTTGAGAATTTAAAATCATCCTATGCTGAACTTGAAAAAGAATTTAAGAATTTTAAGGATGAATCTGAGAGCAAGACATATAGAATCAATTATACCAATTGAATCTTGGAAGATATGAATTCATTTTACAAACTCACAATAAGAGCTCTCGAGGATAATAGGAACCCCCCTAAACTTGAAGATTTTTCAAATCCTAAATATTATCCTACATTCATGAAATCCTTTAGAAGACAATCATATAAAAGAAAATATAGGAATATTTTTCCTAATATTAAATGTAATAATTGTGGATTTATGGGACATATATCTCACACCTGCACTTTAAAGATGAAAACTAATTTGGTGTAGAGAACTAAGATGCATAAACCTAGACATATCATACATGCATCTGATTATAAATTTCATAAAGGTGAACCCAAACTTGTTTGGGTTCCCAGGTCTAACATTTGAGAATTTTGCAGGAGTACTCTCACACAAGACCTCGTGAGAGTATATTGTACCTGGACAGCAGATGTTCAAAGCACATGACTGGAGATACTGCTCAATACATAACGCTGGAAGCCAGGAGTGGAGGCAAGGCTACACTTGGAGATAATACCACAAAGAAAGTGGTTGGATCAGGTATGATTGGAAATTTGAAGAACTTTTTCATAGACAATGTGTTATTAGTTGAAGGCTTAAAACATAATTTGCTTAGCATAAGTCAGCTATGTGATAAGGGCTATAATGTAAAATTTTTACCTACTAGCTGCATAATAAGCCTAAATGGGAAAATTGTTTTAAATGGAAAAAGGGTAAACAATGTCTACATGCTAGATTTAAATTGTATTCAATCTCCTACTGCTTTTTGTTTGAAAACTGTTTCTGATGAATCATGACTTTAGCATAAGAGACTTTGTCATTCTAGTATGAAAAATCTTAGAAGAATTACCCAAAAGAATTTGGTGAGAGGTATACCTAAACTAGACTTTACCAAGGACCATCTTTGTGATGCATGTCAATTAGAAAAATAAGTGAAGTCCTCTTTTAAGTCCAATAAAGATCTTAGGACCAGTAAACCTTTAAAAATTCTACACATGGATCTTTTTGGACCTGTAGGCACTGTAAGTCTAGGAGGGAAGGTATATGGATTTGTTATAGTAGATGATTTTTCAAGATTCACCTGGGTTAAATTTCTTTTTCATAAGAGTGAATCATTTGAGGAATTCAGAAATTTTTCAACTTGGATACAAAGAAAACTAGGATGTGAAATAATTTCTATACAAAGTGATCATGGAGGAGAATTTGAAAATGAAAGATTTGAAAATTTCTGTAAAGAAAAAGGGATTGATCACAATTTTTCTGCACCTAGAACTCCTCAACAAAATGGGATAGTTGAAAGAAAGAACAGAATATTAATACTCGCTTCCTAGATATTTTTGGGCTGAGGCGGTTAGCACTGCATGCTATGTTCTGAATAGAATGAATGTGAGATCAAATTTGAATAAAACACCCTATGAGTTTCTAAAAGGTAGAACACCTAATTTGTCTCATTTGCATGTATTTGGTTGCAAGGTGTTCATACATAATAAGGGAAAATCTGCCTTAGAAAAATTTGATCCAAAATCAGATGAAGGAATTTTTGTTGGATATTCAAGTGTTGGAAAATCTTATAGGGTATTCAACAAAAGAACTTTAGTCATTGAAGAAACCACACATATTGTATTTGATGAAAGTGGAAACATGGAAGAGCCAAATGTTGTTGAAGAAGAAATTGAAGAAAACTCCTAAAAAATTGATAGATTAAATTTGGAAGAAAATATGGAAGAAAATTTAGAAAGAGAAGACCCTTTGCCTAGAGATTTGAGATTTTCTAAAAACCACCCAAAGGAATTGATTATAGGTGAACCAAGTGAGGGTGTTAGAACTAGGCGTGAATTAAACAAGGAAGTCAATCATTCAGCCTTTATTTCAACTATTGAACCCACTAACATTGATCAAGCACTTTCTGATGAATTTTGGATATTGGCCATGCAAGAAGAGTTAAATCAATTTGTAAGAAATAAAGTTTGAGAATTAACTACAAGGCCAAAAGATCAAAGTGTTGTTGGAACCAAGTGGGTGTTCAAAAATAAAATGAATGACTCAGGAGTAGTCATTAGAAATAAGGCTAGATTAGTAGCTAAGGGGTATAATCAAATTGAAGGAATTGATTTTGAGGAAACTTTTGCCCCTGTAGCTAGACTTGAAGCAATTAGGGTTTTACTAGCCTTTGACTGTTTTAAAGGTTTTAAATTGTTTCAAATGGATGTCAAAAGTGCCTTTTTAAATGGGGTAATTGAGGAAGATATTTTTGTAGAACAACCTCTAGGTTTTGAAAATTCTAAATTTCTAAATCATGTTTTCAAATTAAAAAAAGCATTATATGGATTGAAACTGGCACCTAGGGCTTGGTATGAGAGGTTGAGCACCTTCCTACTTGAAAGATCTTTTGAAAAAGGAAGTGTGGATACAACTCTCTTTTTAAGGAAAATTGGAAAGGATATACTTATTGTTCAAATTTATGTGGATGACATCATCTTTGGATCTTCAAATAAACATCTTTGTGATGATTTTTCTAAAACAATGAGTAGTGAATTTGAAAAGAGTCTAATGGGAGATTTAAATTACTTTCTAGGATTTAGCATTAAGCAACTTAAAGAAGGTACTTTTCTTAGTCAAACTAAATATATTAAGGACATCCTCAAAAAATATGAAATGGACAATACTAAACCTGTTAGTACACCAATGAGTTCAACAGTTCAGTTGGATAAGGACCTTAAGGGAAAATTTGTTGATCAAAAGAAATTTAGAGGGATAATTGGATCTTTACTTTACTTGACTGCTAGCCGACCAGATATTATGTTCAGTGTTTGCTTATGTGCTAGATTTCAATCAGATCCAAAAGAATCACATTTGACAGCAGTGAAAAGGATTTTAAGATATCTACTAGGAACTCAAAACTTAGGGATTTGGTATCCTAAGTTTAGCTCTTCATTTGAAATTATTGGTTACTCAGATTCTGACTTTGCAGGATGTAGAGTGGATAGGAAAAACACTTCTGGAACATGTCAATTCATTGGAAATTCATTAGTTTCGTGGTCTAGTAGAAAACAAAATTCAGTGGCACTATCTACTATAGAAGTAGAATACATTGCATTAGGAAGTTGTGTGGCACAAGTACTTTGGTTAAAACAACAGTTGATTGATTTAGGATTAACTATAGGCACTATTCCAATTTATTGTGACAATACTAGTGCTATTTGCATTTCCAAAAATCTTATTCAACATTCTAGAACCAAACACATTGATATAAGGTATCATTTCATAAGGGATCATGTATCCAAAGGAGAAATTGAACTCATACAGTTTCAATTGAAAATCAACTTGTAGACATTTTTACAAAACCTTTAGCCTTTGATACTTTCAGTACTTTAAGAACAAGGCTTGGTGTTATTGATTTGAATGCCTAAACAAAATGTCTTTGCAACATTGATATTTGTTTTATTTTGTTTTTGATTTTATGAAATTTTGTGTGTTTTGAATGAATTGTTTTTGGGTATATGGTTTTGTTTTATGTTTTCTGTGTTTTTTGAATGTTTAGTTTGATTTTCTTAATTTAAAATTCAAAATTAAAAAATTTGGAGGAAATCGTCCGGGACGAATCTGTTTTCGTATGGGACGATATGTGAAAGAACAGTTTGCAAGAATTTTAACTGTTTTGAGAGCATTTTTTAATTAGATCGTCTGTACGATCTTACGATCGTCCAGGACGAAAATATTTTTTTTCCCTCAAACGTCGGGACGATTGAATGGAGCGGTTGAGTGGATAAGATAGTTTTTAATATGGACTTCGTCTGTACGAAGTTTTCGTTCGTCCAGACGAATAGGTGTCAGTTCATTGTAGGGGACGGTTTTAAAGAGACATTAAAACGATTACTTTTTTGATCGTCTGTATGAAAAAATTTCGTCTGTACGATCGGTTAAGTCAAAAAGCCTGTACGAAGGGACGCATCGTAAGTTGTGTTGATTACAAAAAGTCGTTATATTTTGGACGAATTGGATCGTCTGTACGAAATAATTTTGTCCAGACGAACGATGATTTTCGTCCAGGACGAATATTTTCGTCTAGGACGAACGTATCGTTTTTCTTTAAATATGAAGGCTTTCTATCTTAACAATCACACTTCCAAACTTCATTTTCAATCCCTTTCTACTTCAAATCGACAATGGCCTCCTCAAGCAAGAGACAAAAGGTGTTGGTGAAGAAACCAAATAGGAATGCCTCAGAAAAATTTCTTTCTAAGGCGAATGAGGAATCTTTTCCTTGTTTTGCATCCGCCAAAATCACTCCCTCTCGCATTCTAATTCAAACTGAGTTAAAATTTCGGGTAATGCACCTCTTTGCCTCAACCCAATTTCATTTCATTCTTTCTCTCGTCCACTTCTACAACAAGTAAACCTACCACTATTTCCTAGCGAACATGAGTTTTAATTCTGACCACTCCTCCATTAGTTCTTATGTCTTCAAGCAAAAAGTTGAGATCACTAAGCACGACCTTGGTGCATTTTTGAACTTAAGAACTGAGGGATATAGAGCTCACACCCTAATGTCAGAAACCTCTTTCAAATGGTATCATGTCAATAGGGTAATTAGAGAAAATGGTATTGACAATCATGTCGCTAGAGTCTCCGGTATGACCAAAAATGTCCGAATCATCCAGCATATCCTTCGATCCTCAATCATTCCTAAAGCTGGTGATAGGATTAATATTACCCCTCTCCTTTCTTCTCTAACCTTTTTAATTATGAAAGGTCATCCTATTGACGAAGCCCAACTTATCATAGATCATATCTATGGGCTTTCAGAAATAGGACATGCAGATCAGAAGAGGAAGAAGAATATTTCATTAGGACACTTAATCACTTACATTTTGGAAAAGAAATACAACTTAGTGCATCCTGATGAAGAATACGAAGAGCTAGTATACTACAATGATGCTTCCTTCAGATTGCTCTTCAAGGAGGAAAAAGGAAAAGCACATGCCAGTGCTTCAGAAGAGGAGGAAGAAGAAGGAGAGCAAACTTCTGCTCCTCAATCAGATTATCAGAATCTGATTGAAAGATTTGATAGATTAGAGACTCACATTGATCAAAGGTTTGATCAATTTGATGCTCAACTTACGCAGCAGCAACAAGATATTGGTAATATTAGAAATGAAGTACATGAAATTAATACCAATGTAATGTTGATGGCCTCCTACTTCAACCTTTTTGGCGGCATTCCTCCCCCTCCTCCAGAACAGTAGAGATGAATTTCTGTGTATTTGTTGTATTCGTATTTTTTGTTTTTTATTGTGTCAGTTTCAATGTTAAGTGTTTGTGTTTATGTTTGTTTTTCTTTTAAGTTCAATGTATTTTCTTACTTGTTTTTTAGATATAATGAAATGTGTAATCCGTTCATTAATATCAATGGATTTTTTTTAAATTTGATTTGTTTTTGAAATGTGATTAATGTTTATGAATTATATTAGTATTATTTAATCTTCATAGTGCTTAAATTAGATTGTAATTTGAGATTATCTATATTAGAAAATCTAGTCTTTCTAAATTTAAAAGTTGTTTATAACTTGTTGTAATTAGAAATTTTAAATTCATGTCTATTCATTTAGACTACATAAAACTTAATATTACTATTGCAATTTAGATGTTTTCTTATTTTGTATTTCTATGCTCAAGTGATATTTATGCACTTAGAAATATTTGAAATTTTAGATTATAGATTTAGGAAAGAATTGGTCTCAATTACTCTTGAAAATTGTACAAAAAGTACAAAAATCAAAAGGAATTCGTAAAGATTTGCAAAGTGAAAAAGAGGCACAAAATAAGCCCAACAAAGAAGAAATGCACAAAAATGTGCCCCAAATTTTTTGAAAAAGATGCATAAAGCGCCACATGTGGTAATTCTCTTCTTTCCAAATTCTTTCAATCTCCTAATTCAAATTGATCTTATGTTCATTTATATTCTATTGAACTTTGAAATATAAAATTTTTATACATCTCTCTTGTAATGATTTTCTATAGTCGAATGTCTAAATTGAATCATGTCTTTGATAAATTCTTCTTACTTACAATGTTATATCACTTCTTAAATTTTATGAATTTTTATGATTGAACTAATATTTTTAGTTTAAAATTGCATACCTTATGTCAATCACCATTTAGATTAAATTTTAAAATGAATTTCATATAATTACTTGCATTTCTCGTCTATTTCTTCTTCACTTTTTGTTGCTGTCAAAAAGGGGGAGAAATTATTGTGTTTTCTGTTTTGATTATTCTGTTTGCAAGTTGTATTTGACTTTGTGGTTGTTTGTGTTAAAATTTTTGAAAAACAAAAAAATTGTTCTTTATGACTCCTCATTTTAATGTACTCATCAATTCAGGGGGAGTTTAGGAGATAGGAGATTTGTTTAACTTGAAACCATACAAACAATAATTGTTTTGCCATCATCAAAAAGGGGGAGATTGTTAGAATAGTTGCTATTTGAATGCCTTTACATTGTTTGCAACTTGAATAGTTTTGATGATTTCAAACATTATTGTTCAAATGTGTAATTATCTCCTAACAATTTTAGAAGAGTTGTATTTGCTCTTGTGTGTACTAACATTTCATGAAAATCAGACTCCAGACTACGATAACTTCAAATCAAATTCAACATTAGATACTTTGTTAATTTGAAGTTTGCATTTTTTCTTTGAATTAATTTTGAAAGGGAGTGATTGTAATTGAGTGAATAAAAAACATTCACACACACATAAGGAGATCATAAAATTTTATACTTATCGTACTGGACGATATCCTATCGTACGGGACGATCAAGCAGTTATCTCCTATAGGGCACATGGAACGAATAGGAACTTGCTCGAAAATTTTTTTCTAAGTCCTATTCGTCCAGGACGAAATTAATTATCGTACCAAACGATTGGTTCTCTGGAAAATTTTCGTCCAGACGAATTTTATTATCGTACGTGGCGACTGGTCCTCTGGAAAATTTTCATCCAGACGAAATTAAATATCATCCAGGACGATCGGGTCTCTGGAAAATTTTCGTCCAGACGAAAATAAATTATCGTCCGTGGCAATTAGTCCTCTGAAATATTTTCATCCAGACGAAGTAAATAATCGTCCAGGACGATCGGGTCTCTGGAAAATTTTCGTCTAGAAGAATATATTCTCGCCCAAATGATTAACCGACTTAGAACAGTTTTCAGCAGTTTCTAGAACCGACCTTGTAATAACAGTTCGTACTGGACGAACCTAGTTCATACAGGACGATCATCTGTACGAAGAGATTTCGTACACATATTCAAATAGGGTCGTTTCAGATCGTTTAAGTAAAATCTGTTTGAATAGGTTCTATTTGAATGATTTATATTTGTGCAACTTATATAGTTTTGATGATTCCAAATATTATTGTTCAGATGTATAGTTATCTCCTAACAATTTTAGAAGATTTGCACTTGCTCTTGTGTGTACTAACATTTCAGGAAAATTAGACTCCAGACTACGAAAACTTCAAATCAAATTCAACATATGATATTTTGTTTATTTGAAGTTTGTCTTTTCTTTGAATTAATTTTGAAAGGGAGTGATTGTAATTGAGTGAATAAAATCTCACACACACAAATTAGGAGATCGTGAAATTCAATACTGATCGTACAGGACGATATTTATCGTACTGGACGATCTGTCAGTTATCTCCTATAGAGCACTTGGAACGAATTGGAACTTGCTTGGAAAAATTTTTCTAAGTCCTATTCGTCCAGGACGAATTTTAATATCGTCCCGGACGATGGGTTCTCTGTAAAATTTCGTCCAGACAAATTTTACCATCGTACGAGGCGACCAGTCCTCTGGAAAATTTTCGTCCAGACGAAAATAATTATCGTACCGGACGATCAGCTCTCTGGAAAATTTTCGTCCAGACGAAAGCAAATTATCGTCCGCGGCGATGGGTGCTCTGGAAAATTTTCGTCCAGACGAAATAAATAATCGTCCAGGACGATCGGCTCTCTGGAAAATTTTCGTCCAGACGAACATATTTTCGTCCAAACGATAACCGACTTAGAACAGTTTTCAGCAGTTTCTAGAACCGACCTTGTAATAACCGTTCGTACTGGACGAACCTAGTTCGTACAGGACGATCAGCTGTACGAAGTCATTTCGTACACATATACAAATTGGGTCGTTTCAGATCGTTTAAGTAAAATCGTCCAGGACGATCCAGGATCGTACGGGACGATCCACTGCGTACAGAATTGGAAATTTGCAGTTTTTGGGCGGTTTTTCATGTCTTTTGTATAAATAGTCCAAATTAGACTGCCACCCAATCTTTTTGTCATTTGATCTTCGTGCCTATTGAGAGAATAGCCAAGGAGAGAGTGGAAGAGAGCATTCAAAGGAGGATTCCTACCATTGGAGCGAGAAGGCTTCACTTGGATTGCTAAGGTAAGAGTCTCTACTTGTGAAATTGGATTTCTTCACTCTTTTCTTTCTTCCTTCTAGATTCTTGTGAGAAGATCATTCAAGAAGGTCCGGTTCTCTGCCGACACTTGGAGAGTGTGAACAGACGTGGGTTCTCTGCCTACACTAGGAGAGTGTAAAAGGAAGAAGGTTCTCTGCCTACACTTGGAGAGTGTGAACAGCCGTAGGGTTCTCTGCCCACACTAGGAGAGTGTGAAAGGACGACGGTTCTCTGCCAGCACTGTGGATTGTGTAAAAGGACGACGGTTCTCTGCCGCACCGGGTAGTGGTGAAAAGAGTGTTTTGTACAGGCTTCTCCGCCTTGCTGTGGGTGCTAAAGGAGAGTCACTTTGTGGTATTAGTGCAATACTCAGAGGGTGCCTCTGAGGAGTGGATGTAGGTCTGGTTATAGACCGAACCACTATAAATCTGGTGTCATTTACTTTATTGCTTTTACGTTTCCGCACTTTAAATTTCAGTTTTAACAACTCTGTGGTTGAAAAACATTTTTCTACTAACTTTAAAAGAAATTTTATTTCGGTTCAACTTTATTATTAAGAGGGTTTAAAATTTTTAAAACTACCAATTCACCCCCCTCTTGGTAGCCGTGGGACATTTACTTAGGCTTAACAACCTAATTACTGGACTCAACAAGTGGTATCAGAGCATTATTTCAAAATCATAAGTTTGAACTACTTTTTGATTAACGTAGATGGCTACATTTGGAAACCGAAACACACCTGAGGGTTACTCTATCACTAGACCTCCACTGTTTGACAATATTCCTTTTGATTTTTGGAAAACACGCATGTCTACTTTCTTACAGTCACTTGATTATCGCATGTGGATGTTAGTCCAGGAAGGTTACACAAAACCAACTAGATTAGTTGATGGAATTAGGGTAGATACACCCTATGCAGATTGGACTATAGAAGAACGTGACTTAGCACAATTAAATGCGAAATGTTTAAATAGTTTCTTTTGTGCTTTAAAATCTGAAGACTACATGCGAGTTTCCACTTGTAAAAGCGGAAAAGACATATGGGATAGACTTTGTATTACTTATGAAGGGACAAATGAGGTTAAGCAATCAAGACTCAATATCTTGTTACATGACTACGAATTATTTCGCATGAAACCTAATGAATCTATATCTGACATGTACACAAGATTCACTCAAATTGTCACCTCTTTGCATGCACTTGGTAGGGAATTAACTAATGCTGAAATGGTTAATAAGATTCTTCGTTGTTTACCTACTGCATACGATGCTAAAATTACTGCAATTACAGAGTCAAAAGATCTGAACATTTATTCTATTGACAATCTTCTTGGTTCACTCATTGCTTACGAGCAAGGAGTAAGTCAAAGAAAGATTGATGCAGGTGAACCAAGAAAGGACAAGAATATTGCACTAAATGTGGAAGAGTCAGAAAGTGAACACTCACAACCTGAGGATGAAGATGATATAGCACTGATGACTAGACAATTCAAAAGCTTTTTAAAGAGGAAGCAGAAGAGACGCCAGCAATGGAATAGAGGTAAGTATAACAGAAATGGCAAGGTTTCTAATGAAGTGATTTGTTATGAATGCAGGAAACCAGGTCATATAAAGACTGATTGTCCAAAACTCAAAGCCACTCCTAGCAAGGAGAAGGTAGAGGAGAAACCAATGGTAAAGAAGGGCAAGAAGAAGTTTCAAAAGGCTTTTTGGGCGGACTCAGCTTCAGACTCATCTGAGACTGAAAAAGAAGAAGAAGTCACCAACCTTTGCTTGATGGCAGATAAAGCTGAACAATCAGATCAAGAAGAGGTATGTGATTTAACTTATAATGAATTGTTTGAAGTTTCTGAACACATGCATGATGCATATAGGAAAACGAAAAAGATGCATGCTAGTTTAGTTTTAGAATTGGAAGAGCTTAATAAGGAACACGAAATCCTTAGGAAAGATCATGCTTTAATTGATAGCAACCACATGAAACTACTTGATGAATATGATGACTTGAATAAAAATTTTGAGAATTTAAAATCATCCTATGCTGAACTTGAAAAAGAATTTAAGAAATTTAAGGATGAATCTGAGCACAAGACATATAGAGTCAATTATACAAATCGAATCTTGGAGGAAATGAATTCATTTTACAAACTTACTATAAGAGCTCTCGAGGATAATAGGAACCCCCCTAAACTTGAAGATTTTACAAATCCTAAATATTATCCTAAATTCATGAAATCCCTTAGAAGACAATCATATGAAAGAAAACATAGGAATATTTTTCCTAATGTTAAATGTAACAATTGTGGATTTTTGGGACATATATCTCACACCTGCACTTTAAAGATGAAACCTAATTTGGTGTGGAGAACTAAGATGCATAAACCTAGACATATCACACATGCATCTGATTATAAATTTCATAAAGGTGAACCCAAACTAGTTTGGGTTCCCAGGTCTAACATTTGAGAATTTTGCAGGAATACTCTCACACAAGACCTCGTGAGAGTATATGGTACCTGGACAGCGGATGTTCTAAGCACATGACTGGAGATACTGCTCAATTCATAACGCTGGAAGCCAGGAGTGGAGGCAAGGTTACACTTGGAGATAATACCACAAAGAAAGTGGTTGGATCAGGTATGATTGGAAATTTGAAAAACTTTTTCATAGATAATGTTTTATTAGTTGAAGGCTTAAAACATAATTTGCTTAGCATAAGTCAGCTATGTGATAAGGGCTATAATGTAAAATTTTTACCTACTAGCTGCATAATTAGCCTAAATGGGAAAATTGTTTTAAATGGAAAAAGGGTGAACAATGTTTACATGCTAGATTTAAATTGTATTCAATCTCCTACTGCTTTTTGTTTGAAAACTGTTTCTGATGAATCATGGCTTTGGCATAGGAGACTTTGTCATTCTAGTATGAAAAATCTTAGAAAAATTACCCAAAAGAATTTGGTGAGAGGAATACCTAAACTAGACTTTACTAAGGACCATCTGTGTGATGCATGTCAATTAGGAAAACAAGTGAAGTCCTCTTTTAAGTCCATTAAAGATCTTAGGACCAGTAAACCTTTAGAAATTCTACACATGGATCTTTTTGGACCTGTAAGCACTGTTAGTCTAGGAGGAAAGGTATATGGATTTGTTATAGTAGATGATTTTTCAAGATTCACCTGGGTTAAATTTCTTTTTCATAAGAGTGAATCATTTGAGGAATTCAGAAATTTTTCAACTTGGATACAAAGAAAACTAGGATGTGAAATAATTTCTATACAAAGTGATCATGGAGGAGAATTTGAAAATGAAAGATTTGAAGATTTCTGTAAAGAAAAGGGATTGATCACAATTTTTCTGCACCTAGAACTCCTCAACAAAATGGAGTAGTTGAAAGAAAGAACAGAACATTAATAGAAGCCGCCCGAGCAATGTTAGCAGAATACTCACTTCCTAGATATTTTTGGGCTGAGGCGGTTAGCACTGCATGCTATGTTCTGAATAGGGTGAATGTGAGATCAAATTTGAATAAAACACCCTATGAGTTGCTAAAAGGAAGAACACCAAATTTGTCTCATTTGCATGTATTTGGTTGCAAGGTGTTCATACATAATAATGGAAAATCTGCCTTAGGAAAATTTGATCCAAAATCAGATGAAGGAATTTTTGTTGGATATTCAAGTGTTGGAAAATCTTATAGAGTATTCAACAAAAGAACTTTAGTCATTGAAGAAACCACACATGTTGTTTTTGATGAAAATGGAAACATGGAAGAGCCAAAAGTTGTTGAAGAAGAAATTGAAGAAAACTCCCAAAAGATTGATAGATTAAATTTGGAAGAAAATGTGGAAGAAAATTTAGAAAGAGAAGACCCTTTGCCTAGAGATTTGAGATTTTCTAAAAACCACCCAAAGGAATTAATCATAGGTGAACCAAGTGAGGGTGTTAGAACTAGGCGTGGATTAAACAAGGAAGTCAATCATTCAGCCTTTATTTCAACTATTGAACCCACTAACATTGATCAAGCACTTTCAGATGAATTTTGGATATTGGCCATGCAAGAAGAGTTGAATCAATTTGTAAGAAATAAAGTTTGGGAACTAACTACAAGGCCAAAAGATCAAAGTGTTGTTGGAACCAAGTGGGTGTTCAAAAATAAAATGAATGACTCAGGAGTAGTCATTAGAAATAAGGCTAGATTAGTAGCTAAGGGGTATAATCAAATTGAAGGAATTGATTTTGAGGAAACTTTTGCCCCTGTAGCTAGACTTGAAGCAATTAGGGTTTTACTAGCCTTTGCCTGTTTTAAAGGTTTTAAATTGTTTCAAATGGATGTCAAAAGTGCCTTTTTAAATGGAGTAATTGAAGAAGATGTTTTTGTAGAACAACCTCCAGGTTTTGAAAATTCTAAATTTCCAAATCATGTTTTCAAATTAAAAAAGGCATTATATGGATTGAAACAGGCACCTAGGGCTTGGTATGAGAGGTTAAGCACCTTCCTACTTGAAAGATCTTTTGAAAAAGGAAGTGTGGATACAACTCTCTTTTTAAGGAAAATTGGAAAGGATATACTTATTGTTCAAATTTATGTGGATGACATCATCTTTGGATCTTCAAATAAACATCTTTGTGATGATTTTTCTAAAACAATGAGTAGTGAATTTGAAATGAGTCTAATGGGAGATTTAAATTACTTTCTAGGATTTAGCATTAAGCAACTTGAGGAAGGTACTTTTCTTAGTCAAACCAAATATATTAAGGACATCCTCAAAAAATATGAAATGGACAATGCTAAACCTGTTAGTACACCAATGAGTTCTTCAGTTCAGTTGGATAAAGACCTTAAGGGAAAATCTGTTGATCAAAAGAAATTTAGAGGGATAATTGGATCTTTACTTTACTTGACTGCTAGCCGACCAGATATTATGTTTAGTGTTTGCTTATGTGCTAGATTTCAATCAGATCCAAAAGAATCACATTTGACAGCAGTGAAAAGGATTTTAAGATATCTACTAGGAACTCAAAACTTAGGAATTTGGTATCCTAAGTTTAGCTCTTCATTTGAAATTATTGGTTACTCAGATTCTGACTTTGCAGGCTGTAGAGTGGATAGGAAAAGCACTTCTGGAACATGTCAATTCATTGGAAATTCATTAGTTTCATGGTCTAGTAGAAAACAAAATTCAGTGGCACTATCTACTGCAGAAGCAGAATACATTGCATTAGGAAGTTGTGTGGCACAAGTACTTTGGTTAAAACAACAGTTGATTGACTTAGGATTAACTATAGGCACTATTCCAATTTATTGTGACAATACTAGTGCTATTTGCATTTCCAAAAATCCTATTCAACATTCTAGAACCAAACACATTGATATAAGGCATCATTTCATAAGGGATCATGTATCCAAAGGAGAAATTGAACTCATACATGTTTCAACTGAAAATCAACTTGCAGACATTTTTACAAAACCTTTAGCCTTTGATACCTTCAGTACTTTAAGAACAAGGCTTGGTGTTATTGATTTGAATGCTTAACTAAAATGTCTTTGCAACATTGATACTTGTTGTGTTTTGTTTTTGTAATTTTGTGAATTTTGTGTGTTTTTAATGAATTGTTTTTGGATTTATGATTTTGTTTTATGTTTTCTGTGTTTTTGATTGTTTTTGTTGATTTTGTTAATTTAAAAATTTCAAAATTAAATTTTTTTTTTGGAGGAAATCGTCCAGGACGAAATATTTTCGTACGGGACGATGTGTAAAGAAACAGTTTGCGCGAATTTAAACCGTTTTGAGAGCAGTTTTTTATTGGATCGTCTGTACGATCTGTGATCGTCCAGTACGAATTTTTTCTTTTTCTCAAACGTCGGGACGATTGAATGCAGCGGTTGAGTGGATAAGACAGTTTTTAATACGAACTTCGTCTGTACGAAATTTTTTCGTCTGTACGAACATGTGTCGGTTCATTGTAGGGGACGGTTTTCAAGAGTCATTAAAACGAAACACTTTTCGATCGTCTGTACGAAATTTTTTCGTATGTACGATCGGTCAAGTCAAAAAGCCTGTACGAAGGGACGCATCGTAAGTTGTGTTGAATACGAAAAGCCGTTACATTTTGGACGAATTGGATCGTCTGTACGAAATTACTTCGTCCAGACGAACGATAATTTTTCGTCCAGGACGAATATTTTCGTCCAGGACGAACGTATCGTTTTTCTTTAAATATGAAGGCTTTCAAACTTGACAATCACACTTTCAAACATCTTTTTCAATCCCTTTCTACATCAAATCAACTATGGCCTCCTCTAGCAAAAGACAAAAAGTTTTGGTGAAGAAACCTAACAGGAATGCCCCAGACAACTTTCTTTCCAAGGCAAATGAGGAATCTTTTCCTCGTTTTGCATCTGCAAAAATCACTCCGTCTCGCATTCTTATCCAAACAGAGTTGAAATTTCGGGTATTACACCTCTTCGCCTCAACCCAATTTCAGTTCATTCTTTCTCTTGTCCACTTCTACAATAAGCAAACCTACCATTACTTCCTAGCCAACATGAGTTTCAATTCTGACCACTCTATCATTAGTTCTTTTGTTTTTAAGAAAAAAGTTGAGATCACCAAGCACGACCTTGGTGCATTTTTAAACTTAAGAACTGAAGGATATAGAGCCCACACCCTAATGTCAGAAAACTCCTTCAAATGGTTTCAAATCAATAGGGTAATTAGAGAAAATGCGATTGACAATCATGTTGCTAGAGTGGCCGGTATGACCCAAGATGCCCGAATCATCCAGCATATCCTTAGATCCTCAATTATTCCTAAAGCTGGTGATAGGATTAACATTACTCCTCTCCTTTCTTGTCTAACTTTTTTAATCATGAAAAGACATCCTATTGATGAAGCCCAACTCATCTAGATCATATCTATGGGCTTTCAGAAATAGGACATCCTGATCAGAAGAGGAAGAAGAACATTTCTTTAGGGCACTTGATTACTTATATTTTGGAGAAGAAGTACAATATAGTGCATCCTGATGAAGAATATGAAGAGCCAGTTTACTATAACGATGCATCTTTCAGATTGCTCTTCAAGGAGGAGAAAGAGAAAAGCACATGCTAGTGCTTCAGAAGAAGAAGAAGAAGAAGGAGTGCAAGCTTCTGCTTCTCAATCAGATTACCAGAATCTGATTGAGAGATTTGATAGACTAGAGACTCACATTGATCAAAGGTTTGATCAATTTGATGCTCAACTTACGCAGCAGCAACATGACATTGGTAATATTAGAGATGAAGTTCATGAAATAAATACCAATGTAATGTTGATGGCCTCCTACTTCAACCTCTTTGGCGGCATTCCTCCTCCTCCTCCTCCAGAACAGTAGAAGTGTTTTTTATGTGTGTCTGTTGTATTTTTTTGTGTTGTTTTGTTGTTTATCTTATATGTGTTATTGTGATTGTTGTTATGTTTTTGTTTAAGTTCAATTTTTTTTATGTAATTTTTTTTAATCAATGAAAGTTTGTTTGTTTTAGATTTGTTTTGAAATGTGGCTAATCTTTATGAATTTCATTAATATTGTTTTTAATCTACATTGTGCTTAAATTCGATTGTAATTTGAGATTATCTATATTAGAAAATCTAGACTTTCTAAATTTATAATTTGTTTATAACTTGTTGTAATTAGAATTTTTAAATTCATGTCTATTCATTTAGACTACATAAAAGTTAATATTGTTATTGCAATTTTGATGTTTTCTTATTTTGTATTTCTATGCTCAAATGATATTTATGCACCTAGAAATATTTGAAATTTTAGATTATAGATTTTGGAAAGAATTGGTCAAATTACTCTTGAACATTGTACAAATGTACAAAAATCAAAAGGAATTCGCAAAAATTTGCAAAGTGAAAAAGAGGCACAAAATAAGCCCAACCAAAGAAAAATGCACAAAAATGTGCTCCAAAACTTTGAAAAGATGTGCAAAGCACCACATGAGGTAATTCTCTTCTTTCCAAATTCGTTTAATCTCTTAATTCAAGTTGATCTAATGTTCATTTATATTCTATTGAACTTTGAAATATAGAATTTTTTTTACATCTCACTTGTAATGATTTTCAATAATCAAAATGTCTAAATTGAATCATGTCTTTGATAAATTCTTCTTACTTACAATGTTATATCATTTCATAAATTTTATGAATTTCTATGATTGACCTAATATCTTTAGTTTAAAATTGCATACCCTATGTCAAATCACAATTTAGATTAAATTTTAAAAATGAATTTCATATTATTATTTACATTTCTTGTCTTTTTCTTCTTCACTTTTTGTTGCTGTCAAAAAGGGGGAGAAATTATTATGTTTGTGTTTGTGTTTTTGTGTTTGTGTTTTTCTGTGTTAATTTTTTTTTTGAAAAATATGTTGTTTTTGTTTGTGTTTGTGTTTTCTGTGTTAAAAATTTTTGAAAAACAAAAATATTGTTCTTTAATGCCTCCTTATTTTAATGTACTCATAAATTCAGGGGGAGTTTAGGAGATAAGAGAATTTGTTTTAACTTGAAACCATACAAATAATAATTGTTTTGCCATCATCAAAAAGGGGGAGATTGTTTGAATAGTTGCTATTTGAATGATTTATATTTGTGCAACTTATGTAGTTTTGATGATTCCAAACATTATTGTTCAGATGTATAGTTATCTCCTAACAATTTTAGAAGATTTGCACTTGCTCTTGTGTGTACTAACATTTCAGGAAAATCAGACTCCAGACTACGAAAACTTCAAATCAAATTCAACATATGATATTTTGTTTATTTGAAGTTTGTCTTTTCTTTGAATTAATTTTGAAAGGGAGTGATTGTAATTGAGTGAATAAAATCTCACACACACAAATTAGGAGATCTTGAAATTCTATACTGATCGTACAGGACGATATTTATCGTACTGGACGATCTGTCAGTTATCTCCTATAGAGCACTTGGAACGAATAGGAACTTGCTTGGAAAAATTTTTCTAAGTCCTATTCGTCCAGGACGAATTTTAATATCGTCCCGGACGATGGGTTCTCTGTAAAATTTCGTCCAGACGAATTTTACCATCGTACGAGGCGACCAGTCCTCTGGAAAATTTTCGTCCAGACGAAAATAATTATCGTACCGGACGATCAGCTCTCTGGAAAATTTTCGTCCAGACGAAAACAAATTATCGTCCGCGGCGATGGGTGCTCTGGAAAATTTTCGTCCAGACGAAATAAATAATCGTCCAGGACGATCGGCTCTCTGGAAAATTTTCGTCCAGACGAACATATTTTCGTCCAAACGATAAACCGACTTAGAACAGTTTTCAGCAGTTTCTAGAACCGACCTTGTAATAACCGTTCGTACTGGACGAACCTAGTTCGTACAGGACGATCAGCTGTACGAAGTCATTTCGTACACATATACAAATTGGGTCGTTTCAGATCGTTTAAGTAAAATCGTCCAGGACGATCCAGGATCGTACGGGACGATCCACTGCGTACAGAATTAGAAATTTGCAGTTTTTGGGCGGTTTTTCATGTCTTTTGTATAAATAGTCCAAATTAGACTGCCACCCAATCTTTTTGTCATTTGATCTTCGTGCCTATTGAGAGAATAGCCAAGGAGAGAGTGGAAGAGAGCATTCAAAGGAGGATTCCTACCATTGGAGCGAGAAGGCTTCACTTGGATTGCTAAGGTAAGAGTCTCTACTTGTGAAATTGGATTTCTTCACTCTTTTCTTTCTTCCTTCTAGATTCTTGTGAGAAGATCATTCAAGAAGGTCCGGTTCTCTGCCGACACTTGGAGAGTGTGAACAGACGTGGGTTCTCTGCCTACACTAGGAGAGTGTAAAAGGAAGAAGGTTCTCTGCCTACACTTGGAGAGTGTGAACAGCCGTAGGGTTCTCTGCCCACACTAGGAGAGTGTGAAAGGACGACAGTTCTCTGCCAGCACTGTGGATTGTGTAAAAGGATGACGGTTCTCTGCCGCACCGGGTAGTGGTGAAAAGAGTGTTTTGTACAGGCTTCTCCGCCTTGCTGTGGGTGCTAAAGGAGAGTCACTTTGTGGTATTAGTGCAATACTCAGAGGGTGCCTCTGAGGAGTGGATGTAGGTCTGGTTATAGACCGAACCACTATAAATCTGGTGTCTTTTACTTTATTGCTTTTACGTTTCCGCACTTTGAATTTCAGTTTTAACAACTCTATGGTTGAAAAACATTTTTCTACTAACTTTAAAAGAAAATTTTATTTTGGTTCAACTTTATTATTAAGAGGGTTTAAAATTTTTAAAACTACCAATTCACCCCCCTCTTGGTAGCCGTGGGACATTTACTTAGGCTTAACAACCTAATTACTGGACTCAACAAAATCGTCCAGGACGATCCATGATCGTACATGACGATCCACTGCGTACATAATTAAAAACTTGCAGTTTTTGGGCGGTTTTTCTTGTCTTTTATATAAATAGTCCAAATTAGACTGCCACCCAATCTTTTTGTCATTTGATCTTCGTGCCTCTTGAGAGAATAGCCAAGGAGAGAGTGGAAGAGAGCATTCAAAGGAGGATTCCTACCATTGGAGCGAGAAGGCTTCACTTGGATTTCAAAGGTAAGAGTCTCTACTTGTGAATTTGGATTACTTCATTCTTTTCCTTCTTCCTTCTAGATTCTTGTGAGAAGATCAGTCAAGGAGATCCGGTTCTCTGCCGACACTTGGAGAGTGTGAACAGCCGATAGGTTCTCTGCCTACACTTGGAGAGTGTGAACAGCCGTAGGGTTCTCTGCCCACACTAGGAGAGTGTAAAAGGACGACGGTTCTCTGCCAACACTGAGGATTGTATAAAAGGACGACGGTTCTCTACCAGCACTGAGGATTGTGTAAAAGGATGACGGTTCTCTGCCGCACCGGGTAGTGGTGAAAAAAGTGTGTTGTAAAGGCTTCTCCACCTTGCTGTGGGTGCTAAAGGAGAGTCACTATTGGTTTTTGTGCAATACTCAGAAGGTGCCTCTGAGGAGTGGATGTAGGTCTGGTTATAGACCGAACCACTATAAATCTGGTGTCATTTACTTTATTGTTTTTACGTTTCCGCACTTTAAATTTCAGTTTTAACAACTCTGTGGTTGAAAAATATTTTTCTACAAACTTTAAAAGAAAATTTTATTTCGGTTCAACTTAATTTTCTAAGAGGGTTTAAAATTTTTAAACTACCAATTCACCCCCCTCTTGGTATCCTTGGGACATTTACTTAGGCTTAACAATCTAATTACTGGACTCAACAAGGATCCTTCTAGACTTAGGACCTTAGAGTCTATTCTAGATCCTAGGATTCTTTCATACTCTAGACCCTAAGACCTTTCTAGATTCCAAACCCTAAGGCCTATCTGGATCCCAGAACCCTTCTAGATCCTAGATCTTAGAATCCCTCTGGATTCTAGGATCAATCCAGATTCAAATCAAACCATACCTTTGATCAATTCAAATTCCAGATCAATTCAAGTTTTAGATCCATTCAAACCTTCACTCAGTCCAATTGAGAATTCAAACTTCAATCTAGATTTTGATCCTACCTTTGATTTAAGCTTTGACCCCATCCAATCATTAATAATCACCACATGATTGTAAATGATTTAGATATTTCAATATTAATCATTCAAACTTGAAATCCATTCCAAATTCAAAAAATCCAGACTCAGATTCTAAGTCCTAAGGCCCTGTCCTAAAGACCCTTTTTAAAGATTTTTCAAACATCTCGAAACCCAGTTAATTGACCTCTGATTCAGGGTCTATCACTTACAAAGTGATAAGACATGTCTCTAGAGACTACCCTCCAATTTTGAGCCCATTCCGAGGTCTCTAACCCCAGAATTTGAATTAAAATCCAAAGGCTGTAAAACCTTCAAATATTTACAATCTATGCCACTAGACCTAACCCCTTGAAGATTTTGACCTTGGAGCCCTTATCAAAGCCTCCAATCACTTCCAGACTCTTGATTTTAACCCACTGAGCAATAAATCGCATTTTTTAGAACCATTTTTGACCCTAGTTGACCAATGGGTAAAAATTGACCAAAATACCCCTATGGGGCTCAAACAGGCATTTCAAACTAATTGAACTCTGAATTGAATGCAATCACTTGCAGCAAGTTTCAAATATTAAATCAAACCTGTTCAACCCATTCCCAGGACCTGGGTCAATCTGGTTGACCAGGTCAACACAGTTGACCTAAAAGGCCCTTTAAGGGTCCAAATAGGTGTTTTGACCTAAATGACTTCTCTAGGCCATGGAACCATTTCCATTGGTCTTGAAATGTCATTTCAAATCTGTTGAGCCCAAACCCAGACCCTGGGTCAACCTGGTTGACCAAGTCAACCCAGGTTGACCAAACAGGCCTTTAAGGGTTCAAATAGGAATTTTGATCAAATTGACCTCCCCAGACCTGGGGACCACCTCCAATGGTCTCCAAATGTCAAATTAAACCTGTCCAGCCCAGACTCACGCCTTGGGTCAACCTGGTTGACCCAGTCAACATAGGTTGACCCAAGTTCCCCTTAAGACTTTAAATGTTTCATTTTAACCCATTCAACTCATTTGACCCCTGTCAAGCTCCAAATCAACTCCTATTCATGGCTCAATCACCTCTTAACCATTGGTAAATCAAATCCAAATCAATTTGGCTAGGTTAACATTTTGATTTTGGTCAAGCTTGTGGGTTTAGGTCAAAACCACCACTAGAATTTGATCAAATCCCTATCAAGCTTTCAAATCATTCCTTTTAATTCCTTGACCCTTGCCAAATATATAACTGATATTGACTTAAAATATTAATTTTACTTTAAATAATTTAAATATTATATACTAAATATTTCAAAATTCATATTTATTTAAATATAATTAAATATTTAAATTTTATACCTTAAATTTTAAAATATTTTAAATTTCCAGAAATCTTAACTAATATTAATTAATTATAAATATATATGTATATATATATATATATATATATATATATATATATATATATATATATATATATATATATATATATATATATATATATATATATATATATATATATATATATATATATATATATATATATATATATATATATATATATATTCATATATACTTTAGTTTGAAATTAAGTTAATTTAAAATATACATATATGTTATGTTTTAATTGGAATTAAATTTAAATACTTTTGAAAATTCATGATTAATAGTGAATTAAAATTTCATAAATATTTAAAGCCTAATTTAATTTGATTTATAAATTATTTTTATTTTAATTAATTTAAAATTAATTTAAAATGTTTTAATTATCTTAAACTTTAACAATGTCAAATAAATTTAATTTAAATCATTAAAATTCAAATAATTTATCAAAAATTTTAGGAACTTAAGAATTCTAATTTAAAGATATTATCAAAATTTAAAATTCAATTTATTTTAATTAATTTCAATTAATTGAACGTCCTTAATATTTAATTATTATTTAATTAAATATTATATTAAATATTTTGAAAAATATTTTTTTTTATTTTCAAATAACATCAAAATCAGTGGATATCCATGTTCTTTAAAATTTATTCTAATGATATTTTTAATTATTTTATTTTAAAATGTATATTTACATATATAGGATTAAATATATTAATATATTTTCAAATATATTTTAAAACGTATATATATTTAAATCTTATAAGTTTGAGAGATCCCTTGGGATTTTAAGCCTAGACTAAACATGTTTGAATAGAATTAATGGGGATTCTTAGTTAATAATCATTTATTGATTATTCACTAATCTTATCTTTAGTTATACATTTGATGTTAATCTTTGCATGCTTAGGATTGTGCTCCCACCACTTAGATTAAGGTTCTCCTAGATTTAGGATTTGTTTGGTGTGATTACATGCTATGTATGTTATTTCAAAGGGTTAGTGAGAACAATTGATTCAAACCTATAACTTAGTGACATTAAGGACAATAATTAAGGACCTACTTATAGAAAACTTAGAATATTTTCCAATAATTAGGATACACCTCCTATTGACTCAAAAATTTGAACACTTTAATTTAGTGACATTCTCAGCCTTAGGGAAAAATTTCACTAATTTTAGGAATCATTAAGTCCCTTAATCGATTTTCCTAAGTTTAACCCTTAATTAAGCTTTAATTCTTCCAGAAAATGTAATAAATCCATTTTAACTCCAAAAAATACATTCAACCCATATAACTGACCAGAATTAGGTCCTTAACTAATAAAAATTAAAAGCCCTTTAATTTGACAGCAATTCTGTAATTAATTTAATTTTAAATGAAAACCCACATTTAATTAATATAATTAATTAATAATAATTAAAAATCGCAAAAATTTCCCAAACACTTGGGGATCCCTCCTTAGGTCATCACTGACCTTTGGAGGTGTTTTCAAGAAGTTGGGAACTTATTTAAAGCAAAAAAACCATAAAAAGACTTTAATTAAGTAATTTCCAAAATTAGTTAAAATACTCAAAACTTCAACAATTCATAACTAAATCAAGAAAAATCAAAATTGACCAAAATCACTTGAATTTAACTCATTATAATGCCTAATATTTACAAAAAATATTAAAATACTAAAAAACCATAAACACCAAAAAGTCAACATTTTGGTCAATTCTAGGTCAAAACCGGGTCAAAACTTCCGAAAATCATAACTTTTGATAGAATACTCCAAATTGAATGTACCACATGTCTAACAACTCATAATAAGGTCTAGTATTTGTTAAAAATCAGAAACCCTTAAGATTAACTCTAATTTTAAAAGTCAAATTTTGACCCCTTAGTTAGCATATCCGGATGACCTCCAAAACTTATCAACTCCTCCAAATTTCAGAATTTTCTTAATAGGCTAATAAAATTATCAACTAATCCATTAAAATCAGCAACCAAATCCCTTTAATATCAATCCACTCCTTTAATTCCAACCAATTTAAATAACTTAATCAATCTCGATTGCTACTAGGTAACCCAGACATACGAGGCTATTAGCTTAGCCCCAAGGAAGGTGAAATAAACTTCATGGCCTCGGTGTGAAACAAAGGTAGTAATCAATTAACTTTTAAAATATGTCTAATTAAAATTATTAATCTACTAACACTTAAATTTTAATCTAAATCCCCTTTTGAGCCTTAACAAATTCAGAACTCTTCTAGATAATTTTAACTAATCACCCACTTTAGGATCTACCCCAGTTACACGACCTTTTTAAACACACTTTGGATGATGTGCTAGGACAACCAACTCTAGACTTTGGTTAGGCCGGTGTTTACTTTACTGTTGTGTGCCGAATTTTTCATAGTTTTCACTGCATGTTGTGAATGAAATTGCTTTGCTGTGTCTACTTTCTTTTTCTGCACTCTATGGATGGATTGATGTGTTTGGCGAGTAGATTACCCTTAGGTTAGGTACGATCTGGATGTTCACACAGTCTTCTGCAGGTGGCCACGCTCATACAGGGCAATAAAAGGGGGCTAAATTAATAAAAAATTATTAATTGCTATAAATGCTTGCACAGGTGCTTCAGCTGTTAAAGCCCCCAAATAAAAAGAGCGTGGCCAGTGTGTTTTAATTTCTTTTCTGCACATATATAACTGCTTGGGAATAACTGCATCTTATTTATCAACTGCTTAGGATAACCCTGCAGGTGAGTCTAGATTTTGTTTTCAAATAAATGTAATTTATGTAATTATTAAGCGTTGTGAAAGTTAGCTTTGAGTTGGGATATATAGGTCCAAAGCTTGGACTCCGAAGAGAAAAGGATGCCCCTAAGGGGAGTAGACCTTTTCTATTTGGAGATCCAAATTTGGACCACATTCCTCCCTACCCAAAGATGAAAGAGTGGCCCTCCCCTTTAAGGAAGTGCCCTCTTATCCATTTGGGTAGTCCAGTACGAAGAATCCAAGGAGCTTGAAGCAAAAAGAGCCCAAAGAAGAACAAGATTGAAGATTTGAAGATTGAGAATATCCCACTCAAAACTACTTGCGTCATTACTAGGTTTAGAATCCGGGTTGTTGTCAGTGGTGCCCGGCCATTTTACTTTATACAAAATTCTGGTTTGTAATAAGCAAGACAACTTTGCCTATGGATATTTATTGATTAATTAATTTATATTTTATGTGTTGAATTGATTTCCTTTAGGACTGCTTATTTTTCTTAGTTTTTTTCGGCGATTGCGTGCCGCTTTTATTTTTTCCTGGACTCGTGAGGCTCGTAAGGGTGTGAAAGTTTTATACTCATAACTTTAAAAGTCTAAAATTTTAGTGAGTCTAAATAACATAGAAAGTTAACGAATCTAGGGAATTAGCCGGGGATCAACCCCGGGGTCGCATGCATATTTCTGTATTATTCTTTCCTTACTTTTGACCCTTCCCCGCCTGCGGGTAGAGTCCGGATAGTCTGACCTATGAGGACGAGGTGCCGGATCAGGGGAAGTCCAGTCTTCTACAAAAAAAAAATTATTTTCTAAGCCAATTTTTTTTTTTAAATTTCAAGCATATTTTATTTGAGATTGTTAACTAGTATGCATTGCATTAGAAACGAATTAAAAGAGTCAAAATTTTAATTTCATCAGTTTTAGCATTTTAGCACCCAACATAAGTCAAAGGGGCCAATTAGGAAAATTTAGATGTCGGCCCCAACTCTCCAAACCTTTAAATAAAACGTCCCTACCACTCTTTCATAAAAGACCGGATTCATTTCTTTTAAATCGATTAGGTGGTTAGCTGGCTCCCCAATCCAGGCCGGGGTAAGTCCAGATCTTGCACTGCATTAGTTAGGATCGGACGACTGTGGTCCAGTGTCCAAAATAGATTTAGGATCCGGGGCAGATCTTTGATTATAAGACCCCAAACTTCAGGAATCTAATCCCAAATTTCTAATAAAATGCTCAACTCTAATTAAATATCATTTCAATCCAAAACATAAAGCCCAACACTTAGATTAAGTTGGGACACTTCCGGATGGTTCTGGAATCTCAAAGTGTCCCCTACCTCTCTTCCTTAACTCTATTAATAACCGCTCAATCTTGTTCTATTCCCTTTTGAGTTTCCAAAATTCATCTCTCTTTTTGATATCACTCCTAGAAATTCAAACAAAATTCTGCCACCATTTTAATCGGGAGTTTTCGTAGAGATTTTATCTCCCTACGATGTAATTAACTACGAGGGCTTACGCTCGTAGGAGATTTGGAACCCCATACACCTGATTTCAAAATTATCTTTTTATAAAAAAAAACACTCTTAGACTTCTTTGGGAAAAGTAAAAAATGATTGCCGTTGTCATATTAGAAGAATTATCAATGAAAGGTGATACCTCCCTTTGGGGAGATACATTCTTCTTTGATAAGGCTTTGGATATGAATTCGGCAATCTTACTCCTTGAGTATCATAACTAGATTATTTAGTTGAACTCTACCTCGTCCCTTCGGGGCCATGTCGAGTTCTCTTTAGAATCTAGCCGTGATATTCAAGACGAATTACATAATTCTAGGCCTGAACACCGCTATGAAATTTTATTTTCATCCCCCGGGGTGATATAATTTTTCTAGTGGGTTGATTCGACTTCAGAATTATAATTGAATTTTAATTTTAAAATTCCCAAAGAAAACCAATATTTTCAAAACATGTTTTCAAAATTCCACCAACAAAAAAATGGCACGCCCGGTGGGACCAAATTTCTCTTTCCATCTTTAATAGTGGCATAATTTCGTTTCATCGATAGTTTTAATTATCATTTCTTCCGTTGGTCCCTCTACCCATTTCTTTCTTGGGTGAGTGTGGCCAACATCTAAGATAAAATGAATATTAAAAGAGAGGTTGTACCTCCAAAATTAGTTTTATCTAGATTTTCGTTCTGATTTTGACCTTCTGCCCCGGCCCAGCCTGTGAGGCGACAGAGTCAAATCAGATCTTTGGATATCCTTTTCAATCTTATGAATTTATGGTCAATAAATTTCTCATTCAACATATAAATCCTTAAAATTGAAAAGAATTCAAAAACTTTTGATTTCGGACATCTCAAAGTACTTTAGTCTTTACCCCCTCATTTCCCCTTTGACCTCCAGGGGTGGGGAGGGTTGGACTATTCCTTTTACTTGGGTTCTCTCACAATTCCATAAGCCTTTGGGCAAGGGGAAACTCTGTCCGTTATGTTTTGGAGTTTGTGAGAAAACCCCCCTTAAACCCTCCAAGATTCAAATTTTTTTTTTCAAGATTCTTTTAAACTCTAGGTTGTCATGTGTTGCCCCATACGATCTCCTTGTGGGAAACATATGTCAAATTTTTTTAGAATACCTTTTTGGCATGTACTTAGTCTCTTTATCCTACTAACATATGTTAAGCAATATCCTTCGCTGCTCGACACATGTTGGAGGGTTGAGATTTTCTTACAAGCCTTAATTTTCAAAAAATTATTTCTTTCATCTCCCTTTTAAAGAAAATCTAATTTCAATCATCTCTTTAACTTTCAGAAAATCCTAAATGGCTGGCCAATTGATTTTTTCTTTCGACCGAGAGTTGTCCTCGACTGTTAATGACCAAGGAAGCACTATTATTTTTGGAATGAGATTTAGTACTCTTGAGCTCTCCATGGATGGACACCAGATTGTTAGTTTGGATGCCAGTAAGGAAGTTCCCCCAGTGGTTGAGTTGATTGTGGGATCTGCACCTACCTTACCAGTAGTTAGTGATGACCAGAAACAGTCTGAACCAGTTGTTGAGCCTCCCACTGAAGTCAAATCTGTTTTTGAGGAAGGGTCTAGTTTTGGACTTAGCTTCGCCACTAAGAATCAGAAGAAAAACTATTTGAGGAGACTTAGAAAGAAGATCTCTAAGGCTAAGAGAGTTGTACCCTTTAAGACCTTTGCTCAATTAGAACCTGAGGCTGCTGAGGAGCTACCTATTCCTGCTTCCTCTCCCCTCTTAAAGGGGAGTCGCTTTTACCCCTTGGCTTCAGCTCAAGGGGAGGAGAGGGCAGCTAGGATAACCTGTTCCCCACCATGCCCGGTTGACTACTCGACTATGAAGACTCAGAAAGAAAAATATCTCCAGAGGACAAGGACTTTGAGAAACATAATTCATACCTGCGCTGCACAGTCTGGACAAACTAAGGAGGAATATGTAAAACAATTGAAGGGAGTGATCTCACATTGCTTCCAAAAAGAAGTGTTGAAGGAAGAAGTGTCTAAAGCAAAGAATTTGACCCCACAATTCGTCAGGAAGAATAAGAAGTATGTTAGACAGCTCGCTACTTCGGTGCTGGTTAATGGATATCACTAGGTGCCACGTCCTCTATCCTCTCAAACGGAGGGTATTGTGTTGACTGGGTCCGAGAGAGGCCACCATCCTACTGGTAGACCCCCGGTACCCCCACATAAACCTATGCGATTGGCCTCAGTGATTGTTAAGCCAAAGGGGATTGAGATTCAAAAGTCTATGGACATTAAAGAAAAAAGACCCAAATCTCCTGAAAAGAAATATGTGCCAAAGAGAACTAAGTTGGAGAGTCTGCCACCACCTCCTAGAACTTCTAAGTTCATTTTGCAGCTCCAACAAGTTTCAGCCAACCCTACTCCGGTTTCAGTTGACTTGATGGATGTCCAGACTAGTACCCCGGTTGTTACAGTTGACAGTCCTACCACACCCAGTCTAACTCAAGATCCAATAGTCACCATCCCTGTTACCCCAGTTGATGATCCCCTAGGTCTGAGTGTCATTCCTAGGCTCCCTAGTCAGGTGTCTGAGGACCTTACCTTGCTTGATGTAGGAGCTATCACTTTACAAGCTTCTGCTTCTCCCCCCGAGGTATATGTCCCTCTCCCTGTAGAGGATGCCACTCTTCTGACTACCAGTTCTGGGATAATCAAAGAGGAGAGAATTGACCAGGATCTAGAAATGGAAGATGAACCGGATACAAAATCTCAACCAGATCCTAATCCAAAACTTACATAAATCATTGCCCTCCTGGATTCTGAAGAATTATTCGATATGGCTGAGTACAAAGGATACTTACCCCTTGATCCTAAGTCAATTGGGGATAGACCGGTAGAGGAGGTAGTTCAAGAAATAAGAAACATTTTGTTGAATAAAGAAGGAATGACCTCTTTTGACCTTGATATGGATGATCTCCTTGGAGATGAAGATGATTATGTTGGTAGCATTCATATGGTTGAGACTAGGGGATCTAATAAAGAAGCTGAGCCCAGCAAACGTCGATCTGTTAAAGATGATGATTCACATACTGTTGAGTCAGATTCAGATGAGTCTGTAAAGGCCAGAGATGAAGAGCACATAAAAAACTTGGAGACTCAGCTCACAAGCATGATGTCACAAGTTAGGGAGATGCAAGAAAAGTTGGATAAGTCACAGCAAGAGTCTCTTAAAATCCACCAGTCAGCTCGAGAGCTCACATAAAAGGCTAAAAGGGCAGAATTTAGTTCCAAACCTCTCGAGTCACCACCTGTGACCCTTCCTTGTCCAGTAGAAGCACCTCCAGTTTACCCCACAGTTTCCACCACTCCTCCGATTCTGCCTCAGAAGGATATTAAGCAACTAATTGAGGACCAGGTAAGGGAGGCCTTAGCCCTTTCGCAAGGAACCGCGTCTATTCCAAAGGGTAGACCTTATCCTGAAGAATATGATTAGTTCCTTACCCAAAGGGCTTTGTGCCACCAACTTTTAAAGTTTTCATTGGAATTGAAAATCTTAGACAGCATCTGGCCCACTTCCGAGCAAGCTGTTGCAATACAGGAGGGTCAGATGCTCTACTATTTTGCCAATTTGTAAGTAGTCAATCCGGCATTGCTTTTGAATGGTACGCCGATCTCCCCAACGGTTCAGTAAGAACCTTTAGCGAGCTAGAAAACCTCTTTCTTAAGAGATTTTCTAGAGCGCAACAACGCACCACCATGGGCGATCTTGTGGTTGAAAAGCAAAAGCCGGAAGAGTCTCTAGTTGAGTACATCTTGAGGTGGCGAAACCTCTCGATGAAGTGTGAACCCCAATTGCAAGAGCAACATGCGGTGGAGATTCTTCTAAAGAATATCCACGGCCCTATTGCTTTTCTCCTGAAGGGTTTTACTATTAAAACTTTTGAAAAACTTTTTAATAAGGCTAGAAATTTGCAGGAAGAGGCTCCTAGGATGCCATTCTTACGAGAGCAGTCTGAAGATAGGAAGGGTCCTAAATTGGTGAAAATCTTTGAAAAGAAAGCTGTGGTCTCAGCAGTAGATAAAGGAAAGAGGCCAGTGGTTAGTCAGCCTAGCACTCCACCTCCACTACAGCCACTTCAGAAGGAGCCCTTTCAGATAATTCTCCAGCATACTAGAGATCCCGCCTTCATCCCTTTTAGAGAGAGATTGGCAAAGCCTTATCCATTTAAAAGGGAATCAGTGAAGCAGATCTTCAAGAGCTTGTTAAAAAAACCTGATTTTCAGTTGCCAGAGGCTAGGAGACCCGAGGATGAGAGTAAAAAAGATGATCCCAAGTATTGTCCATACCATCGGATGCTTAGTCACCCACTTGAGGACTGTGTTGTGTTCAAAGATTGGCTTGAGAGGAACTACACTCAAGGTAACATTATAATTCCTAAAGAATACTTGGTCGACCCAGAAAAGGCTTCAGTTAAATCTATCTCAGGTAATCTCCTTAATTCTTCTCTTCCTATTGAAGATGGTTGGGACATTGCTTTGCCCGGGCATTTAAAAAGTTGATTAACAAGTCTTTTCATCTTTCTCAATAGCTGACTACGATAGCCCAGACCCCGGTGTGGAAGGTTGACCTGGACGCTTCGCAGAAGGATGTTGAGCAACTTCCCTCTCCAGTAGTCATAGGAACTACTGAGAAAAATGTAAAAGAAAAGAAAGTTGATTTTGTAGAGAGGAAGTGTGTGGATGAGAGATGTATTAAAATGGCGGATGGTGGTGTTAAAACCCTTTCCCCTCTTTTGTTATCTGACTTTTACTTTTCCCCATCAAAGGCGAAGGGTCAAAAGATGAATAAAAAATATCCTTCTACTTCTGTCTTGATGATTGGCCACGAATCTCAAATGCAAATTGATGACTCTCCTATTTTAAATCAAACTCTTAATGAAATAAATCTTGATGTTAATCAAACCGACCTTCCTGAATCGACTACTCAAGAAGATGTCGAATGTGAAGCCTTATCAGAAAGTGATTTCCACCAATTTGATTTTCAGGGAAGTCCTATCAAGATAGAGTTTTTAGATTCTGACTCTTTTTTGGGAAACGACGATCCAATGCCTACAGTGAGTGTAGACACCGCTCTAGTTTGCCCGCCCGAGGATATCGAGCAGGTGCAACTCCGTGGCAATAAAGTCTTACCTCCTAGGTTGCCCCCCCAGGACAAAGGCAAGCAATCCTCATTCGAAGATCTAAATCCAGATTCCCCTCAGCAACCAGAATTTCCTTTAATTCCTCCGAGTTTTGAGTCTGTCGTCCCTAAGGTTGATTACAACTTTCTAGCCCACCTTAGACAGTTGCCAGCGAAATTAAGTATTTACGACGCCCTCCTTATCTCCAAAGAAATGAGGGAGTCTTTAATTAAAGCACTTCTCGACTCCGAGATTTGTTTAACACAGTTGGCTGCAACTTCAGAAGGTGAAACTCTCTACTTCAAAGAGGTCCCCAGGGTTACCTTTTTAGACGAAGATTTACTCTTGAGAACTGCCTACCACAACCGCCCCCTCTACATTACCGTAGATGTGGGAAAATTCAAGTTATCAAGAGTCCTTGTTGATCCGGGTGCATCGGTCAACGTGATGAACTTAAAGACTCTTGCTTATCTCAGAGTTGATACTAGCAAGCTTTCAACCGACAGGTTGGTGCTTCGTGGGTTCAACGAGAAGGGCGAGAGAGCTTTAGGTTCAATCACTTTACTCCTAGAAATAGGAGGGTTAAAAACTGAAGCTAAATTTCATATAATTAATTTGACTACGTCCTTTAACGCACTTTTAGGTAAACCTTGGATTCACGAATATAGAATGGTTCCATCTACCCTGCACCAATGCGTTAAGTATCAACGATACGACATTGAACATGTGATTAAGGGTGATCTGCAACCATTCTCAATCCAAAAAATTGGGATCTACGAAGATGCTGCGTATTTCATACCAAAAGGGTCCTGGTCCCATTCTAAATTGGAGATCAAAATTGAAGAGAAAATGGTTGGACAAAAATTCGACCAAAAAAAGGAAAAAGATAAAAATGTCAATCAAGAAATGACACAATCGAGTAGTGAAGATGACTCTGATATCATTGTCCTTAGGCCTCCAAGCACATTACCTCAAAGAGGTGGGAGGATGGTTTTAAGGGCACGAGGATGAGGCTGTACTTCATTGGATAAGAGAACAGCACCTGTGTATATTGATTTGGAATCAGACTCTGATGGTGAACTAGAAAATCAAGGCGCTGCCCTCTCTCTCGATTACCAGAACATAAATTCTCCTCCAAAATTTGATCTCATCTTAGACCAGGACAGTGACCCTGAGGTAGATACCTCAAAAGTTAAAAGTGACGAGCCTGAATTAACAATGTATGAAAAGCTCACTAGAAGGATTGAGGCCCTTTCTCTGACCCCATTGTCGGCAGGCAGGATTGTAGGGTTAGAAGTCAAAGTGTCCCCCAACTTGGATGGTGAAGTTAAGAAAGTCCAAAAATTCTTCCCCGGCTCCTCCTCCGCAAGGGACGAAGGTGATGTAACCCTTGAGGAGGTAGATTTCAATGAATTAATGGAATTACCTTTCGGCTACTTCCCTGTTTGTGTAAAAAATACTTTTTCTAAAGGTTCTATACCATACCGATGGACTAAGGGTCAAGCTAGATACCATGAGAATATTTGGCGAACAAAAATAAATAAAAATCCAACAAGTGGTATTGGCTTTGGAACCGTTCGTTCATTTGATGATGATGAGTATTGCCTAATGATAACTTATCATCTCGATTCTCCAAATGTCCCATTTAGAGACTTTAGACGATCCCGATGATCTTCAAGTTCGGGATGCACCCCTTGAATTTGAAGAGGAAATTAAATCTACAGTCGATGAATTGAGAGAAATTAACCTGGGAACCGATGATGACCCCTGCCCGATCTTTATATGTACTTTGTTGAACGAGGGTGAAACCCAAGATTTAATCCAATTACTGTCCGAGTTCAGGGATTGCTTTGCCTGGACATACGACGAAATGCCAGGTTTGCCTGCTGAGGTAGCAGTCAACAAACTTGGGGTTCGGCATGATGCTATTCCTGTTAAATAAGCTCCTCGACGCATGCGTTTAGAGATCGAGCAACACGTCATTTTTGAAGTTAAAAAATTGGCAGAAGCTAGATTCATTCGAGAGGAACAATATCCCTCTTGGGTGGCAAGCGTCGTACCAGTTCGAAAGAAAAATGGTCAAATTCGGATTTGTGTCGACTATAGGGATCTGAATAAGGCATGTCCTAAAGACGAATTCCCTCTACCAATACCAGAACGCATGGTGGACATTGCCTCCTCACATGCCATTTTCTCATTCATGGATGGCTCATCGGGTTATAACCAAATCAAGATGGTCCCGGAAGATGAGAGAAATACGGCGTTCAGAATCCCTATTGGAATCTTTTGTTATAAGGTGATGCCATTTAGCTTAAAAAATACCGGAGCAACCTACCAACGGGCCATGACCCGTATCTTTGACGACTTAATTCACAATTAAGTTGAGTGCTATATTAACGATTTAGTTGTCAAGAGCAAGGTCAAAGAGGCTCACCTGTATGACTTAAGAGTTGTTTTTGAACGGTTGCGCCGCTACAATTTGAAAATGAATCCCTTGAAGTGCGCCTTCGGCGTCACCTCAGGAAAATTCTTAGGATTCGTAGTGAGGCACCGCAGAATCGAGATCGACCCTGCTAAAATTGAAGCCATCTTAGATATGCCATCTCCTAAGAGCCTTACCCAGTTAAGATCTCTACAAGGTAGATTGACGTATATAAGGAGGTTTATTTCTAATCTTTCTGGGAGATGTCAACCCTTTTCTTTCCTTGCGAATAAAGACGCTAAGTTCGTATGAGACGAGAAGTGCCAAAATACTTTCGATAACATTAAAGAATATCTTTCTAATTCGCCAGTTTTGGCGGCTCCAATTCCGGGAAAACCGTTAATTCTCTACACTACAGCCTTAGATGAGTCTTTAGGCGCCCTGTTGGCTCAAGTCAACGACGAAGGGAAAGAGAATGCCCTCTATTACCTTAGTCGAAGATTTCTTCCTACTGAAATTTGATACCCATCAATTGAGAAGCATTGCCTCGCTTTAGTTTTTGCAGCTTAGAAACTGAGGCATTACATGCTCTCCCACTCAATCAGTTTGATTTCAAGAGTTAATCCTTTGCAATATCTTATGACCCGACCTACATTGTCAGGACGCTTAGCTCGTTGGTCTATGATATTACTGCAATTTGAGATTACTTTCACTCCTCTTCGTCCTGTGAAAGGACAGGCCATCGTCAATTTCCTGGCAGCACACCCACTGCTGGCAGATTCTCCTCTGAACGATGATCTACCCGACGAACAAGTCATGAGTTTGAGGGAATCTGGCGAGGCCATCTGGGAATTGTATTTTGATGGGGCAGCATCCTCTCGTAGGAACGCTACCCAACAATCTGTAATTCCTGGAAAGGCTGGAGTCGGTCTAATTTTCATAACGCCGAAGAAAGGAATGATGCATTTTTCCTACCATTTATCAGAGCCCTACACAAATAACGAAGTTGAATACGAAGCTCTGATAACCGGTTTGGAACTTACAATTTTAATGGAAATTAAAGAGATTAAGATATTTGGAGATTCCCAGTTGGTGATTAACCAAGTGGCCGAAACTTATAAAGTCTTAAATCATAATCTCCTAAGATACCACCAGTACACACTTCACCTGTTGGAACAAATTCCTACCGCCACTTTGTATAGGGTCCCCTATGGAAGTAACTTAGTGGCGGATGCCTTAGCAAAACTTGCAAAGGAATTTACGTGTCCTGAGGAGGATTCCATCCCTATAGAGATTCAGGGTCGTAAGGCCCTCTCTCTTATAGATTTGGAACACATAAGTAAGACTCCCCTTCAGATCCTTTCTGCCTCTTCGACAACCGACGAAGAAGGTGATTGGAGACGACCTTTAATCGACTACCTTAAAGAAGGGAAGCTTCCCCAGGATAAATCACTCTCCAACCAGATTAAGAAATGTGCCTTATCATACGCACTAGTCAATGATTTGTTGTACCGCCGGTCCTTCGATCATATGTGGCTACGCTGTTTGAACCAGCGGGAAGCCCTGAAGATTATTAACGAAGTTCATTCAGTACTATGCGGTGCATATCAATCGGGTCCAAAAATGAAATTGAAGATTAAAAGACTTGGATACTACTAGCCTACAATGATTGACGATTGCATGAATACTGCAAAGCACTGTCATCAATGTCAGGTCCATGGGGTGGTTTTACATCAGCCGCCTAATGTGTTACACCCTACGATAGCCTCGTGGCCCTACAAGAGTTGGGGCACAGATATCATTGGGCCGATTGACCCTCCCTCCGCGGGAGGTTATCGTTTCATATTAGAAGCGATTGATTACTTTTTGAAGTGGGCGGAAGCAATTCTCCTACGCAACCATGTTTTAAAATTCTTTCGTGACCATATCGTATATCGATTCGGCGTACCCCGCAGAATCATATCCGATAATGGGTCCGCATTCAAGTCTACAAAAATCAACAGTTTTGTAAGGCGCCATAATATTGATTGGAGATACTCGACGATCTATTACCCTCGGGCAAATGGATTGGCTGAGGCCTCCAACAAAACCTTGGTGCAAATTATTAAAAAGACCCTTGATGATAACAAACGATAGTGGGATGAGCGGTTGGTGGAATCTTTGTGGGCTTACCGTACCACTTATAGAACCCCGACCCAATCCACCCTGTTTGCACTAGTGTATGGATCTGAGGCCGTTCTACTGTTGGAAATACAAATCCCTTCGCTCAGGATTGTAGTTCAGAATCAAATCACAAATGAACAGAATGCAAAACTGCGGTTGGAAGAACTCGAAGGCCTTGAAGAGCGACGTCTCCAAGCTCAACAAAGTTTAGAGTTATATAAGTCCCGTATGGTTCAAGCCCATGATAAGCTCGTCCGACCTAGGACCTTCCAAGCAGGAGACTTGGGTATTGGTCCTTCGGAGGCCTATCTTAGCCCATCGGAAGTTGGGAGGCAAATTTGAACCTACGTGCAAAGGACCCTTCGTTATAGAGACTGTCTACGAAGGAGGCTCGTATCAGTTAGTAGATTGTAAAGGAAACCACCCGATGCTACCTGTCAATGGGCGTTTCCTTAAGAAATACTATGCTTGATGTAGCTCATTTTATCAATTAATAAAATTCCCTTTCTTAATGCGCAATCCGATTCTTCCCTTTTTGAGTTCTTTCACTTTTTTTAACGCTCTTCGCCTTTTCCTTAGGGTTGGATTCTTCCCTCCCTTAGGATCACACCTGCTAGTGGTGGAGTACGCCCTCCGTGACACCACCCTGGCATTTAACTTGAGGATTAGTGGTGGAGTACGCCCTTCATGGTACCATCCTAATTCACACTCGCTAGTGGTGGAGTACACCCTTCGTGGCACCATCCTAGTTTGCCAGTTAATTTGCCTATTTGGAGTAAGTCTTCTATCAGCATCCTATAGGCCTAAGGTTGGGTGATGCCCTTCCTTAGACCCAAGGCTAGGTATTCCCTACCTTGGTTTTCCAGTTGATCCATCTACTAGGAGTAAGTCTTCTATCAGCATCCTGTAGACCTGAGGTTGGGTGATGCCCTTCCTCAGACCCAAAGTTAGGTATCCCCTACTTTGATTTCCAGTTAATTTGCCTATTTCGAGTAAGTCTTCTATCAGCATCCTATAGGCCTAAGGTTGGGTGATGCCCTTCCTTAGACACAAGGCTAGGTATTCCCTACCTTGGTTTTCCAGTTGATCCATCTACTAGGAGTAAGTCTTCTATCAACATCCTGTAGACCTGAGGTTGGGTGATGCCCTTCCTCAGACCCAAAGTTAGGTATTCACTACTTTGGTTTCCAGTTAGTCTGCCTATTTGGAGTAAGTCTTCTATCAGCATCCTATAGGCCTAAGGTTGGGTGACGCCCTTCTTTAGACCCAAGGCTAGGTATTCCCTCCCTTGATTTTTCAGTTGATCCGTCTACTAGGAGTAAGTCTTCTATCAGCATCCTGTAGACCTTAGGTTGGGTGATGCCCTTCCTCAAACCCAAAGCGAGGTATTCCCTACTTTGGTTTCCAGTTAATCTGCCTATTTGGAGTAAGTCTTCTATCAGTATCCTATAGGCCTAAGGTTGGGTGACGCCCTTCCTTAGACCCAAGGCTAGGTATTCCCTACCTTGGTTTTCCAGTTGATCCGTCTACTAGTAGTAAGCCTTCTATCAGCATCCTATAGACATAAGGTTGAGTGATGCCCTTCCTTACACTCCTAAAATTCTATTCAAAATTTTCATTCGGTCAACACTAATGTGTGCAGTAGAAGTTCCTTCTACCACACACATTGGGGGTCCATTTGTTGACCTCATTTTTGTATGAGGTCACTAAGGCCTTTACAAACTCCAGATCAATCCAGATCCTAGGATCCACTCTAGACCTTAGGATTCTTCCTAATCAGCCTAGACCCTAGGATTCTTCTAGATATAGACTTTAGGTTTTATTCTAGAGCTTAGGATCCTTCTAGACTTAGGACCTTAGGGTCTATTCTAGATCCTAGGATTCTTTCATACTCTAGACCCTAAGACCTTTCTAGATTCCAAACCCTAAGGCCTATCTGGATCCCAGAACCCTTCTAGATCCTAGATCTTAGAATCCCTCTGGATTCTAGGATCAATCCAGATTCAAATCAAACCATACCTTTGATCAATTCAAATCCTAGATCAATTCAAGTTTCAGATCCATTCAAACCTTCACTCAGTCCAATTGAGAATTCAAACTTCAATCTAGATTTTGATCCTAACCTTGATTCTAGGCTTTGACCCCATCCAATCATTAATAATCACCACATGATTGTAAATGATTTGGATATTTCAATATTAATCATTCAAACTTGAAATCCATTCCAAATTCAAAAAATCCAGACTCAGATTCTAAGTCCTAAGGCCCTGTCCTAATGACCATTTTAAAGATTTTTCAAACATCTGTAAACCCAGTCAATTGACCTCTGATTCAGGGTCTATCACTTACAAAGTGATAAGACATGTCTCTAGAGGCTACCCTCCAATTTTGAGCCCATTCTGAGGTCTCTAACCCTAGAATTTGAATTAAAATCCAAAGGCTATAAAACCTTCAAATATTTATAGCCTATGCCACTGGACCTAACCCCTTGAAGATTTTGACCTTGGAGCCCTTATCAAAGCCTCCAATCACTTCCAGACTCTTGATTTTAACTCATTGAGCAATAAATTGTATTTTTCAGAACCATTTTTTATCCTAGTTGACCAAAAAGGCCCTTTAAGGGTCCAAATAGGTGTTTTGACCTAAATGACTTCTCTAGGCCATGGAACCATTCCCATTGGTCTTGAGATATAATTTCAAATCTGTTGAGTCCAAATCCAGACCCTGGGTCAACCTGGTTGACCAAGTCAACCTAGGTTGACCAAACAAGCCTTTAAGGGTTCAAATAGGAATTTTGATCAAATTGACCTCCCTAGACCTAGGGACCACCTCCAATGGTCTCCAAATGTCAAATTAAACCTGTCCAGCCCAGACTCACCCCTTGGGTCAACCTGGTTGACCCAGTCAACATAGGTTGACTCAAGTTCCCCTTAAGACTTTAAATGTTTCATTTTAACCCATTCAACTCATTTGACCCCTGTCAAGCTCCATATGAACTCCTATTCATGGCTCAATCACCGCTTAACCATTGGTAAATCAAATCCAAATCAATTTGGCTAGGTCAACATTTTGATTTTGGTCAAGCTTGTGGGTTTAGGTCAAAACCACCACTAGCATTTGATCAAATCCCTATCAAGCTTTAAAATCATTCCTTTTAATTCCTTGACCCTTGCCAAATACATCATGAACCAGGTCATGGTCATTTTGACCAAGTCAACATTTGTAGACTTGGTCAAACTAGCTCAAGCTCCCTTACTTGCATTCAAACCTTAAATCCTAATTGTCAAACCTCTCCAAAATCAATCCAACATGCATCCATGACCTTCTACTGCAATCTCAGCACCCTTGACCTTTTGACTGGTCAATTCGGTCAACAAAGGGTTTATGGAGGAGCCCCATGGTCAAACTCACATGTGAGCCTCCTTCCCACTAATTTAGGCAGCTAGGTTAGTCCTAAATGAGACATAAAGCTCTCTAATAGGCTCCATAATCAAACCCAGCCCTTGGTTTAGCCTTAAATGGCAGTGGTCCCCCCAACCTCCTAAAGCTAGCCAATGGTTAGAGGGCCTTTCCCAGCCTTTCTCCCTTCCACCTGATGGCTTGGGACACTTGTCCCTCATCAGGGAGAGGCCCCTGATGCATCCCAGCCATCCATTTGGCTTGGGGATGTTTGAATAGGGAGAAATGCCCTATTGAGCTAATTTTCCAATCCATAGCATTCTCTCACCACCTCAAGTTCCCCCCAACCGAGCTCTTTGCTCATTCAACTCCTCAACCATATCCTCCTCATTTCCTGAGCCAAAACCACCCGTCCAAAGCTGCCGCCGGCGAGCATTTCGGTCAACCGAAGCTTTCCGAGTTCAAACGCTTCTACCGCTCGATCTGCTGCATTCCAGGACGTGGATTCAACTAGGAACTTAATCGTGGACAGTCTACAAGCTCAGAGAATAAAAAAATGGTTCAATCCGTCCATTAAATCAATGTAAATTTCTAAACCTAGCTTAGGACACTTAGGTTTAATTAGCATTTTGTTAAGCTCGTATTTAATATCAAGGATAGATCCCCAAAATTTCTGTTCATCTAGTTTATCTATATTTAAAATTTCAAATGTTTTGGTTAACTCGATCGAGAGAACGAGCCAAAAAACCCTTTCTAGGGCTTTTTCACGGCTTAGCCCAGGCGCACCGTTCCTGAACCGTTGATCGCTCGATCAACGGTCCGGATCAGGTTGTTCCACGCGTTGATCCAATGTGTATTTTGTTCCGTGACTCAAGCTGCAGTTCGGCTCAATCTTGATCGCACGTTCAGAATCACGGGATGAGTCCTCCGCCGTTTGATCTCGCTCAATCGAGATCGAATCACGGGATCCGATCCCCACTGTTGGATGGCTAGGCGCTCGATCGAACGGCTCTTAGCTGACGCTGACGTGTTTAATCGGATTGCGCGTGGGGCCCTCCCACCGTCATCCAATGATTGGCCAGCCTTTTTCCGCGTTTTGACCGGCCAACCTCAACCCGCCACGTGGCAACCCGCCGTCATACCCGTTTAAAAATGATTTAAAAAATCGTTTTAAATTGTTCTTAAATTCTTTTTTTTTATTTTGTTTATATATATATATATATATATATATATATATATATATATATATATATATATATATATATATATATATATATATATATATAAAACTGATATTGACTTAAAATATTAATTTTACCTTAAATAATTTAAATATTATATACTAAATATTTCAAAATTCATATTTGTTTAAATATAATTAATATTTAAATTTTATACCTTAAATTTAAAAAAAATTTTAAATTTCCAGAAATCTTAACTAATATTAATTAATTATAATATATATGTATATATATATATATTCATATATACTTTAGTTTGAAATTAAGTTAATTTAAAATATACATATATGTTATGTTTTAATTGGAATTAAATTTAAATACTTTTGAAAATTCATGATTAATAGTGAATTAAAATTTCATAAATATTTAAAGCCTAATTTAATTTGATTTATAAATTATTTTCATTTTATTTAATTAAAATTAATTTAAAATGTTTTAATTATCTTAAACTTTAACAATGTCAAATAAATTTAATTTAAATCATTAAAATTCAAATAATGTATCAAAAATTTTAGGAACTTAAGAATTCTATTTAAAGATATTATCAAAATTTAAAATTCAATTTATTTTAATTAATTTCAATTAATTGAACGCCCTTAATATTTAATTAGTATTTAATTAAATATTATATTAAATATTTTGAAAAATAATTTTTTTTTATTTTCAAATAACATCAAAATCAGTGGATCTCCATGTTCTTTAAAATTTATTCTAATGATATTTTTAATTTTTTTTATTTTTAAAATGTATATTTACATATATAGGATTAAATATATTAATATATTTTCAAATATATTTTAAAACATATATATATTTAAATCTTATAAGTTTGAGAGATCCCTTGGGATTTTAAGCCTAGACTAAACATGTTTGAATAGAATTAATGGGGATTCTTAGTTAATAATCATTTATTGATTATTCACTAATCTTATCTTTAGTTATACATTTGATGTTAATCTTTGCATGCTTAGGATTGTGCACCCACCACTTAGATTTAGGTTCTACTCGATTTAGGATTTGTTTGGTGTGATTACATGCTATGTATGTTAATTCAAAGGGTTAGTGAGAACAATTCATTCAAACCTATAACTTAGTGACATTAAGGACAATAATTAAGGACCTACTTGTAGAAAACTTAGAATATTTTCCAATAATTAGGATTCACCTCCTATTGACTCAAAACTTTGAACACTTTAATGTAGTGATATTCTCAGCCTTAGGGAAAAATTTCACTGATTTTAGGAATCATTAAGTCCCTTAATCATTTTTCCTAAGTTTAACCCTTAATTAAGCTTTAATTCTTCCAGAAAATGTAATAAATCCATTTTAACTCCAAAAAATAGATTCAACCCCTCTAACTGACCAGAATTAGGTCCTTAACTAATGAAAATTAAAAGCTTCTTAATTTGACAGCAATTCTATAATTAATTTAATTTTAAATGAAAACCCACATTTAATTAATATAATTAATAAATAATAATTAAAAATCCCAAAAATTTCCCAAACACTTGGGGATCCCTCCTTAGGTCATCCCTGACCTTTGGAGGTGTTTTAAAGAAGTTGGGAACTTATTTAAAGCAAAAAAACCATAAAAAGCCTTTAATTAAGTAATTTCCAAAATTTGATAAAATGCTCAAAACTTCAACAATTCATAACTAAATCAAGAAAAATCAAAATTGATCAAACTCATTATAATGCCTAATATTTACTAAAAATATTAAAATACTAAAAAACCATCAACACCAAAAAGTCAACATTTTGGTCAACTCTATGTCAAAACCGGGTCAAAACTTTTAAAAATCATAACTTTTGATAGAAAACTCCAAATTGAATGTACCACATGTCTAACAACTCATAATAAGGTCTAGTATTTGTTAAAAATCTGAAACACTTAAGATTAACTCTAATTTTAAAAGTCAAATTTTTACCCCTTAGTTAGCATATCCGGATGACCTCCAAAACTTATCAACTCCTCCAAATTTCAGAATTTTCTTAATAGGCTAATAAAATTCTCAACTAATCCATTAAAATCAGCAACCAACTCCCTTTAATATCAATCAACTCCTTTAATTCCAACCAATTTAAATAACTTAATCAATCTCGATTGCTACTGGGTAACCCAGGCCTACGAGGCTATTAGCTTAGCCCCAAGGAAGGTGAAATAAACTTCACGGCCTCGGTGTAAAACAAAGGTAGTAATCAATTAACTTTTAAAATATGTCTAATTAAAATTCTTAATCTACTAACACTTAAATTTTAATCTAAATCCCCTTTTGAGCCTTAACAAATTCAGAACTCTTTTAAATAATTTTAACTAATCACCCACTTTAGGATCTACCCCAGCCACACAACCTTTTTACACACACTTTGGATGATGTGCTAGGACAACCAACTCTAGACTTAGGTTAGGCCGGTGTTTACTTTACTACTGTGTGCCAGTTTTTTCGTAGTTTTCACAGCATGTTGTGAATGAAATTGCTTTGCTATGTCTACTTACTTTTTCTGCACTCTGTGGATGGATTGATGTGTTTGGCGAGTAGATTACCCTTAGGTTAGGTACGATCTGGATGTTCACACAGTCTTCTGCAGGTGGCCACGCTCATGCAGGGCAATAAAAGGGGGCTAAATTAATAAAAAATTATTAATTCCTATAAATGCTTGCACAGGTGCTTCAGCTGCTAAAGCCCCCAAATAAAAAGAGCGTGGCCAGTGTGTTTTAATTTCTTTTCTGCACATATATAACTTCTTGGGAATAACTGCATTTTATTTATTAACTGCTTAGGATAACCCTGCAGGTGAGTCTAGATTTTGTTTTCAAATAAATGTAATTTGTGTAATTATTAAGCGTTGTGAAAGTTAGCTTTGAGTTGGGATATATAGGTCCAAAGCTTGGACTCCGAAGAGAAAAGGATGCCCCTAAGGGGAGTAGACCTTTTCTATTTGGAGATCCAAATTTGGACCATATTCCTCCCTACCCAAAGAGGAAAGAGTGGCCCTCCCTTTTAAGGAAGTGCCCTCTTATCCATTTGGGTAGTCCAGTACGAAGAATCCAAGGAGCTTGGAGCAAAAGGAGCCCAAAGAAGAACAAGATTGAAGATTTGAAGATTGAGAATATCCCACTCAAAACTACTTGCGTCATTACTAGGTTTAGAATCCAGGTTGTTGTCAGTGGTGCCCGGCCACTTTACTTTCTGCAAAATTCTGGTTTGTAATAAGCAAGGAAACTTTGCCTATGGACATTTATTGATTAATTAATTTATATTTGATGTGTTGAATTGATTGTCTTTAGGACTGCTTGTTTTCCTTAGTTTTTTTTGGCGATTGCGTGCCGCTTTTATTTTTGCCTGGACTCGTGAGGCTCGTAAGGGTGTGAAAGTTTTATACTTATAACTTTAAAAGTCTAAAAATTTAGTGAGTCTAAATAACATAGAAAGATAACGAATCTAGGGAATTAGCCGGGGATCAACCCCGGGGTCGTATGCATGTTTCTGCATTTTTCTTTCCTTGCTTTAGACCCTTCCCCGCCTGCGGGTAGAGTCCGGATAGTTTGACTTATGAGGACGAGGTGTCGGACCTGGGGAAGTCCAATCTTCTAAAAAAAATTATTTTCTAAGCCTATTTTTTTTTTAAATTTCAAGCATATTTGATTTGAGATTGTTAACTACCATGCATTGCATTATAAACGAATTAAAAGAGTCAAAATTTTAATTTCATCAGTTTTAGCATTTTAGCACCCAACATAAGTCAAAGGGGCCAATTAGGAAAATTTAGATGTCAGCCCCAACTCTCCAAACCTTTAAATAAAACGTCCCTACCACTCTTTCAGAAAAGACCGGATTCATTTCTTTTAAATCGATTAGGTGGTTAGCTGGCTCCCCAATCCAGGCCGGGGTAAGTCCAGATCATGCACTGCATTAGTTAGGATCAGATGACTGTGGTCCAGTGTCCAAAATAGATTTAGAATCTGGGGCAGATCTTTGATTATAAGACCCCAAACTTTGGGAATCTAATCCCAAATTTCTAATAAAATGCTCAACTCTAATTAAATATCATTTCAATCCAAAACATAAAGCCCAACACTTAGATTAAGTTGGGACACTTCCGGATGGTTCTGGAATCTCAAAGTGTCCCTACCTCTCTTCCTTAACTCTGTTAATAACTGCTCAATCTTGTTCTATTCCCTTTTGAGTTTCCAAAATTCATCTCTCTTTTTAATATCACTCCTAGAAATTCAAACAAAATTCTGCCACCATTATAATCGGGAGTTTTCGTAGGAGATTTTATCTCGCTACGATGTAATTAACTACGAGGGCTTGCGCTCGTAGGAGATTTGGAACCCCATACACCTGATTTCAAAATTAATCTTTTTATAAAAAAAAACCCTCTTAGACTTCTTTGGGAAAAGTAAAAAAATGATTGCCGTTGTCATATTAGAAGAATTATCATTGAAAGGTGATACCTCCCTTTGGGGAGATACATTCTTCTTTGATAAGGCTTTGGATATGAATTCGGCAATCATACTCCTTGAGTATCATAACTAGATTATTTAGTTGAACTCTACCTCATCCCTTCGGGGCCGTGTCGAGATCTCTTTAGAATCTAGCTGTGATATTCAAGACGAACTACATAATTCTAGGCCTGAACACCGCTATGAAATTCTATTTTCATCCCCCGGGGTGATATAATTTTTCTAGTGGGTTGATTCGACTTCAGAATTATAATTGAATTTTAATTTTAAAACTCCCAAAGAAAACCAATATTTTCAAAACATGTTTTCAAAATTCCACCTACATCTTTATGACTAATTCAACTTCTTCAAAAGAGAATTCCTTGTTTAAAAATGAAATATCTTCTTCCACCAAATGAGAGCTATAATTTGGCCATCCTTCCAAATTGCAATCTATGTAATCCCATTTCTTTTAAAAAAACTTGAAGAAAATTTCTTCAATCAATAGCTGATCTTCAGTCACTTCCCCATTTTCATCTTTGATTTTGTTTATAAAATTTGCATTCCTTCTTGCACTAGCAAAAGCATGGAAGAACTTGGAATTGGAGTCATCTTCTAATGCCCATTTCACCTTAGCCCGCTGCCTCCACCAAGTATCTAGACGAGCCAAAATGGAGTTAAGATTTCCAATTTTTTATTTCAGCAACAAACATTCTTCCTCTGAAAGACCAATTTTGCAATCCTTCGCTTGCAACTCTAGGATTTCTATGTTGAGAGACTCTTTGTTTTCCATTAAGGCTTTGTGTTTATCTTTACTCCAGTAGAACAATGCCTTCACAGCTCTATGCAATTTTCTATTAAGAATCTGACTGAAATCTCCTACAGATTTCTTGCTCCAGATTTTATTAACTACAACAAATGTAGCCGGGTTATTAACCCATACATCCTCACACTTAAATACTTTACAAGTATTAGATTTGAACTCCTATATTTTCAAGATGATTGGACAATGATCCGAGGCAATCCTTGCAAGGTGTTTAACAACTAAATGTTGATGAGAACTTAAAGCCACCGAGTTCAAATAACACCTGTCCAGCCTCTCAAGGATTTTATTAGGTCCAGAGTTATTGTTGCTCCATGTAAATTTTGGACCAATGCACCTTACTTCATGAAAGTCATTAAAGATGAGAAAAGGCTCCATCTCCTTGGCACCCATATTATAAACAAATCTTCTTCCTCTTTTTTTGTCTCCCTTATTAAGAATACAATTGAAATCTCCTTCAATGACCATAGCAATATCATTAGAAGAATAAGCTTGCAATCTTTCCCATAGATTCCTCCTTTTATAAGCATATAAGCTAACATAAATAGTAGCAATCCTCCATCTACCTTTATTTTTGATATCAATCTCCCCAATAACAAATTGGTTTGAAGATTCAAAAACCGTGAATGAAGCCAACCCAGTCTTCCAGGTTATTAAATCCCACCAGATTTCCCTACAGAGGGAATTTGAAAGTAGTCCCATCCAACCCCAATTAGCAAATCAATTTCACTCCTATTGAATAGAGTGACTTTAGTTTCTAGCAATCCCATAAATAATATACCATTCTCTTTGACAATCTCCTTCAAATACAAGGAAGCTCTCCTCTTCCTAGCTCCCCTGCAGTTCCAGAATCCAAAGGAAGACATTATTTCAAAAGAGGGGAAGAATTTCCCACTTTTTCTTTAACAGATCCTTCCAATCTTCTACTTCTTAAACTCAAATTGATTGGTCCTAAGCTTTTAAGTTGCTTATAACATTTCTTCTTAGAACTGGGAGCTTTAACCTTCTCAAAATTATTATCACAATCCTCTACCTCCATGCTCAGAGAATTGTAAACATCACAATCAATAGATACTTTATCTTTCTCAATATCTGGTTCCACAATCTCACCATCTTCAATCAAGTTATTTAAGGCTTGAAATTTATTGTTAGCAATTGTAATAGAAGGAATAGAAGTTGCCATACCTAAGTGATTGATTTCCTCCTCCATATGAGTGACCGATAAATCTTCCTTCTCAGAAATTTCTTTCTCCTTATCAGCCAACGCCTTACTCTTCTCGTTGATCTGCTTGACAGGATCCACAGCAGAGTCTTTCTCAACGGTTTTATACACCAGATTGTTCTTTTTTCTTCTATCAACAGCATCTGAAATGACTCTACCACTGTTATGGGAATTAACTCTATGAACAGCACCTTGATTTCTGAATTTGTTCCTCCTGAAATTGACGTGGATCCACGACCCATATGAAAGTTCGATGGGGATGTTAAGCCCTATGAACTTAGTCCCAAACTAACCAAGAGGGGGGGTGAATTGGTATTTTAAAAACTTCGTTTTTTAAACAAAGAAATAAAGTCACATAAAACCAAATCACACCAAATAATGCGGAATTAAACGTGCGGAAGCAAGAAAAGAAACACAGAGATTTATAGTGGTTTGGTCGACTCGACCTACGTCCACTCCTTGGAGGCACCCTCCAAGTATTGCACTAAACAAAAAGTGACTCTCCTTTAGCCCCCACGGCTAGGTGGAGAAACCCTCACAAGAACCTCCTTTTTGCCACCTCGGCAAGGCAGAGAACCTATCTCCTTTTGCTTCCTCCTGAAGCTGGCAGAGAACCAGAACCAAAAGCACAACTCCTTACCTCTACCGACCCTTCCACGGACGAGAAACTCTAGACGAAGATGACGTAGAGAGATCCTTGAAGCAACCCTTGTGAAACCCTCACAAGCTCCCCCTCACAAGATCCTCTCTCTCTCTTCTCTCTCTCTTTCTCTCCTCAAGGTCTTCTTAGGTCAAGGCAGCAGCCAAAGGTCTTGAAAAACGTTGAACAAGAGCTCTTTAAATAGAAGAGCTTCAAAAGAGCTCATTAATTGCAAGTTGCCGACTTTATCGTCCAGGCCGATCTGGACATCGGCCTGGCCATCAGTACAAATCAATGCAGATCGGCAGAGATAGCCGATGCAAGATCAGAAATTAGCATAGAACCTGGATGCAAGATTGACGATTGAAAATATAGCTGATCGTCCAGGCCGATCTCACGATCGTCCTGGCCGATCAGTTCAAATCAGACGAAAATCGTCCTGACAATAGCCCTGAATATGGGCTGTCCGATATTGATCGTCCCGAAAGTAACTTAAGGTTTTTGACTAGATCGTCCGGGCCGATCCTGCGATCGTCTGGACGATATGATCGTATCAATCATCCTTAATTACTTCCTTGATTTCCTGAACAATTATGGCATAATTGTTAATATCGTCCAGGCCGATCCGAGGATCGTCCTGGCCGATATTTAAAGATATGCTATACCATACTTGTCTATGCGGCTACTTCTTTCTGTTTTGAGCTTATCGTCCTGGCCGATACACGTATCGTCCAGGACGATCGTTTAAACGTTGGCTGCCTTAATCAAGATCCTTAATTAGACTTTCTGTTTTAAGCGGATCGTCCAGGCCGATAAAAGATATCGTCCTGGCCGATATGGTAAAAAACAGAATTTCTAATTCTCTCAAGTGTGTGTGTGAAGGGTTACAAAGTATCAGTCTTTTTGACTATTACAAGTGGACTCAAAAGGTAAAAATAAAAGTACAGACTGACTCAACCCTAAACCTACGCATTCCTGAACTTGGCTCCTTTTTGATTGTCCGATCGTCGATTCCTGAAAAGTTAGAAGTAACAAGCTGTCCAAGAAAAGCATTGTTTGTCAATCATCAAAACATAAGCCATGAAAAATAGATTTGCAACAATCTCCCCCTTTTTGATGATGGCAAAACATATTAAAGGGATTTAATCACAACCATGAAAAAATAACCTCATAAACTTCTCCCCCTTTTGACATATCAAAAAGGAGGGTACATGAAAGCATAGTAAAAGAAATTCCCCCTTTTTTTTTTTTTTTTTTTTTTAAGCACATCAATGATATAGTATTCCATGTGATTGTTTTAAAAATTTGTGAGTTAATGTGTTACCAATCTCATTTAATCCATAAAATAGGAGAATATCCGTTCATGTTTTACCCTTAGCCAAAACGTCGTCTTAGGGTAGAATCGTCTTTTGAAATCAATAACCTAACTCAAATAATTAATTGGATATGAGAAAAAGAATCTACCCACCACTTGGCATAAGGAAAATATCTCCATAAAACAATGAGGTAGATTTGTCATAATCGAATGATAATCGAGATCAAGCCTTTGAGAATCAAAACTTCTAAGTTCTAAAAGATATAAAAAGAGAGAATAGTTTGCTTTTGAGTGGGCTCATTTTATGCCTCTTGTCAATGTTGTGGCACTTTGCGCATCCTTTTATAGATTATTTTCAATTTTTTGGCGTCTTTGCGCTTCTTTTGTTGACATCATTGGCCAAATTTTTTTTTTTTTATTTTTGCAAGCTAGATTCCCTTTTAGACTCTTTTAAAAAACTTAGTTGTGAATATATCTTCTCAGATATTAGAGAATAGGAGCTCTCTCTCTAACATAGGGAAGAATTACCACAAGCAGGATTAATAATTGAAGACAAGAGTAACGAGGGATCATGAGGTGACAAAAAAAACTTTTAATCATTGTAAATATAAGATAGATTTGCTTAAGCAAGCTTTAGAAAGAATCTTAGTTTCATAAGCAATCTTTTATTTTGAGATAGACTTTTGATTAGAAAAGAAAATTATGCCACTAATACTGAGTTAGGTAAAGAGACACAATCACAAGATATTCATACTATCTAGGGATTAAGTGGATGAAAACATATTAACTACAAATTGTTAAAGACAAGACAAGAGATATCATATCAGTGAAGATCTAAAACTAAGGTACATGAAAAGAAAAAAAGAAGACAACAAAAAGAATAAAAGAAAGAAAAAAAGTTTTCATGCATTTATGTCAATCACACCCAATCTGGTCCTTAAAGAGCTGAAAGTGTCGAAGGCCAGTGGTTTAGTAAAGATGTCTGCCAGTTGGTTTTCAGTTGTCACATGGTATAACTCAATGTCTCCCTTAGTCACATGATCTCTAATAAAGTGATGCCTAATGTCAATGTGTTTAGTTCTTGAATGTTGGATAGGATTTTTAGAGATGCATATGGCACTAGTGTTGTCACAAAAAATTGAGATGGTGCTTACATGTACTCCTAGATCCAATACCTGTTGTTTCAACCAAAGAACTTGGGCCACACAACTTCCAAGAGCAATGTATTCAGCTTCAGCAGTGGAAAGTGCAACAGAATTTTGCTTTCTACTAGACCAAGAGACCAAGGATTATCCAATGAATTGACAAGTTCCAGAGGTGCTCTTTCTATCCACCTTGCATCCTGCAAAATCAGAGTCAGAAAAACCAATAATCTCAAAAGAAGTGCTATGTCTAGGGTACCAAATCCCTAATCCTTGTGTCCCCAAAAGGTATCTAAAAATCCTTTTAATAGCAGTCATGTGGATTCCTTAGGGTCGGCTTGAAACCTAGCACAAAGACAAACACTAAACATAATGTCAGGTCGGCTTGCAGTCAAGTAAAGTAAAGATCCAATCATGCCTCTATACTTCTTCTGATCAACAGACTTACCACTTGGGTCCTTATCCAACGGAGCACTAGAAGTCATGGGAGTGTTAATTGGCTTGGCTTTGTCCATCTCATATTCTTCAAAATGTCTTTTATGTATTTTGTTTGATTTAGAAAAGTGCCATCTTCCAATTGTTTTATGCTAAACCCCAAAAAGTAAGACAATTCTCCCATTAAACTCATTTCAAACTCTCTTCTCATTGTTTTAGAAAAGTCATCACACAAATTTTTATTTGAAGATCCAAAGAGTATATCATCAACATAAATCTGAACAATGAGTAAATCATCTCCAACTTTTTTAAGAAAAAGGGTGGTGTCTACGCTCCCCTTGACAAACTCCCTCTCTAGTAAGAATGTGCTAAGCCTCTCATACCAAGCTCTAGGTGCTTGTTTTAAACCATACAAAGCCTTTTTTAATTTAAACACATGATTTGGAAATTGAGAACTCTCAAAACCTGGAGGTTGTTCTACAAACACATCTTCTTTTATCTCCCCATTTAAAAAGGCACTCTTGACATCCATTTGAAAAAGCTTAAATCCTTTATAACAAGCAAAGGCTAATAGCACTCTAATGGCTTCCAATCTAGCTACAGGGGCAAAAGTCTCCTCAAAGTCTATCCCTTCTATTTGATTGTACCCCTTAGCCACTAATCTTGCTTTATTCCTCACCACCACTCCTGAATCATTCACTTTGTTCTTAAATACCCACTTTGTTCCAACTACACTTTGTCCCTTAGGTCTTTCCACAAGTTCCCAAACATCATTCCTAACAAATTGATTCAACTCTTCTTGCATTGCTATCATCCAAAACTCATCAGAGAGGGCTTGGTTAATGGTGGTGGGTTCAGTCATAGAGATAAAGGCAGAGTGGTTCACCTCCTTCCTAAGTCCATGTCTAGTCTTAACTCCACTAGAAAGGTCTCCTAAGATCAAATCCTTGGGGTGACTAGTAGAGTATCTCCAATCTTTAGGCAAAGTGTGTGAAGTTTCTCCCTTTCATCAAAAGTTTCTATTCCTTGGGTGACTCCTTCTACTCCTCCATTGCTTAGGTGCTCATTCCCCTTCCCCAAATTTTCTACTCCACTTGTAATCTCTCCAACATCATCATCATCTACTCCATGCTTCTTATGATCAGACTCATCAAAAACTACATGGGTTGTCTCTTCCACCATCAAGGTTCTCTTGTTAAACACTCTAAAAGATTTCCCAACACTAGAATATCCTAAGAATACTCCTTCATCAGATTTAGGATCAAATTTTCCCAAGTGAGACTTTCCATTATTGTGAATGAAAACTTTACAACCAAAGACATGAAGGTGGGAAAGATTTGGTGTTCTACCCTTAAGGATCTCATAGGGTGTCTTTTCTAATTTGACTCTAACATTCACCCTATTCAACACATAACAAGCTGTGTTAACCGCTTCAGCCCAAAAGTATTTTGGAAGTGAATACTCAGCAAGCATGGCTCTAGCGGCTTCCACCAAGGTCCGGTTCTTCCTTTCAGCTACTCCATTTTGCTGAGGAGTCCTAGGAGCTGAAAAATTATGGCTAATCCCCTTCTCCTCACAAAAATCTCCAAATCTTTCATTTTCAAACTCTCCCCCATGATCACTATGGATGGTCAAAATCTCACATCCTAGCTTCTTCTGAATCCAAGTAGAAAAGTTTTAAACTCCTCAAAAGACTCATTTTTATGAGAAAGAAATCTAGTCCAAGTGAACCTCGAGTAGTCATCAACAATCACAAAACCATAGACTTTCCCTCCCAAACTTGCTATGCTAATGGGTCCAAACAAATCCATGTGAAGGACTTCTAAAGGTCTAGAGGTGCTAATGTCCTTTATGGGGTGAAAAGAGGAGTGAATTTGCTTTCCTAATTGACAGGCATCACAAAGGTGGTCTTTTGTAAACTTAAGTTTGGGGACACCTCTAACTAGGTCCTTTTGGGTCACTTTCCTAAGGGTTTTCATACTTGCATGACAAAGCCTCCTGTGCCACAACCAAGAATCATCAATGACAGTTTTTAAGCAAAAAGAAGCAGCACATTCAATGCTATTTAAATCAAGCATATAGACGTTGTTTACCCTCTTTCCCTGCAAAATGGTGTTGTTGCTTAAACTTACAATGCATGAATTTGTGAAGAATTGTACGATGAAGCCTTTGTCACAGAATTGACTGATGCTGAGCAAGTTGTGCTTCAATCCATCTACAAGCAAAACATTTTCAATCATAAGGTTCTTGGAATTACCAATTATACCTGCTCCTATCACCTTCCTGGTGGTGTTGTCTCCAAGAGTAACCTTGCCTCCAGTCCTGGATTCTAGTACAACAAACTGGCTAGCATCACCAGTCATATGTCGAGAGCATCCACTGTCCAGGTACCACATACTCTCACGAGGTCTTTTGTGAGAGGCTTCCTGCAAAATTATCAAATGTTAGTTTTAGGAACCCAAGCAGGTTTGGGTTCCTTCTTATGAAGAGAAGAATGCAATGCATGTGTGGTATGCTGTGGATCTTGTACCTTAGGTCTCCATACCCAATGTGAACTATGATGAATTGTACAAGTATGTGAGATATGTCCTAGCATGCCACAAGAAAAACATCTAACTCCAGGAAAGGGATTTCTTAAGTGATTTGAGTTATAATGCCTCTCTCTAGGTTTTGGCAATTGATTAATAGTAGAATTCATCCTAGATTTCTTACATGCTTCTAAATCACTTTGAATCTTCAAGTTTGTGTTTTCTAAAATTTCATTTTCAATCCTCAAATTTTTTTCTATTTCTTTTGACTTCTTAAAATCAGATTCAAGAGATATGTGTGATATTTTCAATGCATCATGCTCTTCAACTAACTTACCATGATTTTTATTTAATTCATCAAATTCATCAAGTAAAGTCATGTGATTTGAATCAATTATTTGATGGTCCTTAATCAAAATTTCATGCTCTTTTTGTAGATTTAAAAGTTCTAATTTCAAGCTAGCATGAGTTTTCTTTAATTTTCTATATGATGCATGAATTTTTTCTGAAACTTCAAGAAGTTGATCATATGAAAGTTCACATACCTCTTCTTGATCAATTTGATCTTTTCCCATGAAACACAAGTTTGTAGTTTCTTCCTCTGGTTCAGTCTCAGAAGAATCAGTACCAGACTCTGCCCAAAAGCTCCTTTGGTTTTTCCTCTTGTCCTTCCTAGACTTTGCTTTCTCATCACCTTTTCCTTTGTTTGATTGATCTTGAAGTGTAGGACAATCGGATCTTACATGTCCCGATTTCCTGCATTCAAAACAAACAACATCAGAAGATCCTTTACTATGTTTATGATCCTTACCTTTTCTCCAACTTTGATGATGCTTTTGTTTCTTCCTTAGAAAGCTTTTGAATTGCCTTGTGATGAAGGAAACTCCATCGCTTTCAGACCCGGAAGATTCAGAATCCGATTTGTGTGCCTTCAATGCAATGGTTTTCTCCTTTTTCTTCTCACCTGCATCAAGATTTCTTTGATTCACCCCTTGCTCGTAAGCAATGAGTGAGCCAAGCAAGTTATCAATAGAATAGGTGTTTAAATCTTTAGATTCAATAATTGCAGTAATTTTTGCATCATAGGATGAAGGCAAGCATCTCAAAATCTTGTTAACTTTTTCATAGTTCGAGAGTTCTTTTCCTAGTGCATGCAATGAGGTAGCAATCTGAGTAAACCTAGTGTACATGTCAGAAATTGATTCATGAGGTTTCATACGAAAAAGTTCGTAGTCATGCAAGAGAATGTTTAAACGGAATTGTTTAACTTCATTAGTGCCTTCATAAGTAATGCAAAATTTATCCCAAATTTCTTTACCAGTTTTGCAAGTTGAAACACGCATGTAGTCCTCAGATTTTAAAGCACAGAAAAAGCAATTCAAACATTTCGCATTCAATTGAGCTAAATCTCTTTCATCAAAAGTCCATTCGGTAAAAGCAACTTCAGTTTTAAAACCGTTAATTTCACGAGAAGGTGGAGAATAACCTTCTTGAATAAGCATCCACATGCGATAATCAGTAGATTGTAAAAAAGTTGACATGCGAGTTTTCCAGAAATCAAAAGGTAGGTTATCGAACAGAGGAGGTCGGGTAATAGAATACCCTTCCGTAGTGTTGCGATTCCCAAAGTTAGACATGGATCAAATTCAAAAAGTTTTTAAACTTTAATTTTCGAAACAAGCTCTGATACCACTTGAAAGTTCGATGGGGATGTTAAGCCCTATGAACTTAGTCCCAAACTAACCAAGAGGGGGGGTGAATTGGTATTTTAAAAACTTCGTTTTTTAAACAAAGAAATAAAGTCACATAAAACCAAATCACACCACGAAAATAATGCGGAATTAAACGTGCGGAAGCAAGAAAAGAAACACAGAGATTTATAGTGGTTCGGTCGACTCGACCTACGTCCACTCCTTGGAGGCACCCTCCAAGTATTGCACTAAACAAAAAGTGACTCTCCTTTAGCCCCCACGGCTAGGTGGAGAAACCCTCACAAGAACCTCCTTTTTGCCACCCCGGCAAGGCAGAGAACCTATCTCCTTTTGCTTCCTCCTGAAGCTGGCAGAGAACCAGAACCAAAAGCACAACTCCTTACCTCTACCGACCCTTCCACGGACGAGAAACTCTAGATGAAGATGACGCAGAGAGATCCTTGAAGCAACCCTTGTGAAACCCCTCACAAGCTCCCCCTCACAAGATCCTCTCTCTCTCTTCTCTCTCTCTTTCTCTCCTCAAGGTCTTCTTAGGTCAAGGCAGCAGCCAAAGGTCTTGAAAAACATTGAACAAGAGCTCTTTAAATAGAAGAGCTTCAAAAGAGCTCATTAATTGCAAGTTACCGACTTTATCGTCCAGGCCGATCTGGACATCGGCCTGGCCGATCAGTACAAATCAATGCAGATCGGCCAGAGCATAGCCCTGGATGCAAGATTGGACGATTGAAAATTAGCTTGATCGTCCAGGCCGATCTCACGATCGTCCTGGCCGATCAGTTCAAATCAGACGAAAATCGTCCTGACAATAGCCCTGAATATGGGCTGGCCGATATTGATCGTCCTGAAGTAACTTAAGGTTTTTGACTAGATCGTCCGGGCCGATCCTGCGATCGTCCAGGACGATATGATCGTATCAATCATCCTTAATTACTTCCTTGATTTCCTGAACAATTATGGCATAATTTGTTAATATCGTCCAGGCCGATCCGAGGATCGTCCTGGCCGATAATTTAAAGATATGCTATACCATACTTGTCTATGGCGGCTACTTCTTTCTGTTTTGAGCTTATCGTCCTGGCCGATACACGTATCGTCCAGGACGATCGGTTAACGTTGGCTGCCTTAATCAAGAATCCTTAATTAGACTTTCTGTTTTAAGCGGATCGTCCAGACCGATAAAAGATATCGTCCTGGCCGATAAGAGTAAAAACAGAATTTCTAATTCTCTCAAGTGTGTGTGTGAAGGGTTACAAAGTATCAGTCTTTTTGACTATTACAAGTGGACTCAAAAGGTAAAAATAAAAGTACAGACTGACTCAACCCTAAACCTACGCATTCCTAAACTTGGCTCCTTTTTGATTGTCCGATCGTCGATTCCTGAAAAGTTAGAAGTAACAAGCTGTCCAAGAAAAGCATTGTTTGTCAATCATCAAAACATAAGCCATGAAAAATAGATTTGCAACACCATATCCTTCATGATTGACCTCTTGGAGACTACCTTCATCTTTGGAAAGTACCATGTTATTGACAACATTAGAAGACTGAACTGGAGGATGGTTCCCCACACCCATTTCTGGACATTGATCAGCAAGAAGTCCAATTTTTCCACAGCTAAAGCAGAAGATAGGAATTTTTTCATATTCAATTCTTTGATAGAATTTACCTGAAGAACCTTCAGCCCAAATTCCCAAAGGTAGTTTTTTGTCTAGGTTTATGCGTACACAAACCCTGGCGAATTCTCTTCTATTCCATTGGAATGAGTTTCCATCAATCATACATGGTTTCCCTACCAAAGAGGCAATTATGCAAATATTGATTTCGTCCCAGCATTGAAGAGGAAGGTTTGGCAATCTAATCCATACCGGAGACGTGAGACCTTTTAATGTTGATGGGGAGAATGAAGGAGACCATTTATCCATGCCTATAATGTTATTTTTAGCATACCAAGGACCACTTGTTAATACATTATCCAACGCTTTTAGCTCATCAAAAGCACATAGAATCCATCCCAGCCCGAGAATGGTTAGATTAAACTTTCCAAACTGCGCCCATTGCCTTCTCAACTCTGAGCAAATTAAATGAAATGGAACATTGGAACCAAACACCTTAATGACAAGAGAATTTTGAAGGTTCACTGAATTTTCCTATTCTTTGGGCAAATGAATTTTGACTACATTTTCATCATCAGTGAAGTCTTTCCCAAAATCCAGTTCTGAAACATTAATTTTATTCTTCTTAGTCCAAACATTAGTTGCCCAATGCATAGAAACATTTGGAGCAACCTTCTCCTAAATAGAAATCTCAGGACAATCATTCATCTCAACATTTTCACAATACCGAACATTCTCTAGATCATTTCTATCCCTCGATTCCTGATTTAAATCTGCCTTTGAACTTACTTTCTCTTGTTCAACAGAATCTACTAGGCCCTTCCTGGTATGATTGCAATAATTCATCAAATTGGAAGAGGACATCTCTCTAGAATAACCATTGGTAGTCCTTCCTGTTCCGATTGGAGAGATTATAGTCTTAGAAATCCCAGAGTTATCAGAAGCAATAGCTTTCCCTTTACCAATCACTTCCACAGGTTTCTTCAAATTCAAGAGACCACCTTCGTTGATTACCAATGCTTTCCCAAATCGAGCTTTACCTTCCACCATGCTGTGAATGCCGTCGCCAAAAGCAGGCGAAGAAGAACCCACAATCGATCTAGACGGGATGAAGGGAGTCGGAATCACACGTCTGTTGCAAATCTATTTTTATGGCTTATGTTTTGATGATTGACAAACACTATTTCTCTTGGACTGCTTTTTGCTTCTAACATTTTAGGAATCAAAGATCGGACGAACAAGACGAAGCCAACTCAGAATTGCGTAGGTTTAGGGTTGAGTCAGTCTGTACATTTGTTTTTCACTTCTTGAGTCTACTTGTAATGGTCAAAGAGACTGATGCTAAGAAACCCTTCACATACACACTTGAGTGACTTAGAATTTCTATTTTTACTCATATCGGCCAGGACGATTTTTTATATCAGCCTGGACGATCAAGCTTAAAACAAAAAGTCTAAATAAGGATTCTTAATTAAGGAAGCCGTCATTAATATATTGGCCTGGCCGATACGTGTATCGGCCAGGACGATCTTCTCAAAATAGAAAGAAGTTGCCGCCATAGACAATTAAGGTATACTGTATTTTCAAATTATCGGCCAGGATGATCCTGTATCGGCCTGGACGATATTCACAAATTATGCCTTAATTGATCAGGAAATCAAGGGAGTAATTAAGGATGATTGATACGATCATATCGTCCTGGACGATCGCAGGATCGGCCAGAACGATCCAGTTAAAAACCTTAAGTTACTTCAGGACGATAAAAATCGGCCAACTTATATCCAGGGCTATTCTCAGGATGATTTTCCTCTGATTTGAACTGATCGGCCCGGACGATCGTGAGATCGGCCTGGACGATCAAGCCATTTTCAATCATCATGTTTTTCATCCAGAGCTATGCACTGGCCGATCTTCTTTGATTTGTACTGATCGGCCAGGCCGATGTCCATATCGGCATGGACGATAAAGTCGATAACTTGTAATTAATGAGCTCCTTTGAAGCTCTTTTATTTAAGAGCTCTTGTTCAACTTTTTTCAAGACCTTTGGCTACTGCCTTGACCTGAGAAGACCTTGAGGAGAGAAAGAGAGAGAGGGAGAGAGAGGATCTTGTGAGGGGGAGCTTGTGAGGGGATTCACAAGGGTTGCTTCAAGGAACGCTCTGCTTGTTCTTCGTCTAGAGTTTCTCATCCGTGGAAGGGTCGGTAGAGGTAAGGAGTTAGCTTTTGGTTGTGGTTCTCTGCCAGCTTCAGGAGGAAGCAAAAGGAGGTAGGTTCTCTGCCTTGCCGGGGTGACAAAAAGGAGGTTCTTGTGAGGGAATCTCCGCCTAGCCGTGGGGGCTAAAGGAGAGTCACATTTTGTAGTGCAATACTTGGAGGGTGCCTCCAAGGAGTGGACGTAGGTTGAGTTGATCGAACCACTATAAATTCCTGTGTTCTTGATTTCTTGCTTCCGCACTTTTATTTCCGCATTTATTTTTTTTGTGGCGTGATTTTGGTTTATGCAATTTTTATTCTTTGAGAAAAGAAATTTTAATTACCAATTCACCCCCCCTCTTGATTAGCTTGGGCCAGTTCTATAGGGCTTAACATCCCTAACAAACTTTCAAGTGCCATCGGAGCACTTTCAAGTGGTATTAGAGCGGGATTCAAAAATTAAAGTTTGAAAACTTTTTGAATTAGATCCATGGTTAACCTTGGGAATCGTAACACTACGGAAGGGTATTCTATTACCCGACCTCCCCTATTCGATAACCTACCTTTTAATTTTTGGAAAACTCGCATGTCAACATTTTTTATAATCTACTAATTATCGCATGTGGATGCTTATTCAAGAAGGTTATTCTCCACCTTCTCGTAAAATTAATGGTGTTAAAACTGAAGTTGCTTTTACTGAATGGAATTTCGACGAACGTGATTTAGCTCAATTAAATGCAAAATATTTGAACTGCTTTTTCTGTGCTTTAAAATCTTAGGATTACATGCGTGTCTCCACTTGCAAAACTGGTAAAGAGATTTGGGATAAATTGTGCATCACCTATGAAGGTACTAATGAAGTTAAACAATCATGTTTAAACATTCTCTTGCATGACTATGAACTTTTTTGTATGAAACCTCATGAATCGATTTCTGACATTTACACTAGATTCACTCAGATAGTTACTTCACTGCATGCACTAGGAAAAGAACTTTCAAACTATGAAAAAGTTAACAAGATTTTGAGATGCTTGCCTTTATCTTATGATGCTAAAATCACTGTAATCACTGAATCTAAGGATTTGAACACCTATTCTATTCATAACTTACTTGGTTCACTCATTGTTTATGAGCAAGGGGTGAATCAAAGAAATCTTGATGCATGTGAGAAGAAAAAGGAGAAAATAATTGCACTGAAGGCACACAAATCTGACTCTGAATCTTCCGGGTCTGAAAGCGATGAAGTTGCCTTCATCACAAGGCAATTCAAAAGCTTTCTAAGGAAGAAAAAAAGCATCATCAAAGTTGGAGAAAAGGTAAGGAACATAAACATGTTATAGGATCCTCTGATGTTGTTTGTTTTGAATGCAGGAAACCTGGACATGTGAGAGCCGATTTCCCAACACTTCAAGATAACACGAGCAAGGAAAAGATTGAGGAAAAATTTAAGTTTAAGAAGGAGAAGAAGAGAATCCAAAAGGCATTCTGGGCATAATTTGGTACTGATTCCTCTGAGACTGAACCAGAGGAAGAGACAACGAACCTGTGCTTAATATGGGAAGATCATCTTGAGCAAAGTGATGAGTAAGAGGTATGTAAACCAACCTATGATGAATTGTTTGAAATTTGTGAAAAAATCTATGCATCATACAAAAAACTCAAGAAAATACATGCTAGCTTAAAAGTGGAACTTGTAAATTTGTAGAAAGAGTATGAAGTCATTCTCAAAGATCATGCAACGATTGATTCAAATCACATGGCTCTTCTTGATGAATTTGATGATTTAAACAAATAATATTCAGAATTAATTGATGAACAAAAGGCATTAAAAGTTTCACACACCTCACTTAATTTTGATTTTGAAAAATCTAAAGAGATTGAGAAAAATTTAAGGATTGAGAATGATGCATTAAAGAAAACTAATTTGAGGATTCAAATTGATTTGGATACATGTAAGAAAAATTGTATGACATCTACTTTTGATCATAAGCCAGAACCTAGGAAGAGGCATTATAACTCAAACCATTTAAGAAACCCTTTTCCTGGAGTTAGATGTTTTTTATGTGGCATGTTAGGACACATCTCACACACTTGCACCATTCACCGTAATACACATTGGGTGTGGAGACCTAAGATGCATAATTCACAACATACCTTACCTGCATTACATTCTACTTTCCTAAGAAGGAGCCCAAACCTACTTGGGTTCCTAAATCTAACTGTTGTTGAACTTTGCAGGTGTGCTCTCACCAAAGACCTCGCGGGAGCATAGGATAACTGGACATAAGGAGGCTGGCAGCTCAAAAATAGCTTAAACTCGCTGCCTTATAACTTGCTTGAAATGTTTAGTTTTTGTGGTATTTATTTTCGTTTTTGTGCTAGTTTTGTGCTTGCTTTGTGTTGTTCTAGTTTGCTTTGTTTTCATTTTTGTTTGGTATCACATATGGTGAATCTTTTCAAGCTTTTAGATTTTGGAGTTTTGGAGATAGTGTTTAGCTTTTCTAAATTGGTTAAAGGGAGAAATACTGTTGATGTTTTCCCTCCTTCTGACCTTGTTTAGTGGTATGATTTTCTTCTCTAAACAAAAGTCTAAACTCAGTTTAACCAATAGTTTCTTTAATTAAGATCCTTTTCTTATCTTGCTACATTAATTTATCTTATGCATAATAGCCAAAGTTCTTTTAAATCTTTCAAGTTTTTTGAAATCCTGCCATTGCATTCATCACATGATTTTGATTTTATGTTATGGATTTTTTCTTCCCTATATTAGAGAGAGAGCTCCTATTCTCTAATATTTGGAGGATATACTCACAACTAAGTTTTTTTAAGGGTATATTAAAGAGTTTCTAGCTTGCAAGAGTTAAAAAGGAAAGAGGCCAATGAAGCCAAATTGAAAAGAAAGCTATATACATAAAAGTGTATCAAAAAAAAAAAAATCAAAAGATGCTCAAAGAGCCAATCAAAGTGAAAAGAGGCATAAAATGAGCCCACTAAATGCAAGCTATCCTCTCTTTGCTAAAACTCTTAAAAGTTAGAGAACTCGTTGATTATGTGATGCTTTTAAAGACTTGATTTCAATTTCCATGATTGAGAAAAATTACTTTATTTTATTAAATATGAGATATTTTCTTTGTAAACAAGTCTTGAATGGATCTTCTTATCCTGTTTAGTTATTCTGAGTTAGGCCTCTGTTTTCCAAAAGAATTTTGTACCCTGAAGGATGCCTGATCTAGGGTTAACAAAATCAGATATTCTACATTCTTTTGATTGGGATTTGTTAAAACTCCTTGATCTCTTGAAACTCTAAAAGTTTAAATTTTTGAAAATTTCTCATATGATGCCTCCATAAAAAAAAAAAAATAGAAAAATTAAAATCCAAAAATATTCATTTTTTTATTTTCCTTGTGTTTTTATTTTTTTTTACTGTGTTTTTCTGATTGTTTTTCTTTTGTTTTATTTTTGAGGGCCTTGATCATCACCATCTTTTCCTTGGTTTCAAATTACAGTCATATCATCCTGCCCGATACATTTATCGTCCTGGACGATAGGGCAAATTCTCTTCAAAATCCATATGCTGAACATTTTTGTGCTTACTGTAACTCATCGTCCTGGACGATTTGATCGAACTATGTTGAAATGATAGTCCTGGCCGATAGAATATTTCGTCTGGCCGATGCAATTTATGTGCATCGTCCTGGCCGATACACTGGATCATCCTGGATGATCCACGTGTCAACACATTTTAATCTTTAAAATTCAGCCCCGGACGATCCATTATTGGACAATCGGCCGGGCTGATCCACTGTTCGTCCTGGACGATACACGTGGCAGTGATTTAAAACATTTTAACTTTGGCCAGTACGATCAATTATTGTGCATCGTCCTAGACGATACACCTAATCGGCCCGGACGATATGCTTTTTCAATGGTCGTCCGGTCTGACTCCTCGGGACGATCGCCTGTATCTAATCATCCTGGCTGATATCTAATTTGCCCGGACAATCGGACCGCCTTTTTGACCAATCGGCCTGTACGCAATTATTGAGCCATATTGGCCTGAACGATTCTGCGATCGGCCAGGATGATATGGCCGTTTCTTTAAATTCTGGCCGTTCCAGCCTTGGTTTGTCACTTTCAACCCTTTCTCCTCTTGTGTTTTCTTGCTTACTCCTCTCTATGGCTGGTGGGAAACGTGTCCGACAAACTTCTGGGAGTTCTTCGAGGGCAAGGATTGACCCTCGTTTTAGGAAGCAGAAGATGAAGTCGCCTACCATCGTTAACAAGAGTGTGGGAAAACTGTCTCAAGAATCATCAATCCTGCCCACATCTCATACCCGGTAATGGATCTTTTCGCTCACACCTCCCTTTGCTTCATTCTATCTCTTACTTTCCCTTTCAATACTGAATTTCTTCGAGAGTTTTTTGCAAACCTTCGCATTAACCCTACCTTCACAGCACTGACCTCCTATGTGAATCGACGCCCTGTCGAAATCATATATCAAGATTGTGTTGATCTTTTACAACTATCCACCACCGGGGATAAGCTGTATTTAATTGCCTCAGACCCTTATCTTGACTGGTCCACGGCAAATCACTTTCTTCGCCAGAATAATGCACCTTACCATGTTGGAGAGACTAGCTCTTTAGTCAAAGATGCTAGGATAATCCAACATGTCCTTCGCACCTCCGTAATTCCAAAAGCTGGGGACCGAATTTACATCACCCCTCTACTTTCCCTCATTATTTTCTACATCATGGCTCATAGAGAATTCAATACTGTGGACCTAATTTTTTGATACATTGCTCACTTAACCACAATCCATGATCCATGTCACAAGAGGAAACCCAATCTAGCCTTAGGGCATATCATAGCCTATGTCCTTGAAACCAAATACCAACTTCAGTATCCTATTCCACCAAATCTCCCAACTCCCTTCTACTCAAACAGTTCCTTCAGTACCCTTCACAGTACTCGTCTCCACCCTGAGGAACCTCAGGGGGCTAGAGAGGAGGAGGCTCCCGATCCCGCTCCCTTTCCTGACCCTGTTCCTCTCCACCAGCACTCACCGGTTGATCAGTTGATTGAGAGGTTTGATTGATGGGAGACCCGCTTTGACGCCTATGTTGCTGCACAGGAGCAGCAACACTCTGAGGACATTGCCCGCTACGAGCAGCACCGCACTGAGAATTTAGCCCGATTTGACAATTTCCTTACTCACCAGTAGCAGCAGCATGACCAGGATATCTCCTAGTTCAATGCTCAGTTTACCATGCTTGCCAGCTACTTTCAGCAGCCACCTCCACCACCTCCACCACCTCCATCAGATGATCAAGATCCCTCGTTCTTTTAGTCTGTGCTTTATGTTGTTTGTTTCTTATTTTTTGTAGTTTGCTTTTTGGTCTTTGTTTGCTTATGGACCCTCTTTTTGTGATGAAAAAAGGGGGAGTAGGGTGTGGTAGGAAAAATTGTTTGTAACTTTGAAATTCTAATGAACCTTTTTGGATATTTTCCTACTTGTGTTTGCCATCATCAAAAAGGGGAGATTGTTGCAAATCTATTTTCATGGCTTATATTTTGATGATTGACAAACACTATTTCTCTTGGAATGCTTGTTGCTTCTAATGTTTCAGGAATTGAAGATCGGACGAACAAGACGAAGCCAACTTAGGATTGCGTAGGTTTAGGGTTGAGTCAGTCTGTACTTTTGTTTATCACTTCTTGAGTCTACTTGTAATATTCAAAGAAACTGATGCAAAATAACCCTTCACACACACACACTTGAGTGACTTAGAATTTTTGGTTTTACTCATATCGGCCAGGATGATTTTTTATATCGGTCTGGACGATCAGGCTTAAAATAGAAAGTCTAAATAAGGATTCTTAATTAAGGCAGCCGTCATTAACATATCGGCCTGGCTGATATGTGTATCGGCCAGAACGATCTTCTCAAAATAGAAAGAAGTTGTCTCTATAGACAATTAAGGTATACTGTATTTTTAAATTATCAGCCAGGGTGATCCTGTATCGGCCTGGATGATATTCACAAATTATTCCTTAATTGATCAGGAAATCAAGGGAGTAATTAAGGATGATTGATACGATCATATCGTCCTGGACGATCGCAGGATCGGCCAGGATGATCCAGTCAAAAACCTTAAGTTACTTCAGGACGATAAAAATCGGCCAGCTTGTATCCAGGGCTATTCTCAGAACGATTTTCCTCTGATTTGAACTGATCGGCCCGGACGATCGTGAGATCGGCCTAGATGACCAAGCCATTTTCAATCGTCCTGTTTTGCATCCAGGGCTATGCTCTGGCCGATATTCTTTGATTTGTACTGATCGGCCAGGCCGATGTCCATATCGGCCTGAACGATAAAGTCGACAACTTGCAATTAATGAGCTCATTTGAAGCTCTTCTATTTAAGAGCTCTTGTTCAACTTTTTTCAAGACCTTTGGCTGCTGCCTTGACCTGAGAAGACCTTGAGGAGAGAAAGAGAGAGAGGGAGAGAGAGGATCTTATGAGGGGGAGCTTGTGAGGGGATTCATAAGGGTTGATTCAAGGATCGCTCTGCTTGTTCTTCGTCTAGAGTTTCTCGTCTGTGGAAGGGTCGGAAGAGGTAAGGAGTTAGCTTTTGGTTATGGTTCTCTGCCAGCTTCAGGAGGAAGCAAAAGGAGGTAGGTTCTCTGCCTTGCCGGGGTGGCAAAAAGGAGGTTCTTGTGAGGGCTTCTCTGCCTAGTCGTGGGGGCTAAAGGAGAGTCACGTTTTGTAGTGCAATACTTGGAGGGTGCCTCCAAGGAGTGGACGTAAGTCGAGTTGACCAAACCACTATAAATTCTTTTGTTATTGATTTCTTGCTTCCGCACTTTTATTTCCGCATTTATTTTTTTGTAACGTGATTTTGGTATATGCAATTGTTATTTTTTGAGAAAAGAAATTTTAATTACCAATTCACCCCCCCTCTTGGTTAGCTTTGGCCAGTTCTATAGGGCTTAACATCCCTAACAAACTTTCAAGTGCCATAGGAGCACTTTCAACGTCGACTCGCCGCTTGTTTGCCTGCCGATGTTGCCAGCCGGCGAACATCCGCCGCCATAAAACCCGCGCGATCAAAAATTCAAAATTTTTTGATAGGATTTTCTCTCACTAGAACAGAGCTTCTCTCACTTCTTTATCCTTACGTATTCAAAGAATGAAAAATTCTAAAATCTTACTCTCAAAAATATTTTTGTTGATATTCTTTAAATGCCCCCATTTAATCCTATAAAACATTTTACTTTATTTTTTATTTTATGACCCTTTATCTTAAAGTTCAAAACTAATAATCGATGTTGGGTACACAAATTTTCACTTTGAATAAGTTTACAATCTTTTCAATCTAAATGATTTAATTTTTTAATAAGAAAATAGTCAATCTGGGTTGTACTATATCCATTTTTATAAGTGATGAGATGCTCATTCCTTTTCTTAAATAATGTATTAGCAATTGAAAATCATAAGCTATACAAAAATCTAAAATGGTCTTGCCACCTTCATTCGTCGTTCCAAATCTATGGCCACCATGAATGCTTTTAAAATCATCTACCTCTCTGCCAACATGTCCATTTAAATCTCCTCCAATAAAAACTCTTTCTTCAAGAGGTATCTTTTGTATTAATTCTTCTAAGTCATTCCAAAATTTTAATTTAAAACTCATATACAAACCTACTTGAGGAGCATAAGCACTCATAATATTAACAATCTTATCATCAACAACAATCTTTAAAGCTATAATTCTATCTCCAATCCTATTAATTTTTATAACATTATCCTTTAAACTCTTATCTATAACAACACCAACACCATTTCTAGTATGACTCCTACCCAAATACCAAAGTTTAAATCATAAACTATCAATTTCCTTAGCCTTTTCTCCAACCCACTTAGTTTTCTGAACGCACAAAATATTTAACTTCTTATGAATCATAATATATATTAATTCCATTAATTGTTTTTGTAAGGGAACCTATATTCAAAGTTTCTATCCTAATTTTAGTTTCATGGACTAGCTTCTTTGCCCCATCCGTCCTTGATGTGGGAACCCTTGCCTATTTAACACTGCACCCGGGCGCCAGTATAGTGGCCCTTGCACACTTGTCACTGTATTCAGGCCATACAGCACGTCACTTCTAGGGGATGCCCTTGCATTAACACAATTTCTTAAAGAATTCATGTTATTATTGTTCGATAAGTTTTACGCTGGTTGTCAACTACCTAACGCAACCTTTCACTTTTCTTCATCCAGGACTTGGGACCGGGCAACAATAGTGTTAAAGATATTATTTTCAAGACTTCATCCAGGACTTCAAAAAATATGTATATTATTTTAAAATTATTTTTAGACATTAAATATTAATTTTCTATTATTATTTTATACTAGTTTATTATTTGATTATTTTACTATTATTTAAATAATAAATATAGTAATTATTTTAAAATAAAAAATTATTTTCAAATTATTTTGAGACATTGTCAAGGTGGTCAGTGGGTCTCCCATATATTTATTTACTACAAATTGATTTATTTTTAATTACCTTAATTTTCAAAAAATATATATTTATAAGTATTTTGAAATTATTTTAAAACTATTTATAATTAAATCCTAATTTTTGGAAGATCCACTATTTGTGAAATTTTAAACATAGATTATGAATATGAAGAGTAATAATAGGGGAGTGGATTAATGAATGATTGGGTCCCAATCATTCCCTAATCATCTCATTTAGCATGCTTACTTTTCTTTTATCGTAGTTTATATGTGTAGGATATACGAGCACTTAGTTTAGGCTCTCCTAAATCTAAGGACATGGTGTGTTTACTTTGTTTGTGTACTCCTGTATTGTGAACTCAAGGGTTAGTTCAAAACTTTATTTTAAAACCCCACAACATAGTGACAGCCCAAGGACAACAATTAAGGACCCATATAACAAACTTAGAAAATTTCTAGGAGCTAGGGTAGATCACTGATTGACATGAAAACTTTAACATTTGAACTTAGTGGCATATTAAACCTTCTAGAAATTTCTAGGAATTTTTAGGATTCTTTTAGACTACTTAATTAACAAAACCTAATTTACCCGATAAATAGGGCCCGGTTGCTTCTAAAAATTACAATAAATCCATTTTAACTCAGAAAAATATTCATAATAGGTTAATTTTTTAAAAAATTTAGTTCTTAACCTGTGATAAATAGGGCACCTTATTTTGATTTCAGCCTTAACCTTAATTTTAACTTTAATTAAAATTACCTTTTTGCCCCTAATAAATTATTACAAATTATTAAAAACCCCAAAATTTCTCCAAACACTTGGGAACACCTTCTTAGGTCATTTATGACCTTTGGGGGTGATTTCAATCAGTTTGTAGCTGATTTGGATTAAAACCATAAAATTACCCATTTAATTAGATAATTTAGATAATTCAATAAATACCTAAACTTTAGAAATTCATAACTAATTGTAGATATCTAAATTAGGAAAACTCAATTGCATTCAACTCCAATTAGGGTCTAGTATTTAATAAAAGTATTAGAATTTTAGAAACTAACCTAAATTTAAAAGTCAACTTTCCGATCAACCTCAGCTATAGTCTAAGGCCTGAAACTTCCAAAAGTCATATATTTGTATAGGAAGCTCTAAATCCAGCAAACAACCTGTCTAACTACTCATCTTAAGTCCTAATATTTATCTAAAATGTTAGGAATTTCAAACCTATCCCATTTACTATAGTGACCTTTAAGTACCTAGGAGGACCCGAGACTCTCCAAAATTGATTAATACAATTTGAACTTCAAATATCATTACCCTAAGTATTTAAAATTGATCAAAAAACTAAAATTAACTTAAGTGGACCCTAATCCATTAATATTTAGACTTTAATTAAAATTTTCTTTTATGACCTTCAACAAATTCTAATCTTAGGCAATTTGAACTAATCATCCTACATATGACCTACCTAAAACCACACAAACCTTACACACACATAGAATTTTTTTCTAGGGCACCACTTCTAGATCTAGGCTAGGCTGGTGTTTTATTTTCTGCTTTGTATCTGGTTTTCTGAGTTTTCATTACATGTTGTGATGAAATTATTGTGTTTGCTTATATTTACTGCACTATAGATTGATGTGATGTGCATTAGATCTACCCGTAGGTTAGGGACGATATGTATATTATTATCTTTTTACAGGTGTCCATGCTCATGCAGTGCAAAATAAAAGGGGGGAGCAAATGTCATGATTTAAATGCTAACATTGTTTATGCAGGCGCTTGCTCAGCTCCCCCCAATAAAATGAGGGCTAAAAATTATAAAATAATAACTGTTATAGGTGCTTTAGAGATCACTTAGCCCTCATAAATGATTAAGATCATGGCGAAGAATGTGGATGTGATAAGTTATTTTATTTACATATAAAAGTGTTTGGGATTTTTATTAGGATAACCATGTAGGAGAGTCTAAATTTACTACTTTCAATTAATGTAAATATTTATAATAATTGTGAAGAGTTGTGAAGATGAACTTTGAGTGGGAATATTCTTATCCAACTCGAATTCCAAAAGAAGAAGGTATCCTCAGAGGGGAGAGTCTTCTTCCATTTAGAAGATCGAGTTTGGATGGCTTTAGATATCCAAAGAGAAAATGCAATACCCCCTTGAGGAAAGATTGTCTATTCATTTGGATATTCACGCTACGATGAATCCAAGGAGTCTAAGGAGGAGAGATCCAAGAAGTCCATGGAGGAGAATTCTAAGAAGTCCAAGGAGGAGAGTTCCAAGTTGTCCAAGGAAGAGAATTCCAAAGAAGACTGAAGAGTTGAAGAATTGAAGACTCAATCCCACTCAAAGTCATTTATGTCAGTCATAGGCTTAAAAATTTGGGTTGTTGGCAATGGTGCATGGCCACTTTACTTTCTACAGACCCTGGGTTGTAATTAAGGGGCAGTTGGCCTATGGACATTTACTTGATTAGTTTGAATATATTGATGTGTTTAGTATGCTTGCGTATTAGAAATTGCCTTTTTTTTAGGTTTCTTTCTTGCATGCCAATTTTGTTTTAGTCTGGATATCGTTAGGCTCCTTAAGGACTAAAATATTTTCTAGTCATAACTAATCTCTAAAAGTTTAAGAAACATAGAAACTTCACAAATCTAGAGAATTGCCGAAATCATCCAGGGTCGCATGCATAATGATGCATCTCTCTCTCTCTCTCTCTCTCTCTCTCTCTCTCTCTCTCTCTCTCTCTCTCTCTCTCTCTCTCTCTCTCTCTCTCCTTATAATAAGACAACCCCCCCGCCTGAGGGTAGAGTCCGGATAATCTGGCCTATGAGGATGAAGTTCCGGACCTAGTGAGTCCCAATCTTTTCTAAAAAAGATTTTCTATAAGCCTACTTTTAAAGTCTTATGCATTCATGATTTGAGACCTTCTAGACTAGCATGCATTGCATTAGAAATAAATCTAATTAAAATTTAATTGCGTTAGCTAGGACCATCCACCCAACATAAGTACAAAGGCACTTAGGAACTCTCCAGATGTCAGCCTTAACTTCCAAAAGCTGTACTACCCATCCATCTTTCATAAATGAATAGACTACATAGTTTTGAATCGATTAGGTGGTTAGTTGGCTCCCCAATCTAGGCTGGGATAAGTCCATATTTTTCATTGCATTAGTTAGGACATAGGTCTTAGTGTTATTCATAGAACACTAAGCCCAAATTAGATTTATGATTTGAGGCTACTATACTAGGTCTCGTAGTATGCCTTAAATAGTGGGTAGGTCCCTTTTCTTCAGAGGCTATAAATCCTACTTATCTGCGTCATAAGATGACGCCACCTCCATCTTCTCTCTCACGCATGTGTCGATTGCCTGACTTTTATTTTCTCTAGTTTCCCCTTTATACCCTAGACCCTCCGAATGCTGGTATAAACCCAACATATGGATTGAGCCAAATAGGACATTTCTTCCTTTTGAGTAGAACTTCCTAGCCTACATTCTTGTGTCGATCCCATTTTGCGAAGGATAATGTATGATTCTTAATCGAGAGTCTACTCGGGCTTCAACTTGGGATATAATTAACCATGAGGGCTTACACCCATGAGAATCTAAATTCCACTATCTCATAAACCCCATCTCGAGCTGATGTATCAGATGGGGGAAACCCGTGACTGTGATTAGACCATATATATTATTACCCATCGAGGTGCGTAGGCGAGAATCACTATCCTCCATAGTTAATCATATGTATGGTTCAATCTGTCCCTTCCACTTGGCCCATTTGCGAGGAGTACGGAGGCCTACGATCGTCTTTATCCCTCAGTATAGGTGCGGTCGTATACCCATTTGCAATCCTGCAGTCGTAGCGATTCTCTTTCAGAGGTCCACAGTAACGTACATTATGAATAATGTAATTCAAACTCATATAACAAGATCATTTAAACAAACTATTTAATTTTTATAATAATTTGTACAGTACAATCATAACATCGTACAATATAAACTGTAAACATTCATTCTGTTCATTTGGGATGATCCTTGGGACGGCCAACTTTGTAATCTATTGATCATCTAGGACTATGGCTATTATGTTACAAATTTAGTTTCATAGACTATGTTTTGATGATTGGTAAATACTCTTGCTTTTCTTGAACTGCCTATTACTACTAACACTTCAGGAATCAAAGATCGGACGAAAATTAGAACCAGCTCAAGATTGGGAAGATTAGGGTTGAGTCAGTCTGTATTTTTGTTTTTCTTTCTTGAGTCAATTATAATTGTTTTGAAGTGACTGATGTTAAGTAACCCTACACACTCACACTTGAGAGATTTAGAAATTGTGTTTTTACTCACATCATTTCGGACGATATTTATATCGTTCTGGACGATCGTGTTCAAAACAGAAGATCTAATCAGGATTTCTTAGTTAAGGCAGCTGTAATTAACTAATCGGCCTGGATGATACATGTATCAGCCAGGATGATATGCTCAATACAGAAAGAATTTATCGCCATGATCTATTTAAGTATTCTGTATTTTTGGAAATCGGCTAGGACGATTGTTTGATCGGCCTGGATGATATTATATAATTTTGCCTAAATTGATCCGGCAATCATGGGAGTAATTAAGGATGATTGATACGATCACATCGTCCTAGACGATCCATTCAAAAACCCTTGGTTGCTCCTGGATGATAAATATCGGCCAGTACAAATTCAGGGCGATGCTTTGGCCGATTTGGATTGGACAACTCAAATTCAGGGCGATGCTCTGGACAATTTTCCTCTAATTTGAACTAATCTGCCGGGACGATCAAGCAAATTTTTGATCTTCCAGTTTGCATTCAAGGCGTTGCTCTGACCGATCTTATGAGATTTGTACTGATCGGCCAGGACGATGTTCATATCATCCTGGATGATAAAGTCAACAACTTGCAATTAATGAGCTCCTTTGAAGCTCTTCTATTTAAGAGCTCTTGTTCAACATTTTTGAACATCCTTGGCTGCTATCTTGACCTAAAAAAATCTAAAGGAGAGAGAGGGAGAGGGAGAGAGAGAGAAAGGATCTTGTGAGGGGGAGCTTGTGAGGGGATTCACAAGGGTTGCTCCAAGCATTTTTTCACTTCTTCATAGAGTCTCTTGTCCTTGGAGAGGTTGGGAGAGGTAAGCTTCAGTAATCGATCGAGGTTCTCTGCCTGCTTTAGGAGGAAGCAAAAGGAGGGATGTTCTCTGCCTTGCCGGGGGTGGCAGAAAGGAGGTGTTTGTAAGGGATTCTCCTCCTAGCTGTGGGGGCAAAAGGAGAGTCACGATTGTAGTGCAATACTCGGAGGGCGCCTATAGGGAGTGGACGTAGGTCGAGTTGACCAAACCACTATAAACCCTTGTGTTCTTGTTTTTACTGCTTCCACATTTATTTTCTTCCGCACTTATTTTTGAGGTGATTTGGTTTGTGATAATTATTCTTTTTGCAAAAAGAAATTTTTAAATACCAATTCACCCCCCTCTTGGTTAGCCTCGGGCAAGTTTTATAGGGCTTAACATCCATAACGAATTTCAAGTGGTATCAGAGCGGGATTCATAAAAATTGAGTTTGAAAACTTTTTGAATTTTGATCCATGGCTAACTTTGCGAATCGTAATACACCGGAAGGGTATTCTATTACCCTACCATCTTTGTTTGATGATATCCCATTTGATTTTTGGAAAACTCGCATGTCTACATTTTTACAATCTATTGATTATCGCATGTGGATGCTTGTTAAGGATGGTTATACACCTTCAACTAGTAAACTTAACGGCATTGCTGTTCCACTTCCTTTTACTGAATGGACTTTAGATGATAGGGATTTGGCTTAATTAAATGCAAAATATCTTAATTGTTTTTTTTTGTACTTTAAAATCAGAAGACTACATGCGTGTTTCCACTTGCAAAACTTGCAAAAAAATTTGGGATAAATTGTGTATCACTTATGAAGGCACTAATGAAGTAAAACAATTCCGTTTGAATATTCTCTTGCATGACTACAAACTTTTTTGTATGAAACCTCATGAATCAATTTCTGAAATGTATACGATATTTACTCAGATTGTTAGTTCTTTACATGCCTTAGAAATAGAACTTTCAAACTATGAAAAAGTGAACAAGATTTTGAGATGCTTGCCTTCGTCTTTTGATGCTAAAATCACTGCAATCACTGAATCTAAAGATTTGAATATGTATTCGATTGACAACTTACTTGGCTCACTCATTGCTTATGAGCAAGAAGTGAATCAAAGAAATTTTGATGCAGGTGAGAACAGAAAGGAGAAAATAGTGACATTGAAGGCATATAAATCAGACTCTGACTCTTCCGGATCTAAAAGCAATGACATTGCCTTTATCACAAGGTAATTCAAAAGCTTTCTAAGGAAGAAGCAAAAGCATCATTGGAGAAAAGGTAAGTATAACAAATATTCTAAAGGATCGTCTGATATGGTTTGTTATGAATGTAGGAAGCCCAAACATGTGAAAGATGATTGTCCTACACTTAAGACACATAAGCAAGGAAAAAAGTGAGGAGAAATCCAAATTTAGAAAGGACAAAAAGAGACTTCAAAAAGCATTTTGGGCGGATTCTGCATCGGATTCATCAGAGATGGAATCTGAAAGGTTGAGCACATTCCTACTTGAGAGATCTTTTGAAAAACGGAGTGTGGATACAACCCTCTTTTTGAAGAAAATTGGAGAGGATATACTCATTATATAAATTTATGTTGATGACATCATCTTTAGATCTTCAAATAAAAATTTTTGTGATAATTTTTCTAAAATAATGAGTAGTGAATTTGAGATGAGTTTAATGAGAGATTTAAGTTACTTTCTAGGCTTTAACATTAAGCAAATTGAGGAGGCTACATTTCTTAGTCAATCCAAATATGTTAAGGATATCCTCAAAAAGTATGAAATGGATAATGCTAAAGCTGTTAATACACATATGAGTTTCTTAGTTTAGTTGGATAAGGATCCTAAGGGAAAATCTGTTGATCAAAAGAAATTTAGAGGGATTATTGAATCTTTACTTTACTTGACAGCTAGCCGGCCCGATATCATGTTTAGTGTTTATTTATATGCTAGATTTCAATCAGATCCTAAAGAATCACATTTAACAATAGTAAAAAGGATTTTAAGATATCTGTTAGGAACTCAGAACTTAGGAATTTGGTATCCTAAGTTTAGCTCTTCATTTGAAATAATTGGTTATTCATATTTTGACTTTGCAGGTTATAAGGTTGATAGAAAGAGTACTTATGGAACATGTCAGTTTATTATAAATTCTTTTGTCTCTTGGTACAGTAGAAAGCAAAATTTAGTAGCCTTATCTACTACTGAAGCTGAATATATTGCATTAGAAAGTTGTGTGACATGAGTACTTTGGTTGAAATAACAGTTGATTAATTTAGGATTAACTATAGGCACTATTCCCATTTATTGTGATAACACTAGTGCTATTTGCATTTCTAAAAACCTATTCAACATTCAAGAACCAAACATATAGACATCAGACATCATTTTATAAGGGATCATGTATCCAAAGGAGAACTTAAACTCATTCATTTTTCTACAGAAAATCAACTTGCAGACATTTTACAAAACCAATAGCCTTTGATACTTTTAGTACATTAAGAACAAGGCTTTGTGTGATCGATTTGAATGCTTAATTAAAGTGATTCTGCAACATTGATGTGTGTTTTTCTAGTTAGTGTTTTTGTGTGTATTTTTTATTTTGTGATTTTCTGTGTTTTCTATCATTTTTTATTGTGTTTGTGTTTGGTTTTGAGAATTTTTGTCCATGTTGTTTTGTGTTCTCTCACATCTAAATTCATGATTTTGAATGTTTTCTCAAAATTTTTTAAGTGATAATCGTCTGTACAAAATTCATTTCGTACGGGACAAATTGTGTAGTGTATTAATTATCGGATTTAAATGGTTTGCATACAAGTTTTCAATTTTCATTTCATTGTTCATTTGTACGATCGTGACAATCGTCCAGACGATGTGTATTCAATCGTATGTACGCATGAAGGCAATTATACGAATAAGATCAAATTAATTATTCCTGATCGTACATATGAGCTTTTGGTTCGTCCATACGAACACGTGGCATTTCAAAGTGGGGGATGTTTCAAACTGTCATAAAAATGATCTTAAATTCTGATCATCCTGGATGAACACCTGTTCTTCTATACGATCGTCTTAGTCAAAAGTTTGTACGAAAGGATGCCTCATAACATGTGTGAGTATGAGAAGTTGTTTCATTTTTGGACGTATTCATTCGTCCATACAAAATATTTTTTGTACGTACGAACCAAAATTCGTACAGGATGAAATTCATTTTGTCTGTACAAAAACTCATTTTTTCTTTAAATAGAAGGGTTCTGAACTCAAATCTCATCTCTTCCAAAATCCCTTTCAATCCTCTATTCCCCTAGGCTTTCTCCATGGCTAGTTCTAGCAAAAGACAAAAGGTGCTTGTTAAGGGACCACCCAAAAATACTAGTGAAAACTTCCTGTCCAAGGCAAATGAAGAATCTTTCCCTAGATTTGCTTCTGCCAAAATCACTCCCTCTAGAGTCGTTCTTCAGGAGCAACACACTTTCAAGGTAATGCACCTTTTTCTTCCACCCAATTCAGCCTTATCCTCACTCTTATCCATTTGTATAATAAGAAAATCTTCTACTACTTTCTTCAATATGTCTTTTAACTCTGACCAATCTGTGATTAGGTCTTATGTTTTAAAAAAGAAAGTAGAAATCACTAAAGAAGACTTGGGAATTTTTCTAAACTTAAGAACTCAAGGGATTAGAGCCCACACTTTGACCTCCTCCACTAACTATGACTGGACAGTAGTAAATCAAATAATTAAAAGATGTAAAGGAGTAGGTCATATGCCTAAGGTAGCCACTCTTAATTGCAACATCCGTATCATCCAGCATGTTCTTCACACATCCATTATTCCTAAAGCTGGTGATCGAGTCAATGTCACACCTCTTATTTCTACAGTGACCTATCTGATTATGACTAATCAACCTATTAATGAAGCCTAACTGATCATTGACTACTTTTATGGACTTTCTGAGACTGGCCATGTCACCCATAAAAGAAAGAAAAATATAGCCTTAGGACATCTTGTGACCTATATTTTGGAGAAAAAGTATGAGTTAGTCCATCCATTTCAAAATCTAGAGGAGCCTCTCTACTACAATGATGGATCTTTTCGAGTGATCTTTAATAAAGATGAACATCTTGAACAATATTAGTAGTGAATCAGAGGAGGAAATGGGAGCACCTCCACCTGCACCTGCTGGTGAACCAAATTATCAAGATTTGGTTCACAAATTTGATCGTCTAGAGACTCATTTAGATCAACGCTTTGATCAAATTGAAACTCATCTACAAATGCAGGATGCTCAATCTCATCAGGATATGAGTTGGATGCGAGAGCAAATCGATGGTATAAACTCAAATATGACTATGATGAGCAGTTATTTTAATTTCTACAACCAACAACCTCCTCCAGATCAGGGCCCCTCAAAGTGATTTATGTACTTCCTTATGATCTTCTCTAGCTGATGTGATGTATTTTGTATTAGTTATGTGTTATTATCATTTGATGTGTTAGCATTTAAGTTTTATGTTTTATGTTCAGATTGAAATCATATTCATATCATTTATACTGATTGTAATATTCTTCATCATGATATCAATATAAGTTATCTTGTCATGCTTTTAATCTTATTTTGAAATGTTTGTTAGCCTATATGAAAATCCCTAAATGTTTTTATCTTACAAGTGATATACCTTGAATTACAACACAAAATTGAATCGATTAGAAAACCTAATTTTTCTAAATTTAAGTTGTGCTTATAACTTGATGTAATTAAGAATGTCAATCTCATGTCTCTTGTTAGACTAATTTAAAATTTCATATTATTATTGTAATTGTGATGTTTTCTTATTTTGTATTTCTATTATCAATATAAATATTATTATACCTAGAGAAATTTGAAAATTTTTTATTATTGATTTTGGAAAGATCAAGATTACTCTTGAAAAATGTACAAATGTACAAAAATAAAAAAGAATGCGCAATGGTTCGCAATTTGAAAAAGAGGCACAAAATAAGCACATAAGTAAAAAGAAGCACATAATTGTGCCACAACTATTGAAAAAGATGCGCAAAGCGCCATATGTGGTAATTAATTCTTTCCTTAATCTTTTAATCTTTTAATTCAAATTAATCTTCTGTATGATTTTATTTGGTACTGAAAATTTAAAGTATATAAATTTTATATTCATCCTTTTTATAATGATATTCTTTATCTCAATGTCTAAATTGAATCATATTTTTTATAATTCTTTTTATTATCGATGTTATATCTCTTCTTAAATCATATGAATCATTTTATTTGCCTAATGATTTTTTATTTTATTTGAAATTTATCTCAATTACTTTTAAGGATCAATTATCAAAGGATTATCATATGACTTCTTACATTTCTCTTTGTGTTCTTTTTCTTCTTTTCTTTTTGTTGTTGCCAAAAAGGGGGAGAAATATTTTTGTTGTTGTTTGTATCAGTTTTGTTTATGTTTGTATCATTTTTGTTCGTATCGTATCTATTCTGTTGTATCTATTCTGTTTGTATTTTTTAAAATAAAAAAATAAAAAGAGACTGTTATGCAAATGCTGGTGAACCTCCTTATTCTCACAGGTTTATCAATTCAGGGGGAGTTTAGGAGATTCTTAGAATTTAAAAATTATACAAATAATAATTATTTTGCCATCATCAAAAAGGGGGAGATTGTTAAGAGAGTTGTTATTTGCATGTTTTACATTCTTGCAACTTGTATAGTTTTGATGATTCCAAATATTATTATTTTAAGTATTATATTCTCCTAACACTTTTTGGAAGAATTACTTTTGCTCTTGTATGAACTACATTTCAGGAAAATCGAACTCTGGACTAATGAAGACTTCAAATAAATTTCAGCATAAGATAGTTTGTAAATTGAAGTCTATATTTTTCAATTTATTGAGTTTGAGAGAGTGTGATTGTAATTGAGTAACTTAGCACACACATACACACTTGGGGAGATCTTTAAAAATCAAATTTTCTTATACTGATCATACGGGACGAACCAAGTTTATACAGGACAATCAAGTCAGTTATCCCCTCGTAAGAGCAATGGAATGAATAGGAAGTGAGAAAATTTTTCTAAGTCCTGATCGTCCAGACAAATTTTCCTATTCGTCCTGGAAAGATGGGCTCTTGATTTCTCACTTTGTAATGATCGTCCGGACAAAATGTATAATTCGTCCTAGGACGATGTGCTCTGAATTCTCACTTTGTGCTGATAGTCCAGATAATTTATCCTATTTGTGTCAGGACGAAGTTCTCTGGACAGATGACATGAACTATTCATCCAGATGAACACTCATTAACATCCCAAGAGAATGTCCTCTGTTCTTTAAAAATTTAGGACCATTCTGCAATTTCATCCGAACGAACCCTTGATATAATTGTTCATCCCAGGATTAACTTAGTTCGTACGGGACAATGATCAGGTACGAAGTCAGTTTGTACCAATATACAATGGGTTCGTATGCAACTGTTTTTACACTATTTGTACAGGACGATCTAACGATGGTCCGGGATGATCAACTGTGTACAGACTTGAAAATCAACAGTTTTTGGAGAGTTTTTTGTGTCTTTCCTACATAAGGTCCACTTAAAACTGTCTTGTAATTTTTTTTCTTACTGGTCTTCGTGTAAACTAAAGGGAGAGTGAAGGAGAGAGTGTTTGAAGGAGGATTTTTATTACTGAAGCGTGAAGGATTCACATGGTACTCAAAGGTAAGAATCTCCAATTGTGATTACTTCACTCTTTTCTCTCATCCTTTTAGATTTCTTGTGAGAAGATCTGTCAAGGAGATCCGGTTCTCTGCCAACACTCGTGGAGTGTGAACAGCCGAAGGGTTCTCTGTCTACACTTGGAGAGTGTGAACAGCCAAAAGGTTCTCTGCCTCCATTTGGAGAGTGTGAACAGCCGAAGGGTTCTCTGCCTACACTAGAAGAGTGTGAAAGGATGAAGGGTTCCCTGCCCACACTTAGAGAGTGTGAAAGGACGGACGGTTCTCTGTCAACACTTGGAGAGTGTAAAAGGACGACGGTTCTCTGCCAACACTTGGTAGTGGTGGAAGAGAGTTTTTGTAAAGACTTCTCCGCCTTGCTGTGGGTGCAAAAGGAGAGTCACTAGCGATATTAGTGAAATACTTGGAGGGTGCCCCAGGGAGTGGATGTAGTTTGTGTTTGACCGAAGCACTATAAATCTTGTGTCTTTTTATTTTCTGCTGCTTTTGTTTTTACTTTACTGCATTGTTTAATTTGTGGCTGAAAAAAAAATTTCTATAAAAATTCACTAAAATTATTATCGGTTTAAATTTCAAAAGAGGAATAATTTTTAAATTACCAATTCACCCCCCTCTTGGTTAGCTGCAGGGATATAAGCTTAGGTCTAACAAAATCGATAAAAGAACTATAAAAATTGGCGAGCAAATCATGTTTGAGATTTTTATTCTAAATATATATATATATATATATATATATATATATATATATATATATATATATATATATATATATATATATATATATATATATATATATATATATATATATATATATAAACCATGCTTTCAAGTACATATTTAACTATTTGGGTCTTGATGAGATTTAGTGAATGGGTCTTATCCTACATAACAATGATGAAAAGGAAAGGTAAAACCTTCATATCAAATACATCTACAAATGTTCAATCAAAGTTTTCAAGCATAACTATTCAAATGTTGAAACTTATGTGTGAAAATAAAGCATGGATATCAAACATTCAAACTTTACTCATTATTAATCTGAACTCTAGCAATACATTCATCTCCAAGCATGCTTTGCAAAGATATAAACATCTTTTACTTTGAACCAAACAAAAGAACTTACATTTTTTCTTCATGAACAATAATACAAGAACCTTATGTGCATCTCTTTAAAGAAAAGAAATAACAACAATACTCCTCATAATTTTTTCACAACCTAAGTATAAGGAAGAGGAAGACTTGCATTTCATGATATGAACTATAAATAAACATAAATTTTATTTTACTAAGTATTGGAGCTCCAATAACTTACATCAATACTTGAGCCATTTACCTCTAATGTTCTCATTCTAAATAATATGCATCCATACAATAACTTGACTTTAATGTTCTCATTTCAAGCAAATAAATAAAGAAATCATCTACATACAATAACTTGACTTTAATGTTCTCATTCCAAGCAAATAAGCAAAGAAATCATATGCAAGTATACATTTTTTTTTTGCATGAACAAGTAGGGAATAAAATTGAAAAGTTGAAGAAGGAAAGAGCTAGAAAGAAGGAGAAATAAGGGAAAAAGGAAGAAGAAGTAGAATAAGGAAAAGAAGAAGAAGGACAAGGAAAAGAAGAAGAACAGGGGAAAGAAGAAGAGTAAGTGGAAGAAGAAATCACCTTGCCAAAGGAGAAGGAACGACGACTAGGGCTGGACGGCGTCGGTAGGGGAAGCTTTGTCTATCATGCGACAGAGGAGCTACGGCTCCTCTCGCTTGTGCGAACCGGGAGTGACAGAGAGAGAGGAGGTTGGGATGGAGAGCTAGAGTCATGAGGGAAGCCGAGAGAAAATGAGAGAGGGAGTCAAGATGGAGAGCTAGGTGATCCTGGGGCTTCTTGAGAGGTAGAGAGGTGTTTTTTTTTTCCTTTTTTTTACCTCCTAGAGCTACTCCAAAACTGAAAATCCCCAAAGGAGATTGAATGCTAGAGCCTTCTTCCGCCTGGGGTATTCGCAAAGAGAAAAAGAGAGGGAGGGGTCGCGTGGGGCAGAGCTTCTGTCCACCTGAACCTCTACATTATGCTTTGATTCCTTCATTCATGATAGGGGAAAGCTTCTCTCGTATCTCCCTCCGCCAAAATCCAGATCTGCTTCAAAAATAGGCTATCACGCGATTGGATCACCTAGCCGTGACAGGTTTTTTTTTTAATTTTAGAGAGATCTGAACCCTAGAATTTGATTCCCGGTCTGATTTTAAATTTGAATCAATTTAGAAATCAATAGATTTCTAATTGGAATTAGGATGAACCCATAAGCTGAAATTGGGTCAAATTTGAGTCCGATTTTAACTCAATTTGAGTCGAGTTGGGCTCTATCTAAATCAATCAATTTATTTATTCAAAATTAATCCAAAATAAAGTTAATTAAAATCAAACAAGGCCCGAAGAGGTTAATATATGTTGATTAAAATTGATCGAGCATAGTTGAGTCAAATTCGACTCGACCCGAGTCAATTTGAAATTGAATCCCAATTGACGCCGTTTCGACTCAAACTAATCTCGTCATGGCTCAATTAAGTCAATCAAACATGGTCAAACCCATGATGACCCAAATCTATCTCGAATGAATGCCAATCACCTTCCTCGGTAGTTTAAGTGCTAAAAATGAGGTCAACAGAACCATCATAATTCTCGTTCGCCAGTGGTGGAGTATGCCCCCACTGGCACCATCCTAGCTTTTACTTGTGTTCTAGTGGTGGAGTATGCCCTTTATGGCACCATCCTAGTTCTCACCTTCTAGTGATGGCGTATGCCCCCCCGTGGCACCATCTATCTTTTGCTTGTGTTCTAGTGGTGGAGTACGCCCTTCGTGGCACCATCCTAATTCTCGCCAGCTAGTGGTGGAGTACGCCCTTTGTGTCACCATCCTGGCTTTTACTAGTGGACTAGTGGTGGAGTATGCCCTTCATGGAACCATCCTAGTTCTCATCTTCGAGTGGTGGAGTATGCCATTCGGGGGCCCCACCCTAGTTCCATCTACCATTCTCTTCCTTTAGGTTAGGTCACCCCTTTCCTAAGGATTAGAACCATTGGTGGTGGATAATGCCCTCCGTGGCCCCACCCTAATGTCCACCTTTTCTTTGAACCTTTAAAGTTTGAACTCCCTTATTTTTAGAATCAGACTTGATATTTTTGTTCAGTCAATGCCAATATGTGCAGCAGATGTTCCTTTTACTACACATATTGGGGGTCCATTTGTTGATCTCATTTTTGTATGAGGTCCCTATAACCTCTTCCTACATTCTAAATCCTAGAGTTTCCTAGACCTTAAGCTCCTCCTTGACCCTAGATTTTAAAATTTTCTTAGTTTTTGGGCCCTAGGTTCAATTTAGGTTTTAGATCAATTTAACTCCAGCATTCTAAACCAAATCTTTGGGTTAAGGACTCAGGTACTGAAACCCCTTCTAGGTGATTCTTTCATCACCTTGATATCCAATCAATTAACCTCTGATTTAGGATCTATCAATTGCATGTTGATATGACATGTCTCTAGTGTCAAACTTCCAAATTTGAGCTCATTTGTAGGACTCTAGCCCCACAAACTAAGTTAATTTCCAAAAGTTGCAAAACCTTTAAATATTTATGATCCCTACCACTAGACCTATCACCCAGTGAGATTTGACCTTGGAGCCCCTCCAAACCCTTTGTTCCCTTCCATTGCTTTAATATTGACTTGTTAAGCAGTAATCTATGTTTTTTCTAGATTCAATTTGACATAGAATTGATCTGAGGCCAAAATGACCAAAATACCCTTAAAGGAGATTTTTGGACTTTTTGCCTAAACCCAACTTGACTCAACTTATCAACCTTTGAAACTTCCTCCAACCATTTTTAAAAAATATTTGAGACCGATTGGGCCCAATTTCAAACCTTGGGTCAACTCAATTTGACCTAAAGGCCCCTTAAGGGTCAAAATGGTCATTTTGATCAAGATGACCTCACTTTGCCTTGGAATCTCTCCCAATAAATTCAAAACATCATTCTAAACTTGTTGACCCTAGTCTTTTCCCTTGAGTCAACCTGGTTAACCAAATCAACCTAAGTTGACCTAATGACCCATTAAGAGTCCAAAATAGGTAATTTGACCCAAATGACCTTTTTAAACTCAGAAACCACACCCATTAGACTCTAAATATCCAAACAAATCCATTTGATCTAAGTCTAACCCTTGGGTCAACCTAGTTGACCAAGTCAACCTAGGTTGACCTATTAAACCTTAATGGGTCTAAATGGGTCAACTCAACCCATTTGAGACCTCCAACCCATATCACCCTTCCAAATTTACCCCCAACTAGGACCCAAGTATGACTTGACACTTGGTCAACCCAGCCCAACTTGAGTTGACCAAGTCAACTCTCAATTCTTGGTCAAAACCTTTTTGGCATTTGCTCCCATTCCTTCTAGCCTTTACCCTTGACCTTTGACCCTTGCCTCAACCATGCCAAATAATTTCCCACGTCCCAAAGTGCCACATCATCAACTTTGACCTTGTTGACTGGTCAAACCAAATCAAAAAGGCCTTTAAACCTTTCTTGAAATGGTCAACACCCTCCTTTGACCTCAAATGCATGGGTCTTAGGCTTGGGGTCCCTCCCATTTACTGCTCTCACCCCCCATGTCACCTCAGCCTCGCTTGACCCATTGACTAATCAACATAGTCAACCCAAGGCCTTATACCCTTCCAAAAGGTCATAATCATCCCCTAAACCACTTTCCCTTGATTGAGGCTACTTTATGTCGACCTACTTATATCCAAAAGCTCACTTTGAGCTCTCTTAACCATGCTCAGGGCTTGGTTTAGCCTTAAGTGGCAATGGTCCCCCCCCCCCCCCCCCACCCCACTCACCCCAAGTCCACCCAATTGGAGCTAGGCCACTCCAACCTTTGGGGCAGCCTTCCAACGGCCTAGGACATTTGTTGGGCATCAGGACAAGAGCTCTGAAGCATCAGAGCCGTCCAAACTAGCCAAGGTCATTTGAATAGGGCAAAAGCTAAATTTTTAGCAATTGATCACCTCACCTTCTCTCACTTACTCCAGCCTCCCAGATCAAACTCTCTGTTCATTTCAATTCTCAAGGCCCTCCTCTTATTCCCCACTACCAAACCCAAGTGGTTGCACATCACCAGTGGCATGTTTTTCGGCGAACCAACCACCTAGTTTTTCCCAGCCTTGTAGCAGTCGATCCAGGAATTTTCGAGCATGGATTTTTGCTAGAGATGTATACGTGGACAGTCTACAAGCTCAACCGTATAAAGACTTTAAAGATCCAACGGTATAATCTCTTAAAAACCTTAGATGTAGCTCATAATAGTTAGAATTATTTAGCTTCATACTAAGTGTGTTTTAGGCCAAATAATGGTGCCCCCAATGTTTCTGTTCATGTCCTTAGTGTGTGCTTAAAATTTCAAGTAAAATGACTAATCCGATCGAAATAATGAACAAAAAAAATGATTTCTAGGGTGCTAGTCGTAGTCCGTTACAAGTGCACGCTTTCTAGGCCGCTGATATCACAATCAACGACTCAAATTGCATCAATCCTCAGCCCCGTCCGACTATGGATCCACCCTCGTAGCTATTGGTTCATCCGACATAATCGTGGCCCTTCATTTTGAACAGTGGGATCATATCTCTTCTGTTTTGATCTTGTTTGATCGAGATCAAACTGCGGGACATGATTATAGCCGTCCGATCTAACCCCGTGAACCTACTGCCATGATCTCCAATTGATGTGGTTAAGTGGCTAACCACATCCCGATGCGTGCTACGCCCAAGGGATGTTACGTGGAGGATGCAGCACACTGCCGCTGTCATCCGCATTCTGACCCAACGAGCCAGAGCTCGCCACGTGGCGTTTCGCCACCGCTGCGCCGCCAATGACTTTAGAAATGATTTTTAAATAATTTTAAATTAAAAAAAACTCATATAAAATATTTTAAAAATTATTTTAAATAATAATGATATATATTATATATTAAAAAATTTGTAAAATTAAATACTTTTAATTTAAACTAATATTAATTTAGAATATTAATTATGGTATGTATTTAAAAAAAAAAACTATTCCAAAGTATTAATTATTAGTTACCTTAAATAATATTTTAATTTGATTAAATTTTATTTAAATGATTAAAAAAATCAGTGAGTTAATCTTGGTATTTAATTTCATATTTAAATTTAGTATAATAAATGTTTATATTTTAGATAGTTATCTATTAATTAGTTATTCAAGTATTTAAATAATATTTAATTAAAATCAAATAAAAAATTATACACAATTTCAAGCTTTTTTAAGTAATTTGAAATTCCAGAAAAAGATTAAGATTTAATTTAATCTTATTTAAAAGTCATTTTTGATGTTAATCAACATTCTAATAATTCAATTAACTTAAAATTTCAATAATTCATAATAAACTCAATTCAATCCATAAAAATACGTATAATAAATTGAAATTTCCAAAAAATTAAAAATTTCAATTTGAAGTTATTTTCAAAATTTAAGGTTCAATTTATTCTAATTACTTTAGATTACTTGAATAGTTTTCATATTTAATTAACATTATATTAAGTGTTGCATTAAATATTTTCAAAATAATTTTTTTTAAGTTTTTTTTAATCAAAGGATCTCTCAAATCCTTAAATATTATTCTAATAATATCTTTAATTATCTTATTTTAAAAATTATATCTTTATATATATATATATATATATATATATATATATATATATATATTGAAACTATTTTAAAATTATGTGTATTTAAATCTTTAGATTTGAGAGATCGTCCTTGAAACTTTAAGCATGGATTGAGCTTGAATGAATAAAAACAACGGGGGGTAGTTAGTGAACAAATGTGTTTTGCTCACTAACTTAGCATTTAATGTAATTTTATATTGTGTCTCTTTTAGTTCTTGCATGTATAGGGATGTACACACCACCTAGCTTAGGAACTTTTAGATTTAAGGACTTGAGTGTTATATTTTTGTACTTGCATATGTGATTTGTAGGGGTTAGCAACCTTGATTCAATTTCTTATAACTTAGTGACATCTTTAAGGACAAAAAATTAAGGACTTGTATATAAAACCTAGAAAATTATGATGTTTAGGATGTATGTTCCCTTGATTTGAGATTTTGAACAAATAAACTTAGTATCATTACCTCTTCATAGAAATTATTTCACTGTTTTTTAGAGATCATTAGGCCTACTAATCAACTTACTTAGGATTAACCCTTTAATTAACCCCTTAGCTTTATTAAAATTTTAATAAATCAAGATTAATTCCAAAAATTATCAAAAATACCTCTAACTAGTCATAATTCAACGTTTAATAAGTGATAATTAAAATTCCTTTAATTTGACATCAAACTCAACCTTAATTTAATTTTAAGTTAAAATTAATATTTAATTAATATTAATTAATTAAAAATAATTAAAAAATTCCAAAAATTCCTTAAACACTTCTTGATCTCTCCTTAGATAATTTCTGATCTTTGGAGGTGATTTCAAGGAGTTTGAGGCTTATTTGGGTTCAAACCACAAAATGGGCTCTCTAATTAAGGTAATTAAAAAATTTTAATAAATACCAAAATTTACAAAATTCATAAGCTTTTATAGAAAATTCTAAATCAACCAAACTCAAAGGCTAATGACTCTAAATAAAATCTAGTATTTTTAAAAATTTCAAATCTTTGAAATCTGGTCAAAGTCAAAATGTCAACAATTTGGTCAACCTTAGGTTAAAAATGGGATCAATACTTCTAAAAATGATAACGTTTCATACGAAGCTCCAAATTTAGTGTGCTACTAGTCTAACAACTCATAATAAGGTCTAGTATTTATTAAAAATTTGAAATCTTTAAAATTCCCTCAAATTTTAAAAGTCAACTTTTAACCCCTTAGTTAATGCATTTAGATAATTTAAAAAATCCAATAATTCATTAAAATTCTAGAATTTTCTAATTTGGATAATAAAATACTCAACCAACCCTTTAAAATTAGTAACTAATTCTTTTTTTAATACTAATCTACCATTAATTCTAACTAATTTAAATTAACTTAATCAATCCCGATTACTACTAGGTAACCCAGGCCTACGAGGCTATTAGCTTAGCCCCAAAAAATGTGAAATGAACTTCATGGTCTCGGTGTGAAACAAAGGTAGTACTTATTTAACCCTTAAAATATATTTAAATAAATTCTTAACATATTAATATTTACACTCTAACATAAACCTCCCTTTAAGCCTTAATAAACTTAGAATATTAGATATCTCTAATTAATTGTCCAACTTAGGATCTACCCCAACCACACGACCTTCTACACACACTTTAGATGATTTGCTAGGACACTAACCTTAGATCTAGGCTAGGCCGGTGTTTACGTTTCTGCTGTGTGTCATATTTTTTTGTGATTTTACTGCATGTTGTGGATGATTGTACTTGCTATGTCTACTTACCTTTTACTGCACTCTATGGATGATTTTTGTGTTTAGCAGCTAGATTACCCTTAGGATAGGAATAATTTAGATGTTCACTGAGTTTTCTGCAGGTGGCCACGCTCATGCAGGGTAACAAAAATGGGGCTTAAAAAATCAATTATAAATATGCTTGCACAGGTGCTTCAGCTGCTAAGCCCCCCAAGTAATAAAAAGAGCATGACCAGTGTGTTTATTTATTTTTTTTCTACATATATATATATCTTCTTGAGAATATATTTTTGATTTATCAACTACTTAGGATAACCTTGTAGGAGAGTCTATAATTTTATTTCATATTATAAATATAATTTGTGCAAGTGTTAAGTGTTGTGAAAGTGGAGTTTTGAGTTGGGATACATGAATCCAATGGTTGGATTCCAAAGAGAAATGGATATCCCTTAGGAGAGTAGCCCTTTTCTATTGGGAGATCAAATTTTGGATCACTTCTTCTTTACCCAAAGAGGAAAGAGTTGCATTCCCCTTAAAGGAAGAGCCCTCTTATCCATTTGGATAGCTTACTACGAAGAATCCAAGGAGCCTAAAGGACAATAAGACTGAAGAACTGAAGACAGAGAGTATCCCACTCGAAATCACTTGTCTCTCTACTAGGTTTAGAATTTGGGTTATTGTCAGTGGTGCCCGACCACTTTACTTTTTACAGACTCTGTTTTGTAAAAAGCAAGGCAACTTTGCTTATGGATATTTATTAATTAATTTATTTAAATGTGAAGTGTTTATGTGGTTGCATATAGAATTACCAGCTTTTCTTAGTTTGTTGTCATTTGTGTGCCGCTTTTATTTTTTCCTGGATATGTGAGGCTCGTAAGGGTGTGAAAAATTTTATACTTGTAATAAAAAGCTTAAAATTTAAAGAGTTAAACAACATAGAAATATAACAAATCTAGAGAATTAGCCGGGGACCGCCCCTGGGGTCGCATGCATACTCTTGCATCTTCTTTCCTTAGTTTAGACCCTTCCCGCCTGCGAGTAGAGTCTGGATAATCTGATCTATGAGGATGAGGTGCCGGTCCTAGGGAAGCGCAGTCTTTTAAAAAAATATTTTTAAGTTTATTTTTTAACTTTCAAGTATACATGATTTGAAATTGTTGACTAGCAAGCATTGTATTAGAAATCTATTTAAAAGAGTCAAAATTTTAATTTCATTAGTCATTAGTATTTTTCACCCAACATAAGTCAAATGGGTAAATTAGGAAAATCTCTAGATGTTGGCCTTACCTCTCCAAAACTTTAAAGAAAATGTCCATACCACTCTTTCATAAAAGACTAGACTCATGAATTTTAAATCGGTTAGGTGGTTAGCTGGCTCACCAATCTAGGCCGAGATAAGTCCAGGTTCTGTATTACATTAGTTAGGTTTGGACAACTATGGTCCAGTGTCCAAATTTAGATTTAGGATCTGGGCCAGATCTTTGGTTATAAGACCCCAACTTTCAGTAATATAATCCCAAATTTCTAATAAAATGATCAACTCAAATTAAATCTTCTTTCAATCTAAAATATAAAGTTCAACACTTAGATTAAGTTGGGACACTTCCGGATGGTTCCAAAATCTCAAAGTGTCCCTCACTTTTCTTCCCTTGTATCCGTTAATAAGTTCTCAACCTCGATCCATTCCCTTTTAAGATTCCAAAATTCACCTCCTTTTGATATCACTCATAGAAAATCTTTAACAAAATTTTGCCACTATTTTAATTGAGAGTTTTCATAGGAGACTTCATCTTCCCATGGTGTATTAATTGAGGGCTTACGCTCGTAGTAGATTTAGAACCACATACACCTAATTTTCAAAGTTGATTTTTAAAACTTAGTTGACATTTCTTTTGGGAAATCCAACTCATAATGATCTTTATTGTCATAATCATGTAATTGCTAACGAATGATTTTCACTTTCTCTAAAGAGATTTGTCATGCGTTAAAGCTAGTTCGAATATAAAACTAATGATTATCTCCTCTTGATTATCGTCGTCCGATTTTGGATTGAACCACATCTTGATCCACCCAGGATCATATGTGATTATCCCTTAAATCAGACTATGATAGCCTAGAGAAAATTTATAATTCTGAATCTGAACCCATTAGGAGATTTTATCTCGCCTTCTGAGGTGGTATGTCATCTCTGATGGTCTGTTTAACTTCAAAATTAAAATTCAAACTTAATTTCCTAAAAGAAATTTGCAAAACTCGAATTAGTATTCTTTGGAAAAATTCAATCAACGACGATTGTTATCGTCATGCCTGAATAATTACCAAATAGTGGTGGTATCTTCTCCCTTAGGGGACACATATAATTTATTTATAAAACCTTGGGAATGAGATCAACGATAACCTACTTAGAATATCGTGGTTAGAAATTAGATCGAACCCATTTTGATCTTCTAAGATTATATATGGTTCTCTCTCGAAACTAATCATGATATTCGAGGTAGGATTTGTAATCTTAAATTTAAACCTCATTCTCGAGGTTTATTTCCACTTCATGAAGTGGTATGACTCTCCTAATGGGATGTTTGATCTCAAGATTCGAATCTAAAAGTGGATTCTAAATTTCCAAAGAAAACTAATCTTTTTCAAAAATATAATTTTTAAAATTCCACCAACACATCTCCTATCCTTTTCGAAAAGAAAGTGGTTTTCACACTTCCTTTTACAAATGACATTTCTAATAGAAAAGTGATTAACCTCTCATACGAAGCCCTAGGTGCCTATTTTAGTCTATATAATGCCTTTTTAAATTTAAACACATGATTAGGGAATTTATAATTTTCAAAAGCTAAAGGTTGCTAAATATAAACATTCTCTTATATCACCCCATTAAGAAAGGAGCTCTAAACATTAATTTGATATAATTTAAAACCTTTAAAACAGGTAAAGGCTAGCAAAACCCTTATCACTCCAAGTTTGGCTACAGTTGCAAAAGTTTCTTTAAAATCAATTCCTTTTATTTGATTATACCTCTTTACCACCAATCTTGCCTTATTTCTAATCACAACACTTGAATCAGTCATTTTATTTTTGAACAATCACTTAGTTCTAACAACACTTTAGTCCTTATGCCTTTCAATTAATTTCCAAGCATCATTTCTAACAAATTAATTCAATTCTTCCTACATGGTCAAAATTTAAAGCATAAACGAAAGTACTTGATTTATATTAGTGTGTTCAATCATCAATATAAAGGCAAAATGGTCCACTTCTTTGCTAAGTCTATGCCTAGTTCTAACACCCTCACTAAGTTCACCTAAAATCAATTCCTTAGGTTTATTATTAGAAAATTTCCATTCTCTAGGCTAAGGGTTTTCTGATCCAACATTCTCTTCCAAATTTAAATTTCATTTCCTTGGGAGATATTTTCAATATGATATTCTTCCAACATTGGCTCTTTCAAAATGCCAGATTCATAAAAAATAACATGTGTGATTTCCTCATCTACCAAAGTTCTCTTGTTAAAAATTCAATAGGATTTTCCAACACTAAAATATCCAAGAAAAATTCCTTCATCATATTTAGGATCAAATTTTTATAAAGGAGTTTTACCTTATTAAGAATGAACAGCTTGCATTCAAAAACACGTAAATATGAAAGATTAGGTGTTCTTTCCTTACGAAGTTCATAGGTGTCTTGTTCAATTTGGATCTAATATTCAACCTATGTAGAACATAACAAGCCATACTAACTGCTTCATCCCTAAAATATTTTAAAAGTAAGTATTTTCCAATATGGCTCTAGCAGCTTCTGTTAATACTCTATTCCTTCTTTCAACAACTTATTCTACTGAGGGGTCTTAGGTGCTATAAAATTATGATCAATTCCATATTCTTTATAAAAATTTTCAAATTCTACTCCATGATCACTTTGAATTAATAAAATCTCATACCCTAATTTCCTTTGAATCCAAGTAGAAAAGCTTTTAAATTCCTCAAATAATTCACCCTTATGAAATAAAAACTTAACCCAAATGAATATTGAAAAATTATCAATTAGAACATACTCAAAAACTTTTCCTCCTAGATTTATAGTGTTAACTGATCCTAAGAGATTCATGTTTAGGACTTCCAATGATTTTCTAGTTCTAAAATCCTTAATTGAATGAAATGAGGACTTCACCTATTTTTCTAATTGATATGCATCACACAGGTAATCCTTAGTGAAGTCTAGTTTTGGTATTCCTTCGAACCAAATCATTATATGTAATCTTCCTAAGGTATTTTATGCTTGCGTGACAAAGTCTTCTTTACCATAACCAAGATTCATCAGTAATTATTTTGAGATAAAAAGCATTATAAGATTTAACAAAACTCAAATTAAGCATGTATACATTATTTATCATATTTTCATGCAACATATTAATTTCATTTTGACTTATAACGCAGCTTATGGAAAAACATTTAAACTATAGCCTTTTGTCACAAAGCTATCTAATACTTAATAATTTATATTTTAAGCCTTCTACTAATAAAATATTTTTAATGAAAAAATTATTCTTGTTGCCAATTATACTTGTACCTATTACTTTTCTTATGGTATTGTCTCCTAGTGTAACCTTACCTCCATTTTTAGCTTCCAGCGATATTAATTATGTTGAATATCCATTCACATGCATCAAACATCCTTCGTCCATGTACCAAATGCTCTCACGATATCTTATATGAGAGCATTTCTACTAAATGATCAAATGTTAGACTTGAGATCCAAAACAAGTTTGTGTTCACCTTTTAGTAATAATAATATGGATGCATGTTTAATATGTAATATTTTATGCATCTTAGGTCTTCACACTAGATATATTTTATTATGAATAATGCAAGTGTGAGAAATATAACCAATCATTCCACAAGAAAAATATTTGACTCAAGAAAAAAGTATTTACTAATTTATGTGGATTATACTATCTTTTCTTAGGTTTTGAAATTTTAGGCTTTTGATCAGGATTGGAAAATTGTTCAGGTGTGAGGGGTGTCATATTTTCCTTAAGAGATTTTAGTTCAACTTTAAAATATGAGTTAGCACTTTCTAAAACACCATTATCTACTTTCAAATAATTCTCTCTACGATCAGATTCATCTATAAATATTTTAAAATCTTTTTCAAGTTTAGTATGTGATGATTTTAATAGTTCATACTTTTGTTCAAATCATCAAACTCATCTAATATTTCATGTGGCTATCAATCAATGCGTGATCATTTCTAAGGATTTCATGCTCTTTTTATAAATTAAAAAATTTTAAGTTCAACTTAGCATACAACTTTTTGAGTTTCCTATATGCAATATAAATTTTCTTAAAAACTTCAAATAATTCATCATAGGTCAAGCCACATACCTTTTTTTTTGAGTGATCAAGCTTATTTTCCATTAAATACAAGTTCATGACTTCCTCATCTGCTTCTATTTCTAAAGAATTTAAAGCTGAGTCTGCCTAGAAAGCTCTTTGCAATCTCTTCTTTCTATTCCTTACATTAGTTTTCTCCTCAACTTTCTCCTTACTAGGGTTAGCTCTGAGATTTGGACATTTATATTTGATGTGTTCAGGCTTCCTGCATATATAAAAAATTACTTCATTAGACATTTTTGTATTTATATGGAACTTATCTTTATTCCACTACTAATGTCTCCTTTACTTTCTTCGCAGGAAACTTTTGAATTGCCTCTCCATGAGTGCAATATCATCTTCATTCTTAGGCTGAGACTGATCACTCTCTGAATCATCCACTTTCAACGTAATATTTATCTCCTTATGCTTGTCACCTGTATCAGTCTATCTTTGAGTCACTCCTTGCTTATAAATAATTAGTGATCCAAGAAGATTGTCTATGGAATAAATATTTAAGTCTTTTGACACAATTATTGCAGTTATCTTTGTATCATAAGTATAAGGTAAATAACAAAGAATTTTATTTACTTTTGTAAAATTTGTTAGTTCCCTACCTAAATCATATAATGAGGTGACTATTTATGTGAAACGAGTATACATATCAGTGTTTGATTCATTCAGTTTCATGCAAAATAATTCATAATCGTGTAGTAGGATATTCAATCTAGATTGTTTCATCTCATTAATTTCTTCATAAGTGATATAAAGTCTATCTCAAATTTCTTTTCTAGTTCTTCAAGTTGAGATACATATATTGTCTTTAGACTTAAGTACACAAAAAAGCTATTTAAACACTTAGCATTTAATTGAGCTAATTTATTTTCTTCTACTATCCAATCAGTAAATGATGTTTTAGTTATAATACCATCTACAAGTCTAGTTGGTCTAGTGTAGCCTTCTTTTAATAAAATCCACATGCGATAGTCAAGCAATTGAAGAAAATTGGACATACGAGTTTTCCAAAAGTTCAAAGGGATGTTATCAAATAGTGGTGGTCTAGTAATTAAATATCCTTCGAGTGTGTTACAATTTTTAAAAGTGCCATGAACATTTTAAAAAAGTTGTCTAAACCTTAATTTCTGAAAGTAGGCTCCGATATCACTTGAAAGTTTGAATTGGTAGTTAGACCTAAATATTTGTTCCTAGGCTAACCAAGAGGGGAAGGGGGGGTATGAATTGGTAATTTAAAAATTCTCTTATAAAATTAGAAAATTGATTTTATATTTAATCATAATGAAAAACTTTCTCAAAATATTTTTTCTAACCACAAATTAAAACTTGAAAAAAATAGAAAAGCAGTAAAAGTAAAGATAGAATTTTATAGTTATCCGGTCCAACTAGACCTACATCCACTCCCAGAAGATTTTTTCTTTAGGTATTGCACTATAATAAAGTGACTATGCTTTTTCTCTCACAGCAAGGCAGAGAAGCCCTTATAATAACCTCTCTTCCACCAAATCCTAGCGTGGTAAAGTACTGTCATCATCTCTTTCTCTCCTGATGATGAAAGAGAACTGACATCCTTTCACACCCTCCTAGTGTTGGGAGAGTACATACATCCTTTCACACCCTCCTGGTGTCGGCAGAGTACCGACATCCTTTCACACCCTCCTTATGTCGGTAGAGTACCGACGTCCTTTCACACCCTCTTGGTGTCGGCATAGTATCAATTCTCCTTTGAAATTCTTCTTTTAAGAGTCTTCAAGAAAGTAGAGAGGAACTTTAAAGAATAAGAAAGAGATCCTTATCATTGGGTAATCTTTTGAATCCCCTCATAAATCCCTCTTATGAGATTTCTGACTCTGCAATCTTAAGACACTCTCCTAAACACTCTTCAAGTGCACTCTTAAAAGAAATTTATAGTAGGAGTTTTGTCAGTCAGTTTTTAGGACTCTTAAATATGAAAGACATGACAAACCGTCTAGAAAATTGAAAATTTTAATTTTATCATCTTAGATCATATAATATGATAGTACTTCATATGTACACATAATTCAAAAAATCCTTGTTGTTAAGAGAGTTTCTATTTGCATGTTTTACATTCTTGCAACTTGTATAGTTTTGATGATTCCAAATATTATTATTCCAATTATTATTTTCACCTAACACTTTTTGGAAGAATTGTGTTTGCTCTTGTGTGGACTAACATTTTAGGATAATCATACTCCAGACTACTGATGACTTCAAATCAAATTTAGCATAACATATTTTTGTAAATTCAAGTCTGTATTGTTCACTTTATTGACTAAGAAAGAGTATGATTGAAATTAAGCAACCTAGCACATACACACTGAGGGAGATCTTTAAAAGGACAAATTTATTTTTAACTGATCATACGGGATGAACATTGTTCATACGGGATGATCAAGTCAGTTATACCCCTCAGAGAGCAATGGAACAAATAGAAAAGTGAAGAAATTTTTTTAAGTCCTGATCATCCAGACGAAATGCCAAATTCATCCCTGGACGATGTCCTCTGATTTCTCACTTTGAACTGTCCATCCAGACAAAATGGTCTGTTCATCCTAAGACAATCTCCTCTGAATCCTTACTCTGTACTGACCATCCAGACGAACTACCCAGCTCGTCTCTGGACGATGTCCTCGGGATTCTCATTTTGAACAGTTCGTCCAGACGAAACACTCCATTCGTCCCAGGATGATCTTCTCGAGTTTAAAGGATTGTACTATTCATCCAGACGAAACACACCATTCATCCCAGGATGATCTTCTCAGGTTTAAAGGTTTGAACTGTTCGTCCAGATGAAACGCAACATTCATCCCAGGATGATGTTCTCTATTCTTTTAACAATATGGATTGTCTGCAATTATGTTTCAACGTGGCTTTAAAATAACTATTCGTACCGGACGAACATAGTTCATACGGGATGATGATCAGGTACAAAGTCACCTCGTCCAAATGCACATAAGAGTTCATACGTAATAGTTTACATTGTTCATACATACGAAATCATGATCGTACGGGATGATCATGTACATGCAAAATTGAAAATTATCAGTTTTCAAACTGTATTTCGTGTCTTTCATATAAAAGGTCATTTGTAAATTGCCTTTTAATATTTTTGGTCATTAGTCTTCGTGCTTACTGAAAAAAGTGTGAAGGAGAGAGTGAGAGAGTTTTTGAAGGAGAGTTCCTATAATTGGAGCGTGAAGGATTCACTTGGTAATCAGAGGTAAGGATCTCAACTTTGTGAATTGTGATTACTTCACTCTTTTCTCTTATCCTTCTAGATTTCTTTTGAGAAGATCTTTCAAGGAGATCCAGTTCTCTGCCGACACTTGGTGAAGTGTGAAAAGACGAAAGGTTCTCTACCTACACTTGGAGAGTGTGAACAGTCGGAAGGTTCTCTGCCTACACTTGGATAGTGTGAACAACGGGAAGTTTCTCTGCCTACACTTGGAGAGTGTGAACTGCATGAAGGTTCTCTACCTACACTTGGAGAGTGAGAACAATAGGAGGTACTCTGCCTACACTTGGAGGGTGTAAAAGGACAACAGGTCTCTGCCGCACTGGGTAGTGGTAAGAGAGTTTTGTGAAGGCTTCTCCACCTTACTGTGGGGGAAAAAGGAGAGACACTATTGGTATTAGTGCAATACTCGGAGGGTGCCTCTGGGTAGTGGATGTAGGTCGTGTTTAACCGAACCACTATAAATCCTGTGCCTTTTATTTTCCATTACTTTTTTACTATGCTTTTTACTTTAAGTTTTTTCTATTTGAAAGTGTGGTTGAAAAATTATTTTTGTACAAAACTTTTTACAAAAAATCATTAAAGTTTTTATCGGTTTAAAAAATAAGGAGGGAAATTTTTAATTACTAATTCATCCCCCTCTTGGTTAGCCGCTAGGATATAACATTAGGTCTAACAACCTAATTCATATTGAACAAAGTTTCAACACTTGTACTATCCTGGATGAATTGATTTTATTCTCTATGAGTAATCTTTATGAGCTGACATCATACAATACAAATAGTTTAAAATTGAATAAGTTTGTTTAGTACAATTTCATATGAACCCATTTCGTACTCTGATTGTTGTCTGTACGAACCCCACATCATATAGTATGAACTTTTTAAATCAAATCAAGCTTTGTGTGGTACGAACATGGATGAGCCCATTTCCTACTTTGGACATTATCTGTATAAAACTAATTTCATACAGTATGAACAATTTAAAAAATTTACCTGTTTGTATGAGACAAACTGGTACGCACCCATTTTGTGCTATGTATATTGTCTATACAAAACTCATTTCATATAATACGTTCAATTTAGAAATGGTGAGTTCATTTGGTATAAACTAGTACATATTTATTTCATACTTTGGATGTCATCTATACAAATCTAACTTCGTATAGTATGAATAGTTCAATTTAAAAATTCTAAGGCATGATTCAATTAACTTCTTTCTGGAGGGCCATTCAGGAAAAATCATCTAGTACGATTCAAGAATCGTATAATATGATTAGTTTTAAAAATACAAGTTTTGACACACTCCCCTAGTATGTGTGTGCACAGTTATCCAATTACAATCACACTCTCTTAGACTCAAGAAAAATAGAAAGGTGCATACTTCAATTACAAGAAACCCTAATCTAATGTCTTGAAGTCTTTGGTAGTATGGAATTTGATTTTTATCTAAATTCAAAATGTCATTCTATAGATCAACTATAAATGATTTTTCTCTAAAATCATAAACATTTAATGATATGAAATTCAATGTACGTCAACACAACATTCCATTATTTCATTTATCTTTCGAAACACATATAAACACATTTTTTAATTTAAAATAACAAACAAGGAAAAGAAAAATACACTACCACTATCCACATTCTTTCATAATAATCCCCCATACATGAGAAATGAGTCACCTATTTATAGAATTAAAAAAATAAATATATTAGAGTTGCAACACTAGCCTATGTGGCACTACAGAGCTGGATTATCCTCTGGTTTGGTATAAAACTAAATTTATGCTTCAGTTTGAAAGTTTGAGGAGGATGTGAGACCTCAAAGAACTAGTCCGAGGTGCACTAAGAGGGGAGGGGGGTAAATTGATAATTTTTAAATTTCTTTATCACAATAAAAATATTTTTGTAATTTTTAAATACCTTGAAATAAATAAGTTGATTACCCAATGCAGATTCTAATAAACTTAACAACAATTACGATAATGATGATTATATTCTAGTTAACATAACTAAAAAATAATCTCAGATTTTTCCAAAAACTTATCACATAAATAAATTACAGAAAATTAAAAGTGTGAAAAGGAAAAAAAATGCACCATAAATTTTTTAGTAGTTTTACCAACCTTTACCTATGTCCACTCCCTGGAGTCCTCCGCTCGAGCTATTGCACTAGAAATAAATGACTCTTTTTTTTGCAACCACAGCAAGGTAGAGAAGCCCTTACAAAATCCCTTCTACTAAACTCTGGTGTGGCGGAGTGTTGAAAGTTATGTCACCCCCTAGTGACGGCAACAAACCTCCAATCATTTTCACCCTCCTGGTGAAGGTAGAGAACCCAAATCCTTTTTCTACCTTATGGAGAAGGTAGTTAACCTTGAGGATTTTACTTTGAAGCCTCTCTTCCTAAGAGAAATCTTTAATAACTCACAAGGCCACACGAGGAGTAAAGGGACTTAGCTAGCTTGGAGCAACCATGTGATCCCCTCACACTACTTCTACCTCATACTAAACCTCTCCTTCTCCTTCCTCTCAAAGCCTGGATCTCTCTCAAAAGCTTCTCTCTAAGAGTTCCTTCAGCAGTCACATATTCCATCTTGGATTACAACACAGTTTACATATCATCACATTAGTTTACTAGTTAAATTGTTATTTAATTGTCATTTCCATGGTGCTATGCATATTTTGTGCTATGATGGTGATATTGTGCTACAACTCTTTTACCTAGGTCCCTCAACTTCTTGCACTCTATCTTGAATCAACTCAACATTATCATAGTTTTATTTATAGTGCTCCAACATTGCTAGGTATGGCTCTATGATAGGTCTTCTTATTATTTTCTTACAAACTACTTGGTCCTCCAAATATAGTTTAATTTGTTAAGTTGTAAACTTTGTTCTACGTAAGTGCACATGTATTGTCAAGTTATAAAGTGATGAGAAGCGTATTACTTCCATGGGGAACTTTAAAATATCCTAAATTCACTTTACCATAGCCTTATAAAACTACTCTATTTACCTAGCCAAATAATTAAAAATATATTCTACAAATTAAAATGAAAAGCTAAAGTTATATAAGGTAAATTTAATATTGATTCTTTGAACCTAAGATATTAAAAAAACACATGAATGTATAAAAGCAATTTTCTACTTATTATGGCTATGAATTAGAGTATAAGTACTTGTCACCTCTACTAAGATCATAGGAGTATTACCTAAGATTCCTCCTAATATAGTTCCACTATCTCCTTAAGATCCCATAAACCTAACAACCACATGTTTATGTTATGGCAATAGTACAATTTTTAAATTCTAATTATTCTTTTTCTCCATTGAAGTTCTAGATCATGCTAGGTTTTAAGTTTATTCATAAACTAAATGAAGGTTGGAGAAATTAAAAATAAATTATGTAATTTATAAAGATCAATCCCACTCTATACAATTCATTGATCTTAAATAATCATTGATTCAAAATTAATTGATTAACTATATATGGAACAAAATTACTTAGCAGAAATATATTCTCTTTTCCAACAAACATAATACAAAATGCAAATCAAAATATAAATGATCAAAGAAAGGTTAGAAGTAACCAAGATCCAAAGTACATACTCTTTTTCCCTCATGCACTTTGACTAACATTAGTAAAAGACACCAAACAAGTACATACGAGCTTATTTCCATACAAAATAGCCTCTCACACTCACGCACGCGAGCGTGCGCGCACACACATACACACACACCCCTCTCTAAAGTGCCAACCTTTTTACATAAATACTTATGCTACTATTTATACTTTTATAAAATAAAATTAATGGCATCGTGGTACTGGCTTGGTGGCTCTACAGTGCTTTTAGACCAGCACATAAGTTGATAAATATAACTATCTACTAACACAATGATAAAAAATTTGGAGCTATAACTCTCAATCTGGCATTGTGACACTTCTTGGATAGTACGTAGCACTATGCTCTTCATTTTTTTTTTTTAGTCCCTCCACTGAAATGCTAAGTGATAACACTACAGTGTCATTGAAAGATATGGTGTTGTGGCTATACTTCTATGGCATTGTGGCATTGATTTAATTTTGATGATTTTAACCTATTTTGCAATATAAGGCTTAAAGCTCAAATGTCATAATATATGTAATTTATACTTAACATTTTTTCTCTCATCAAATTCCCCCAAAGTAAAAGATATTACTTGTCCTCAAGTAATTTATAGTGCATAGCTATAAAAATATCTTTTGCATTGAATATAATATTTGGAAAGAAATAAAATTAATAATCTATGTTTTTATATGGTATATAAGTTGGATAATTTTGTAATAAAATTATTATAACATCCTATTCCTTCAATTTTATAAATACTATTTATTTTAAGTTAAACTCGTAAATGTGTTGGTGAAGAATTTTGACTAGCTTACTTAGGCTTATTGAATTTTTCAAAATTAATGAAATTACACATTTAGTTAACACTTAAATCTACCAACAAGCTTTCTTTTTTTTACCAAAAAGATTTTTTTTTTAAATATTATAATTCCAATAATTCTAGTAGGAGTACAGAAGTAGTTCTAGACATTGTAGGCACCAATTTTTCATATTATAGTATTAGGCCTTTTTATTTTTTTCTTTTTATTTTATTTGACTAAATACATTATAATAATTTTGAATACTTGTAGATTGTCTCTACTCATTATTTTAAGTGATACTAGACATTGCATGCTTAAATTTTTAATATTCCAATACTTATTCAACTTAAATCATTTTCACTTTTAACACTTTTGTTATTTACTTGTTGAGAATACCTTATTTTTATTTTGAATCATTGTCTATTACCTCCACTCATTATATTAATTTTTAAGTTTGTTAAAGGGTTCATATTTACATAATTACGTGCTTTTAAGGTGATTCACCAAAGAAAAAATTAGCATTACCAGTGAACTTTCCAGCTATATTATATCTATCGGTAGTAGTAGCGGTGTAATTGGCAGATATTTCACTGATCACTTACTGGTGGGTTGTTTGGCTGATAAACCTCATAAACATTATAGACAAAAAAGTCGGAGGCTATGATACCAATTTTTTTAAAGTCTATGATACCTACCAATGGAAAATGCACCAGAAATTGTTTGGTAGAACTTCTGGTGAAAAACCCATCGGCTTATTTAAACACGATAAAACTTTCTAGCAAAAATGCCATCAGAAACATATTTGGCAGAAAATCTATCGGTGTTATTGCCAGAGATGGCCCTATTTTCCCTCTTGGAGGGTTTCTTGATTGTCTTTTTATTCATTTCATTCCCACTTTACTATCAATTGTTTGGTAGAACTTATGGTGAAAAACCCATCGGCTATTCAGTGGTTGTTAAGCCGCCGGAAAAATCTGCGTCGGAAACCGTTGCCGACGGTGTTTTTCCGGCGGTTTATTATCCCTGACGGCGTTCCGGTGGCCTTTGCCACGGTTATCACCAGAGTTATTACCGACGGTTTTTCGGCCATCCAACCGCCGAAAAATATACCTGTGGTTAACCGGCGGTCCGTGCCGATGGCATTGCTGGCAGTTGTAGCAGCCGGCATGTCGCCAAACAACCGCTAGTAAAATATCGACGGCTAACTGGCAGTCAGAGCCGACGGCATTGCCGGCGGTTAAAGTCGCCGGCTTGTCACCAGAAAACCGTCGGACAGCGTCGATAAACCACCGGTAAAATACCAGCGGTTAAAAGTGATTTCTGACGGCGTCAATCAGCCGTCCTGTATCATCGTTTCTGGCATCAATTAATGGTTGCAAAAAAGTGTCAATTTTTGCTTTCGAATTATGTGGTCCAGGTATTATAGGAGTTAAGAACATATACGGTGTAGTCATACACATCTCTAGTTGAAGGTTGTATGGTGTTAATATAACTGGCCAACAAGAGTTTTTGGGTTTCTTTATTTGGTGGTTCTTCCACACTAGCCCTTAAATTAGGACCTGCTACATCAAAAATAAGTTCTTCATAGGGTCTACTCATTTGATCTTCATCAAATGTTTCATAAGCTGTAGATGAATCGGCATGAGCATCTCTATGTGACTCGTACTCGCCATGTGATGTCCAAATCCAGTAGTTTGGAAGAAATCCCATACGATATAAATCAAGCTTCACATCATCGGGCTTGAGGAATGCTTGATTTTTATGCTTTGAACATGGACATCTAAACATGTTATCAAACTGGTAGGAAGACAGTTGAGTTGTAACTTGAATGAAAGTTTCAACTCCCTGTATAAATTCATCTGTCAATCCTTTTCGACCCAGCAACAATCTGTTATACATCCAATATCTCTCTTCTTGGATAGTCATTTGGACGTTGAAGCAAAAGTGCCCCTATATTGTTATGAAAATATTTATTAAGAATATCATCAGCAAAAAGCATGCACCAAGGTACATCCTCTTGTAAATGTCTAGTGAGAACATCCATGACTAAAGCAAAAAATATATGGACTTAAGGCTGATCCTTGATGTTATCCAACCGAGTAAGGAAAGTACTTGGTCAAACCACCTTGTATTTGATCACAAGTAATAGCTCATGCATACATATCTATCTTTAATGATTTGAATATAAGTGTTATTAACTCCTTGCTTTTAAAGAACTCTACATAGCACTTCTCTTGGAATTTATCATATACTAGATCAACTAAGCACATCCAACAAAAAAATTGAGTGATTTTGTTAAGAGAGTTGCTATTTGCATGTTTTACATTCTTACAACTTTTATAGTTTTGATGATTTCAAATATTATTATTTTATGTATAATTATCTCCTAACACATTTTGGAAAAGTTGTTTTTGCTCTTGTGTGTACTAACATTTCAGGAAAATCAAACTCCAGACTACAAAGACTTCAAATCAAATTCAGCATGAGATATTTTGTGGAGTTTTAAAACTTGTATTTTTTTTTGAATTAAGTTTTGAAAGGGAGTGATTGTAATTGAGTGAATACACACACACACACTTAAGGAGATCTTCAGAAATTTGTACTGATCGTACGGGACAAACATAGTTCGTACGGGACGAACATAGTTCGTACGGGACAAACATAGTTCGTACGGGACGATCAAGTTAGTTATCTCCTCATAAGAGAAATGGAACGAGAAGGAGTTGAAGGAAATTTTTCTAAGTCCTGATCGTCCAGGACGAAGTGTATTCGTCCCAGGATGAAATGTTCTCTAGAAAATGTTCGTTCAAAAATAAAGTGTATTCGTTTCAGGATGAGTTGCTCTCTGGATTGCTATCGTCCAGGACGAAGTGTATTCATCCCGGGGCGATTTGCTCTCTGTTAAACATTCGTCCAGACGAACCTTAACTTCGTACCAGGACGAACTGAACCGACTCTGAAAATTAAGTGTCATTCTACAGCTTTTGGGAACCGACCTATGGAATAACCGTTCGTACCGTACGAACATAGTTCGTACGGGATGATATGTGTATATGAAGTCATTTTGTACCCATATACATTAGAATCATTTCCAACGCACTTAAGTAAAATTATCCAGGACGATCCAATTCGTATTGACTTGAAAATTTGCAGTTTTTGGATGATTTTTTTATGTCTTTCCAATAAATAGTCCAGATCAAACTGCCATATAATCTTTTTGTCCATTGATCTTCGTGCCTATTAAAAGAAGAGTCAAAGAGAGAGTGCAAGAGAGTGTTCAAGGAAGGATTCCTACTACAAGAGTGTGAATGCTTCATTTGATATTCAAAGGTAAGAATCTCTACTTGTGATTTGAAAATTACTTCACTCTTTTTTTTCTTCCTTTCTAGATTTATCGTAAGAAGATCTGTCAAGGAGATCCAGTTCTCTGCCGACACTTGGAGAGTGTGAACAGCCGAAGGGTTCTTTGCCCACACTAGAAGAGTGTGAAAGGATGAAGGGTTCTCTGCCCACACTAGAAGAGTGTGAACAGCCAAAGGGTTTTTTTCCCACACTAGGATAGTGTGAAAGGATGAAGAGTTCTCTGCCCACACTAGGGTTCTTTGCCCACACTGCCCACACTAGAAGAGTAAAAGGTGAAAGCTCTGAGGATAATGTAAAAGGGTGACGGTTCTCTGCCGCACAGGCTTACTAGGAAGAGTGGTATTAGATACAGCCTCCAAAGTGGATGTAGGTCTTTGATCGAACTGTTGCAACCCATGACCCCGAGTTTGAGATTTTGATGATGCCAAATAATGAGTGTTTTGGAACTGCTTTTCACTTGAGCACTAACATTTCTAGGATACTGACCGGGTAGATTAGGAGTATGAGGATGAAGAGTCTGGCCACTATGCGTAAGAGTACGAGCAACCTGCACCACAAATTATAACTAGTAGATCGTACTGTCGTACTGTACGATCCAAGCTATGTGGACAATTCTGTGAATATATCGGTTCTTTGCTGTACGATATGTTCACACTATCTTAGTTTAAGTAAGTGAGTCGTAATGTACGAACTGTAGGACAAAGGGTCGTACTGTACGATGTAATCGTACTATACGATGAACAGAGATGACATAGGAGACGAATAGTATCTTGTTGGATCGTACCGTAGGATGAAGGTTCTCTGACAGCAGCGTACTGATGTTGAATCGTACTGTAATAACGGCTAATTTTGAAAAAGGTTTTTGGAGGGATGTCAATCAACGGTTCTCTGATTCCGTACTGAGGTAGTGGTGGATCACAAAGCTTGCTGCAGTTTTTGTAAAGGTCTATATCCTTATCCGCTCTTGCTGTGGGTATTGCTAAAGGAGAGTCGCTAGTGGTATTAGTTCAATACTCGGAGGGTGCCTCCGGAAAGTGGATGTAGGTATGGTTTTGTAATTTCACGAACCACTATAAATTTGGTGTTATTTATTTTTTCGCTATTTTTATTTTAACATTTACAACTTGTGGTTGAAAAATCTATTTCTATAAAACTCACTAAAAGTTAGTTTTCATTTCCAAATTTTAAGAGGGTAATTTTTTTTTTAAATACCAATTCACCCCACCCCTCTTGGTTAGCCGTGGGACATAATCCTAGGTTTAACAACCTAATTCTTAGTGAACAAGTTTCAACAAGTGATATCAGAGCTTTATTTCAAAATCATAAGTTTAGACTACTTTTTGATTAATGTAGATGGCTACATTTGAAAACTGAAATAAACTCGAGGGTTAATCTATAACTAGACCACCACTGTTCGACAATATACCTTTTTAATTTTTGGAAAACACGCATGTCTACATTTTTACAGTTACTTAATTATCGTATGTGAAACCTAGTTCAGGAACCCCCTTTTGCAAAACCAACTAGATTAGTTGATGGAGTTGGAGTTGAAACCCCTTTTGCAGACTGGATAGTAGAAGAACGTGACTTTGCACAACTAAATTCCAAATACTTGAATAGTTTCTTTTGTTCTTTAAAATCAGAAGACTACATGCGGGTTTCCACTTTACAAAAGTGGAAATGACATATGGGATAGACTTTATATAACTTATGAGGGGACTAATGAGGTTAAGCAATCTAGACTTAATATCTTGTTGCATGATTATGAATTGTTTCGTATGAAACAAAATGAATCCATTTTTGATATGTACACAAGATTCACACAAATGTCACATCTTCATATGCACTAGGTAGGGAACTAACGAATGCTAAAATGGTTAACAAAATTCTTCGTTGTTTGTCTACTGCTTATGATGCTAAAAATTACTACAATTATAGAGTCTAACGATCTAATCATTTACTCTATTAACAATCTTCTTGGTTCTCTAATTACTTACGAGCAAGGAGTTAACCAAAGAAAGATTGATGCAGGTGAACCACGAAGGGAGAAGAACATAGCACTAAATGTGGAAGAGTCTGAGAGTGAACACTCACAACCTGAGGATGAAGACGACATCGCATTGATGACTAGATAATTAAAAAGCTTTCTAAAGAGAAAGAAGAAGAGACGCCAGCATTGGAATAGAGGTAAATTTAATAGCAATGCCAAAGTTTCTAATGAAGTGATTTACTATTTTGAGGGCAAGAAACCTGGTCATATCAAGACTGAATGCCTAAAACTCAAAGCTACTCCTAGTAAGGAGAAGGTTAAGGAAAAACCAATCGTAAAGAAGGGCAAGAAGAAGTTTTAAAGAGCTTTCTGGGTGAACTCTGCTTCAGATTCATCAGAGACTGAGAAGGAAGAGGAAGTCACTAATATGTGCTTAATGACCAATAATCTTGGTCAGTCAGATCAAGAAGAGGTATGTGACTTAACCTATGAAGAACTTTTTGAAGTTTCTGAACACATGCATAATGCATATAGGAAAATGAAGAATATGCATGCTAGTATAAGTTTAGAATTTAAAGAATTACAAAATGAACATGAAATCCTTAGGAAAGATCATGCTTTAATTGATGACAACCACATTGAAATTACTTGATGAATTTGATGACTTGAATAAAAAACATGAAAATTTAAAATCATCCTATGCAGAACTTGAGAAAGATTTTAAGAACTTTAAGGATGAATCAGAGAGCAAATTATATAAAATAAATTATACGAATCGAATTTTAGAAGATATGAATTCATTTTACAAATTAACGATAAAAGCTCTCGAGGATAATAGGATACCCCCTAAACTTGAATATTTTACTAATCCTATTCAGTATCCTAAATTTATGCAATCCCTGAATAGACAGATAAATGTTAGAAGACTTAGGAAACCATTTTCAAAAATAAAATGTAATAATTGTGGATTGTTTGGACATATAGCTCACACCTGTACTTTGAAGATGAAAACTTATTTGGTGTGAAAACCTAAGATGCATAAACCTAGACATATCATACATGCATCTGGTTATAAATTGCCAAAAGGAGAACCCAAACTTGTTTGGGTTCCCAGGTCTAACATTTGATAATTTTGTATGGTCGCTCTCACACAAGACCTTTTGAGAGCATATGGTATATGGGCAGTGGATGTTCAAAGTATATGACTGGAGATACTGCTCAATTCATAATGCTGGAAGCCATGAATGGAGGCAAGGTTTCACTTGGAGATAATACCACAAGGAAGGTGGTTGGATCAGGTATGATAGGAAATCTTAAGAACTTTTCTATAGACAATGTGTTATTAGTTGAAGGCTTTAAGCATAATTTATTAAGTATAAGCCAGCTATGTGATAAGTGTTATTGTGTAAATTTTTTTCCTACTAGTTGCATATTAAGCCTAAATGGTAAAGATGTTTTGAATGGAAAAAGGGTAAATAATATTTATATGCTAGATTTGAATTGCATTCAAACTCCTACAGCTTTTTATTTAAAAATTGTATCTGATGAGTCATGGCTTTGGCATAGGAGACTTTGTCATTCTATACAAAGTGATCATGGAGGAGAATTTGAGAATGAGAAATTTGAAGAATTTTGTAAAGAGAAAGGAATTGATCACAATTTTTCTGCGCCTAGAACCCCTCAGCAAAATGGGGTAGTCAAAAGAAAAAATAGAACATTAATAGAAGCCGCCTCGAGCAATGTTGGCAGAATACTCACTTCCTAAATATTTTTGGGCTAAGGTGGTTAGCACTTCATGTTATGTTCTGAATAGGGTGAATGTGAGATCTAAATTGAATAAAACATCCTATGAGTTGTTAAAAGGGATAACACCAAATTTGTCACATTTGCATGTTTTTGGTTGCAAGGTGTTCATTCATAACAATAGAAAATCTGCCTTAGAAAAATTTGAGACAAAATCTGATGAAGGAAATTTTTGTTGGATACTCAAGTGTTGAAAAATCTTATAGAGTATTCAATAAAAGAACTTTGGTAATTGAGGAGACAACACATGTTGTATTTAAGAAATCTGGAAATATAGAAGAGACAAATGTTGAAGAAGATGAAATTGAGATTAACTCCCAAAAGATTGATAAAATAAATTTGGAAGAAAATTTAGAGATAGAAAACCCTTTGCCTAGAGAATTGAGATTTTCTAAAAACCACCCAAGGGAATTGATTATAGGTGAACCAAGTGAAGGTGTAAGGACTAGGCGTGAATTAAATAAAGAAGTCAATCATTCAACCTTCATTTCAACTACAGAACCCACTAATATTGATCAAGCACTTTTTGATGAATTTTGGATTTTAGCCATGCAAGAAGAGTTGAATCAATTTATAAGAAATAAAGTTTGTGAATTAACTACAATGCCAAAGGAACAAAGTGTAGTTGGAACTAAGTGGGTATTCAAAAACAAAATGAATGACTCAGGAGTAGTCATTAGAAATAAAGCTAGATTAGTAGCTAAGGGGTATAATAAAATTGAAGGGATTGATTTTGAGGATACTTTTGCCCCTGTAGCTAGACTTGAATGCAACTAGGTTTTTGCTAGCCTTTGCCTGTTTTAGAGGATTTAAATTATATCAAATGAATGTCAAAAGTGCCTTTTTAAATGGGGTAATTTAAGAGGATGTTTTTGTAGAACAGCCTCTAGGTTTTGAAAATTCTAAATATCCTAATCATATTTTCAAGTTGAAAAATGCATTATATAGATTGAAACAGGCACCTAGGGTTCGATATGAGAGGTTGAGCACCTACATACTTGAAAGATCTTTTGAAAAAGGAAGTGTGGATACAATTCTCTTTTTGAAGAAATGTGAAAAGGATACATTCATTGTTCAAATTTATGTGGATGATAATATTTTTGGATCTTTAATTAAAAATCTTTGTGATGATTTTCCTAAAATAATTAGTAGTGAATTTGAAATGAGTCTAATGGGAGATTTGAGTTACTTTTTAGGATTTAGCATTAAGTAAATTAAGGAAGGCACATTTTTTAGTCAGTCAAAGTATATTAAGGACATCCTCAAAAAGTATGAAAATGAATAATGCTAAACCTGTAAGTACACCAATGAGTTTCCTATGTTCAGTTGGATAAGGACCCTAAGAGAAAATTTATTGATTAAAAGAAATTTAGAGGGATAATTGGATCATTACTTTACTTGACAGCTAGTCACCCTGATATCATGTTTAGTGTCTGTTTGTGTGCTAGATTTCAATCATATCCAAAAGAATCACATTTGACAGCAGTGAAAAGGATTTTAAGATATCTGTTAGGAACTCAGAACATAGGAATCTAGTATCCTAAGTTTAGCTCTTCATTTGATATAATTGGTTATTCAGATTCTGACTTTACAGGTTGTAGGGTGGATAGAAATAGCACTTCTGGAACATGTCAATTTATTGAAAATTTTCTAGTCTCTTGGTCCATTAGAAAATAAAATTCAGTAGCCCTATCTACTGCAGAAGCTGAATACATTGCATTAGAAAGTTGTGTGGCACAAGTACTTTGGTTGAAACAACAGTTGATTGATTTAGGATTGATTATAGGCACTATTCCAATTTATTGTGATAACATGCTATTTGCATTTCTAAAAATCCTATTCAACATTCAAGAATCAAACACATAGACATAAGGCATCATTTCATAAGGGATCATGTATCCAAAGGAGAAATTGAACTCAATCATGTTTCTTCTGAAAATCAACTCGCAAACATTTTTACAAAACCTTTAACCTTTGATACTTTCACTACATTAAGAATAAGGCTTGGTGTGAGTAATTTGAATGCTTAAATAAAAATATTTTTGCAACATTGATGTTTGTTTTCTAGTTAAATGTTTTTGTGTTCTTTTTGAGTTATTTTTATTTTATTTGTGAGATTTTTTTCTTTTAGAGTTTGTGTTTTTTTCGTTGTTTAATGTTTTTAGTGTGTTTTATGTCTTAGTTTTGATTGATTGCATAAAATTGAAAATTTTTTGAGTGACAATCGTCCGAGATGATATTTCTTTTGTACGAGATGATGTAAGGAATGTGATAAACTATCGGATTTTGAACCGTTTGAGTGCAGTTTTTAGTGTTTTATTGTCACTTCATTTGTACGATCATCACGATGGTCCGGGACGAAATATTTTTCAAACGACGGGACGAATGAATAAAGCGGTCGAATGGATAAGGTAGTTTTTAATACGAACTTCGTACGTACGAACCTTTGGTTCGTCTGGACGAACACAAGTTGGTTTGATTTAGGGGGCGGTTTTAACTGCCATTAAAATGATATAAGTTTTGATCGTCCCGGAACGAACACGTGTTCGTCTGTACGATCAGACTGGTCAAAAGTTTGTACGAAAGGATGCTTCGTAAGTTGTGTTGATTACGAAAAGCCATTTCATTTTGACACTTTCGATCGTCCGAATGAAATTTTTCCATATAGGACGAATTGAAAATTTTGTACGGGACAAAATTTTTTTGTCTGGTACGAATGTATCATTTTTAATAAATAGAAGGGCTTTTGAACTCAACTGTCACACTCAAAACTCCACTTTCAATCTCTTTCGTACTCTAGATCCTCTTCCAAATGGCGAGTTCAAGAAAGAGACAAAAGGTTCTAGCAAATAAACCACATCAAAATTCCCCTAAAATTTTCCTTTCTAAAGCAAATGAGGAATCGTTTCATAGGTTTGTCTCTGCCAAGATCACACCCTTAAGAATCCTTATTCAAGAACAAATTACCTTTCAGGTAATGAACTTATTTGCTTCAACTCAATTTGGTTTTATCCTTACCCTCGTCCATCTCTACAATAAGGAAACCTTCCACTTCTTCCTCGCCAACATGTCTTTTAATTCTGACCACTCTATAATCCGTTCCTATGTCTTCAAACAAAAAGTTGAAATCACCAAGCATGACTTAGGAGCCTTTTTGAACTTAAGGACAGAGGGAGTCAGAGCCCATCATTTGATCAACACTCATGATTTTTTATGGTCTGAAATTAATAATTTGATGAGAGGGAACAATGTAAACGAACATGTGGCTAGAGTATTCGGTCTAGTTTGTAATGCACGTATCATCCAGCATGTCCTTAGAACTTCCATAATTCCTAAAGCTAGTGATAGGATCAACATTACCCCTCTTCTTACTATGGTGACTTTCTTGATCATGACTAAAAAACCTATAGATGAAGCCCAACTTATCCTTTACTATCTTTATGGGCTGTCTGAAATTAGATATATAGAGCATAAGAGAAAGAAGAACATCGCCTTAGGACATCTTGTTACTTAGATTATGGAGAAGAAATACAATTTGGTTCATCCCGATCAAGAGTTTGAAGAACCGCTCTACTACAACGACGGATCATTTAGAGCAATCTTCAAAGAAGAACCAAGTAGAACTTATGTCATTAGTGATACAGAGGAAGAACCAGAAGCTGCACCTGCACTTGCCAATGAACCAAATTACCAGGATTTGGTTCAAATATTTGATCGCTTAGAGACTCATTTTGATCAACGATTTGATCAAATTGAGAATCATCTTCAGCAGCAGGCAACACAGTATCAACATGAAATTAATTTTATGAGGGATCAGATGAATGATATCAGTACAAATGTGCTTATGATGAGTACTTACTTTAACATCTTTGGTGCTGCACCTCCTCCTCCTCCACCAGATCAGGGTCCTTCTTAGTGATTGTAGCACTTAGTTTTATTTATTTTCTATAGTTTGTGTTTTAGATGTATTCTCAATAAGTTTGTTATATTTTTTTTTTCTTTAGATGTTTTATTTCTATATTGATATCCTGTCCTTAAATTGTAATATCTTCATAGTGATATCAATTTATGTTCACATGTTTTGGATTTAATTGTATATAAATGTGTGTTAGCCTTTATGACAATCAATAGATTTTTAATCTTAATAGTGCTATACTTTCAAGTGCAAGTCTAAATTAAATTCATTAGAAAATCAATTTTATGTCTCTTATTTAGACTACATTAATTCTAATATTATTATTGCAACTATGATATTTTCTTATTTTATATTTCACTTATCAATAAATATTTATGCACTTAGAAAAATTTGAAATTTTTTATTATTAATTTTGGAAAGATCAAAATTACTCTTGAAAAAATATACAAATGTACAAAAATCAAAAGAAATGTGCAATGGTTCGTAAGTAGAAAAAGAGGTATAAAATAAGCCCAAAAATAAAAAAAATGCACAAAAATGTGCCAATAATTAGAAAAAGATGCGCAAAGCGCCACATGTGGTAATTATTTCTTTCCATTATCCTTTAATCTCTTAATTCAAATTGATCTATTTTACATTTATATTTTATATTGACATTTGAAATATATAAATTTTCTATTCATCCTATTTGCAATGATTTTCTTTATCATAGTGTCTAAATTAACTCTTGCTTTTGATATATTCTTTTTATTTTCAATGTTATATCTCTTCTTAAATTCTATGAATTAATATGATTTGCCTAATGTTTTAATTTTAATTGCATAACTTACTTCAATCACTTTCAAGATTAAATTATCAAATGATTTTCATATGCCTGCTTACATTTCAAGTCTTTTTCTTCTTTACTTTTTGATGTTATCAAAAAGGAGGAGAAATTGTCTGTATCATGGTTTTTTCTTTTTGTTGATTCATATTATGAATGTGTGTCTATTTTTTATTTTGTTTAGAGTTTTGTGTATGTTGTATTTTTATTTTATTTTTGTTTGGTATATATTTCCAAAAATGCCTTCTTATTTACACGTGTTCATCAATTCAGGGGGAGTTTTAATTCAGGGGGAGTTTCGGAGATTTTTTTTAATTTGAAAATTATACAAAAAATAATTGTTTTGCCATCATAAAAAAGAGGGAGATTATTAAGAGAGTTGCTATTTGCATGTTTTACATTCTTGCAACTTTTATAGTTTTGATGATTTCAAATATTATTATTTTATGTATAAATATCTCCTAACACTTTTTGGAAAAGTTATTTTTTCTCTTGTATGTACTAATATTTCAAGAAAATTAAACTCCATACTACAAAGACTTCAAATCAAATTCAGCATGAGATACTTTATGGATTTAAAACTTATATTTCTTCTTTGAATTAAGTTTTGAAAGGGAGTGATTGTAATTGAATGAATACACACACACACTTAAGGAGATCTTGAGAAATTTATACTGATCGTACGAGACGAACATAGTTCGTACGGGACGATCAAGTCAGTTATCTCCTCATAAGAGTAATGGAACGAGCAGGAGTCGAAGGAAATTTTTCTAAGTCTTGATCGTCTAGGACGAAGTGTATTCTTCCCAGGATGAAATGTTCTCTGGAAAATTTTCGTTAAAAAATGAAGTGTATTCCTTCCAGGAAGAGTTCCTCTCTGGATTGCTATCATCCAAGACGAAGTGTATTTGTCCCGAGACGATTTGCTCTCTGTTAAACATTCATCCGGATGAACCTTAACTTCGTACCAGGACGAAGTGAACCGACTCTGAAAATTAAGGGTCGTTCTACAGTTTTTGGGAACAGACGTATGGAATAACCGTTCGTACCGGACGAACCTAGTTTGTATGGGATGATGTGTGTGTATGAAGTCATTTCGTACCCATATACATTAGGATCGTTTCCAACGCACTTAAGTTTTTGGATGGTTTTTTGTATCTTTTATATAAATAGTCCAGATCAAACTGCCATATAATCTTTTTGAAAATTTGCAGTTTTTTGTATGTTTTATATAAATAGTCCAGATTAAACTGCCATATAATCTTTTTGTCCACTAATCTTCGTGCCTATTGAAAGAAGAGTCAAGGAGAGAGTGTAAGAGAGTGTTCAAGGAAGGATTCATACTATTGGAGCGTGAAGGCTTCATTTGGTATTCAAAAGTAAGAATCTCTACTTGTGATTTGAAAATTACTTCACTATTTTATTTCTTCCTTTCTAGATTTCTTGTGAGAAGATCTGTCAAGCAGATCCAGTTCTCTGCCGACACTTGGAGAGTGTGAACAACCGAAGGGTTCTCTGCCCACATTAGGAGAGAGTGAAAGGACGAAGGGTTCTCTGCCCACACTAGGAGAGTGTGAACAGCCGAAGGGTTCTCTGCCCACATTAGGAGAGAGTGAAAGGATGAAGGGTTCTCTGCCCACACTAGGAGAGTGTGAACAGCCGAAGGGTTCTCTGCCCACACTAGGAGAGTGTGAACAGCCGAAGGATTCTCTGCTCACACAAGGAGAGTGTGAAAGGACAAAGGGTTCTCTGCCCACACTAGGAGAGTGTGAAAGGACGAAGGTTTTCTGCCAGCACTGGAGATAGTGTAAAAGGACGACGGTTCTCTGCCGCACAGGGTAGTGGTGGAAAGAGTTTTTTATAAAGGCTTCTCCGCCTTGCTGTGGGTGCTAAAGGAGAGTCACTAGTGGTATTAGTGCAATACTCGGAGGGTGCCTCTACGGAGTGGATGTAGGTCTGGTTTTGACCGAACCACTATAAATTTGGTGTTCTTTATTTTTTTATTATTTTTATTTTAACGTTTATAACTTGTGGTTGAAAAAATTATTTCTATAAAACTCACTAAAAGTTAGTTTTCATTTCCAAATTTTAAGAGGGTAATTTTTTTTTAATTACCAATTCACCCCCCCCCCCCCCCCTCTTCTTGGTTAGCCATGGGACAAAAGCTTAGGTTTAACAACCTAATTCTTAATGAACGAGTTTCAATAGATTTGATGTGCTGGAAACTAAACAACTATGCCCACAAAATCAATAATAGATCTTTCTTAAATATAACTCATTCGTAACACATTTAATTTAGGAAATGTTAAACTCACTATGAGGAGAGATTTTTAGGTGCGGAGTGCGGACGGGGAGAACCGTCCGCACACAAGTATAGGGTACCCAGCTTTGTACCACTAAGTACTGCTGGGTACCGCTTGGTACCCTGTTCTTGTGCGGATGGTCCACACTCCGCACCTAATAATTTTTCCACTATGAGAGATATAGTCAAGATAGGCATAATTAGGAATATACCAACAACAATAACAAGAACAACATCAAGCCTTAGTCCCACTATGTGGGGTCGCCTACATGAATCATTTTTCTCAATTGTATCATGTTAAAAGTTAAATTCTCATCTAAATCTAATAAAGAAAGATAATTTCTAGTATTTTCTAACCAAGTATTTTTAGGTCTACCTCTACCTTCCTTAACATAAGCCACATCTAAAACCTCAACTTTCCTAATCGGGTCATCAAAAGGCCTCCGCTTAATGTGACCAAACCATCTAAGGCGACTCTCTCTAATCTTATCTTCCATTGGAACTACTCCAACAATTTCACTTATATGCTCATTTCGTATCCTATCTCTAAGGGTCAAGCCACTCATCCACCTAAGCATCCTCATCTCTACAACACTTAACTTAGTATTATGCTTCTCTTTTAATGGCCAACATTTGGCACCATAAAGCATTGCAGGTCTCACCACCATCTTATAGAATTTCCCTTAAGTTAGAGGGGGACTTTTCTATCACAAAATAAGCCCGATGCATTCCTCCACTTCAACCATCCAACTTGAATTCTACTAATAATATACCCATCTATTTCACCATCACTCTGAACAATAGATCCAAAATATCTAAAATGCGTACTCCTATTAATGATTTCATCACCAAAACTTACAATCCCCCCACAAGAAGTAATATGACTAAAATTACACTCTATATATTTTGTTTTAGATTTACTCAAACCCTAAACATTAGACTCTAAGTTTGATCTCCATAATTCAAGTTTACCTTCAACTCCTTCTCTAGTCTTATCAACAAGAAGAATATAATCACCAAAAAGTATACACTAGAGTACAACTTCTTGCGAATGTCTAGTGAGAACATCCATATATCTAAAATGTGCAAATATTTTATGAAAAATATATTAAAAAATCTCACCTTGGATGCGGTGTCGCGCATGGGATCCAGGTGGTGTGTTCGTCGGCGGCCTTACAGTGGGAGTTTGAGGGCAGCCGGAGACAAGTCGTCGGTGGCCGGAGGCAGCTCGGTCGCACGAGAGGCAGGCAGAGGAGACGGGGGAGCACGGCTGGAGAGAGAGAAGGGAAGAAGATGAAATGAAATGGGAGGCTCAGGCTGTTTCATTTTAGGGCTTTTACTGGCGGCTTTCCGGCGGCTTATGCCGCCGAAGATAAAATCATTTAACATCAGCAGTTTTAGCTGCCGGTAGACCGCTGGTCTTATTTAAGTTCGGCGATTAATCCGGCGGTGTTATGACCGCCGCTAGTTCCGGCGGCATAATCCTTAATAACCGTCGGGTAGGCCGTCAGTATTAACCGGCGACCAAACCGCCGGTTTAACTGCCGTTATTACCGGTGGCTAGACAACCGCCGGTCTAGACCGACGGTAATAGTTGAAATTCCTGTAGTGACACGATGAGAAAATTAGGCAAATTACAATGTGCAGTAGCGTAAGGGTTGTGAGCAGGCTAATTGTAAGAATTGGGACGCGCACAACAATGTTGTTGTGAGCATAGAAGAATATATGGCACACATATGTTAATGATAGCTACTATGTTTACAGGTACTCTAACTTCTTCAATTTCATCTTATGGTAATTGTAGTTCTCTTGACTTCAAAACTTTATTTAACGTACCGAATGGCTTATGATGCGGCAATTTCAACACTTCCGGGATAGGATCAATGGTCTGTATTAACTTACGGCAACTTTGTTTGTCCACCTATTACAGTTAGAACTCATGGACGAACAAAGAAAAGATGGTTTAAGAACTTCTTGGTAGATGCAAAGAAATAAAAATAAGTCATAAATGTGGTCAATGCAATTCTTGGAGACACCATAGAAGTACTTGCAAAGAACCTATAAGTTTTGAGGAAGAAGATATTCAGACTGATGTTGGTTAAAAAGTACCCATTCGGCAGTCCAATTATAGTTCTGGTCTTGATAAAATTATTACATTTTGTATGACTTTTGAGTCAAATACTTGTAGTTCTACTTGCTTTTATATGATTTTTGTTTGGTTTGGAAAGCTTTTGCATGTCACCGCATCACCAGATCCATTTGTTGATTGTTGTGGTGGCGTCAAACCTGCAATTCAAAGGTTCACAGTAGAGAAATAAATGGCCACTTTTTACTGTTTTCTTGAAAACATGACCTGGTACACCGTATTGTTACATTTTGTATGAAAAATCTTGGTTGTTTTTAAGACATTTGGTTGCAGTTGATAGAGAAATTGAACAAATGAATTTTTTTCAGATTTTAATCTTTGCAGTTACGTATTCATATTGTTATGGTTGAAAAAAAAATTTCAGCATATGGTTTATGTTTGCAAAAGAAAGCAAAATGTTGTCAATACATGACAGGTTCCAAACATATCATTTGTAAATGATCACAACATATTTGATAGCTCGTCATAAGCAGTACAAGCCTTACTATTTTGTTTTTCAGACCATAAACATAGCGTCAATTTTGCCATTGCTTTTCACAGCTGTTATTAAATATTTGTATTGGGAAGTTGCTTTCAACAGCAAATTTTAAAAAATTTATTTTCTTCATAGTACGTTTATAACTACCTTTATAAAAAATAATGATGTATTCATCCTTATAGAATCCTAAGGGTGACAAGCCCTCATCAAAAGAGAGAAAATATTTATATACAAGATTATAAAGATTATGAAAATTTTCTATATAAATTCTTTTGTAGGTATGTAAGCTTATGATATTTTTATGCATGCCTCTACATTTTGAGATTTTTTTTTTTTTTCAGTTTAACTTCAAAGTTTAGTCATATCACTAAATTTAATTTGCGATAAATATGATAAAAATATTAATTAATTATAGACTCATAAAAAAATCATAAATTACTATAAAATCATTATTATCATATTTATGCTAAGATATCCTTAACCATAATTATGAAAAAAGCCACCTTTATTCATAAAATCAATTTCATATATATTACTTTGTGATGGCTATGATAATTTATATTGGTGATTAATTATTTTTTTTTCTATATATTGAATCAATTGGAATATTTATGCTAAGATACTGTTATTTTAAATAATTTCTTAAATACACCAAATTATAATTTCAGAATATTTACATGTGTGGTGTTTGTACTAGTTAATAATTGAAAAGGATTGGTTGAAAATTCGCCTATTTTTTATTTAATTTTATAGAAATATTTTTTTTGACTTTTTGAAAAGTAAAAAGCTATTATTAACTAGTAATAGATATTATTTATGTAAAATTTTATATACGTAAATTAATTAAATTTAGATATAATATTAGAGTATATAACAAAACGAGAAATTGCATATATATAAATTACAAAGTTTATATATATATCTCACGATATTTGAATGTACAAATTATAATGTTTAAGACAAAAAAATGTTAAAATTAAGATTTCCTACTGGAAAGAGAAAAACTTAATTTATATCTTTTAATTTTTATCTATTAGTTTATCTCTCTTAACTCAAACATTAAAAACATTAAAAAAATTATTAAGATATATATATATATACTTATGTTAATTTAAAATCGCTAGCACATAAATTTAAAAATATATATATTTAGATAAGCAGCCTGTTGCTGACTTTGCTAATGAATTTGCCTAAATTATATATTTTTTTTCCTTTTTGATTTTAATTTTACTAGTATAAAAGATTACGAGATCTGTCTATAAAATTTATACAAGAAATTAAAGGCTTCCAATAAGAAAAGATTAGGAATACAAGATATGCATACATTTTAAGAGGATAGAATCATATGTTGCAGAGAAGGAAGGAGAAATATGTCATGGCGAGAAGCTCAGGAGAGAAATTAAAAAAAATAATAACACATTTTTATTCCATGATAAATTATTTCAGTTGAAATATTATATTTTATTTTAGGACACCATATTATAACATATTTTCTAAGCATCCATAGGTGAGGTGTATACATTACTTAAAAATTGAAGAGGTTTTGTTGAAAATGAGCCTATTTCTTTATTTTATAAATTTACATGTGAATTTAAAATGCTCGCAATAATAAAGGAGAAGAGTTATATTGATGGCATCATCTTTAATACCAAAATCCTTATTGTGGCTTGGGCTTTGCTTTGGAAAGCTTTCTTACTACTTATAAATTAGCAACTTTCTAGTACGTAAATTTATGATTCAAGAAATTTTTGTATTATGAAATTACTTTAGAAAACAGTAAGAAATTGCACCAAACAAAGCCTTAATCCATGTGATTGGATATGAGGGCTTCTAAAGTGGGGAGTAAGAGGCTAGAATGTTGGGCATGAGTTCTTATTATATGTAAGTGTTATTGTATGAAATATAAGATTTCAACCATAAATAACCTCTTGTGAGATTTTAACTCCATAAGGATTTATGTGGATAAACAGCTCAATTGAATGTAAACTCAGACAAAAATAAGATATGATTTTGGAGTAAATGTCAACAATTAAAAAATCAACTTATTGTATATTTTTTAAACTTTTTATTTATTGCACCAATAATTTGGAGAATTAGAACCTAAATAAAGATTTATGTGGTGTTTGGTTGCTGGGCTAAAGGCATGCAAAGGGCGAACACTTTGAAAGATTTCATTAAGACTGGATGCAGGCAAGGTGCTTTAGTCACTAAAAAATTTGCTTATAAGGGAGAAGAGCTGTGTACTTTTCATCTAAATACTTTTTTATCCCACAACATTGGCGTTACTTGTGACAGAAATCTCCTTTTTCTTTTTAACTAAATTTTTTATTATTTCTCATTTGAACACGTCGTTCTATAACGGGGAATATTTTATTGCTGACACTATTGATGATAATGATTATATAAGTGGATTTTGGGTAACTATTGGATCACCATTCACAGTTGATATTTTATGTTGTGTTTGAATAAGATCCTGAGAAGTGACATTGTTCCTACTTCCTTTCCCTAATTGCTATTCTTTGTTTTAATTAATTTGAGGTGGGTGAAATCATTTGATGGAAATTTTATTAGAGTTTCAGTGCACCTGAATGCTATGAAATGCATAAGTGTTTGTGATTATGCTTACTTGGCTTGGTAGCATTTAAAATCTTTTTGATTTGTGCCCCCAAAAATGACATTGTTTATGATTGGATGATTCTTTGTATATTTGAAGCATAGTCCATCATTACTAGTGCTTAAAATGTCATAACAATCATAATCAGCTATGTATCTTGATTGCTAGATTGTAGAGATTAGGGGTAAATTATTTCATTCCAAAATGGGGTCTCTTTCTATCTTTTTGCTTGTTTTCCCGCATACATATACATACTTGTCAAGATTAGTGTGGAGTTCATAGCTTTAAACACTTTTAGTAAAATCTATCCAATGAAATAATATCATTGCCCAAAGGAGAAGTACATGATACATAAATGTACTCTTGAACTTGATTAGGGATAAGACTGTATTTACACTTTACAAAAAGAATTGCATCAAAATAAACTATGAAGTGAATGCCACATCTATAAAATGGACTTAAATTAGTTAGTTTATGTCCAACTATGTCAAAATTTGCATTTTGATTCTCATTGAGTTTTGATCGTTGTGCTTTAAACTAAATTCTAGTCCTTCTATCTCAAGAGAACTACAAGAAATAGCTAAGGTGATGTGTAAGCTAAAAAAATGAATGCTATATTCCAAAAAAAAAAAAAAAAAACATGTTCTCTTGACAATGAAAACCACAAACTATATTGAAATTAAACACGTAGTCTTATATTATCTTTAATTTGGGGAAGGCATAGTCTTGAAAATTTATGATGCTGCATGGCATAATCTAAGGATTATGAACACAAATTTTTTTATTAAACAGTTGCTGCTAAAATAGTTATATAATTCATCTAAAATTTAATATGTTATGGTTCTAGTGATTCAAAAGGGTCTCTATGAATTTGATTTGCATTTTTTGATATTAAATCCAAGTGAATGATAAGGACTAATCGAGGGGATAGGATATCAACTCCTCTATCTTTCCCTCTTCACTCTGGCCTCTTCTGTTTCAGCATTTTTTTTTATTAATCGAATGACATTATCAAGAATTCATAATACCCTTTATGTGTCCTAAAGGGTGTCTTTTAAATATCAGCCTCATACATCCTGATCTGATGGTACCCCAATTTTAAATCCAATTTAGAAATATGGCTGCCCCATGTAATTCATCTAATAGCTCATCAATCATAGGAATTAGGAATTTATTTGGTACGGTCCCCTTATTCAAAGCTCGGTAGTCTACACATAATCGCCATCTCCCATCCTTCTTTTTTGACTAAGTGGACTGGGCTAAAAAAGGACTCACGCTTGGTCGGATAATCCCATCCTCTAGCATGTCCTAAATTATTTTCTCAATTTCATCCTTTTGAATCTGAGGATAGTGGTAGGGACGAATGTTGATCGGTGACACCTCTTCCTTCAATGTAATGGCATGTTCCAACTCCCTTTGTTTTGGTAGGCCCTGGGAGATTGAAAAAGCTTGTTGTACTACTGTAGGAGTGGTACTAAATGGGAAATGTCACCTTCCTCCTCCAATATAATTCCTTTCAAATGATGTAACTCCACCAAATATTCCTGCACATCTCTTAGATGGTTATGATAATGGGATTTAGAGATACTCCTGTCCTGGATAACCCTACATCTCCCTGGATCACCATTCTTCTTCCCTCCACTACTAGTTCCATCCTTAGTGCTCCCTAGTTTATTTTGATCTCCCCCAAAGTTTTTAGCCATTTCATTCTCAAAATAAAATTTGTACTTCCCAATTCCAAAGAAAGAAAGTCCTCCCTCACATGTATTCCTTGAATGGTCAACACGACTTCCATGCAAACTCCTTAACTCATTTATACATTCCTTATGCCCATCATTACTCTGTAGCCCCCGATATCCTCTAATTTTATCCTCAGCAGATCGAAAATCTGAGTGGAGATGAAATTGTGAGTTGGCCAATTATCTATCAACATGACCATCTCTTTAACGACTATTTCTCTCTTTACCTTCATAGTATGATTTGGGGTAAATCGTACTATGGAGTTTAGGGAAACTTCTGCCACATCTAGATGTAACATTTTTTCTTCATCCCTTTCTAACTCGCTTCCACCTCCTTATTCAGATTCCTCATCATCACAGATGGTGAGAACCTGAAGAGTTCAGTCATTACACCTATGCCCCAGCTTGTACTTTTCATCACACCTAAAACATAAGCCATTTTCCATTTTCTCTTATATTTCTTTCTCCGTTAGCCTTTTAAAATTACCCCCATTTCTCCTATAGCTTTCTCCTTGGTCACTTCTTCTAAATTCTCTAGTGATGGCCTCTTGGGGGCTAAGAAGGTGGTAGTCATTCTAAATTATCCCCTGAATGACTCCCTTTAGCTCCACTTTCTAGCTGCTTCTAATCTTCCACTAGTTGAGCTAGGTCAATGGCCTCCCTTAGACACCTTTGTATTATTACCCAAACTACTTCCCTTATCTTCTGTTTGAGTCATTTCATAAATTTTCCTTCTAATACTATCTTAGAGAGTCGGTCCAATTTGTTGGCCAAGAATCAAAATTGTCATGGTAATCTGTGGCGGTCTCGTCATGTGTTAGGGAAAATAATTGCTCATAGAAATCTTCTTCCCTACCGGTTCAAAAATGTTCTAATAATCATTCTTTGAACTCCCTTCAGCTCTTGATGGGTTTTCTTAGGTCACGCCATTGATACCATGAAAGTACTTTTTTTTCCAAACATAATCATGTTGCTATTAGCTTCTCTTCCTCTGTCAATCTGTTGACGACAAAATATTGTTCTACTTTGTAAATCCACCCATGGCCATCCTCACCCTCAAAGATGGGCATCTTTACCTTTCTCACCTTTAGGTCACCTCAGAATCCTCCATATCCTCCCATCTCGTAAAGAGGAGGTGCTCCCTAGTTGGCTCGATCTTCTCTTTAGTGATCGTACTCGACCATGTTGTCAAAATCCCCTCTTCATCTTTCAAATTCAACTTCTCTGTGGTAGAAATCTTTTCTTCTTCTTTTGAAATCGGTCCCCATTTCTTCCCTAGAAAGATGTTCTAGGGGAGGCATTCCATCTTCGCTCTCCAAGATTTCTGCTTCCGGGTTTCCTCTTCCCTTCCATGTGTTAAGGTTTCCACCCCTTTTGATTGTCTATGGTTTCTGTTGCTTCTGAGGTTGCCAGATTGGTCTTTACTTCTAGTAATTTCTTTAACATTTCTTCCATTATGGTGAACCATCCTTCCATCTCTTATTATTTGAAGACATATGATTTTGAAAATTAGAAAATCTTTCTACCAATTCTAATTTGAGTTGCCCGATCTCACCTTCCAAGACCTCCACCTTCTTTCTGGCCATGATTTTATTGCTGAAATTTTAGAAATTTCATCGCCTTTCATCCCAAGAAATTGCCTTGATACCAATATGATAGAAAATACTTGAGTTTTCAAGTAATCCTATTGGATATGCTTGATTTTGCAAGCAAACCTAACAAGAATTTGGTAAAAATAGCGAGAAGAAATAAGAACGATGAAGCAACAACTTTATAGGAATGTTGGCTATGTTTTATGGGCAAAGATGAAAAAAGGATTTGGGCTACCAAATACTAATAATCGGGACAAGCTAGCAGACTCAACCACCAGTGAAGAAGAGGACATTGAGTGATCCCTTTTAAGCTAACAACTTTTTTTTTAATGATTTGGTCATCAATCCCTATTCCCTGCATAGTAAAAGTATTGTTTGAGGGGAGGCGATTTAGTTATTCATTTTTCTTTCAATGCTCTTTTGATTATTTTGAATATTAATTAAATCATTATCATTATCTATAATTTGCCACCACAACTGCACATCAATAAAATATACACATAGATATATAAATTGAAGCAATTAGCTCATTCTCAGCATAACCAAAAATATGGACAATGAAAAAAAAAATTATAAAAATATCTTATAATCATAGAAGATTATTGTATACATCGATCTTAAAAAAAGAATATTAAAAAAATATAGAAGAAGAAAATAATATCTTATACTTACCTAACTTGAAGGAGAATTAAAGTTGGTGAAATGAATTATCCCGCCCTAAAAATTTTCAAGTTGTATTCGAACATTATATTACACTAATTTAAAAATGACACAATACAAAACGAACTTACAAAATCATGGATGTCAATATGAGGCAACATGCAGTCACCAGGTTTATAGATATATATTAATAATGCAACTATTTGATATATAATTAGTAGACAGAACATGACAACCAATCAACCATTTTATTATATTCTAGAAGAGATTTGGAATATGACCAACAATCACATTATGAAGAATTTAGCGATATCCGTTATTTTCCTATAATCAATTTGATTATTGTTATTCTTTTTTTTTAATGAATAAATAAAATAGTTAGTAAATTGAGATTACAACCAAATAGTTATAACAACATCCGAATTGTATTGTCATCCGCTTTTATCATACATGCACTTTATTGGTTAAAAATATTTATGCTATATATATATATATATATATATATATATATATATAGAGAGAGAGAGAGAGAGAGAGAGAGAGAGAGAGAGAGAGAGAGAGAGAGAGAGAGAGAGAGAGAGAGAGAAAGAGAGAGAGAGAGAGAGAGATGTTTTGAAAAGATGTTGTAATATGTTGTCTTTGAAAGAAGAAGCTCCTCCACTAACTTTGGATTTGTTTGGGACATTTTTTTTTCAAACAACAATTCCAATTTTATTTGGCTACTATTTGTTTTTTATCACTTTTTTACTATTTCTCAAAAGTTGTTATGATGGAAAGTTGATGGCGTAACTTTTTAGGAAATAAGTTATTTTCTACATAGCAACTCAATAACTACTTTATAAAATATCGTAGCTGTCCCAAACAGATCCTTTAGCTTCAATTCATCCTTTCTTCTCCGCACAAGTACCACATTGCCGGCGGCATTCTCAATCGCTCTTTTTTGTTCAAACTGTTGATTTTTGCAAAGCACAATCATTCTGACGGGGCATTTGTTCAGTTGTGGCTTCATTAGGGACGACTTTCTTATTAATTTCTTAAAACAGCTTTTTAATAAAAAAAAAATTATTTTCTTACCATAAAGATGATTTAAGCTATAAGAAAGCTGAAACTAAGCTTACCGATGATTCAGAATGCTTCCAAACCCTCTAAGGCTTTGTTTGGAATAGCCTTTTTACTGCTTCTTAAAGCAGCTGTCTAGTACAAAAAAATTAATTTTTTGTACTAGAAAACTACTTTAACAAGCACTAAAAAAGTCATCCCAATCGATGTCCAAGATGCATCCATGGTAGAAATCGTCGGCATTGGAACAGAGGTTGGAAAGGCATTTGGAAGCGTCAATGGGGATTTTAAATCTTAACTTAAGAATAAATTCTTCACTGTTAAAAATAAATTAGATAGTTTTATATAAAGAAAACATTCATACATAAAAACGTATATGTGAAAAATATATAATAATTAATATAAGAAATAATAATTTTTTATCAATAGAATTTTTAGTAATATTTAATTAAGAAATTCAGGGCATACATCAACAACATTCTATATCCATTATAGATAAAGATTTCTTCCATTTTAATTCTTTGATAAGAAAACTTATCAAAGAGTTTTATTTAGCGTAATCATTTTAATGCTTGAATAAAACACGACTACTTTGCAACTTAAATGTTTTCAAATTTATTAATAAACATCCTCTGGTAAGAAAATTCATATCCTCTTTTTTTGAAAAAAAAAAGTATCAAAAATAGGAGAATTATTGTACAATCATAGTAAATTTATTTTCAAATCCTTATTATCGTGCCAATATCTTACTTTAAATTTAAGTCCTGTCGAATGAAAAAAATTCTAAATCATTGATGTAATCATAAAATCAGTCGTAAAACCAATTGCCCAAAACTCTAATTTGAAAGAGTTATTCTTTTACATTTTAATAAACAACAATAATACAATCATAGTTATATATATATATGTATTCATTTCCCCAAAAATATGTAAAATATGTACACTATTCATGAATTATAACTTGTCAATTATGACATATCTTTCTGGTCCTAAGTACAAAAAAACTAAAAAAAATGAACGAACTTGAGGAATCCTGATCAGTCTCACACTCCTGCTCATTTGTCTTGATATGAAATTATTTATCCTCATATAATGAGCTAAAAAAGCGCAACAATTTATCAAAAACCTATAACTAAACTCAAAATACATTAAAGAAATAATATACATGCCACTAATCAAATCATAGTAGTATCATTCATATGATCATTAAATTAGTGTACAAACTTTAAAACTCATATGTAGTTGTAGTAAAGTCTGTAAAGCAATAAAATAATACGGTATGGAAAACAAAAAGAAGTAGAGCAAGAAAACCAATAAACCAATACGAGTGTCAAATAAATAACGTAGTCATCATACCAGTACTATCAATTTGTAGAAATATCATATAAAGCGGTATAATCAAATCATCAAAAAGGCTGTTAGAATCATATAAATACAGTAAAACACTATAGTAATGTACACATACTAACCAGTTATTATATATCATAAATAATTAATTAATGATATCGGCATCCCAAAAATATTGCCAGAAAAATCAGTTGACGTAACAACAAAGCACTGCAGTATCAGTAAATCCATATAGTGATAATAAATCAGTAAACAATAACAATGAAGCAGTAAAATTATATAGTAATAGGAACAATGAATCAATAATATGCATTTCAATAATCATATGATACATTATTCAACAAGTAAGCAATTCTAGCTATCACGGTATTTTTTAGTAATCAGTAGTTGGTTACCGTTGGCTCGTAAACAAAGTCATCACTCTTTGCCCATCTTTAAAGTAATAATTTTTTATAAATCCAATCAATATATCACGTCCATCACTCGAGAATAATACCAAATCACATTTTTAAAGGAAAATTAGTCAGCCCATCATCTTGTACGTACAGGTCAATCAATCACCAACCTACTAGCCAACTAGCCTTTACTTATCTTTTACACATATTACAATAAAAGTAATAATGACTAGCTATTACCTAATCACATATTTATTTCCACTCTAAATGCTTGTATTAACAATATGCTTAATTTCCATACATTACAAATCTTCAATAACTTTCATTTTACCTAGTAAGATTTATAAATGTTATAGTCAAAATATTCAGGATAATCAATTTGATAATATATTAAAAGTTGTGCAGTAAAATTTAATAAATTTAAATAAAATACAATAAAATTATTTATGCAAAGAATCAAATAGTTAAAATCAAAATCTTTCAAAATTGATATAGGATTAAAATCACCTACATATGAACAATTTTCCTAAAAATGGCAAAGCAATTCGGAAACCAAAAACCCAGATTTAGCTTTCTTTCGACTGTGCTGCAATTCAAATAGGAATTCAAATTTCTTTCAATTTTTAATTATTTTTAAAATTTGGATTGTTATTATCTATCCAACTTAGAGAAATGTGGTTCCCTAAGAAGTACACTACAGTCTTATCACATGAAAATAAAATAATTCATAATATGTAAATTGAATCTTTCTCTTTCTTGCAAAATTTAATTATAGCAGAATATTTTACTAATAGGTTTTTTTTTCATTTCTAAAGTCCAATATATCTATAATTTACTATGATATCCTTTATTGTAATTTCCCGTACTAGAGTGTTGCTCCTTGTTTTGCTTAGAGTAATTCAAATCATTTTCAATTATTCTAGCTCTCTCCATTAAAACTAAGAATTCTCTGATATCCAAATGAGTAAATACAAGTCTCAACTAATCCTTAAGACCTCTAAAGAAGGTATGGACTTCTCTTCTTGAGTATAAATATAATCTAGAGCATATCTGAAAAAAGAAGCAAATTATTCTTCATTCTACATCATCATCTTTGAACCTTAGATTAATTTAAAGAACTAGTCTTGTAGCAGTAGCCCAGTTGAGGGTGGAATAAACCAATCTATAAACACCCTCACAAACTCATCCAAAGCATTTAGAGTTACTAGCAACATTCAAAATTTCTCACAATGTAGTGCTTGCCATCATTTCTTTGCCACTCCCTCTAACATAAAGGTTGTAAGTATATATATATATATATATATATATATATATATATATATATATATATATATATATATATATATATATATATATATATATATATATATATATATATATATATATATATATATATATATATATATATATATATATATAAGCATTTATGGAATGTTGGCAATATATTTTGGTCTCAACATCTATTGAAGAGGACATCCAAAAACCTCTTTTGACAAAACTTTTTTTCCTTTCTTTGTTTTTCTTTATTATTTGATCATTATTCTCTTTTCAGCAAAACAACATTATTTGAAAAGAAATAGTTTGATTATTGATTTTGCTTTCAATTCATTTTTTATCATTATATGTTATTTTCCACCATTGAGACCTTTAAAATTGACATAGATTTTTATAAAATAACGGAACAATCTCATTTTAATGGAACCTCTTTAAATTTTAATTAATACATGCACCATACATGTAGAGGCTTTGAAACTATGTTACAATATGAAGTCTTTAAAAAGGCAAAATAAAAAATTGATTCAAAAGAGTCCTTAAAAAAATCTGAAAAAAATGCCAATAAAATATTAAGAAATTTTACTATTGTCTATTTAGGAAAAATGTCATTTATGAGTTAAGACCGATAATTACTTACCCTTGGTTAGCTATGGATCTTATCCCAATCTCAAAGCATGTAGAGTTCTCCTCTCTCTCTCTTTCTTGTCCATGAAATCACTTAAGTTAGCTAGCCTCACCACCTTATTATAAGTGTACTCCAAATTTTCTTAGACACATTCTCATTCTTAATATTCCAATTATAGTTTGATTTTGGCAAAATTATCCATCGGTACTATCATGTTCAAGTCTAGACTACAATATGAATTATTGGTCATGTACCAAAGAATTAGGGTATTTAGTTGTATTAAATTTAATCCACTTTAGCAACACTCTGCTTAAAACTTAGTAGTGACAAACAATTATATGCTTGATAATTTATGTGTAGAAACTCAATTCAATTCAATGGCGATGCTTGTGCCCAAAAAATTCTCAGTTAGATAGGAACTATCATTTACAACTCAAGTTTTTATGCACCTTTGATTTTTTTCTTAGGCAATGATGGTTGTGGCAAAGTTTCTACGAATGGGATGATAGCCAATGCCATGATTTTTGAGGAAAATCTGGTTCGATTGTTTTGATTATACATATCTTTATTTTCATTTTCAGTTGGTGCGAATATGGTATTTGGTGATTTATTTTTAGGCCTAGCAGTTAAATATCCCTTAACTTTCTTATGACTAGTGTGATGGCAACTTAAGGCTTGTTGTGATGGTGAAGAGTTTCCTGCAAGTATTGCATTCAAATAGTTGGCAACCAATTTGATGAATTAGTGTTGGGATATATACAAAGTTTTGATTGAGGCGGAGGAGGCTGAATGATATTTTGGTTGAATTCCTTCTTGAAGTAGAGCACTCCCCTGCATATTCGAAGAAGGGAATAAGGTTGTTGTGGATTGTGGAGAGTAAGACGAGATTATTAGCAAGATTCTCTTCTTTAATCAACATAAAAGGTAGAGGAAAGTGCTACTACTTTTTCAATAGGGTGTTTGCCTTTATCTCTAGAGTGGGTGGGCGATGATAGAGAAAGCGATTTGAGTTACCATCTTTGTCATTGCCACTGTAATTGATGCAATTTCTGTAGCCGTGCCTAGCAAATGACTTCAATGAAAGTAATTTTTGTGGTAGTTTTCACAACTATAGATGGTGTAGTGGTTGCTAGGGTTACTGTATATGGAATAAATCTGCTTGCACCGATAGGGTCCCGCTCAACTTTGGTGGTGGGCGTGCCTTCATTCATGTAGGTACCCCCAATTCCTATATGTTATTGAATCCCTTATTACATTTATAACATTGAAGTTAACACTACCCCAGTTACTATTCTAACAGCTTTTGTTGTTGGTATATTGTCATTGTTATATCATACCAAATAGAAAGAAGAGTGGTGAAGTTTAGAGAAATTGGGGAGATGATTAGTTTTTAAGGGAGATAGACTTACAAATGTGTATTATAATTCAAATAAATTTTCTCTTTTTAAAATACATTTAGCTCTGCCTCAACTTCTATTTTTAAATAGAAAAAAATATTTTAATTACAGACACACATTACTAACTATTGATCCCTTAAAAATCAATCATCTTCTTGATTTTTCTCTACGTCCAATTATCTTTATCCTATCTGTCTATGATAGCATTGACCATAGATTAGTAGCAGGGCAATATAAATTCCATGATCATATATACAAAAAGGGATTCAATAGCACATGGGCATTAGGTAAGCAGATGGGGCCCACGGGATTAACCATGAACCCATTCCCTATCTGAACAAAGGCATGTCTACTACCAAAGTTGGACGAGAAATCACTGATGAAAGAGGATATACACCATTTGTAGTAATCATAACAAACATTACACAAACCACATTTACAAATATTGCAAAAAAAACTTTTTTCATTAAAATCATTTGCCAAATATTGTCGTAGCAATTACATCAATGCCAATGACAGTAATGAAGATGACAACTTAGAAGGTATTTCTCCAGTGTTGTCCACCCATTGTAGAGATGAAGGAAAAATTCTCTATTGAGGCAGAAGTATAACTCCTCCTTCACCTCTTGTAATCAACAAAAAGGAGAATCTCACCAATACTCTTATCTTGCTTTCCACCACCCATGTATACCTTGTTTTCAACATCATGTATATATGGGTGTGCTCTACTTCTAGAAGCAACAAGGTTGATCGACTCATTCTCTTGCCTTCTCAACCACATTCAAAACCCCTTCTCCAAACACTAACCCTCAAATTATTTGCTTACTTTTTGAATACAAGACTTGCAAGAAACTCTTCAACTCACACTAAGCCTTAGACATCCATCTCAACAATCAAAAGAAAGTTAAGGGATGTTTTGATAGAGATCAAATCATCTAATACCAAGAATGCACTAATTGGAAATAAAAACTATGATAATAATTATCAAAATAATAAAGTTTGATCTTTGTCGAAAAACATGGCATTAGTGATAATCCTGTTTGTAGAAACATCGCCACAACTGCCTTTGCCAAAGAAGAAATCAAAGGTGCAAGAAGGCTCATTTTGTAAATGGTAATTCCCATTTGACCAAGCACTTGAGAGCACAAGTATTTTCATTGAATAGAACAAATTTCATGCACCTAAGTTGTTGAGTTGTGAGGAGTAGTTGCAATAGATTAAATGAAATATAACCTCATAACCAGACTCTTTGGTTGATGATCAATACTTTGTAAGTTCGTTAGGGATGTTAAGCCCTATGAACTTAATCCCAAGCTAACCAAGAGGGGGGGGGGGGTGAATTGGTATTTTAAAAATTTCTTTTCACAAAGAACAAAAATCACATAAACCAAAATCGCACCACGAGAAAAATAAACAATGTGGAAATTAGAGTGCGGAAGCAAGAAAATAATAACACAGAGATTTATAGTGGTTCGGTCAACTTGACCTACGTCCACTCCTTGGAGGCACCCTCCAAGTATTGCACTACAAACGTGACTCTCCTTTAGCCCCCACGGCTAGGCAGAGAAGCCCTCACAAAGAACCTTTTTTTGCCACCCCGGCAAGGCAGAGAACCTATCTCCTTTTGCTTTCTCCTGAAGCTAGCAGAGAACCACAACCAGATGCTGACTCCTTACCTCTACCGACCCTTCCATGGACGATAAACTCTAGACGAAGAAGAAGTAGAGCGATCCTTGAAGCAACCCTTGTGAATCCCCTCACAAGCTCCCCCTCACAATATCCTCTTTCTCTCCCTCTCTCTCTTTCTCTCCTCAAGGCCTTCTCAGGTCAAGGCAGTAGCACAAAGGTTGTTCAAAACATTGAATAAGAGATCTTAAATAGAAGAGCTTCAAAGGAACTCATTAATTGCAAGTTGCCGACTATATCGTCTAGGTCGATATTGACATCGGCCTGGCCGATCAGTACAAATCTCAGAAGATCAGCCAGAGCATTGCCCTGAATGCAAAACTGGATGATTTAAAATTGGCTTGATCATCCAGTACGATTGAACGATCGTCCTGGCCGATTAGTACAAATCTAAGGAAAATCATCCAAAGCATTGCTCTGAATTCGAGCTGGCCGATATTTATCGTCCTGAAGTAACTAAGGTTTTTGAATAGATCATCCTGGCCGATCCTTCGATCATCCATGACGATATGATCCTATCAATCATCCTTAATTACTCCCTTGATTTCTTGATCAATTAAGGCAAAATTTGTGAATATCGTCCAGGACAATCAATGATCATCCTGGCCGATTATTTAAAAATACAGTATACCTTAATTATCTATGGCGGTAACTTCTTTCTGTTTTGAGCTTATCGTCCTAGCCGATACACGTATCATCCAGGATGATCTGTTAATGACGACTGCCTTAATTAAGAATCCTTTTTTAGACTATCTATTTTAAGCCTGATCGTCTAGGACGATGTAAATATTGTGCTGGCCGATATGAGTAAAAATAGAAATTCTAAGTATCTCAAGTATGTGTGTAGGGTTACTTAGCATCAGTCACTTTGACCATTACAAGTAGACTCAAGAAGAGAAAAAACAAAGTACAGACTGACTCAACCCAAAACCTACACAATCTTGAACTAGCTTTGTTTGTTCGTCCGATCTTCGATTCCTAAAACGTTAGAAATAACAGGAAGTCCAAGAGAACCAATAGTGTTTGTCAATCATCAAAACATAAGCCATGAAAATAAATTTGTAACAATCTCCCCCTTTTTGATGATGGCAAACACAAGTAGGAAAAAAAAACTCAAAAAAAAAAAAAAACAGTTCATTAAAATTTCAAAGTTATAGGCACATATCCTTTTTCCTATCACAACCTACTCCCTCTTTTGTCATCACAAAAAGAGGGTACAGAAAGGAAAAAGTAAACATCACAACAAAAACTAAAACAAACTAAAAGACAAACTATAGAAAATAGGAAACAAACAACAGAAAACACATACTAGGAAAACGAGGGACCCTGATCATCAGATGGCTGTGCTGGAGGTGGCTGCTAAAAGTAGCTGGCAAGCGTGGTGAACAGAGCATTGAACCAGGCGATGTCCTGGTCATGCTGCTACAGCTGGTGAGTAAGGTAACTGTCAAATCGGGCTAAATCCTCTGTGCGGTGCTGCTCGTAACGGGCAATGTCCACAGAATGTTGTGCTTCTGTGCAGCAACGTAAGTGTCAAAGAGTGTCTCCCATCGATCAAGCCTCTCAATCAACCGATCAACCGGTGAGTGCTGGTGGATAGGAACAGGATCAGGAATGGGAGCGGGAGCAGGAGCCTCCTCCTCCCCAGCCCCCTGAGGTTCCTCATCTTCTGGGTGGAGACGAGTACTATGAAGGGTACTGAAGGAACTGTTTGAGTAGAAGGGAGTTGTGAGGTTAGGTGGAATAGGATACTGAAGTTGGTATTTAGTTTCAAGGACATAGGCTATGATGTGTCCTAAGGCTAGATTGGGTTTCATCTTATGACCTGGATCGCGGATTGTGGTTAAGTGATCAATGTATCAAAAAATTAAGTTCGCAGTATTGAATTCTCTACGTGCCATGATGTAGAAAGTAGTGAGGAAAAGTAGAGGGGTGATGTGGATTCGATCCCCAGCTTTTGAATTATGGAGGTGCGAAGGACATGTTTGATTGTCCTAGCATCTTTGACTAAAGAGCTAGTCTCTCCAACATGAAAAGGTGCATTGGTCTGGCAAAGGAAGTGATTCACCGTGGACAAGTCAAGATCAGGATCGGAAGCGATTAAGTGCAGCTTATCCCCGGTGGTGGATAGCTATAATAGTTCAACACAGTTCTGATATGTGATTTTGACAAGGCGTCTATTCACATAGGAGGTCAGGGCTGTGAAGGTAGGGTTAATGCGAAGGTTTGCAAAGAATTCTCAAAGAAACTCGGTATTAAAGGGAAAAGCAAGAGACGAAATGAAACAAAGGGAGGTGTGAGCGAAAAAATCCATTACCGGGTATGAGATGTGGGTAGGATTGATGATTCTGGAGACAGTAATCCCATATTCTTTGTATCGATGGTAGGCAGCTTCATCCTCTGCCTCCCTAAAACGAGGGTCAATTCTAGCCCTCGAAGAACTCTCAGAAGTCTGTCGAACACGTTTCCCACCGGCCATAGCAAGGGATTAGCAAGGAGACATAAGAGGAGAAGGGATGAGGTGGAAAATATGGCTGGATCGGCCAGAATTTAAAGAAACAGCCATATCGTCCAGGCCGATCGCAGAATCGTCAAGGCCAATCGCAGAATCGTCCAGGACGATATGGCTCAATAATTGCGTACAGGACGATTGGTCAAAAAGGCGGTCCGATCGGCCAGGCCGATCAGATATCGGCCAGGACGATTAGACACAGGCGATCGTCCTGAGGAGTCAGGCCGGACGACCGTTGAAAAGCATATCGTCCGGGCCGATTAGGTGTATCGTCCAGGACGATGCACAATAATTGATCGTACCGGCCGAAGTTAAAACGTTTCAAATCTGTGCCACATGTATCGTCTAGGACGAACAGTGGATCGGCCAGGAAGATTGTCCAAAAATGGATCATCCGGGTCAATTTTAAAGATTCAAACGTGCTGACACGTGGATCGTCCAGGACGATCCAGTGTATCAGCTAGGACGATGCATATAGAATGCATCGGCCAAACGAAATATTCTATTGGCCAGGACTATCATCATGATTGCAATAGAGTTTGATCAGATCATCCAGGACGATATAGTGTCGTCCAGGACGATGGGTTACAGCAAGCACAGAAAAGACCAGCAGATGAAATTTGATGAGATTTTTGCCCTATTGTCTAGGACGATAAAAGTATAGGCCAGGTCTATGTGACTAGAATTTGAAACCAAGGAAAAGATGGTGATGATCAAGGCCCTCAAAAATAAAATGAAATAAAAGCAGACAAAAACACAATAATAGAAAGCTAAAAACAACGGGAAAAAGAAAATAAAAAAAATAATATTTTTGAATTTTAATTTTTCTATTTTTTTTTTTTTTTTTATCAAGGCTTCATATGAGAAGTTTTCAACTAATTAGACTTTAGAGTTCCACAAGATCAAGGAGTTTAGCCAATCCTAATAAGACAAAGATAAAATATCTGATTCTATTAACCCTAGATCAGACGTTCTTTATGGAACAAATTTTCTTTTGAAAAACAAAAGTGCTTAACTCAGAATAAACCTAATTGGGTAAAAAGAAGATTCAATCAAAACTTGTTTACAAAAAAAATCTCACAAATAATAAAGTAATTTATCTCAATCATGGAATTTGAAATCAAGCCTTTGAAATCATCAAATAATCAATGAGTTCTCTAAGTTTTAAGAGTTTAGAGAAGAGATAGTAGCTTGAATTTAGTGGGCTCATGTTATGCCTCTTTTGTCTTTGAATTGACTCTTTGAGCATCTTGATTTTTGATACACTTTTGTGTATTATATTTTTTTTTTCAATTTGACATCATTGGCCTCTTTCCTTTTTTATTTTTGCAAGCTAAAAGCTCTTTAACAAAAACCCTTAGTTGTGAGTATATCCTCCAAAAATTAGAGAATAGGAGCTCTCTCTCTAACATAGGGAAGAACAAGTCACAAAACAAAATCAAAGTTTTTGTGATGAACGCAATGGCAAGATTTTAAATAACTTGAAAGATATATAAGAACTTTGGATATTATGTACATGATGGAAAGAATCTAAGTTTCAAAAACCATTGGCTAAAATGAGTTAGACTTTTGTTTACAGAAGAAAAATCATACCACAAAATAAGGTTTGAAGGAGGGAAACCATCAACGGTGTTTCTCCCTTTAACCAATTTTAGAAAAGCTAAACACTATCTTCAAAACTCCAAAATCTAAAATCTTGAAAAGATTCAACATATGAAAAACCAATTATAAAAGCAAAGTGAAAACAAAATAAATTAAAACAACTACAAAGCAGAAATAAAACACACTGAAACAAAAACACATTTCAAGAAATTATTGAAGCAGCAGGTTTAAGCAATTTTGAGCTTCGAGCCTCCTTATGTCCTGTCATCCTATGCTCCCACGAGGTCTTTGGTGAGAGCATTCCTGCAAAACTCAACAATAGTAAGATTTAGGAACCCAAACAAGTTTGGGTCCCTTCTTAGGAAAAGTAGAGTGTAATGCAGATATGGTATGCTGTGAATTATGTATCTTAGGTCTCCACACCCAATGTGTACTACGGTGAACGGTGCAAGTGTGTGAGATGTGTCCAAGCATGCCACATGAAAAACATCTAACTCCAGGAAAAGGGTTTCTTAAATGGTTTGAATTATAATGCCTCTTCCTAGGTTCTGGCTTAAGATTAAAAGTAGATGTCATCCGATTTTTCTTACATGTATCCAAATCATTTTGAATCCTCAAGTTAGTTCTTTTTAATGCATCATTATCAATCCTCGAATTTTTTTCAATCTCTTTAGATTTCTTAAGATCAGAATTAAGTGAGGTGTGTGAAACTTTTAATACATTATGTTCATCAATTAATTCCAAATGCTTTTTGTTTCAATCATCAAATTCATCAAGAAGAGCCATGTGATTTGAATCAATCGTTGAATGATCTTTAAGAATGACTTCTTAAGTTTACAAGTTCCACTTTTAAGCTAGCATGAGTCTTCTTAAGTTTTTTGTAAGATGCATGGATTTTCTCACAGATCTCAAATAATTCATCATAGGTTGGTTTACATACCTCTTCCTCATCACTTTGCTCAAGATGATCTTCCCCCATTAAGCACAGGTTTGTAGTCTCTTCCTCTAGTTCAGTCTCAGAGGAATCAGTACCAGATTCTGCCCAGAACGCCTTTTGAACTCTCTTCTTGTCCTTCCTAAACTTAGGTTTCTCCTCACCTTTTTCCTTTTCTTTGCTCGAGTGATCTTGAAGGGTAGGACAATCGGCTCTCACATGTCCAGGCTTCTTGCATTCATAACAAATAATATCAGAAGATCCTTTAGAATGTTTATGATCCCTACCTTTCTCTAATGATAATTTTTCTTCTTCCTTAGAAAGCTTTTAAATTGCCTTGTGATGAAGGCAACTTCATCGCTTTCAGACCCGAAAGATTCAGAATCTGATTTGTGCGCCTTTAGTGCAACTATTTTCTCCTTCTTCTCCTCACCTGCATCAAGATTTTTTTGATTCACCCCTTGCTCATAAGCAATGAGTGAGCCAAGTAAGTTATCAATAGTATAAGTGTTCAAATCCTTAGATTCAGTGATTGCAGTGATTTTAGCATCAAATGACAAAGGCAAGCATCTCAAAATCTTGTTTACTTTTTCATAGTTTGAAAGTTCTTTTCCTAGTGCATGCAGTGAAGTAACTATCTGAGTAAACCTAGTGTGCATGTCAGAAATTTATTCATGAGTTTCATACGAAAAAGTTTATAGTCATGCAAGAGAATGTTCAAACGGGATTGTTTAACCTCATTAGTGCCTTCATAGGTGATACACAATTTATCCCAAATTTTTTTACCAGTTTTGCAAGTGGAGACACGCATGTACTCCTCAGATTTTAAAGCATAGAAAAAACAGTTCAAACATTTTGCATTCAATTGAGCTAAATCTCGTTCATTGAAAGTCCATTCAGTAAAAGCAACTTCAGTTTTAATACCATTAATTTCACTAGAAGGTGGAGAATAACCTTCTTTGATAAGCATCCACTTACAATAATCAGTAGATTGTAAAAATATTGACATGCGGGTTTTCCAGAAATCAAAAGGTAAGTTGTCAAACAAGGGAGGTCATGTAATTGAATATACTTCCGTAGTGTTACGATTCCCAAGGTTAGCCATGGATAAAAAATTCAAAAAGTTTTCAAACTTAAATTTTTGAATCCCGCTCTAATACCACTTGAAAGTTCGTTAGGGATGTTAAGCCCTATAGAACTAGCCCAAGCTAACCAAGAGGGGGGTAAATTGATATGTTAAAAATTTCTTTTCACAAAGAAAAAATCACATAAACCAAAATCGCACCACGAGAAAAATAAACAATAGGGAAATTAGAGTGTGGAAGCAAGAAAATAATAACACAAAGATTTATAGTGGTTCGATCAACTTGACCTACGTCCACTCCTTGGAGGCACCCTCCAAGTATTGCACTACAAACGTGACTCTCCTTTAGCCCCCACGGCTAGGCGGAGAAGCCCTCACAAAGAACCTCTTTTTGCCACCCCGGCAAGGCAGAGAACCTATCTCATTTTGCTTCCTCCTGAAGCTGGCAGAGAACTACAACCAGATGCTGACTCCTTACCTCTACCGACCCTTCCACGGATGAGAAACTCTAGATAAAGAAGAAGCAGAGCGATCCTTGAAGCAACCCATATGAATCCCCTCACAAGCTCCCCCTCATGAGATCCTCTTTCTCTCCCTCTCTCTCTTTCTCTCCTCAAGGCCTTCTAAGGTCAAGGCAGCAGCACAAAGGTTGTTCAAAATGTTGAACAAGAGCTCTTAAATAGAAGAGCTTTAAAGGAGCTCATTAATTACAAGTTGCCGACTATATCGTCCAGGCCGATATTGACATCGGCCTGGCCGATCAGTACAAATCTCAGAAGATCGGCCAGAGCATCGTCCTGAATGCAAAACTGGACAATTTAAAATTGGCTTGATCATCCAGGCCGATCGAACGATCATTCCGGCCGATCAGTTCAAATCAGAGGAAAATTGTCCAAAGCATCGCCCTGAATTCAAGCTGGCCAATATTTATCATCCTAAAGTAACTAAGGTTTTTAAATAGATCGTACTAACCGATCCTGCGATCGTCCAGGATGATATGATCGTATCAATCATCCTTAATTACTCCTATGATTTCCTGATCAATTAAGGCATAATTTGTGAATATCGTCGAGGATGATCAATTATCGTCCTGACCGATTATTTAAAAATACAGTATACCTTAATTATCTCTGGGGGAAACTTCTTTCTGTTTTGAGCTTATCGTCCTGGCCGATATACGTATCATCCAGGCCGATCTGTTAATGACGGCTGCCTTAATTAAGAATCCTTATTTAGACTTTCTGTTTTAAGCCTGATCGTCCAGGACGATGTAAATATCGTCCTGGCCGATATGAGTAAAAACAGAAATTCTAAGTCTCTCAAGTGTGTGTGTGTGTGTAGGGTTACTTAGCATCAGTCTCTTTGACCATTACAAGTAGACTCAAGAAGAGAAAAAAACAAAGTACAGACTGACTCAACCCTAAACCTACGAAATCTTGAACTGGCTTCGTATGTTCGTCCGATCTTCGATTCCTGAAACGTTATAAATAACAGGCAGTCCAAGAGAATCAATAGTGTTTGTCAATCATCAAAACATAAAACATGAAAATAGATTTGTAACATACTTCATATTATATTCAAGAACTATACATGCCAAGACTGATGGATAAGCTCACCACAATCACCCTACAACTTGACGTGCCCCCTATGATTTTTCTATAACTAGAATGGGATGAGAATATGTCGATTCGGAATTGGGATAGCTATACCAATTCATATTTTAAGATGCACTTTTTTTTAACTTTTATTGAGTTTTTGGTAATTGATAATATATCACAATATTTTTTTCTATTTGTTTGTGCTTACTTTTCTTGATTAAATGTCGCTATAAATCTATTAGTAAAATTTTTATCTTTATATTTAATATTATTTTATTTTTATTTATATATATTTATGTCTGAGTACTTTTATAATATAAAAGTATTAATTATTAATTCGTTGATGTGGAGAATTTCTCTTTGAAGTTGAGAAGTTATAAGGTAGAGACTTAGGCTTAGTTTTGGACAGCTTTATTATTATTATTATTATTTAGTTGAAACCCACAGTAGGGGCCTACGCGTTAATATAAAAACCGGTTACACGATCCTTAGAAGGATCCTCCAGCTCACTACGCTCATACGAGCTACAATCAAAAAATAAAAATAAGTCCTACGAGCCAGTGGATCCTTTTTCTACCATTACAATATAGGCAAAATTTAGAGCTGGTCTGCAAGTCAGCAGCAACCAAAAAATGGAAGTGAAAAGTTCTCTCGTTCATTATACACTTCCTGCAAAATAGAAAAACAAAAATGAAAGTGCACAAGAATAATCTAACCGAGAGTAGATTGCAGGTGTTGACGATTCCGAGCACAGAAGAATAGAACCTGCAAAAGCCTCTCCAAAAAATGGTCTTAGAAAAGCAAATAATGAGATCTCTAGCAGAAGAAGAAACAGAATAAACCGTGAGGAATTGACCCATGGAAAACAGGTTGTCCATCTTAAAACTGTAATACTTTGCCAAAAGAGTAACTACAACACAGTTGTTCACCAAATTCATATTCACCTTACCATTACAGATCTTAAAAATACCCCACAGTCTCATATCAGCATAGATTATAAAACAGTATACATAAGAAGAACAAAAAAAGCCCTGAAACAGAAACCTGCATAATTCAATCTTGGAAAATCCAGGGACGGAAGCCCAGTAACTGAAAAAACACAACCAGAACCCAAAAAACCCAAATTAACCATGACGAATATAAGGTAGACCCGCTTTATCCAACAGAATCATGCCCTTAAGAGGAGGAGGCAAATTCATAACAGAGAAATTCTGAAAACTGGAACTTTGAGCCCCATATTTAGCTAACCAATCAGCACAAACATGTCCTTCACGGTAAATATGAGAAATAATACAAGAGAGCTCACTCATCATCATCTTAATTTTTCTAAAAGTGTAGAAATCTTGAGGGTTACCCTCATTATTCTCAGAAATGGCATTGATAACAAAAGTGGCATTAACTTCAATATTAACATGATGATAACCCAGATTTAAACACCTTTCAAGCCCATAACTCAAACTCAGGAGCTCAACAGACATCATAGAACAAAAAGCCATAGGGCCAGAAAACAAATCCAGTGGATTACCAAGATGATCCCGAATAATTCCCCCAATACCCACACAATTTATACCAATAGAACCGTCAGTATTCAACTTTATAAAGGGGAAATTGGGTTTCACCCAAGTAACAATACGAACTCTCCTAACATCAACAACAGCAGCAGCATTTAACCCAAGGTAATCTGCCAAGACATTACAATTTTTTAAATTCTTGCAAGAAATCAGATTAACAGAAATTAATTGTAACAATTTTTCCCTAATATTAGCAATAATCTGGTTTTCATCCATTTTGATCCCATCATGCTTGGACTAATTCCTCGCTTTCCACAAATACCAAATAATCAAGATAGGTAAAAGATTAAGAATGTGACCCTTACCTTTAGTAAACCATAAAGAAATCAAATCCTTTAAATAACCCAGAATAGAGTCCAAAGCCACCCCAGCCAAAGTACTGAAGTGATTCCAAACCTTACGAGCAATCAAACTATTGATAAAAATGTGATAAATACTCTCAATATTAGCACAACACTGACATTTAGAAACAATATAAAAACCCTTGTTCCATAATCTAGTATCCACAGGAAAATACCCCTTAAGGCATCTCCAAGTAAGTAAAGAGTAGGAAACAGGAATAGTGTTATTCCACAAAGCTTTATAAATATGATTAACATCCTCTTTATATCTAAGTTGCTCCCAAAGAATTTTAAAGCTAAATTTACCCGTGGAAGTATTTTTAAAGTGAATTTTATCTTTACTTTGTAATTGTAAGGGGATTTTTAAAATCAAATCAACAACCTCATGAGGGATAGCCTCACGCAACCTCTCGGTATTCTACTTCCCATTAACTAAAAAAACATTCACCTTAACATTCTCAATAGTAACAATATTAAGAATTCTGTCAATGGAAGAAAAACCCAACCAATTATCCTGCCAGAATGCCACATCCCCATTCCCAAGACCCCATTGGATGTTTAAATCAGCCTCCCTTTTAATTTTACAAATCCTTTTCTAAACCGCAGAATCAGTGTTCTTATACTGGGCATTTAAAGGGTGCAAACCTTACAATTTTTAGCTAACATGAATTGAGACCAAAGATTAATATTAGAATGAAAATTGAACCAAAGCTTATGAGAAAACCCTTTAACCATATCAGAAATAGACTTACAACCAAGGGCTCCTTCCTTATAAACACCACAAAGCTTAAACCATTTAGCCCATCTAATACCAGAGTTATTGTAAGCAGAGCCCCAGAAGAACTTGTTAATCAGAATCTCCATTCTATTGCACATATTAGCAGATGGATTTAAAGTATGAAAAATAAAGATAGGTATGGAATTTAAAACACTTTTAATAAAAGTTAACCTACCACCAAACGAAAGAAATTTAGACGACCAATGCATGAACTTTTTTTGAAAAGTAGTGAAAATTTTATCAAATAGCATAATCTTCTTCCTACCTTTAGTAAGAGGCGTGCCAAGATATCTGATGGGCAGGGAAGCGGGGTTAAACCCACAAACACGTTTAATCTTGTTAGAACGAGTAGTACTCACCAATTTACCAGTGATAAAACAACTCTTCTCTGTTAATAGAAAGACCACTAGCGTCCTGGAAGTTAACCAAAAACTTAACCAAAATTTTCACATTTCTAATAGAAGCGTTAGCAAAGATAATAAAATCATCCGCAAAGCTAAGATGAGAAATAGGAAAACCACCAGCAGTACAAAAATTGAGTTTAGGAAACCTTCTATAAAGTTGATCCAAACCCCTAGACATATACTCCATTGCAATAATAAAAAGAGAAGGGGATAAAGGATCCCCTTGTCGAAGCCCATTACTGGATTTAAAAAAACCATGGTTTCTGCCATTTATGATAATAGAAAAAAATAGTTATCAATGCTGTGCTTTATAAGCTGAATAAATGATTGATTGAAACCAAACAGAATCAAAACATTGTACAAAAAATCCCAGTTTAAATTATCATATGCTTTAGTAATATCAAGTTTAAAAAGGATATTGCCACCAGGACTCTTAATGTTAATATCATGCACAAGTTCTTGAGCTAATAAAATATTATCAAAAATACTCCTCCCTTTAACAAAACCAGTTTGATTAGAAGAAATAATTCTAGGCAGAATAGTAGATAATCTAGAAGCAATAATTTTCGCCACAAGTTTGTTAGAAAAAGTGCAAAGACTGATAGGTCTAAAATCATTCCAAAAAGTAGTATTGTCTTTCTTGGGTATGAGGACAATGTTTTACAAGAGAAAGCTTTCGGTTAAGGCTTCCCATTAAAAAACTCATGCACAACATCAATAACATTAGATTTAATGATATCCCAAGTTTTAACAAAAAATTTAGTAGTATACCCATCCGGACCATCCACCGACTCATCATTCATGCCTTTAATAGTGCTCGAAATCTAATCCTCAGAGGGAATTTGAGTAAGGTAAAAGTTATCATTCTCATTCAAGAGATTCGGGATGACATTAGTGGTAATGAAAGGGGTGTTAGGTTTGATACAATTGAAAATATTCTTGAAGAAATCCACACCCGAACTAGCAATAGTCTCAACATTATCATAAACCAATCCATTATCATCAACTAATTTATGAATATAGCTTTTAATTTTGTTTTTATTAGCTAAAGTATGGAAAAAAGAAGTATTCCTATCACCCTCCAGCAAAATAGCAGAAGAAACCTTCTGTTTCCAAAAAATTTCTTCCTGATTTTGCAAATTAAAAAGGGAAGTCTTACAATTATCAAGAATATTCTGATTTTCCGGAGAAGGATTATTCATAAAGGAATCTTTAGCAACTAAGACTTTATCTTCAGCCTCCTTAATATTTTCAAAAATATTTTTGAAAACATGTTTATTCCACCATCTTAAAATTTGTTTAAGTCTACTCAACTTAGCCCAAAGTCTGGCCATGCCATAGATGTTATTGTCAAGAAAGACAAAGGCATTCCAATTATCAGACATAGTACTAATAAAACTAGCATGCTTAAGCCACATATTTTGAAATCTAAAAGCATAAGGACCCGTCAAACTGCTGTTAGAAATGTTCAAAAGTAAAGGAGCATGATTAGATAGAGTTCTACTTAAGTGTTGCACATGAGACATGTTGAATTTACCAATCCAATCATTATTGAAAAGAAACCTATCCAATCTTTGCCACAAATTATTTCTACTCCAAGTAAAACAACTACTAGAGAAACCAATATCAGTTAAGTTGTTAGAAGATATCATATGATTAAAATCATCTATGGCATTCATGTTAGGAGGGTTACCTCCCCTTCTTTCATTAGCATTGGAGATGATATTAAAATCACCCCCAACACACCACGGACCATCAATATTATGAGCAAAATCATTTAAACAGTTCCATAAAGGGATACGGCCATTTCTAGTAGATGTAGCATAGACGAAAGATGCATTAAAATTAAACTGGTTATAAGAAATAGTAACATTCACCACTTGATGCAAATCAGAAATGACAGAGACATTAAAATAATTTTTCCACATGATCCATATTGTATTAGAGCAATTAGAGAAACTACATGGGAAACCCAAACTAGATGCAATGGCAATCCTTTTATCCGAAGAAATAAATGGCTCAAGAAGAATCAAAAAAGAAATGTTTTGAACACGACATAAATTCCTCACCCAGTTTTTTGAATCAGACCCACCAATTCCTCTAGCATTCCATAAAAGCGTATTAATCATAAGAACTTTTGTTATTAGTTTGAGCCCTCGTAGAACGAGGAGTTTCTGGTAGAGTAACTTTGTTATTTTTTTTTTTTTTTTTTTTTTTTTGAGATTTAGAAATCCATTCCTCCTCAATTTGCTTACCCTTATTCATAGTACCATCACTAGTAGTACCATTACTATTACCATTACTGACCAACTTATCCATCACATTCGTCAAATTTTGTTCAGGCAAGTATTCCTCCTCTTCATGCTCCTCAACAGATTCAGTTTCCTTGTTCTCGGCATTTTCCCTGTCCTCGGTAATAGAATCAGTTTCCTTGTATTCGGTATTAACCAGATTAAGAGGTGAGAAAGAATTATTAAGCATAGAATCGACAGAAATAAAAATATCAGGCAAATCACTATTTTTAGCAGTCAACTTATCATTAAGATTTAAAGTATCACCAGATGAGATAATAGGAGTTACCACATTCTCCCGAGGCATCGTATTGGACTCGATTAGTAAATCATTTCCAACCTTCTCACCATTGGATCAGACTCCCTCATTTGCCACCGTGTTAGCAGTCTCCGGACTATCTATAACAGGTCCTTTGTCTTCCACCAATCCAGTGGAGTTGTTGGAAATTTTCTTCAATTCTGGATGCAATTTGAAACATTCAGCTATGGAGTGTCCGTGAGCTTTACAATGAGAGCAGAAATCAGGAATTTTTTCAAATTCAACTTTTTGTAAATAACCTAACGCCTTAGACCCAATCCAAACTTCCTTTGCATGTTTCTTAGTAATATCCACTTATACTAGAACCCTAGTGACCGACGTCCTAGTTCTAGAAGCAGTGGCTTGGTCTGTTTGCAAGGGGCGACCAAAGATAGATCCTAAAGCGTGCAAAATCGTAGGATTGAAAAAATGTAATCTTAAATTAGGAAAGGAGATCCAGATCGGAACAATCGGCGATTCCTCCTTAAATTCAAAAAATGGCATCCACTTTAAGATACGCATTTGGCAATTCAAAATAAAACATGATCTTCTCGCAAAAACACGACTGTAATACAAATCATTCGGAAGTTGGATCGCAACATGCTTATAATCCAGTAAACCAACATAGAAAAAACCCTTACGTTTAAGATTACCAAAAAAAGATCGGATAACATCAAGATTAGGGTGTCGAACACCAAATTTACTAACAAGGGTATAGCGAAAAGTAGAGGCAAGCTTAAGAACTTCTTCATCAGAAATTAAAACTGCCGGAACTCCGTTAAAGGTCGAAGGAGTAAGAGAGGATAAGGTATCACCTGCGGAACCAGCTAGCACATCTTTAAAAGATCTAGATTTTGAAGGAGAGGTCGTATCAGCATCAATGTTGAAAAACCCTTTGTTTTGATCTTGAGTTTTAGAAGAAACATTTCCCCAAGGCGTGAAGGAAGCATCCCCCGCCATAGATCTTAGGCCCAAAAGGGCCAAAGGCAGCGAAACATCCCAGTGGACAAAGATCCTTGAAAAAAAACACACGAAAGTTCCACGGAATAGCAGGAGAAAGCGGCCGAGAAGATGAAGAAAACGGAAACCCTAAATTGCCCGAGTGGCGCTAGGGTTGAGGAGAGAGGTCTTTCGTGTGAAAGGCTAGCTTTATTATTGTTAAAGCATTAGATAATACATTTAATAACTATTTTTTATTTTAGATAACCTTATTTAAATAATATATGTAGATTGTTGCAAACCTATTTTTTATGTATTATATTTTGATGATTGACAAACACTTTTTCTCTTGGACTACGTGTTGCTTCTAACTTTTCAGGAATCGAAGATCGGACGATCAAGAAGGAGCCAAATTTAGGATTGCGTAGGTTTAGGGTTGAGTCAGTCTGTACGTTTAATTTTCACCTTTTGAGTCTACTTGTAATGGTCAAAGAGAATGATGCTATGTAACCCTTCACACACACACTTGAGAGACTTAGAATTTCTATTTTTACTCATATCGGCCAGGACTATTTTTGGATCGGCCTGGACGATCAGCTTAAAACAGAAAGTCTAATTAAGAATTCTTAATTAAGGTAGCCGACATTAACAGATTGTCCTGGATGATACGTGAATTGGCCAGGACGATAAGCTCAAAATAGAAAGAAGTAGCCGCCATAGTCAATTATGGTATACTGTATTTTTAAATTATCGGCCAGGACGATCCTCGGATCGGCCTGAATGATATTCACAAATTATGCCATAATTGTTCAGGAAATCAAGGGAGTAATTAAGGATGATTGATACGATCATATCATCCTGGACGATCGTAGGATCGGCCAGGACGATCCAATCAAAAACCTTAAGTTACTTCAGGACAATCAATATCGGCCATCCTGTATCCAGGGCTATTGTCAGGACGATTTGCCTCTGATTTGAACTGATCAGCCAGGACGATCGTGAGATTGGCCTGGACAATAAATCCAATTTTCAATCGTCCAGCTTTGCATCCAAGGCTATGCTCTGGCTGATCTTCTTTGATTTGTACTAATCGGCCAGGCCGATGTCCATATCGGCCTGGACGATATTATCGACAACTTGCAATTAATGAGCTCTTTTGAAGCTCTTCTATTTAAGAGCTCTTGTTCAACATTTTTAATGACCTTTGGCTGCTGCCTTGATCTGAGAAGACCTTGACGAGAGAAAGAGAGAGAGGAGAGAGAGAGAGAGGATCTTGTGAGGGGGAGCTTGTGAGGGGATTCACAGGGGTTGCTTCAAGGATCGCTCTGATACCACTTGAAAGTTCGTTAGGGATGTTAAGCCCTATGAACTTAGTCCCAAGCTAACCAAGAGGGGGGGTGAATTGGTATTTTAAAAACTATTTTCACAAAGAAAGAAAATTGGGCTAGGTTTCAAGCTGACCCTAAAGAATCCCACATGACTACTGTTAAGAGGATTTTTAGATACCTTTTGGGGACACAAGGATTAGGGATTTGGTACCCTAGACATAGCACTTCTTTTGAGATTATTGGTTTTTCTGACTCTGATTTTGCAGGATGCAAGGTGGATAGAAAGAGCACTTCTGGAACTTGTCAATTCATTGGACAATCTTTGGTCTCTTAGTCTAGTAGGAAGCAAAACTCTGTTGCACTTTCCACTGCTGAAGCTGAATACATTGCTCTTGGAAGTTGTGTGGCCCAAGTCCTTTGGTTGAAACAACAGGTATTGGATTTAGGATTACATGTAAGTACCATCTCAATCTTTTGTGACAATACTAGTGCCATATGCATCTCTAAGAATCCTATCCAACATTCAAGGACTAAACACATCGACATTAGACATCACTTCATTAGAGATCATGTGACTAATGGAGACATTGAGTTACACCATGTGACAACTAAAAATCAACTGGCGAACATCTTTACTAAACCACTGGCCTTCGATACTTTCAGCTCTTTAAGGACCAGGTTGGGTGTGATTGACATAAATGCATAAAACTTTTTTCTTTGATTTTTTTCTCTTGCTTTTAATTTTCTTTTGATTTTGGTTCCTTTTCTATTACTTTATCTTTTTTTTATTTAGTTTTAGTTTTCCTTTTTGTTTCTCTTTTCTTAGTTTTCAACATCATCGCTAATATGATACTATATTCCTTGTCCTTGCCTTTGGAAAATTGTAGTCAATATGTTTTCATCTACTTAATCTCTTAGATAGTAGGAATATTTTGTGATTGTGTCTCTTTCTCTAACTTATTTTAGTAGCATAGTTTTCTTTTCTAATCAAAAGTCTATCTCAAATTGATGATTGTTTATGAAATTAGGATCTTTTCTTAAGCTTGCTTAAGCAAATATATCTTGTATTGATAATGATTAAAGTCTTTTTGTCACATCAATAAGATCCCTCGTTACTCTTGTCTTTGATTATTAATCTTGCTTGTGGTAATTCTTCCTTCTGTTAGAGAGAGAGCTCCTATTATCTAATATCTGAGAAGATATATTCACAACTAAGATTTTTTTAAGGGATTATAAAAGAGAATCTAGCTTGCAAAAAAAATAAAAAAAAATTGGCCAATGATGCCAACAAAAGAAGCGCAAAGACGTCAAAAACTGAAAAATCCATAAAAAGATGTGCAAAGCGCCACAAAATTGACAAGAGGCATAAAATGAGCCCACTCAAAAGAAAGCTACTCTCTCTTTTTAAATCTCTTAGAACTTAGAAGTTTTGGTTCTCAAAGGCTTGATCTCGATTATCATATGATTGTGACAAATTCACCTTACTTCATTATTTCATGAAGATATTTTTCTTATGACAAGTGGTGGGTGGATTCCTTTTCTCATATACAATTAATTATTTGAAATAGGTCATTGATTTCCAAAGACGATTCTACCCTAAGAAAACGTTTTGAGCTAAGGGTAAACCATGAACGGATATTTTACTATTCTATGGATTAATGCGATTGGTAACTCATTAACTCACAAATTTTTTAAGTCAATCACATGGAATACTATATCATTGACATGCTTTGTTTAAAAAAAAAAGTGGGATCTCTTTTATTTTACTTTCTTGTACCCTCCTTTTTGATATGTCAAAAGTGGGAGAAGTTTATGAGGTTCTTTTTTTTCATCAATCCTGAATTTTATCTATTAACTGTTTTTGTAGTGTTTTGCCATCATCAAAAAGGAGGAGATTGTTGCAAACCTATTTTTTATGTATTATGTTTTGATGATTGAAAAACACTATTTCTCTTGGACTACGTATTGCTTCTAACTTTTCAGAAATTGAAGATCGGACGATCAAGAAGAAGCCAAGTTCAGGATTGCGTAGGTTTAGGGTTGAGTCAGTCTGTACGTTTAATTTTTAGCTTTTGAGTCTACTTGTAATGGTCAAAGAGACTGATGCTATGTAACCCTTCACACACACACTTGAGAGACTTAGAATTTCTGTTTTTACTCATATCGGCCAGGACTATTTTTGGATCGGCCTGGATGATCAGCTTAAAACAGAAAGTCTAATTAAGGATTCTTAATTAAGGCAGCTGACATTAACAGATCGTCCTGGATGATACGTGTATCGGCCAGGACGATAAGCTCAAAATAGAAAGAAGTAGCCGCCATAGTCAATTATGGTATACTGTATTTTTAAATTATCAGCTAGGACGATCTTTGGATCGGCCTGGACGATATTTACAAATTATTTCATAATTGTTCTGGAAATCAAGGGAGTAATTAAGGATGATTGATACGATCATATCGTCCTGGACGATCGTAGGATCGGCCAGGACGATCCAGTCAAAAACCTTAAGTTACTTCAGGACGATCAATATCGGCCAGCCTGTATCTAGGGCTATTGTCAAGATGATTTGCCTCTGATTTGAACTGATCGGCCAGGACGATCGTGAGATCGGGTTGGACAATCAAGCCAATTTTCAATTGTCCAGCTTTACATCCAGGGCTATGCTCTGGCCGATCTTCATTGATTTGTACTGATCGGCCAGGCCGATGTTCATATCGGCCTGGACGATATTGTCGGCAACTTGCAATTAATGAGCTCTTTTGAAGCTCTTCTATTTAAGAGCTCTTGTTCAACATTTTTAATGACCTTTGGCAGCTGCCTTGACCTGAGAAGACCTTGACGAGAGAAAGAGAGAGAGGAGAGAGAGAGGATCTTGTGAGGGGGAGCTTGTGAGGGGATTCACAGTGGTTGCTTCAAGGATCACTCTGCTTCGTCTTCGTCTAGAGTTTCTCGTCCGTGGAAGGGACGGTAGAGGTAAGGAGTTTGCTTTTGGTTTTGGTTCTCTGCCAGCTTCAGGAGGAAGCAAAAGGAGGAAGGTTCTCTACCTTGCCGGGGTGGCAAAAAGGAGGTTCTTGTGAGGGCTTCTCCGCCTAGCCGTGGGGGCTAAAGGAGAGTCACATTTTGTAGTGCAATACTTGGAGGGTGCCTCCAAGGAGTGGACGTAGGTCGAGTCGACCGAACCGCTATAAATTTCTGTGTTCCTTTTCTTGCTTCCGCGCTTTTAAATTCCGCATTTATTTTTTGTGGTGTGATTTGGTTTATGCAATTTTCTTTCTTTGTGAAAATAGTTTTTAAAATACCAATTCACCCCCCCCCCCCCCTCTTGGTGAGCTTGGGACTAAGTTCATAGGGCTTAACATCCCTAACAAACTTTCATAGATAACATTTTTTAAATAATTAAATATGTTATTCTCTCTATACTTGTACATTAAACCTCTTCCTAAATCCCCCCCCCCCCCAAAAAAAAAAAAAAAACCTCATCCTAAATATATAGCTTCCAAAGTAGACCTACCTAATATGAATTCATATTGTTTTTGGCTATTCTTCCAATAATCTTCATTCCTTATTGCTGCTTCTTCATTTCCTGTACGTGAGCAACCTCTCAACTTATGAATAAGTTCTACCTGAGACTGTTTTAATTAAAAAAATATATAAGTTTTTTCAAAAAGTGTTAATTTTCTTTGGGAATATTAAATTTTGAATTTTGAAATTGAACACGTTATTATGAACAATATATCGCCTCAAAAGATGATCATATCAATCCCTAATGGGTTCAAATTTCAGAATTCAAATTTTATCTAGATTATCGTAGTCAAACACAAAGGGAGAATCACATTTGACCCCGGAGGATCAAAATGTAATTTAATCAATTATTTGACTATTTTAATTTGGATAAAAATATCATTAATTTTATAATCAAAATCAGGATAATAGATTGATATATCTCTCCAAGGAAAGAGGATATCACTTATTATCAATCATTTGGATATAACGATAATGATCGCTGTATTTATTTTTTCCAAAGAGAATTAATTAAAGATTTTGAAAAATTAATTTTGAAAATCAATTCTGGGTTTCTAAATCTCCTACGAGCGCAAGCCCTCGTAGTTAATTACATCGTAGGAAATCAGAATTTCCTATGAAAACTCTCGATTAAAATAGAGGTAGAAATTTTATTTGCAGTTTCAAAGTTTGATATAAAAGAAGGTTAAAGGTTGAAATTTTCAATCGGGAATGGTTCAAGATTGAGCACTTATTTCTAAAGTCAAAGGAAGAAGGGTATGAGGTGTTTTGGGATTCTGAATTACTTAAGAAACACCTCAGTCTATCCTAAGTGTTGGGCTTGAATTTGATTGAAAGTGATTTAAGTTTGAATGGTCAATTTTATTAGAAAGTTGGGATTCAATTCCCGGAGGTTGAGGTCTTATAGCCTGAGCTTGCCTCAAAACCTATGTCTAAATTGGGTACTAAAAAGTAACCCGAACCTAGCTAGTGCAATGCAAATCTGGTCTTACCCCGACCTAGATTAGGGAAACAGCTAAACCACCTAAACGATTTAATAATATGTATCAGAACTTTTAATGTTAAGTGGTAGGGACATTATTTAGAAAACTTTAAAGGAATGGGGTCGACATCTAGAGCAGATCCTTAATTGACTCCTTAACTTATGTTGGGTTTGATGCTTAAGCTAATGTAATTAAGGGTTTAAAGGTTTTTAAGTTAGTTGCTAATATGATGCATGCTAATCGACTCTATTAAAAAGTTTGAATTTGAATGAATGCTATGAAATGAAAACTTCAGGTGGTCCCGGGCTTATTTTTTTAAAACGTTAGAGTTACTATGTTGTCTTAAAAATTTTATTTAATTAAAGTAGAAGAATTTTGATAAGTCCTTAAGTGCCTAAGATCGAATTCCAGGCTAAATCAAATACGGCATGCAAGTAAGAAGACTAGAAAAGCATACAGTTCTAATGCGCAATCAATTAAATAAATCAACTAAATTAATTATTCAAATTGAAAGTCCATAGGCAAGTGCCCTTATTATTACATCATAGAATTTGCAAAAAATTAAAGTGGCCAGGCACCACTGACTAAAACCCAGATTTTTAATCCTAAATCAAATGACTTTGAGATTTGGGATTCTTCTCGTTGTCCATTTCTTCATCTTCTCATGAACATCTTGATTCGTCGGTTCTGGATATCCAAATGAAAAGAAACTCCCCCTTGATCGGGGTGTTATCTTTCCTCATTGGATATTTGAAAGGTATCCTAACTTGACTTCCAAATGGAAGAAGACTCTCCCCTTTAGGGATGTCTTCACCTCTTTGGAATTCAAATTGGATATTAATATCCTAAACTCAAGTTATTTCAAATAATTACAACCTTATTCAATCAAATTTACATTAAGCAAAATGAAAAAACTAGACTCGATCCTGCAAGGTTATCTTAATAATCAACAGTTATATATAATCCTCAAGCAGTTAATATTTGATCTCAAACAGTTAATATTTGATCTCAAGCAATTAATATATTTGAAATTTAAAGTGCTCAACAGATTGCAGTAAATAAATAAATAATCAATCAATTCTAAACTAGCAAACAACATGCAGTGAAAAATCAAAAATCCGGCACACAGCGAGAAAGTAAACACCGGCCTAGCCTAAAACTAGAGTCGGTTGTCCTAGCAAATCATCTAAAGTGTGTAAGGTAGGCTGTGTGATTTTGATATGTCCTAAATAGGATCATTAATTAAAGTTGATTAAGGTTCAATTAGTTGATAGGATTAAGGGAATTTAGTTAGAATTTAAATATTAATGCTTTGAATGACTCTTAAAATTAATTATTAATTATTTGTTGGAATCCACCTTTGTTTCACACCGAGGCCATGAAGTTTATTTCACCTTCCTTGGGGCTAAGCTAATAGCCTCGTAGGCCTGAGTTACCCAGTGGTACCCAGTATAATTAAGTGATTTAATTCGATTAAGGTTTGAAAATTTAATGAATTTTTATTAAAAGTGTTTGGTTGCTGATTTTTAAAGTTTGATTAATTTGAGTTTGCCATTAATCGATTCATGGCATTGTGCCACTAGGCTCGAGGAACCAGCCTCTTTAGGACACTAAGCCCCGCAGCCCGGAGTAGTCCAGCCGATAAACCAAATTAATGTAATTAAATTAAAGATTTTAAAAGGTTAAATAATTAATGATTAATCTATTTTTAAGGTTTAACACCCCTTAGAATCCATTCGTGGCGTTGTGCCACCAGGCTCGAGGAACCAGCCTCCTTAGGACACTTAGCCCCGCAGCCCAGAGTAGTCCGGCCAATAAACTTCATCTTTAGGATGGTTGTTGTTAAATATTAAACTAACATTTTTTGGATTTTAGAATTAAAAACCAAATTATGGAATTTTTGGATTATTTTAATCATTTAATTAAGGGGTTGAAAATTGACTTTTTGATTAAGGGTGTTTTCTAGAAAATTAGAATTTTATTAAAATACTAGACCTTATTACAATCAGTTAGACAGTAAGTACGCTGAAATCAGATTTTTCTACATTTTATTATAAAGGTTTGAAGTTTTGAACTAGTTTTGACCTACAGTTGACCAATCTATTGACTTTTTGAATTTTTACAGATTTATGGAACTTTAATATTTTTATTAAATCTTTGGCATTATTATGAGTTGAATGCAAGTGAGTTTGTTCAATTTGGATTTTTCTTTGATTAGTTATGAAGGTTTGATGTTTATGTATTTATTAGAATTTTTTAAAATTGTTTAAATAGGGGGGTTTTTTTGTGATTTTGCTCCAAATGAGATCCCAACTCCTTGAAATCAGCTCCAAAGGTCAGGAATGACCTAAGAAGAGATTCATAAGTGTTTGGAAAATTTTGGAATTTTAAATTATTTTTAATTAATTAAATTAATTAAATATTTAATTTCAATTAAAATTAAATTAAGATTTAATTTGCAATCAAATCAAGGGGGTTTTAATTTTCATTGATTAAGGTTTGAATTCTGGTCAATTTGAGGTTTTGTTTTGTATTTTTTGGGTTTAATATTGATTTAGTGTAATTTCTGGAAGGTTTAGAGGCTTAATTATGGGTTAATGTTGACCTCTTTAAGTTTCTAACCTAATACGCTCCAAATTGAGTGAAATTTGAACCTAGGGTTTATAATGTCACTAGGTTTAATGTTCTCAAGTTTCACCCTTATTGGGTGTGTGTAGAATTTCCTAGGATTTTTCTAAGTTGACTAGACATTGTCCTTAATTATTGTTCCTAGGTGGCGCTAATGTTCATTTAGGCTTAAATCTCTGTTCACCTAACCCTTAGACATATGCAAGCATACCACAACAATAAGAAAGCCTAATTCTACAAATTTGGAGAGTTATAAATTTTTAAAGGTTTGGGTCAAAAATGGACCCATTGCTTTGTAAATTCATATCACAGTAATCTATTGGGTATCTACCCCTAATAAAATTACAATATATGCCTAAGATACCCAAAAACTTTCCACCAAAATTTGGGGCTCAATTGACCACTGGATTATGAGAAATTCATAAAAAAACTAATTTCAAACAATCAGTCATATCTCACAGTACAGTGACTAAATTAACTTGATTTTATTTTTATTAAATACTACATTCAATTATCTTTTAAACGAGCCTAAGAACACTTAATTTTGTGGAGAAATGAATTTATTGTGAATTTTCAAAGTTCTGAGCATTTTTTGAAATTTTTTTAAATCCATTAATAGCCGGCGCCAATCATTGGCAATGATTGGCACCAAAAAGGTGGCGGCGCATGTCATTTTGACATGTGGCGTGATGTTATCAGCCACTTAACCACGTCATCAATAATCCTGGGCCGTCCGATCAAGAAAGAGGGAAGATCGGACGGCTGAGATCGATCCAGGCTATTTTAGTTCAAAATGAGCTAGAAAATTGAAATGCTCATAACTTTCAAAATATTCATCGAAATTTGATGAAATTTGAAACATAAGCTCATGTTAATCTAATATTTCAATGCCTAGAGTTTGGAGGCTCCATACATTGTAGATTTTGAGCAGTTTCAAATTTAAAAATTTAACTAAAAGTTGCAATATCTCACCAACCAATGGACGGATTTTGACGATCTTTATCTCGTTGGAAATCTGCTGCAATCTTCTTCAACTTTGTAGAAGATATAAAGTTTTGATTTTGGCTTGATTAGGAGTTATTCTTAAAACCCCTCTTTCTCTCTCTAAACCCCTCTCTCTTCACCAATGAGGCTTTGGAGGCATGGATTTTGTGGAGAATGGCTTGGGAAAGGTAGAAAATATCTGTAGAAGCTCTAAAATGAGACTTAGAGGTTTTGAAAGCTCTGGAGATTTGGAGTTGAGTGAGAGAATGTTAAGGAGAGAATGGTGGCTCTCTCTAGGGTTTTGCCCTATTCAAGTCTCTCCAACTTGAATGGAGGGTTGGGATGAATTGGGGGAGCTCCTAGATGCTGCCACATGTCCATGGAGTGGTTGGGGGAAGATGGGAGAGCACATGGCAAGGACCTTAGGTGTAAAGGTCGTTTTATCCCCACATGATCAAATGAAAGAGATCCAAGCCATTGGATGTTGATCTAAGGGCTGGGATAGGGTGTAGGAAGATTCTAGAGTCCCCTTGAAATGCTGGATGGGCTTGGGTTAGAGGGGTTCAAATGAATCACTTTGGGTCATAAAGACCTATTGGGCCTTTAATGGGCCACTAAGCCAAAATTGGTTGACTTGGCCAAAATGACTTGGGTTTGACTCAAAATGAGTTTAGAAATATTCAAGATATTGAATTGAATGAGTTTAAAAGTTTAAAGGCATTGATATGGTTAAATGGGTTGAAATGACCCATTTAAACTCTTAAGGGCTCATTAGGTCAATCCTGGTTGACTTGATCAATCAGGTTGGTCTAGGGTCTGGAAATGGGTTTAACAGATTCAAAGTGACAATTAGAGTCTATTGAGTGTGGTCCCAAGTCCTAGGGAAGTCATTTGTTCAAAATACCTGTTTGGACCCTTAAAGGGCCTTTTGGGTCAAACCTGTTGACTTGGTCAACCAGGTTGACCCAAGGGTTGGGAATGTGTCCAACAGATTTGAAATGACATTTGAAACTTGCTGGAGGTGGTTGCGTTCAATTCGGAGTTCATTTGGTTTGAAATCACCATTTGAGTCCCACAGGGGTATTTTGGTCATTTTGACCCCTGGTCAACTAGGGGTCAAAGTGAGTCCAAAAAAATATAGTTTAATATTCAACATATCAAGATTAAAGGTCAGGAAGTGACTAGAGGCTTTGGTGAAGGCTCTAAGGTCAGAATCTTCAAAGTGGCAGGTTCAGAGGCATAGGCTGTAAATATTTAAAGGTTTTACAGCCTATGGATTTTAATTAAGTTTCTAGGGTTAGAGACCTCAGAATGGGATCAAATTTAGAGGGTTTCCTCCAGATACATGTCCCATCAGTATGCAACTGACAGACTCTAAATCGGAGGTCATTTGAGTGGGTTTTTTAAGTGTTTTAAAATTCAATGAAAAAGGCCTTTAGGACAATACCTTTGGACCTTGGATTTTGGTTTGATTGATCTAAGATCTAGGTAGATCCAAAGGACAAGATTCAAGGAGGATAGTAGAGTTTGAATTAATTTGGAAATTAAGTTAATTTAAGGTCAGGAGTTGTCCAAGTGGCCTCATACAAAAATGAGGTCAACAGAGACAAGCTGTATGCAACTATGAAAATTATCTCAAGCGCAAAGTTAGGCATGGCAGAGGCTAATTCTTGATGGTTTTCTTCATTCCCACGAACATCAGAGCTTGGAATGTAGTCACCCTACAAAAATAAATAATGGACATTGGACAACATTATTTCCCAAAATGGAAGGCCAAAAGCAAAATAATTACCTTCCCAAGGAATTCAGAATAAATTGAACCACCAAAGAAGGCTTGTGTAGTTATAATTCTTTAATATTTGATAATATATTAAATAATTTTATGTCATACTTTTCATCTACATTTTAATTAATCGGTTTGTTATTAAAATAAATAATCAACTCAAAATCACATTAGAAATTTAATAACAATATTATATATATATATATATATATGTGTGTGTGTTTGTGTGTGTGTGTGTGTGTGTGTGTGTGTGTGTTTGAATTAATGCAAAATAGTTTTTTTATTAGTTAAGTTATATTAAACTTAAATAAGTTTGTAGTGAAACGGTGTGACTTTTGGACTCTTGGTTAAGATTTTGTTTTAGTTTTTTTGTAAATGTAAGTTGCTATGTACATTGTGTGGTAAGGTAGAAAAAAAAAATTGAACTTTAGCAATTTAGCATTTTCTTCTTTTCCTCTATTACGCGAACTTTTTCTTTGTCTTTGTTTTTCGCCAATTTCTCCATTTTCTCCAACATTGTGGTATCAGAGCCCGGTTTCGATTGAAGTGGGCATCAAATTTCTGAAGTGAAGTAAAGTTTTAGAAGATCTTGTGTATTCTTCTAAAAACAAAGTGTATGATTCCTATTTAAGTATTGTGAGAAATTTTTCATGGCAATAAGCACTTCTACTCAACCTTTGATTCCCATCTTCAATGGTCAGAAGTATGAGTTTTGGTGTATCAAAATGAAGACCTTGTTTAAGTCACAAGATTTATGGGATCTTGTGGTGAATGGTGTGCAAATTGGAGAAGATGAAGGGAGAAATAATGATAACAAGAAGGACTCAAAGGCTTTATTTTTCATTCAACAAGCTATGAATGATAGTGTATTTTCAAGAATTTCTGTGGTAGAGACATCAAAGGAAGCTTGGGATATTTTGGAGAAATAATTTCAAGGTTCGATAAGAGTAAAGACAGTAAAGTTGCAATCTATGCGACGTGAATTTGAAACTATGAATATGAATGAAGGAGAAGGTGTTCAAACTTATCTCTCTCAACTATCAACAATTGTGAACAAAATGCGATCATTTGGAGAGCAAATATCTGATGAGAAGGTAGTCTCCAAAGTTCTAAGGAGTCTTCCAACAAATTTTGAACATGTGGTGGCTACTTTTGAAGAATCCAAAGATCTTGTTGTGTATTCTTTTGATGAAATGATGAGTTCGTTGATGTCTCATGAGGAGAGAATAAACAGAAGAGAATTGAAGACAGTTGAGAAGGCATTTCAAGTGAAGGAAACTTCAACTAGCGGCAACAAAGAAGGAGGTCGTGGTAGAGGAGCAGGAAGTGCTTATAGAGGAAGAGGTGGTCGTGGTGCATTTTGTGGAAGAGCATCTTATGGAGATAAAAGATCAAGTGGAGGTCAAAAGCAATGCTATTATTGTAAAAAGTTTGGTCATAGTGAGACAAATTGTTGTAACAAACAAAGGAATTAAGAAGGCAAAGATAAAGTGCAGTGTGATTTTTGTAAGAAGTTTGGACATTTAGAAGATAGATATTGGTCCAAACAAAAACAAGCCAATGTTGCGGAGAAGACAACATATTAAAATAATTTGTTTATGACACATTTCCAATGTGATTGTGATAATTCAGAAATTTGGTTCCTTGATAGTGGTTGTTCTAATCACATGACTGGAATGAAGTCTCTTTTCAAAGAGATTGATATGTCAAGGAAATCAGAAGTCATATTTGGTGATAATATTACTGTTCAAGTTGAAGGCATGGGGAGCATTGTTGTTGGGACAAATGATAGCAAGGTAGAACTATTACATGATGTTTTGTATATTCCAAAACTTGCACATAATTTGCTTAGCATTGGGCAATTAATTGATAGTGGGTATAAAGTTGAATTTGATGAAAATGCTTGTAAAATTGAAGACAAAAAAAGTAAGCAAAAAAATGCAAGAATTCAGATGGCTCCAAATAAAATTTTTCCACTTAATATTTCAACCGTTTAAGAAAAAGTTTTGATAGCCAAGAAAATATCTGATGCAGAATTATGGCATTTTAGATATGGTCATTTATATATGGGAGGTTTGAAATTGTTGTATCAAAAGAAGATGGTTTATGATTTGCCTAAAGTAGACTATGAAGGATTTGTGAAGCTTGTGTTATGGAAAGCAAGCTAGAAAGCCTTTTTCATATGAAAAATCATGGAGAGCAAGAAGATGTTTGGACTTAATTCATGTAGATTTGTGTGGCCCAATGAATACACCATCTCATGGAGTGTGTAAATATTTTCTTTTATTTGTTGATGACTATAGTATAATGAATTGTGTGTATTTTTTGAAGCATAAATCAAAAGCTTTTGAAAAATTTATGCATTTTAAAGCATTGGTGGAGAATCAAAGTGGAAAGAACATTAAAACTCTACGCACAAATAGAGGGGGAGAATTTACATCAAATGAGTTTAACAAATTTTGTGATAAGTATGGAATCTTCTGGCAATTAACCGCTCCTAATACACCACAAAAAAATGGGGTCATTGAAAGAAAGAATAGAACTATTGTAGAAATATCAAGAAGCATGTTGAAGATGAAGAATTTACCAAATACATTTTGGGCTGAAGTTGTTGCAACTGCTATTTATATTTTGAATATTTCTCTGACAAAAGTTGTTCAAAATATTACACCTTATGAAGCATGGAATGGTAGAAAGCCTGTTGTCAGTCATTTGAAAATATTTGGAAGTATTGTTTATGCATTGGAGGATGGCCACAATAGAAGCAAGTTGGATAGTAAATCTAAAAAGTTGATATTCATTGGCTACAACATTAGTCAAGGCATATAGATTGTTTGATCCATAATCTGAGAAGATCATTATAAGTAGAGATGTTATTTTTGATGAAAATGGTATGTGTGATTGGAGTAAATCTGTAATTCATGATAAAAGAAAAGCAACAATTGAATTTGAGGAGAATCATCATATTGATATCACTAACAATCAAGAAGTTAGTGATGGTTTGTCATCTAATTCATCTCTTTTAAGTCCAAGATCAGTAGATTCAAGCACATCTGAAGAGAGGCATCATAGAAAGATGAGATCTTTGCATGAGTTGTATGATTGTACATTTGCTCTTATGGTTATAGAACCATTATGTTATGAAGATTCTTGTAGAAAAGAAGAATGAGAAAATGCTATGAAAGAGGAGATTTAAAGTGTTGAGAAAAATAATACTTAGGAGCTTGTTGATGTGCCACAATGAAAATATTTAATTGGTGTAAAGTGGATTTACAAAGTAAAGTACAATTTAGATGGAAGCATAAAAAAATATAAAGCAAGTATTGTTGTCAAAGGGTATGCACAAAAATATGGTATTGATTTCTTTGAAACATTTTCTCCTATTGCTAGATTTGAAACTGTTAGACTATTACTTGCATTAGCTGCACAAATGAAGTGGAAGGTTTTTCAATTTGATGTTAAATCCGCATTTTTGAATGGTGATTTCGAATAAGATATCTACATTGATCAACCACAAGGTTTCATTACTAAAGGAAAAGAGGAGAAAGTTTATAAATTAAAGAAGGCACTTTATGGGCTTAAACAGGCACCAAGGGCTTCGTATTGGAGGCTTGATTCATACTTCCAAAAGAAGGGATTTCATAGAAGTGAAAGAGAACCTACTTTGTATGTGTTGGCTAAAAATGGTGATTTGCTTATTGTTTGTGTTTATGTTGATGATATTGTCTATTCTGAATCTTCTAATGTGTTGATTAAAAAGTTCAAGGTTGATATGATGAAAGAATTTGATATGACTGATTTGGGGATGCTGCACTATTTTTTGGGCTTACAAATTGTTCAAGCAAATGATGGAATTTTTATATCTAAAAAAAGATATGCATGGAGTTACTAAAGAAGTATAACATGCTGAGTTGCAAGACTGTTTCAATACCCATGAATACAAATGAAAAGTTAGTTCAGAATGATGGTACAACTAAAGCTAATGAGAAAGTATTTAGAAGATTTGTGGGTGGTCTTATGTATTTGACACATACCAGACCTGATATTATGTACCCAGTCAATGTTATTTCAAGGTTCATGAACAATCCTTTAGTACATCATCTTGGAGCAGCCAAGCGCATTCTTCGCTACATTCGAGAGACAACCAATTATGGGATTTAGTACAAATCAATTTCTAACTTTAATTTAGTGGTTTTACTGATAGTGATTGGGCAGGTTCCAAAGAAGATAGAAAGAGCACAAGTGGATTCATATTCAATCTAAGGTCTGGAGCAATATCCTGGAGCACAAAAAAGCAAGCAAGTACTGCATTGTCATCTTCAGAAGCTGAATATATTGCATCTTCATCAGCAGCATGTCAAGCAATTTGGATGAGAAGAATATTAAAGGCGACAGACATATTTTGTGATAATAAATCTACAATCTCTATGACGAAGAATTCGGTGTTTTATGGTAGATCAAAGCACATAGAGCTCCGACATCATTTTGTAAGAGAAGTTGTGGAAAAAGGAACTATTGCGATCAAGTATTGTTCTACTGAAGATCAAGTTGCTGATGGATTCACAAAAGCTCTCAATTTTCAAAAATTTGAGATATTTCGATCAAATCTTGGTGTAGGAATTTTGCATTAAGGGGTTGTGTTTGAATTAATGCAAAATAGTTTTTTTATTAGTTAAGTTTTATTAAACTTAAATCAGTTTGCAGTGAAACAGTGTGACTTTTGGACTCTTGGTTAAGATTTTGTTTTAGTTTTTTTTTTTCAAATGTAAGTTGCTATGTACGTTATGTGGTAAGGAAGAAACAAAAAATTGAACTTTAGCGGTTAAGCATTTTCTTCTTTTCCTCAGTTACGCGAAGTTTTTCTTTGTCTTTGTTTTTCTCCAATTTCTCCATTTTCTCCAACAATATATATATTTATAATCTAAGATATTAAGAGCTTTCGAGAATATATAACATAATTCAGGTGTTATATTTTTTATTGTATTAAATATCTTTTTTATCATATTTTTTAAGGCAAGATAATCATTTTTATAACAGAGTAATTAACTTGATGATAATATAACATAATAAATATTTCTCATTATAGATGAGTCCTTTGAGATTTGTTTCTAAGATTCATATTAATTCATGATGGATCTCGCTTAAATTTAAATTTTGCTTCCTTTAATATACAAAAGTAATGGTAATTAGGTGTACCTCATAACAAGCTCCACATCCCTTTCACCCTTTGCTGATTTGTATATCAAAGTGAGCCACGTGTAGGCCAGAATTGCATTGGACTGAATGATGAGGTTAAAATATCACCATCCATACAAAAATTTAGAATGTTGACGGTCCTCCTTTCCTTATTTAGCTCATAAAATTCGTTGAAATGCATCTTCGGCTAAAAAAATTCTAGAAAGTTATAAATTAATTATGAACTTTTTTTATGTAAATATAGCTGTTGCAAATTAATTTTATATTAATAATTTTAATTAATCTAATTTTAGATCAATTCTAACTAGTAAAATAATTCAACATCAGAAGTTCCTCTTCGAATTTCTTCTTTTTAACATTTAGATCAATTAAGGAAAATTCATACGCACAATACAAATGAAAGATTTACACCAAAAACTATTGGTTGTTAATCAAAACCCTCAATCAACCGACCAAGGCGTGATGTGTGAGTTCTATTTTTAACTAAGAAAACTTCTTTGAATTACAACCCCAAATTTTTAACTAAACCTTATTTATAGGCTAAGCATTTCCTTGAACCTCAACCACAAATAAAAATTTAAATAAATAAAAAAAAAAAATCACACCTACAAATTAGCTTGAACTTTTCTCTATATATTTGCTTGTCTGAGCCTTAATTTTCAAGTCTAGTTTGCAAGAGCAATGCCGATACTCAAGAAGCAGAAGCTATGAACAATAACTGGAGTAGAGAGAGAGAGAGAGTCTGGTATTTTGACGTGGAAATTTTGAATTTTAAATTGCGGATTTTGCGGTTGACGATGGCGGCTAACGGTCACCGGCCACTGATGGCCAGCGGACCACCTGAGGAAAGTCGGTCAATGGGGCGTTCATCGACTAAAGTAGTAATTGGAGCTTCAGCGTTTCCTCTGGCTTTTGGAGACCAAAGAATTTCTTTCAACAGAGCAAATGTTAGGTTGAACAAGCCATTGGTCATTAATGAAGGTGGAATGCTAGAGAACAAGAAGGACAATGTTGTCATCGGCAAAGGTAAAGGTATTTTGCATGAAGACAATCTTGAAGAGTATTGTTCAAATAGGAAGGATGTGATACTTAATGAAGAATCTGTGAAATTCCCATCAACTATCTTGAATTTTGAAGCAAATTAGAGCTCAATCATCAAAGAGAGGAGTGCTGCATTATATAAAAAGGATGAAGTTCTTCGTAAAGTTTCAAATGGTGCTAACAAATATGTTTTTAATGAAAGAGATAAGGTTTTTTTACCGAAAGATTTACAAAATTAAGATATGAATGAAGTTCGGGAATGCTGCAATGGAGTCTTGTCCAATTGTCACAAAATGAATGTGGAATTGCCTGAAAGACATGTTCCTGGGAATCAGCCTAACGCTTGGGAGAAAAAATAGAACATCAGAGTGGAAGACCTGGATTTTTTGAATTTCTTATCTGAAGATGGGAAAACTATTAATCTTCATAAGGAGAAGGTGTTAGAGAATTCTGAAAAGCTGTAGAACTCCTTAGTTGTTAAAGTTTTTGGGGATGAAATTCCTTTCTCTTCTATCAGTTTTGAGCTAAGGAAAAAATGGTCGGTTTATGGGAAATTCCATCTTACAGTGCTTGGGAGAGGATGGATTTTATGCTCATTTTATGATCCCAGTCATGTAGAATCAGTTTTAACCAATGGTCCTTGGTTTGTAAACGGTAATATTGTGGGGGTAGATAGGTGGTCGCAAAGTTTTAATCCAAATTCCCTTAAAGGACATACAACTTCTATTTGGATTAGACTCCCACACCTTCCATTGCATTGTTGGGATGAAATTAACATTTGCCGCATTTCCTCCATGGTTGGAAAGCCTTACTTGATCGATGGAAATATGTTTCAATGGTCAAGAAGAGAATTTGGAAGAATTTGTGTTCGTATTGAGCTGGATGCAAAACTACCGACAGGATTATGGGTTGGAGATGAGAAAGATAAATTTTATCAAAAGATAGAGTTTGAGAGGATCCCTAGCTTATGCTTTGATTGCAGAAAGATTGGGCATGTCAAAAGCAATTGTGCCAAATCTATCATGGAAAACAAGTTGAAGAATGTTGTTCCTGGAAATGAGAATCTGGAAATAACAAAAGAAAGTGGTATGATTGGAAATTCTCAGAATACAGTTTTTACTGAGGGATCGGACAAAGAAGAGTATGGGCCGTGGTTGTTGGTGAATTATGGAAAGATAAAGTTTTTCAACAATAATCAGAGGAAGCCTCCTCAACGGGCAGACAGTAGAAGGATTTTTGTTCCTGTGAAGAACAAAGATAAAAAGGATGGTAGCATGGAGAAGGAAAATGATGTTCATCTGGGAAAAAAAAGCAGAAATCTATCAGCAGTGAGCAAAACAAAACTGTTTATGCAGCTTCAGAAGTTCTAATAGCCAAAAATTCCATGATTCTCAATGATGGGAATAGTTTTAATTCACTTGTGGATCTTGAAGAACAAGGGGAGATTGTCCAAATTAAAGAAATAGAGGCAGAAGACAAAGAGTTAAAATCATTGAAGAGCAGTGAAGAAGTAGCAACTGTTGTTATCAAGAGAAGTGTAGAAAAAGAATTCCCTGGAGATGAAGTACCTGCAAATAAAGAATGTGAAGGAAAAGAAAGTGGTTCTCAATCATCAAAGAAGAAGATTTCCAAACAATTGAGGAATTTGGGACCTATTAGTTCCTCTACCAGATTAAGAAGATTGGAGCTTGAAGAAAAAGGTACTATGGGGAGGCATCCCCCTAATCCCTTTTAATGTATTCCATTGCATTTTGGAATTATAGAGGAGCAAGAAAGAAGAATGCTTCTCTATATCTTAGGGAATTTGTAAAATTACATAATGTGTTTTTCTTGGGGTTGGTTGAAACCAAATTAAGTTCCATTGATAGAATGGGAGTTAATCTTTTGATTGGTGATGATTGGGAATTTTTTTATGTTCCTTCATCTGGATTGTCTGGTGGGATGCTGATTTTATGGAAATATAAAATTGCTGATTTTTCTATCATTGACTACTCTTCTCAAGTGATCATTGGAGATTTGAAATTGTATAACAATTGTCGGTGGAGGATTGCTATAGTATATGACAGCACAGAAGTTCAGAAGAGAAAATAATTATGGGCTATGTTGGATAAGCATTATGTAGAGGATTTCCCAATGGCAATAGGTGGAGATTTCAATTGCATATTGTCCAAGGAGGACAAATTGGTGGTAGAAGATTTATTTTTTCTCAAGGTCCAAGGGATATGAAAGATTGTTTGATGAAAAATGACTTTCATGATGTAGGATTTATTGGTCCTAAATTCACATGGTGTAGCAATAAAAGTGGAGGAGCTAGAATTCTTGAAAGATTGGATAGGTGCTTCATTAATTCCAATGCTTTGTGCTCTTCTCAAAGGTTGGTAGTAAGGCATTTAGCTAGAATAGCCTCGGACCATTATCCAATTCTTCTACACCTACTTAATTCTTTCCCTCAAATTAAGAATGATATCAAGTTTGAAGATTGTTGGGTTTCTTACAAAGGTTCGTTTGCGGTGGTGAAGAAGGAATGGAGGAAAAAGTATCAAGGAGATAGTGCTCAAGTGCTGAACAAGAAATTTCAGAAATCATTGAAATCTCTATTCTATTGGAGCAAGGCCAAACTTAAGGATCTTAATACATTAAAAGAAAAGATTATGGAAGAAATCTTGGAGCTGCAAAAAAAGGAAGGTACATGTGGATTCCTTTTGGAAGCTGATTGCTGGAACCTGAGAAGTAAGGTCAATGAGGTGAACTCTATTATGGATAGATTGAATGATTGGTGGAAGCAAAGAGCCATAGTGAAGTGGCTTGTAGATGGAGATTTTAATTCAAAATTTTTTCATTCATATACAGTGCAAGAAGGAATGCCAACAAAATTATTAAAGTTAAAAACGAAGATGGGGAAGTGGTGGAAGAACAATCTTTGATTGAAGATACTTTTTTCAAATATTTTGAAAATAAGTGGGAAGATAGACATTGTAATCTTCACGGCTGGCCAGCAGTTGTTAGAAGTGTAAATGATGAAGATAGGAGCTTGCTGGAGGCAGAGTTTTCTATAGAAGAAGTAGAGAAAGTGCAGAACCAAGTGGGAGGTAATATTTCACTTGGCCAAGATGGTATTACATATTCTTTCATTAAAGCATATTGGAATATCATAAAAGAAGATTTCTAGAAAGCTCTAAATCAATTCTTTTCCAATGTAGTTCTAAATGAAGAATGGAAGGAAACTCTTATCATATTAATTCCAAAGGTATCAAATCCTCTTTTGCCTTCTAATTATAGACCTATTAGTCTTTGTAATTCGGTTTACAAAGTGGCTGCTAGGGTCTTATTAAATAGGCTGATTGAAGTCATTCCAAAGCTTATTTCTAGAGAGCAAGCATCTTTCATTCGTGGAAGATGCTTATCAGAACATGTATTGGTTGCTCATGAAGTGTTCCACAAGCTCAGGTTCTCCAAAGCAGCAAAAGGTTTGGTTTCATTCAAAATAGACATGGAACAAGCTTATGATTCCATGTCTTAGAAATCTCTAAGAAATGTATTGAGTTATTTCAATTTCCCTCCTAAAATATCCAAGCTAGTCTTGAATTGTGTAGAAGATCCAAAATTTGCTCTGATTATAAATGGAAGAAACTCAAATTGGATTCAAGCCAAGAGTGGCTTTAGACAAGGATGTCCATTATCACCAAATCTTTTCATTCTATGTGCCCAACTTCTCTCTAATGCTTTTGCTCAAAGCTCTTGTGGAATTAAGATCAATTCCAATGGCCCGAGAATATCACATTTATTATATGCTGATGATGTGATAATGTTTTCTGAAGCTAACAAAAATGCAGTGAAAAAGGTGAAGGAGATCTTATATAACTTTTGCAATTGGACAGGACAACGTGTTAATTTGAACAAATCTGCCATGTTGTTTGGGAAACATGTTTGTAGAAGAAAGAAGAAGTCCATTGCAAGGATAATGGGATTCAAAACTGTGAAAGTGTTTAACTATTTGGGAATAAAGATGGCTTTAAGAAGGCTTTCCTCGGATGACTTCCATTTTATCATTGATAAAACTATGAAATTACTTAGCATATGGGGAAGTAAAGTTCTATCTGTAGCAGGTAAAATAACTTTAGTAAATTATGTTTTACTATCTTTACCGGCTTACTATGCCTCTCATTCCCTGGTACCAAAACGTATTTTGAACGAGTTAGATAAACTCCGCAGGAATTTTATTTGGAGTAAATCAGATGGATCTATGGGTTTGCATTTTGTTAGTTGGGAGGATATGTGCAAATCAGTGAGAAAAGGAGGAAGAGGTTTATTTTCTTGTGCAACCAAAACTGCTGCATTAAGAGCAAGAATGGCATGGAGATTCTTCCAAGATAGAGATTCACTTTTTCATGAAGTATTGGTTGTTAAGTATGGAGAAAAACTATAAACAGGCAACAATAGAGTAAATTGTTCCTCTTCTTGGAAATTATTGAAGGAAGGTTGTAAAATGCTAAAACCAATTGTTAGATGGACATTGGTTGATGGAAAGATGTTGATGTTTTTAAAGAGACATGGATCTTGGACAAATGCATTAATCGTTGGCCTACTTTTGTAGTTCCACATGATGATGTACCTAATTTTGTAAGAGATCTAATTCAAGATGGATGCTGGAATGTACCAAAATTGTTAAATATGTTTGGTATAGAATTTGTTTCTCTCATTCTACAGGTAAAGATTGATCAAAATGGTGAGGGAGACGCTATGGAACTCGTTCAACAAAATTCTGGATTGTCTATAACTAGAATGGCGTTCAATGCTAAGTTACAGCATTACAGTGAATATCAACAATGGAATTGTTTTAAAAAAATAAAGCTAAATGCTTGGGTGGAGCTGCTCTGGTGGAGGGTATTCAAAAGAGCTATTCCAACTTTCAAATTCTTACAGCATAGGAGGTTAAGGGAGAATGCTATTTCTCCAAGAGGGTGCATTGCAATAGAAGACATGGAACATGTTGTTTGTTCCTGTATTAAACTAAAAGAAGTTACTAACCTAGTAAATCAGTGGGGATTTGGCATTCCTGATTTTCAAAGTTTTGAAGAAAGTATGATTTGGCTGAAGTCATTAGCATTAAAGGAAGGTTGGTTAGCAAACTTATATTGTAATGCAGTTTTCTTATCTTGCAAGGCTAGAAACAAGAAAGTTCATGATGGAATGGAAGAAAGTTGGCATTCATTGCTTCAAATGTCATATGCTATACATCAACACATCATAATTACAGCCATTTTTTCTTGGGCAACTGGGATGCCAATCAGTTGAGTAGACTATCCAATTCTTGGCAACCCCCTCCACCCGAATGGCTTAAAGTCAATGTGGATGCTTCTCTACTACCGAACTATATAGCTGGAATTGCTGGAGTTTTTAGAGTGCAAAGGCAGATTTCTTTATGCTTTTGGGAGAAATTGTACTCATTGGGATATTGCAAATTTGGAGCTTCTAGCAATCAAATCTTTGAAGGATGTAATCAAGGATTGGATGTTCAAATATAAAGGAATCATAATTGAAGGTGATAACTCTAATATCATTTCTTTTATGCAAAGGATCTGAAAAAAAGGTAACTTCTCAGAAGAAGATTTTGATTTTCTCAAAGATTTTAACTTTGCTATCTTCAATTGCATTAATAGAGATAGTAACAAGTTAGCTAATTATTGTGCTAACATAGCTCTTTTTAATAGCTTTTTTTGGGATGATGTCTCTTTGAATAAGGTTCCTCCTTCCTTCTATAACATTTTGAAGGAGGAATCCACTTTGTAGTTCTTTTATTTCTTTTGTTTTTATTATAAAATCTTACTTTGGCTTTTTCTTCAAAAAAAAAAAAAAAGAAGCAGAAGCTACTAGAGCAGTAGGAAGAGAAGTACCATTGTCAATGATGCGATATGAGATTCAGTAGTGGGAGAGTGATGGGCGGGCATATGCGGGTCCACGGGATGTTCAATATTAAACCCATCCTCCACCCGAATGAAGGTCCATCCACCACAAGAGCTGAAGGGGTGTCCTCCGACGGCAGCCGTCTCCTTACTAGTCACATTTGTCAAAATTGTTGCGAAGAATTATTTTCATTGAAATCATTGTCCAAGCACTGTTGTCGTGGTCTCGTTGGTGCCAGCGGGGACGATGGCGAGAATGACAACTCAAATGGCATTTTTTCGCCTTTACTACCCCTATCCAGAACTCCTACTTCTTCTCTTGTACTTACCAAAGAAGTGTGTGTTGCTAATTGTCTTGTTTGTCTCTCCCCTGCTCGTGCCAACCCTATTCTCCGCAACACAGATGAACCAGAATGCTCTACTTTTGTTCTCTGCATCACAGGTGCTGAGGAATGATCTACTTTCGAAAGGAGGGAAGTTGATTATGTTTTCCTCCTGCCTCCTTTGCCTCAGCCAAAAGGCGTAGAACTCCACGTCTCAACACAAACCCCTCCAAATGCGTGTCAATTATTTGAATGCAAGACTTGCCAAAAAGTATTTACCACACATCAAGCACTAGGCAGCCATCGGGCAAGCCATAAGAGAGTTAGGGGTTGTTTTGCCACTCGGCTTGAAATCAGGTCACCCAAGATGATGAAGTACACAACAATTGAAGACAAAAGTAATAATATAATTCATCAAAATAATCAAGCCAGATTTTTCCATCAAAATAATCAAGCCGGGTCTTCCTCCGAAAATATGGCATTAGCAATTGTTCCATTTGTAGGCACCTCATCACAGTTTCCACTGCCAAAGAAAAAGCCTAAAGTACATGAATGCTCAATTTGTAAATGACAGTTTCCATCAGGCCAGGCACTTGGCGGGCACATGCGTTGTTATTGGAGGGCATCAACTTCCCGTGGTGCCACTATTGAGCCAATGAGCATTGTTGCCACTGAGCTATAAGTAGGGAATAGTAGCAATGGATTAGATGATATACAACCCCACACGCTGATGATCAGATCTTTAATTTGTACTCTAGACTTGAACAAACCAGCACCAATAAATGATTTTCCCGAAGTCACGTTGTGTCTTGATATGCCCAGCACTACAATGTATGTACAGCCAAGACGAGAAAATGCAAGCGAGAATACATTGAATGTAAATATAGAGGAGGCTGAGAGTAGGGAGGTGAGATTAAGTGAACTTAGTGATCTCCTTGACATAAATGAGAGAGAGGTAGGCTCTACATGGTTGCATATTGGGCTAGAATCCATATCTAAGCAGGAGACTAGAGCTGATCAACCTTAACTCATATGCCAATTCTAATTTTGTTATTGTTTAATTTTGCAATCATGTGATTGACATTAGGACTTCTGAATTTATTTTATTATCGAATGAATAAAGAATGATGTATATTACCTTATTCACACTTTTGAACATTTCGGAAGCACATATTATTTCTCAATTTCGAACGTTTCTGTGTCTACATATTAGATTCTACTTTATGTTGCATCTATTTTATATATATATATATATATATATATATATATATATATATATATATATATATATATATATATATATATATATATATATATATATATATATATATATATATAAGGAAACTAGTGAGACTATTTATATATGATGGTTCAATGAGGAAAGAAATAAGATTATGTTTGTGATAGTTTGCTTTGTGCTTTGTCTTTCAGATTATAATCATATTAATTTCAATTGGACAACTACTTTTTTGTTGCTTTAAAAAAATTTTGTACTAGGAAGTTGCTTTCTACAACAACTTAAAAAGTCACTCTTTCTGTAGCCACTTTATAAAATAGTAAAAAAGTAATCTAAGGCTTTGTTGCACAACTTATTTGTTGTTTTGTTCTTCATACAACAATCATAGTTTCAATTTTGCCATTCCTTTTCACAGCTGTTATTAAATTTTTGCATTAGGAAGTTGCTTTCTACAACAAATTTTAAAAAGTTTACTTTCTTCATAACAGGTTTATAACTACCTTTATAAAAAATTGTGTTGTATTCATCCTTAAAGAATCCTAAGGGTGACACTGGCCTACTTCAAAAGAGAAATTTTTTTTATACACAAGATTACAAAGACTATGATAATTCTCTTTATAAATTCTTTTGTAAGTACGTAAGCTTATGGTATTTTTATGCATGCCTCTAAATTTTGAGATATTTTTTTTCCATTTAACTTCAAAGTTTAGTTATATCACTAAATTTAATTTGCAATAAATATGATAAAAATATTAATTAATTATACACATATTAAAAAAAAATCATAATCAACTATAAAATTATTATTATCATATTCATGCTAAGATATCCTTAACCTTAATTCTGAAAAAAGCCACCTTTATTCATTAAATCAATTTCATATATATTACTTTGATGGCTATGATAATTTATATTTGTGATTAATTATTATTTTTCCTATATATTGAATCAATTGGAATATTGCAAGATGGTGTTAGTTTAATTAATTTCTTAAGTACACAAAATTATAATTTCAGAATATTTACATGTGTGGTGCATATACTAGTTAAAAATTGAAGAGGGTTGGTTGAAAATTCACCTATTTATTTATTTTATTTTATAGAAATATTTTGTTTGACTTTTTGAGAAGTAAAAAAGCTTATAGTACCCACAACAACATAAAAAAATATATATTTTTTACATTAAAATTTGTTAGAGATATTATTTATGTAAACTTTTATATAAGTAAATTAATTAAATTTAGATATAATACTAGAGTATATAACAAAATAAAAAATTACATATATATAAATTAAAAAATTTATATATATTTCACGCTATTTGAATGTACAAATAACAAAGTTTAAGATAAAAAAATATTAAAATTTATATCTAATTCGTTCCAAAAGATGCAACTCCACCAAATATCCCACCCACCTCTTGGATGGTTCTGATAATGGGATTTAGAGATACTCCTACCCTTGACAACCCTACAAATCCCTAGATCACTATTCTTCTTCCCTCCACTACTAGCTCTATCCTTAGTGCTCCCCAATTTACTTTGGTCTCCCCCAAAGTTTGTAGGCATTTCATTCTCAAAATGACATCCATATTTTCTAATTCCAAAGGAAGAAAAACCTCCCTCACCTGTATTCCCTGAATGGTCAACACCACTTTCCTACAAACTCCTAAACTCATTTTGTACATTCTTTGTGCCCATCATTACTCCGTAGCCTCTGGTATCCACTAATTTTATTCCCAACATGCATATCGACAATCTGAGTGGAGATGCAATTGTGGGTTGCTCCACTATCTATCAACATGACCATCTCTTTATCGGCTATTTCTCTTTTTAACTTCATAGAGTGATTTGGGGTAAATCCTACTACGGAGTTTAGAAAACTTCTGCCACATCCAGATATAACTTTTCTTCTTCATCCCTTTCTAACTCGCTTCCACCTCCTTCAAATTCCTCGTCATCACAAACGGTGAGAACTTGAAGAGTTCATCCTTACACCTATGCCCCATCATGTACTTCTTATCACACCTAAAATATAACCCCTTTGCCCTTTTCTCTTGTAATTCTTTCTCCGTTAGCCTTTTAAAATTACCCCCATTTCCTCCTCTAGCTTTATGCTTGGGCACTTCTTTTAAATTCCCTAGTGCCGGCCCCTTTGGGGCTAAAAAGGTGGTAGTCATTCTATATGAATCCCTCAAATGACTCCCTTTAGCTCCTCTCTCTAGCTGCTTCAGATCTTCCACTAGTTGTGCTTACTCCATGGCCTCACTCGGGCCTCTTGGCCTTATTACCCAAACTGCTATCCTTCTTCAATTTGAGTCATTTCATAAAGTTTCCTTCTAATACTGCCTCAAAGAGTCGATCCAATTTGCTGGCCAAGTATTCAAATTTGTCACAGTAATATGTGATGGTTCCTTCTTGTATTAGGGCAAAGAATTGCTCATTAAAATCTTTTTCCCTACCAGTTTAGAAATGTTTTAATAAGCATTCTTGAACTCCCTCCATCTCCTGATCAGTTGTCTTAGGTCACCATGTCAGTTCTTTTCCTTCCAAACATAGTCCTGCTAATGTTAGCTTCTGTTCCTCTGTCAATCTATTGACAGAGAAATATCATTCTATTTTATAGATCCACCCATGACCATCCTCGCCCTCAAAGATGGGCATCTTCACCTTTCTCACCTTTATGTCACCTCATAATCCTCCATATCTTCCCATCTCATGAAGAGGAGGTGCTCCTCGGTTGGCTTGATCTTCTCTTTGGTGATTGTACTCGAACTGTTATTAAAATCCCCTCTTCTTCTTTCAAATTCATCTCCTCGGTGGTAGAATTATTCTCTTTTGCCTACAAAATTAGCAACTATTCTTTCAAAATTAGTGCTCATCTCTTCCCTATGAAAAGGTTCTAGAGGAGGCATTCTGTCATCTCCCTCTAAGATTTCTGCTTCCAGGTTTTCTCTTCCCTTCCATGTGTTAAGGTTTCCACCCCTTTTATGGCCGTCTATAGTTTCTGTTGCTTCTACTATTGCCGGATTGGTTTTTACCTCTAGAAATTTCTTTAACATTTCTTCCATTACAGTGAACCTTCCTTCCATCCTATTTTTATTGGAAGAAATGTGATTTTGAAAATAAAAAAAATCTTTCTTCCAAATCTTATTTGAGTTGCCTGATCTCACCTTCCAAGACCTCCACCTTCTTTCCAACCATGATTCTATTGCTAAAATTTTAGAAATTATGTCGCCTTTGATAGCACAAAATTGCTTTGATACAAATTTGATAAGAAATACTAGAGTTCGCAAGTAATCCAATTGGATATACTTGAGTTTGCAAGCAAATCTAACAAGAGTTTCGTAAGAGTAATGAGAAGAAACAAGAATGATGAAGCAACAACGTTGTAGGAATATTGGCAATGTTTTTTGGACTATATATATATATATATATATATATATATATATATATATATATATATATATATATATATATATATATATATATATATATATATATATATATATTCATTTCTCCAAAAATATGTATACTACTCAGGAATTACAACTTGTCAATTACGACATATTATATATATTTGTATTCACTTTCCCAAAAATATGTTTACTACTCAGGAATTACAACTTGTCAATTACGACATATCTTTCCGGTCCTGAGTACAAAAAAAAACTTAAAAAATGATCAAACTTGAGGAATCCTGTTCAGTCTCACACTCCTGCTCATTTTCACTAATATGAAATTATTTAACCTCATATAATGAGCTAAAAAAGCTCAGTAAGTTATCCCAAACCTACAACAAAACTCAAGATGCAGTAAAGAAGTAATATACATGCCACTTATCAATTCATAGTAGTAACATTTATATGATTATTGAATCAGTGTAGAAATATTAAACTTGCTTGTAGTTATTGTAAAGTCTGTAAAGCAATAAAATAATACGATATGGAAGATAGTAAAGAAGTAGAGTAGGAACCAAAAAATTAGTATGAGTGTCAAATTAATAATGTAGTCATCGCACCAGTACTATCAATTAGTAGAAAAATCATATAAAGTGATAAAATCAAATTATCGATAAAGGCTATTAGAATCATATCAATGCAATAAAGCCCTATAATAATACATACATACTAACTAGTTATTATATAATAGTAATAATTAATTAATGATATCAGTGTCCCAATAATGTTGCTAGAAAAACTAGTTGTAGTAACAACAAAGCAATGCAGTAGCAGTAAATCCATATAGTGACAACAAATCAGTATACAATAACAGTGACGTAGTAAAATTATATAGTAATAGCAACAATGAATTAATAATATGTATTTCAAAAAGCATATGGTACATTATTCAACAAGTAAGCAGTTTTGCCTATCACGGTATTTTTCAGTAATCAGTAGTTGGTAATCGTTGGCTCGTAAACAAAGTCATCACTCTTCGCCCATCTTTAAAGTAATAACTTTTTTTAAATGCAATCAGTATATCACATCCATCATTCGATAATAATACCAAACCATATATTTAAAGGAAAATCTGTTAGCCCATCATCCTATATAGGTCAATCAATCACCAACTTACTAGCCAACTAGCCTTTACTTGTCTTTTACATATATTAAATAAAAGTAATAGTGACTAGCTATTACCTAATCACATATTTATTTCCAATCTGAATGCTTGTATTAACAATATGCAAAAACAGAATACTTAATTTCTATACATTGCACATCTTCAATAACTTTCATTTTTTCTTGTGAAATTTATAAATGTTATAGTCAAAATATTCAGGAAAACCAGTTTAATAATATAATAAAAATTGTGTGGTAAAAATCAATAAATTTAAAGAAAATGCAATAAAATTAGTTCTATGAAGAATCAAAAAGTTAAAGTCAAAATCTTTGAAAATCGATATAGGATTAAAATCACCTACTTCTGAACAATTTTTCTAAAAATGGCAAAGCAATCTGAAGACTAAAAACCCAAAATTTATCATTCCTTCTGCTGCTCTGCAATTCAAATAGGAATTCAAATTTCTTTCATTTTCAATTTTTTTTAAAATTTGGATTGTTATAATCTATCCAACTTAGAAAAATGTGGTCCCATAAGAAGTACACTAAAATCTTATCACATGAAAAATAAATTAGTTTTATAATAGGTAAGTGGAATCTTTTTCTTTCTCCCAAAATTCAATTATAGTAGAATACTTTGCTAATTGATTTTTTTCCTTTCTAAAGTCCAATATATCTATAATTATAGTAGAATTAGATCCTCATTTTTCTCAGTGTAATTCTAATCATTTTCAATTATCCTAGCTTTCTCCACTAAAATTAAGAATTCTCTGATATCAAAAGGAGTAAATACAAGTATCAGCTAATCCCTATGACCTCAAAAGAATGTATGGAGTTCTCTTCTTGAGAATAAATATAATGTAGAGCATGTCTGAAAAAAAATAAGCAAATTCTTCTTCATTCTACATCATCATTTTTTAACCTTAGATTAATTTATAGAATTTGTCATGTAGTGGTACTCCAGTTGAGGGTGGAATAAACCAATCTATGAACACCCTCACAAATTCATCCAAAGCAATAAGAGTTACTAGCAACATCCAAAATTTCTCACGATGTAGTTCTTGCCATCATTTCTTTGCCTCTCCCTCTAACATAAAGGCAATATATATATATATATATATATATATATATAGGTATCTAAGGAATGTTGACGATATATTTTGGTCTCAACATGTGTTGAAGAGGACATCCAAAATCCACTTTTGACCCAACTTTTTTTCCTTTCTTTGTTTTTCTTTATTATTTGATTATTATTTGCTTTTCAGCAAAATATCATTATTTGACAAGAAATAGTTTAATTATCGATTTCCTTTCAGTTCTCTTCTGATCATTATATGTTATTTTCCACCATTGAGACCTTTAAAATTGACATATATATTTATAAAACAAAGGAATAGTCTCATTTTAATGAAATCTCTATAAATTTTAATTAATATATGCACCATACATATAGAGGCTTTACAAATATGTTACAATATTAATGTTTTTAAAAAAGAAAAGTAACAAATTGATTCAAAAGAATCCTTAAACAAATCTGAAAAAAAAATGCTAATAAAATATTAATTAATTTTACTATTGTCTTGATCAGGTAAAATGTCATTTATGAGTTAAGACCGATAATTACTTACTCTTAATCAGCTATGGATCTTATCCCTATCATAGAGTTTGTAGAGCTCTCTTCTCTCTCTACTTCATGTCCATGAAAAAACTAAAGTTAGCCAGTCTCACCACCTTATTATAAGCGCACTCCAAATTTCTATTAAACGCATTCTCATTATTATTTTTCCAATTATAGCAATAGATAAATCATAGAAAGTGCATGTTCAAGTCATCTACCAAAGAATTAGGGTATGTAGTTGTATTATATTTAATCCACTTCAACAATACTCTGCTTACAACGTAGTAGTGACAACAATTATATGCTTGATAATTTAGGTGCAGAAACTCAATGTTATTCAATGGCAATGCTTGTGCCCGTAGAGTGCTCAGTCATATGGGAACTATCATTTACAACTCAAGTATTCATGCACCTTTGATTTTTTTCTTAAGCAATGATGGTTGTGGCAAGGTTTCTATGAATGGGATGATAGCCAATGCCATGCTTTTTGAGGAAAATCTGGCTTGATTATTTTGATTATACATATCTTTATTTTCATCTTTAGTTGATGTGTATCTGGTATTGGGTGATTTATTTTTAGGCCTAGTAGTTAAATCTCCCTTAACTTTCTTATGTCTAGTGTGATGGCTACCTAAGGCTTGTTATGAGAGTGAAGAATTCCCTACAAGTATTTCATTCAAATAGTTGGCAAGCCATTGGATGGGTTAGCATTCGGATAAGGAGTTTCGATTGAGGCGGAGGAGGCTAGATCGATGATATTTTGGTTAACTTCCTTCTTGAAGTAGAGCTCTCCCCTGCATATTTGAAGCAAGGAATATGGTTGTTGTGGATTGTGAAGAGTAAGACAAGATTATTAGCAAGATTCTTTTCTTCATTCAGCACAAAAGGTAGAGGAAAAGTGCTACTACTTGCTCAATAAGGCGTTTGCCTTTATCTTTAGAGTGCGTGGGAGACGACAGATAAAGATGATTTAAGTTATCATCTTTGTCGTTGCTACTGTAATTGATAAAATTTCTATAGCAGTGCTTGACAAATTATTTCAATGAAAGCAATTTTTGTGTTAGTTTTCATAACTATAAATGGTGCTGTGGTTATTAGGGTTACTGTATATGGAATAAATCTGCTTGCACCGACAGAGTCCCGCTCAACTTTGGTGGTGGGCATGCCCTCATTCATGTAGGTACCCTAATTCCTTTATGCTATTGAATCCCTTATTACATGTACAACATTGAAGCTGATGCTACCCTAGTTACTATTCTAACAATTTTTGTTGTTGGTATATAATTATTGTTATATCATAGCAAATAGAAAGAAGAGTGGTCAAGTTTAGAGAACTTGGGGAGATGATTATTTTTTAAGGGAGATAGACTTACAAATGCAAATAATTTTCTTTTTTTAAAATGCATTTAGCTTTACCTTAACTTCTATTTTTAAATAGAAAAAAAAAAATTGTAATTACAAACACACATTGCTAACTATCAATCCCTTAAAAATCAATCATCTCCTTGATTTTTCTCTATATAAAATTATCTTATTTCTATCTTGTCTGTGATAGCATTGACCATAGATTAGTACAAAGGGCAACATAAATGCCATGATCAAATATGCAATAATGGTTTCAATAACACATGGGCATTAGGCAGGCAGATGGGGCCCACGGGATTTACCATTAACCCATTCCCTATAAAAATAAAGGCACATTTACTACCAAAGTTGACCGAGACTTCACTGATGAAAGAGGATATACACCATTTGTAGTAATCATAACAAAAACTACACAAACCACATTTGCAAAGGCTGCAACAAAAACTTCTTTCCTTAAAATCATTCGCCAAATATTGTTGTAGCAATTACATCAATGCCAATGTTAATAATGAAGATGACAACTTATAAGGCATTTCTCCAATGTTATCCACCCACTGCAGAGATGAAGGAAAAATGCCCTACTGAGGCAGGAGTATCTCCTCCTTCACCGCTTGTAATCAACAAAAAAGAGAATCTCACCAATTCTTTTATCTTGCTTTCCATCTCGATCTCATGTCGACCTTGTTTTCAACATTGTATATATAAGGGTGTGCTCTAGTTCTAGAAGCAACAAGGTTGATCGACTCATCCTCTTCCCATCTCAACCACAATCAAAACCCGTTGTTCAAACACTAACCCTCCAATTATTCGCTTACTTTTTGAACACAAGACTTGCAAGAAACTCTTCAACTCACACTAAGCCTTAAGCATCCATCTCAATAATCAATATAAAGTAAAAGGATGTTTTGATTGAGATCAAATCACCCGATACCAATAACGCACCGATTGGAAATAAAAACTATGATAATAATCATCAAAATAATCAAGTGGGATCTTTATTGAAAAATATGGCATTAGTGATCGTCCTGTTTGTAGAAACATCGCCACAATCGCCTTTACCAAAGAAGAAATCAAAGGTGCATGAAGGCTCAATTTGTAAATGGCAATTCCCATTTGACCAAGCACTTGGAGGGCACAAGTATTTTCATTGAATAAAACAAATTTCATGCACCTGAGTTGTTGAGATGCAACCACGAAAGTTGCAATGGATTAAATGTAATATAACCTCATAACCAGCATCTTTGGTAGATTATCAATTACTTCACATTATATTCAAGGACTATACATGCCAAGACTGATGGATAAGTTTGCCTCAATCACCCTACAACTTTACGTGCCCCCTATGATTTTTATACAGCTAGAATGGGATAAGAATACGTCGATTCGAATTTTTTTTTTTTGGGGGGCGGGGGTGTGGGGGGGGGGGGGGGGGGGGGGGGGGGGGGGTGGGGGGGGTGGGGGGGATGAGGGGTGGGGCGTGGGGGCTGCTTAGTATAAGAAGGTAAGACCGGCTATTCTTAGTGATATCATGAATATGAATGAGGGAGTGGAGAGTTCTTCATGGTTGGAGATTGAGATCAGATCTATGGCGAACTAAAGGAATAGTGATGATCAGTATAACTCATAAATTCATTCAAATTTTATTTTATTACTTATTTTTACAATAAATGATAAATAATATTATTATTTAATTTATTAAATAATAAAAACTATATGTATTTATTCGCATGATTCTGGTACTTGATTAATATTCTAATTCAATTAATTGTATACATCTTCTTTGACCTATCCGTTATGTTCATGTTGTTGATGTTTGCATATCTCCCTAACATATTACAAAAAAAGAGGATCTCACTCTCTAAATGGCTCTCACTCTCTAAATGCATAACTAGCAACATAGCTCATTTTAATTTGTTGGTTGGGAGCTTTGACTATACACTAAGAGGCATTGGGTTCAAATCTTGTGTATGTAATGTGTATATGAATTTATCTTAATTGATCTTAATGTCTAAAAATAAAATATGTATTAGAAAGCATTAAGAAAGCTATCCCAAACGAACTTTTAGGCTTCGTTTGGGGCTGCTTTTAAAAGCAATTTTTTAGTATAAAAAGTCCAATGAAAGCATCGAAAACAACAGCCAAAAGCTGCCCCTAAATGAAACCTTAATAGATGCAGATAATTCATCATGTGATTAAAAAAAAATCATCAAGTGATTATGCATGGAACTTCTTAAATGGTTGTCCACACGTAGTAATTTCTTAAAGAGGCCAAGAGTTCATTTGGGATAGAGTTTTCATAGTTTTGTATTCCACCCATCAACCAAACTCTTTTTTTTTTTTTTGTAATTAAAATAACCGCACTCTTATTTGATTATAGCTTTCTTGAACTTTTTCAAAAATTTCCACAGTGAGAAATAATTTCCTATAACTAGATCTTGTAGGGCGTTGTAGTATTAAGAAATATCTTGTATGACTTTTTAAGAACTACAAAATGTTATAATATGTTTAATAACGTTAAGAAATACTATAAATAATATTATTTGAATAATATATTTAGATAATACGTTTAATAACTATTTTTAATTTAGATAACATTATTTAAATAATATATTTAGATAACATTATTTAAAAAATTAAATCTGTTATTTAAATAATATATTAAATAATTATAATATATTTAGATAACCGTTTTGAACTCCCGCCCGCCCACCTCTATCTCTGTCTCTCTATCTCTCTTCATTTTTGCGTTTTTATTCTCCGGTCTCCTCCATGGCCTCAAGAAAACCAAAAGAAAAAAAATAAATAAATAACTCTGGGGTTTAGTCCCACATCGGTTTGATATTAAAAGAAATAATCAACTCATAATCACATTAGAAATTTAATAACAATATATATATATATATATATATATATATATATATATATAGCTTTGGAGAATATATAAAATCATTCGGGTGTTAAATTTTTTATTATTTTAAATATCTTTTTTATCATATTTTTGAAGGCAAGATAATCATTTCTATAACAAAGTAATTAACTTGATGACAATATAGCATAATAAATATTTCTCATTATAGATGAGTCCTCAGAGATTTGTTTCTGAGATCCAGATTAATTCATGATGGATCCCGCTTAAATTTAATTTGTGCTTCCTTCAATATACAAAAGTAATGGTAATTAGGTGTACCTCATAACAAGCTCCGCATCCCTTTCACCCTTTGTTGATTTGTAGATCAAAGTGAGCCACGTGTAGGCCAGAAATTTTTTTTTTTTGGAAAATTTGGGGCATAGCCCTTTCATTAATAAAAAGTTACAAGTAAAGTAAGAACCAAAACTATAACTCCCTAACTAAAAAAAAAGTTAAGGAGTTCTAAAAGGAAAATTACATAACAGTAAAAACAACAAAATTGGCTTGAAGCCATAAAGGACTCAGGCTGCCCTGCCAATAACGTATTTGATCGGCTCTGAGAAGGGACTGGGCAGAACAAAAACCCCTGGTTGCCAGAGTGACCGTCCAAGGGGTAGCTGAAGATTCAGCATTCATCATCGTCCTTTCAAAAATGAATCTCTCCAGGCCACCTGTGGAAAGAACAAAATACAGGCACCTCCAAAAACTAGAAGCAAACACCAGCATCAAAAACGTCAACTTAGTGGATCTGAAGAGGAGAGAACCCACAGAACAACCAGGCCACCTAATAGTGTCACTTAGAAGCAGGCTCCCCAGAAAAAGTGTATAGTTAACGGGTGCAGCAGAAATATCAGTCCATGGGCAACAACACAACCAAAACTTTCATTTATTGTAATGAATCAGCTCAACCACGAATAATATGCAGTAAATCACCCTCCAGAAAAACACCCAGGTGATGAGAGGAAAAGTAAAACCGACCCAACCAAAAATCAGTAAGCAGAAATTATAAGAGAATAACAAAACGTCTTTTAAGATCATCAAATCGCTTCCAGATTTTAACCTTGGCAAGAATAGCATGACGTATAGTGTGTATAAGGTAAGATGGACTTTTCCAAACATTATCAAACCTTCTCGAATTTCTTTCCCTCCATAAGAAGTAAATGGTGCTGCAAATAGTGAAAAAGCAAAAGTTTTTCTCCCAAATACAGAAATCCAGAGAATCAACAAAGAATTGAAATGTCTGCATCAAATTTGGCCTTAGGAGAAAGACCCCCAGCGATGGTAAAAGAGAGGATATGACAGTGAATGAGAAGTCACAAGTAAAAAATAAATGAGAATGACAATCTCTACCATCGGTACAAAAGGAGCAAGCAGCATTAGCATCAATCCCTCTCATAATAAGATGATCAGCAGTTTTTAATTTACCAAGCATGGCCATCCAGGCATAAGACGAAAATCGGAGAGATTTATTCTTATGCCAAATAAATTTATGCCAAAGAACATCCTCTAATAAACCAAAATAATTGTTGTAAAAGGTAGAGAAGGTAGGATTAAGAGAGCCATCCCAGGTAACCTCCTTATTCTCGCTAAAGGTAAATTCCATGAGCTCTGATAGCAGCAAGTTAGGAGTGGAAGGAGGTAATGTCCAGACATTGCAGCTAGTGTAGCAATTCACAAAACATTTCTCAAATTTAAACTGATGCATAATATCTTTAAGAGCTTTTCCATTGCACTAATGATCCCATTCCATAGAGAAATTGCAATCTTTAGAAGCAGAAAAAAAAAGTTTCGTTTTAATCAAACTAGCAGTTTCATGAATCTTTTTCCAGAATTTTGATGCAGAAGGAGTAATAGGCTTCCAAGGGGATATATATTTATTCCTAAACCAAGCCATAACCATATTATCCTTAGTAAAGAATCTCCATAAAAAAGAGCAGTGATTGGCATGGATTTGGGCATCAATTGACGGAATACCAATACCTCCCAGTCTAGTAGGCAACGCAGTAGAACTCCAAGAAATCAAATGGAGCTTTTTCTCATTGATCTTGCCATGATAAAGGAACCGCGGGCAAAGTCTATAGATGACTTTACAACAAGCTTTGGGTATTATGGAACCCCTAATCCAATAGGCAATGGAATTTGCAATGGTGAATTTGATGAATTGGACCCTACCTGCAAAAGAAAGAAATTTGACTTTCCAGCCATCCAGTTGAGTAAAAATTTTACTCGCGAGTGGCTGGAAGTGAGTATAATTGAGGCGGCAGGTAGAAATAGGAATCCCTAGGTGATTAAGGTAAGAGCTTTGATTGGAGATTCCCAAGCAATCACAAATGGAGGTAGAGTTGGAGACATCCTTGGAGAAAATGATAGAGCTTTTAGTATGATTGATAAAAAGCCCAGAAGCATTAGAGAAGTCTGAAATGGCTTTCGCAAGAGAAGCAGCATTTGAAGTTGAAGCTTTGCCAAAAACGAGAACATCATCAGCATAAAGAAGATGCGTAATGGAAAAACCTTTCATTTTTGTGCCTAGAAATTTAGGATTTCCATTCTCTGAGGTACAGGAGAAGCCATCCATAGCTATGCAAAACAATAAAGGAGATAACGGGCATCCTTGCCTTAAACCCGAGGATGAGCAGAAAAGTCCATTCAAAGCTCCATTGAAGCAAATGGAAAAGAAGACATTTGTAATGCAACCTTTAACCCATTTAATGAATAACTCTGGGAAACCTTTTTGTCTAAGTCTTTGGAAAAGAAAATCGTGTGAAACAGTATAAAAGGCTTTGAGGATGTCCAACTTAGCACAAAAAGAGTTGTTGAAGCCTTTTAAAATTTCCAAAGCTAAGAGAATATTGTCTGTTGAGCAACGATCTTTGATGAACCCCATTTGACTTTCATGTATGATGGTAGGTAAAACCACCTTTGATCTATTAGCCACCAGCTTGGCTATGATTTTATACAGCACATTGCACAAAGAGATAGGACGGAAGTCAGATATAGAAGAAACATGAGCCCCTTTCGGAATTAACACCAAAGCTGTAGCTTTAACACTTCTAGGTAAGTAATCAGTGTTGTAGAATTCCATGATAGCCTTAAAAATGACAGGGCCAGTGATATGCCATGTTCTTTTATAGAATGCAAAGGAGTAACCATCCGGACCAGGTGCAGAGGAATCACACCCACTAAAAACAGCCAATTTTATCTCCTCAAAGGAAAAAGGGGCAATCAAAGGATTTACCATGTCTTGAGGAATGCAGATACCCGGATTAATGTCGAACTCCTCAGCATTTGAAGGTTTGGGGGAGTTGAAGAGGGTTTTAAAGTGACGGATGAAAGCAGAAGCAATTCCTTGAGTAGTATTATGAGTGCCATGTTCATCAGAAATTTCATAAAGGTTGTTGTGGTTTCTCCTGGCCCGAATTTTTGCATATAAGAAACCTAAGTCATCCACATCTTGAGACATCCATTTTGCTTTAGCACGTTGAGAAATCCAAGAAGCCCAAGAGGCTTGAAGTCTAATGAGATTGCTGTTAATTTCTTTCAATGAAGAGTTCAAGGTAAGATCCAATGGCATGTTCTGAATTTGCTGTAAACAAATAAGCTGTTTATTCTTAAGGTCCAGAATTTGATTAGATAAGTAATTGGAAGAAGCCCATTCCCTTTTCCTTAAAGCATTTTTGAGAGATTGTAAGCAGTGGTGAAGATGACACATGGGTCCCTTATATGAAGGATGTGAAAAAGATGTAAGGACCTCTTCCCAAAAGCTGTCCATAAATGTCCAGTAATTTTTAAATAAAAACCGATTGGGCAACCTGCTATTAGAAGAAATGGAAGTAATAAGGGGTGAGTGATCTGAACCAATAGGAGGAGCAACCTTGTAGTGAGCCAGAGGGAAATAATCTAGAAAACAGGAATTGACCAAAACTCTGTCTAGCTTGATATGAATAGGGCCATATGCTCTCTAATTATGCCAAGTGAAAAAAAACCCAACGGATGCTAGGTCATGAAGACCACAATCAAAGATAGTCCCATTAAGCTCTTGAAGCTTGCTAGTGGACACGGGATTACCACCAGCCTTTTCATTGTGAAATCTGTAGCAATTGAGGTCCCCCATAACCAACCAAGGAAGCGGGGAAGACGGAACCAATTCCCTAATCTTATTCCAAAGAGAAGTCCTTTCTTCAAAATTGTTAGCGGCATAAATGTCAAAAACCTGAAAAGGGGGAAGTGGTCCCATAGAGATAATACCATGTATGAGTTGAGAGGAGATGAATGTTGGAGAAAAGGAGACAAATGAAGGGTCCCATTTAATCCAAATCCTCCCTAAAGAAGAACATCCAAAATTGTGACAATGAGGTTCATTATCAAAAACTCTATGAGAGTTGAGAAACCAAGCGTCATCAGCTGAGGAAGGAAGAATCTTAGCTTCCAAAAGACATAAGAACTTCAGGTTCTGTACCCGAACCATATCTCTGCACATCAAAACTTTGTCGGGTATGTTAAACCCCCTTATGTTCCAACAAGCTAAATTGGGATAGGACATTAGGATTTAGATTTTGAAGATTTGGCTTTTTTGGTGGATTTCCCTATAGTATTCTTAGAGAGAGGGGAAGATTGGGAAGATTTGGCATTAGATTTGGTTGAAGGAGGATTTGGTGACTTAGTGGAGGAGGAAGTCGGAGAAGGGATATTTAAGATAGGATTCTCAGAAACCGGAGGGATGAAATCCAGTTTAGTGGGAGAGGAAGTTGGAGGTTCTTCCTCAAGAAGGGCTTTGAATTTGTTAGAGGTGGCAAGGTTTAAAGAGGATGAACCAATGAGAATGTTAGGAATGAAAGGTATTTCAGTTGAAGAAGAAGCTTCCATAGTGGAGTCTTCATTTGGTGAGTTGAGATTAGGGATGATGATTGTCTTATCTTTGGTGGTAACAGTGTGAGTGGGGTCCTCAATGTGGTTGGAAGTGGCACAAAAAATGGTTTGACATTCAGGCTGACCTTGCTGAACGACATCTACAGTGGGGGGAGATTCAGCAATATTGTTGTTTTGTGGGTTAGTAGAATGAGGAAGCTCGAGAAGTGGAGGCTGTGAAGGAGGTTTAGAGTTATTCCTAGAATTGGGATGAGGAGGACGGCTGGAGCTTCTACCACGAGGACGTGGAGGAAGGATGGCGGGTTTAGGGGGGTTCGGATTCTTTGGGCAGAGAGAGTAAGGATGAACAAGGGAACGACATCCATCACACGGAGTGGGTTTCCAGTCGTAAACCACTCTGAGATTTAAATCTTCCCCGTCAATTTCCAACGGAATTTCCTCAGGAAGGGGCGAATCTTTGGAAATAAGAACACAAACACGGGCGAAAGTAAGACGATATCTCTTAGCAGTAAGAGAATCAACAGTCAACGGTATACCAATATAGCTAGCTATCTTTGAAATTCTAGTAGGGGTCCATAGAGCCAAAGGAAAATCTACTATCTTTATTCAAATGGGAATGGAAGCATTCTCATCCAGTTTTGGCTTAAACTTGGGAGACCATTTTTGCAAAATGAATAGTTTCCCAAGTAAAAACCAAGGTCCACCAGACCAAACAGCATCATAATCCTCTTGGGATGAAAATTTAATGAGAAAAAAGCCATCAGCAAGCGATAACAGAGAGATCGCACCTTTTAAAGGCCAAACCTTTCTCATAGCCGATAAAAGCCGCTCGTAGTATGGACGCTGGCCTAGTGAGTACCAAACCAGCGAGAAGGTCCAAAGCGAAGAACCTTCAGAAAGATCATCCGCGCGAAAAGAGAGCTTAGGTTTTGGCAGGTAAAAAATTACCTAGAAAGGCTCAGTAATGGCGGTAGGCGAGGCAGTTGTTTCAGCGTAAGAAAGTCCCAAGACGGGAGGAGCGGAGGAGCCAGGAAGGGCTGGAAAATCCTTCGGATCGAAAGCCATCCGAAGGGGGGAGAGGGGAAACCTCTCCCGAAGGGAGGAGTACGCCGGCAAAAGGGATTAGGGTTTCGCCAGAGCAAAATCGAAAGAAAGACGTGGTGTGACCGCCAGAATTGCATTGGACTGAAAGATGAGTTAAAATATCACCATCCTTACAAAAATTTAGAACGTTGACTCTGTCCCCCTTTCCTTATTTAGCTCATAAAATTCATTGAAATGCATCATCGGCTAAAAAAATTTCATAAAGTTATAAATTAATTATGATCTTTTTTATATAAATACAGCGATTGTAAATTAATTTTATATTAATAATTTTGATTAATCTAAGCTTAGTTCAATTCTAACTAGTAAAATAATTTATCTCATAAGTTCCTTTTCGATTTTTTTTTTTTTGAAACATTTAGATCAATTTAGACAAATTCATACGCACAACACAAATGAAAGATTTATTCTGAAAACTAATGGTTGTTAATCAAAACTCTCAACTAACCGACCAAGGCATGCTGTGTGAGTTCTATTTTTAACTAAAAAAACTTCTTTGAATTACAACCCCACATTTGTAACTAAACCCTATTTATAGGCTAATTGTTTCTTTGAACCACAACCACAAATAAAAATTTAAATAATAATAATAAAAAAGAAGCACACCCACAAATTTTCTTGAACATTTCTCTATATATTTGCTTGTCCGAGTCTTGTTTTCCAAGTCTGATTTGTGAGAGAAATGTCGATACTCAAGAAGCAAAAGCTACTAGAGCAGGAGGAAGAGAAGTACCATTGTTGATTATGCAATAAGAGATTCAATAGTGGGACAGCACTGGGCGATCTTGTTGGTGCTGACGGGGATGATGGCGAGAATGACAACTCAAATGGTCTTTTTTCTCCTTCATTACCCTATCCAAAACTCCTACTCTGACTCTTGTGCTTACCGAAGAAGTGTGTGCCGCTCATTGTCTTTTCTTGCTCTCCACAGCCCGTGCCAACCCTGTTCTCTGCAACACAGATGCAGCGAAATGCTCTACTTCTGTTCTCCGCATCATAGGTGCTGTAAATTGCTTTACTTCTGAAAGGAGGGAAGTTAATTATGTCATCCTCCTGCCTCCTTCGCCACAGCCAGAAGGTTCAGAACCCCACGTCTCACACAAACCCCTGCAAATACGCATCAACTTTTTGAATGCAAGACTTGCCAAAAAGTATTTACCTCACATCAAGCACTAGGCGAGCATCGGGCTAGCCATAAGAAAGTTAGGGGTTGTTTTGCCGCTCAACTTGAAATCAAGTCACCCAAGATGATGGAGTACACAACAATCGAAGACAAAAGCAATAATAGAATTCATAAAAATAATCAATCTGGGTTTTCACATCAAAATAATCAAGCCGGGTCTTCCTCCGAAAATATGACATTAGCAATTGTTCCATTTGTAGGTACCTCATCACAATTGGCATTGCCAAAGAAAAAGCCCAAAGTATATGAATGTTCAATTTGTAAACGACAGTTTCCATCAAGCCAAGCACTTGGCGGGCACAAGCGCTGTCATTGGAGGGTATTAAGTTCCCGTGGTGCCACCTTTGAGCCGTTGAGCGTTGTTGCCACTGAGTTGCAAGCAAGGAATAGTAGCAATCGATTAAACGGTATACAACCCCACACAAAAAAGTTTAGATCTTTAATTTCTACTCTAGAATTGAACATGCTAGCACCAATAGATGATTTTCCCGAAGTCACGTTGTGTCTTGATATGCCCAGCACTACAATGTATGTACAATCAAGACGAGAAAGTGCGAGTGAGAATGTGTTGAATGTAAATATAGAAGAGGCTGAGAGTAGGGAGTTGAGATTAAATGATCTTAGTGATCTCATTACATAAATGAGAGAGAGGTTGTCTCTACATGGTTGCAAATTGGGCGGGAATCCAATTCTAACCAGGAGACTAAAGCTGATCAAACTTAACTCCTATCCCAATTATGATTTTGTTGTTGTTTACTTTTGCGGCCATGTGATTGGCATTTGGACTTCTAAATTTATTTTATCATCTAATGAATAAAGAAGGATATATATTTCCTTATTGACATTGCTTCACATTGTCGAACGTTTTGGAAGCATATATTATTTTTCAGTTTTGAACGTTTATGTGTCTACATATTATATTCTACTTCATGTTGCATCTTTGAAACGAGTGAGACTATTTAAATGATGGTTAAATGAGGGAGGAAGTAAGATTATGTTTGTGATAGTTTTCTAACTGCTTTGTCTTTCGGATTATAATCATATTAATTTCTATTGGACAACTACTTTTTCTTTGCTTTAAAAAACTTTTGTACTAGGAAGTTACTTTCTACAACAACTTTAAAAAGTCACTTTCTCTAAAGCAACTTTATAAAATAGTAAAAAGGTCACCTTAAGCTTTGTTTGCACAACTTATTTGTTCTTTTGTTCTTCAGACCACAACTATAGTTTCAATTTTGCCATTGCTTTCACAGCTATTATTAAATTTTTGCATTAGAAAGTTGCTTTCTAGAACAAATTTTAAAAAAATATACTTTCTTCATAGCAGGTTTATAACTACCCTTATAAAAAATTGTGTTGTATTTATCCTTAAAGGATCCTAAGGGTTAAGGGTGACACTGGCCTTCTTCAAAAGATAAATTTTTTTTATATACAAGATTATAAATATTATGATAATTTTCTTTATAAATTCTTTTGTAAGCTTAGAGATAATTTTTTTTCTTTTTAACTTCAAAGTCTAGTTATATCACTAAGGCTTCGTTTGGGACGGCTTTTTCATTGCTTTCCAAAACGGAGTTTTAGTACAAAAATAAAAAAATTTGTACTAAAACTCCGTTTTAGAAAGCAATAGAAAAGCCGCCCCAAACGAAGCCTAAATTTTATTTACGATAAATATGATAAAAATACTAATTAATTATACACTCATAAAAAAACATAAATAATTGTAAAATCATTATTATCACATTTATGCTAAGATATCCTTAACCATAATTATGAAAAAAGCCACCTTTATTCATTAAATCAATTTCATACAATTGGAATATATAAATTACAAAGTTTATATACATCTCACAATATTTGAATTTACAAATTACAAAGTATAAGATAAAAAAATTTTAATATTAAGATTTCCTACTGGAAAGAGAAAAACTTAATTTATATCTTTTAATTTATTATTTATTAATTTATCTCTTAACTCAAACATTAAAAACATAAAAAAAAAAAAAAAAAAATTATTAAGATATTCATTTGAAACATTTTAATTTGCCATATTGGTATATACTCTAAAATTATATATATATATATATATAATGCGTAGCCCGTTGCTGTTTTGCTAGTGACTTTGCGTAATTAAATTTTCTTTTTTCCTTTTCGATTTTATTTTTACTAATATAAAAAATTACAAGATCTGTCTATAAAATTTGTACAAAAACCTAAAGGGTGCTAATAAGAAGAGATTGAGAATACAAGATAAGCATACATTTTAAGGGTGAATTATTATGTCTGTGATCGCACCATCCGGACACCAATCCTGACGCGCCATGTCACCCGGATACACTGGGTCCCAGGTGTATTTGGGTGATGTGGCGCGTCTGGATTGGTGTCCGGATGAATCCGGGCACCAGACGTAATAATTTTCCCATTTTAAGAGGATAGAATCATATGTTAATGAGAAAGAGGAAGAAATATGTCATGGCCCGTTGCTGTTTTGCTAGTTACATTGCGTAATTAAATTTTCTTTTTTCCTTTTCGATTTTATTTTTACTAATATAAAAAATTACAAGATCTGTCTATAAAATTTGTACAAAAACCTAAAGGGTGCTAATAAGAAGAGATTGAGAATACAAGATAAGCATACATTTTAAGGGTGAATTATTATGTCTGTGATCGCACCATCCGGACACCAATCCTGACGCGCCATGTCACCCGGATACACTGGGTCCCAGGTGTATTTGGGTGATGTGGCGCGTCTGGATTGGTGTCCGGATGAATCCGGGCACCAGACGTAATAATTTTCCCATTTTAAGAGGATAGAATCATATGTTAATGAGAAAGAGGGAGAAATATGTCATGGCCCGTTGCTGTTTTGCTAGTTACATTGCGTAATTAAATTTTCTTTTTTCCTTTTCGATTTTATTTTTACTAATATAAAAAATTACAAGATCTGTCTATAAAATTTGTACAAAAACCTAAAGGGTGCTAATAAGAAGAGATTGAGAATACAAGATAAGCATACATTTTAAGGGTGAATTATTATGTCTGTGATCGCACCATCCGGACACCAATCCTGACGCGCCATGTCACCCGGATACACTGGGTCCCAGGTGTATTTGGGTGATGTGGCGCGTCTGGATTGGTGTCCGGATGAATCCGGGCACCAGACGTAATAATTTTCCCATTTTAAGAGGATAGAATCATATGTTAATGAGAAAGAGGGAGAAATATGTCATGGCCCGTTGTTGTTTTGCTAGTTACATTGTGTAATTAAATTTTCTTTTTTCCTTTTCGATTTTATTTTTACTAATATAAAAAATTACAAGATCTGTCTATAAAATTTGTACAAAAACCTAAAGGGTGCTAATAAGAAGAGATTGAGAATACAAGATAAGCATACATTTTAAGGGTGAATTATTATGTCTGTGATCGCACCATCCGGACACCAATCCTGACACGCCATGTCACCCGGATACACTGGGTCCCAGGTGTATTTGGGTGATGTGGCGCGTCTGGATTGGTGTCCGGATGAATCCGGGCACCAGACGTAATAATTTTCCCATTTTAAGAGGATAGAATCATATGTTAATGAGAAAGAGGGAGAAATATGTCATGGCCAGAAGCTCGCAAGAGAAATATAAAAAAAAAAACTCTTTATTCTATGATAAATTATTTCAGTTGAAATATTGCAAGATATTATTTTTAGGACACCATATTATAACATATTTTCAAAGCATCTATAGGTGAGGTGTATACATTACTTAAAAATAGAAGATGTTTTGTTGAAAATGAGTCTATTCCTTTATTTTATAAATTTACATGTGAACTTTAAATGCTTGCAATAATAAAAGAGAAAACTTATATAAGGCTTTTAAAATCGGACAGGTCAAAGAACATGAAGGAGGGGATAGAGGTTTGATGGTTCGACCGGGGTCGAATCGGGATGACTTAGGCTTTGCATGGGATAGCTTTCTTACTAATTAAAACGACTTTCTATTACATAAATTTCTTATTCAAGAAATTTTTGAACAAAGAAAATGCTTTAGATAAAAAGAGCGGGCCCAACATTCATAAGAGACACCAAGATTTTTATGCGAAAAATTCTGAAAAAGGGGAAAAACTACTGGGACTTGCCCAGTTTGAGTGAATCCAATATTATTTGCAGTCGAGTACAAATATGACCCTTGCTTGGGGAAAGCCTTAGCTTGATGCAACAAATCATCATATAGAATGCAATACATGGTAGAAATTGGAAGAATTAGTATTTATATGTTCGTTTAGTTGGTAGGACCAAAGTCGATGGGTGACGGAGGTCAGAAAGACTGAAGTTAGGTGACGGTGATTGGAAGGACCGTAGTAGGCGATGAGGGTTGGAAGGACCATAGTCAGCAAGAGACAATGGTAAGAAAGATTGTTGTCTGGCGAGGGAGGACGAAAGGGCCGTAGTCGATGAGAGACAATGGTCAAAAAGATCATTGTCTGGCAATGGAGGTCAGAAGGACCGTAATAGGCGATGGAGGTCGGAATAATCGTAGTCGGTAGGAGGCATGGGTTAGAAAGATCATAGTCATAAGGTGGTATGGCGGAAGTTCGATGTTACTTGAAAATTCGGGCATTAGTTGGTAGTCTGGTTGTGGTTTTGTAGAACTTTGATGTCGGGCGATAGTCCGATAGAACTCCGGTGTTTGGCGGTGGTCCGATAAAACTTTGGGTGCCAGGTGGTGGTCCGGTGGAACTCCGAGAGTTAGGTGGTGATCTAGTAGAACTCCGAGAGTCAAGTGGTGATCCGACAAAACTTCGGTGTCAAGTGGTGGTCCGACGAAACTCCGGGCGTCAGATGGTGGTCTGACGGAACTCGGGATGTAAGATGGTGGTCTGACGGAACTTTGGGTGGTGAGGCAAAGAGGCAAGAGCGAACTCCGATCTCTCTCTTATTTCATTAGGCTTAGGGGTACCTTTTCAAGAGGAAAGATAGATCTATTTATAGATTTCCTAGAGTGACATAGCCTCTAAATAGAAAGAAGATCAAGGGTAAATAGGGAGTGGTTTGGATGGACGACCAATGTTGAAACCCTTGATCATAGACTGTTTGCTAGGCATTTGAATGTTTTAGTGATATTGTAATTATGTGATCTTAGGCTCGTTGGATTCTTCTCGTCGAGTCACTCAATTTGACTGTAAGCATGTCACGTTTGGAAATCATTTGGTAATCCAAATTGTGGTTTGATCCTTCAAACAATGCTTTGGGTCTTTGTTTTGGACCTATTGGGGCTTGGATTGAGTCGAATTTGGTGTTTTTGGGTTCATATTTAAGAGACGTTCAGTTCGACTATAAGTTTGTTGAAATCAGAGTTCAGATGGTCCCGAATTTAATTTTTGAAATTTCAAACTTGATTTTGCCTCGAGATTCATGCCAGATCAAGATAATTTTTTGATGATGTATTATCACTAAATTTAATTTGCGATAAATATGATAAAAAAATATTAATTAATTATACACTCATAAAAAAATCATAAATAACCGTAAAATCATTATTATCATATTTATTCTAAGATATCCTTAACCATAATTATGAAAAAAGCAACATTTATTCATTAAATCAATTTCATATATATTACTTTGGGATGGCTATGATAATTTATATTTGTGATTAATTATTTTTTGCCTATATATTGAATCAATTGGAATATTGCAAGATGGCGTTGTTTTAATTAATTTCTTAAATACACCAAATTATAATTTCAGAATATTTACATGTGTGGTGTTTAGAATGATCTTTAATAAAAACTTCATGCTCTTTTTGTAAGTTCAGAAATTCCAGTATCATACTAGCATGTGATTTTTTTTAGCTTTCTATAAGATGAATGAATTTTCTAAAAAAAACTTCAAGAAATTGATCGTATTTTAATTCACATACATCTTCTTGGTCAGAGTGACCAAAATGATCATCCACTACCAAGCATAAGTTTGTTATCTACTCTTCAACTTCAATTTTCGAGGAATTCGATGCAGAATCCGCCTAGAAACCTTTTTGGGTTCTTAGCTTACCCTTCTTGAACTTGGGCTTCTCCTCACGTTTCTCCTTACTTGGGTGAGCCTTAAGTATCCGACAATCAGCTTTTATATATCCTGGCTTCTTGCATTTAAAGTAAATCACATCAGAAGAACCTTTATAATTCTTATTATTCTTACATTTGTTCTATTTTGATGGTATTTTTGCTTCTTCCTCAAAAAGGTTTAGAATTGCCTTATAATTAAGGCAATGTCCTCATTCTCGGGACATGAATTATCACTGTCAAAATCATCAGCCTTTAAGTCTATATCTTTGTCCTTCTTTTTCTCCCCTGGATCAATTTTTTTTTTGTTCATATCTTACTCGTAAGCAATGAGTGATCCAGGTAAGTTCTCTATAAAATAAATATTCAAATCCTTGGATTCCTTTACAGTAGTAATCTTAGAATCAAAGGAAGAGGTTAAATATCTCAAAATTTTGTTAACTTTCTCATAATTTGATAGCTTTCTTCTTAAAGCATGCAGGGAGGTGACTATTTGTGTATATCTAGTATACATTTTAGATATTGACTCATTAAGTTTCATACAAAAAAGTTTATAGTCCTAAAATAAAATATTTAACCTAGATTGCTTCACTTTACTTGTGCCTTCATAAGTAATACATAATCTATCTCAGATTTCTTTACCAGTTGCACATATTGAAACACGTATGTAATCTTCAGATTTCAGTGCATTATAAAATAATTTAAATATTTTGCATTAAGTTTTGCTAGATCTCTATCATCAAAATTCCATTAAAAAAAAGTTCAATTTTTATGCTATTAATTTCATGTGTTGGTGTAAAATAACCTTCTTTTATAAGAATTCACATACGATAATATATAGATTGCAAAAATGTGGACATGCAAGTTTTCCAAAAATCAAATGATAAATTATCAAATAAGGGTGGTTGAGTAATGGAATACCCTTCCACCATATTCTGGTTGCCAAAGTTAGCCATACATCTTTAATTCAAAGTTTTCTAAAACTTGATATTTTGAGTCCCGCTCTGATACCACTTAAACGTTTGTTAGGGTTGTTAATCCCTTATAAATTAGCCCAAGGCTAACTAAGAGGGGGTGGGGGGGGGGGGGGGGGGGGGGGGGGGGTGGTGAGTGAATTAATTTTTTTAAAATTTTTAAACAAACATAAAACTCTTTTTGAAACCTTTTTTGAAAATTTTAAAATAAATAGATTCAACTCTTGATGCTGAAGCGATTAACAAAATAAATCAGAGATTTTAACCATACAATCAACCACAAAAAATTATAGGGCAGAAAGTAAAGTGCAAGAATAAAAATATAAAGAATACACTAGTTTTTTATAGTGGTTCGGTCAACCTAACCTACATCCACTCCCCGGAACCTCCCCTCAGGTATTATATTAAAATTATAGTGTCTCTCCTTTTGCTCCCTTAATAAAGTGGAGAAGCCCTTACAAAATCTTTTTTGTCAACCCTAGTGAGGCATAAAACCTATACTTCTTTTGCTTCCTCATGAAGTAGACAGAAAACCCCAACTCCTTTTGCTTCCTCTTGAAACAGGTAGAAAACCTTGATCTAGCATTGATGAAGATCTCCCTAGATCCACCAAGGAGCCAAGGATGATGATTGGAGAAGATGGCTTGAATCATTTCTTGTAGCAACCTTTATGAACACTTCATAAACACCCCCTCTCAAGAGTCTCTCTCTCTCTCTCTCTCTCTCTCTCTCTCTCTCTCTCTCTCTCTCTCTCTCTCTCTCTCTTTCTCTCTCTCTCTCTCTCATTCTCTAATCTCTCACAGGTTAGGACAACAACAATTGAGAGAGCTTAAATAGAAGGCCTTAAAAAATGCCCTAATTTTCAACTTGCCATCAAAGATCATCCAGAATAATCGACATATCATCCTATATGATTAGCTTAAATCATCCCTTTCAGCCAGGACGATCTAGGTTTCCTGTATGATTAGAACATAATATTTGTTATGATCATCTAGGATGATGTGGACATCATCCTGTACGATTAGATCAAAATCATATATTAAGATCTAGTAGATAGTTCTAGATGTATAGGAGATAAATCAGGATGATATAAAAATATAACTGATCGTCCAAGATGTTGTCGAGATCATACTGTACAATTAGTTCAAAAACAAACTTTATTGTCTAACAGAAAGTTAAGGACATCCAGGAGATTTAGGAGAGAACTAAGGTTTTTCTTATAGATTGTCCAATACGAGTATGCAATTGTCCTGGATAATATAATCAATTAATCTATCATTAATTACTCTCTTAATCACTTGATCAATTTAGGCATAATTGGCACAAATCATCCAGGACGATCATGATCATCCTATATATTTAGTGCAAATTTGATAGATTTAAAATCTTACCTAAATTACTTTGGCGGCTATTTTTTGTGATTTAAGCATATCATCCAGGACGATGGGAGTATCGTTGAGGATGATTTTCTTAATCAAGTTTACATGATCCAGATGCCCTAATTAGAGTTTCTATTTTTAACTAATCATCCATGACAATTTGAAATTGTCTTGTATAATATAATAATAATAATAAAACTCTAACTCACCAAATTTCTCCCATTGATTGTGTGTGTGCAAGGTTACTTCGCTTGAAGATCCATCATAATACATTTGATTCAAGAAAAGGTAAAAGATGCATTCGAATCAAAATTACAGACTGACTCAATCCTAGTCTACCTGATCTTAAGCTGATTGACGTTCCAAGTGAACTTGTTGACCTGAAATGTTAGTGAGCTAGGTAAATAAAATAGATATGCAAAAATAGTAATAGTCAAAAAAACAATAATGTTTGTTATAATCAAAATCACACTACTTGGGTCCATATTTGCAATAATAACTGCCCTAGGGATAATAGACTCATCACCATTGCTTAGGCTTTTGTTTGCTTATTATTGGATTATGTGCATTTTTTTGTGTACATATAAGGAAAAGTAAATATGCATGCCATGAAATAGGAAATGCAAAGGCGTTAGGGTGTAAAGTATAAAGAACACATAATCCTAGGAGCCTAATGTGCATGTTAGGGTAAAAATACATAAAAAGACAAGAAAGCTAGAAAAACATACAATTTCTAATCGCAAATATATACTATCAAGAATACAGGATCCTATGATTATGTGTTCTTTCATATAGAAAGAATACACTAGATTTTTAAATTATAAATCAATTTCTTGCTTAAGTCTACAGGCTCCAAGTATGAATATATATATCAACAAAATTCTAAAATAATGAACTTCAAAAGAGAAACATTCTTTGGGACTTCTATGTTATATAAAATTTCTTTAAACTTTCAAAACTCTTTCAAATTTATAGCTCTATACTATTTACGTTTACATTTAAAAGAGAATATACTTAACTCCTGTAGGGGTTAGTATATAAGAAAATAGGCATATATATCATTTACATAATCAGTGGCCATCATAGAAATGCAATGAAATGTAACACTCATATCATCACACATCCACCAAGATAATATCAATCCATAACATTGAGTGCAAGAACGTAAACACACTGCCACTAACTTAGGATAGAATTAGTTGACCTAACAAGAAACTCTATTGTATGTTCTAAGCTAGGTGGCCTGGATATATTCTAAATGTATTGATGGTTGAGTTATCTACAAATTTATATTATGAGTTCCAGGCCAAAAGGATTTATTTTAAGTTTAAGTTTTATTCCTTTACAATTAATTTATATCTTTTGCATATTTTTGTTAATTAATTTATATATTAAAGAATCATGTTAACTAATAACTTCAATGTGATTTGAAGTCATTAATTAATAAGTCCTAGGCTTCTTAGGGGATGTATTTTTTCAATCCAAAGAATAAATTAAACAATCAAGCCTCCATTTTATCTTAAATCTTTATTTACTTTTGGTTTTAAAGAACCATGTTAATTAACAACTTCAAAGTTCTTAAAGTAATTAATCAACAAGTCTAGGCTTCTAAATGAATGCATTTGTTTCACCCTAAAGGGTAAAGCAAACACATAAAACTTCTTTTTATTTAATGATTTATTTAAATTTATTTAATTAATCAAATTCATTTTGAATTAATTATTTTTAATTAAATTGAATTGAAATTGATTTATAATTTAAATTTATTTAATTTAAATAACTTATTTTTATTTATTATTATTTAAAATTATATTTTTTATTAAACTTTGAATTTTATAATTTTATTTAAATTTTTATTTAATTTTTTAATTACTTTCTTATTATTTATTTAAGTTGGATTATTTATTTAATTTATGTTGAATTATTTTAATTTTTTATATTTATTATTTATTATTTACTTATGAAAAAAAAATTATTTAATGTAAATTTAATTAAAACTTAATAGTTATTAATATTTAATTTTATTTTTAATTCATCTTGTTGAATTTTATATTTATTTATTCATTTTATGCCTTTAATGGAATGTTTGAAACATCTTTAACATTCAATTTTAGTTGGAATTTTAAAAGTTATTATTTTTAATAAAATTTAAGTTTTTTAGAGTTTAATTAAGTTGAGTTTGTATTTTTAGGTTTTTACTTTTTTTAATTATAAATTTTCTAATATTAGCCTTATTGATGGCTTTATTTAATTAAGGCATTTAGGGTATACCAAATCAACTCCAATCATTATGCGAACATCATCATTGATCAAGGATGAACTAAAAATGATATCCATGGGGTTATTTAGAATTGCATTGAATTTATTATTATTTATATATTTATTCATCAATTTTTCTTTAGGATTTAATTTTTTTTTTCAAAATTTTCTCATGTGGTTTTATTTTTCCATTATTATTTTATTGACTTTATGTTTATTTAAAATTACTTTATATTTTTTCTTTTCATTTGTTTTTTTTTTTCATTTATTTAATTTCCCTTTTTAAATAAAAACCCACTTACGGCCTAGACGTTAATTAAAGAAAAAGGATACAAGTCCTAAAAGGAACCTTTAACTTGCTAATACTCAAAAGAGCTACAAGAGTAAAGCAAACAAAATCAAAGGGCTAAGATCCCCACTAAGAGCCAGTACAAGATCACCTAGGTAAATTCTAAGATGGCCAGGAGCCCACACCGAAAAAAGGAGATCCATAGATATGCATTCAGCATAATCCTCTTGCAAAAAAGAAGAACCCTATAAAGTTCTGTAAAGAGATAGACCACATGCACAATTATATAACTCCACCAATAATTGCAAAATCATAAATTAATTACAATGATAAAGGATGTCAATATCACTGAACCACATGTAATAAGGCCAAAAATACAACATAAAAATAGTATGATCCACAATCCGACTAAATAAAAAAGAGCTCAGCAGAATAATCCTCTTAACCTCACCATCAACGGTGCCCGGCATAACCACACAGAGGGATAAAGTCAACCCAGACTAGTCAGTCCAACAAAACCAACAATGGAAAGGAATGAAGAAAGGGTTTATTCGAGATAATTCACAAGAGAACCTAAATCCATTTTAATAATATAGTTATCCCTCTGAAAAAATTGAAACACTGGAGTAAGGCTTAGCTCAAAGTCATGCAAGTGTAAAAAAAAGGGGATCAATAAAAAGCAGCCTTTAAATCACAATTTGATTAAAAAGTCTCAAAAAATTATCAAGATTGTTCAAAGTAAAATAAGGAGGGCTTCTAACAAAACTATCAAAAAACTATATAATAGTTAGGAAAAACCAACTCAAAAGTGTAGAATCTTAAGGCAATCATGGAGATAACCCATCAGTCACACTAATATGATCCAAAGCCAACCCAACCACAACAAGAAATCATAGTAGCAACGTTTAAAATTGCGCAATAAAAGGCGCGCCTCAGCGCAATTTCGTCCATTTAAGCTTCAAAGCCTATGCAATAAGTTTAGTTTATGAGGCTTACGCCTCAAGTTTATTGAGACGCGCCGCGCCTCGCCTCATATATTTAAGGCGTCGCCTTTTTAAAAATAAACCTAAATTTTTTTTCAGTTCGGACCCCCAGTTGCCGACGTGGCGCGCCTAGTGAAATGTCGACATGGCATCAACATTTAAACCCTTGTAAAGGTCGAATGGCGGAGTCGACGTTTCAATTTTCAAGTTACAGTAAACTTTCGAACTTTCAAGCTTTCACTCCGGAGCAATTTCAAGCATTCTTCACTCAGTTTCTTCTAAGATGTCGTCACCCCCAAAGAAAAAGGTAACTTAATGCTATGTTTTATGTTTCGTAATGCGTATTTTATGGTTATGCTATGTGTTGGTGTTCAAGGTTCTGAAGATCTTCTAATTTTATGCTTATTATATACATATGCATTGCTTCTCGAAACTTTTTAAATGTTTGATACTGTAATGCCATCGTGTTTTCTCTATATTCAAGGTTTATGATAAATTTATGTTGAAATTTGAAACATAAAACCTAACTAAATTTTAAACACCGAGTAAATATGCATAGGCTGTGCGTACGCAATGCGTCTTTTGTGCGTAGTCTATGCGTATACGTTGCGTTCTCCGTGCTTATATTGTGCGTACTTTATGCGTGCGTATAATTTGCTACCATATTTCCTGCACTGTGTGTGTGATGTGCGTAATATATACGTATGTTATGCGTACACTGTGCGTGACCGTTGCTTATATTCTACGTATGTTGTGAGTTTATTATGCGTATCTCATTTACTTATTTTTAATTTTTCATTTTTTACAATTTTCTGATATATGTTCGTCCAATTACCTATAGATGCTATGTTTCTTCGTTTCGAATAATCTGTGATAACTTTGCTCAGCAAATTACTCCTGAAGTCAAGGACACATTGAAACATTTAAAGATGATACAGTTTTTGGAATTTCCTGGGTTTGAGCAAAATGTCCATCTTATTTATGAGCTGATCTCAAGGTGGAACATTTCAAAATAATGCTTTGTTAAAAAAGGTCAACCCATTCCTTTCACTGCTGATGAAGTGACCCTTCTTACTGGTCTGCCAAATAAAGGAGAAGAAATATCCTGGCATTCCTTAGTACATACTTCAGTTATATTAACGGAAATAAGGAATGACATGATGAAGTTGAACAAGCAAACCCCCCCGGAGACTATGTTAAGAACGTTGATCATGTATTTATGTTCAAATTTACTTTTCCAACTTAACAACTTCAAAACCCCTCGGTTGATTCAAAGAATAGCAAATAATCCAGATAATTTTTTGTCAATAAACTGGGCTAGTTCAATTAAGAAGTTTTTAGTTTGAAAGTTTAATAAGGCATCCTCCAAGATTTCAAATAAGAAGCCAGCATGTTACATCAACGGTTTTGTACCTCTGCTAATTGTGAGTGCTAAGTGCTAACTGCTAAATTCATTCAAAATTTTTATTGGCTCAATGTGAGTGCTAAAATTTTCTTTCATCTTATGCAGATTTGATTCCTGGAGCATACTACTATTCATGCTCCTATGTATACTGACAAAATGCCCTGTTTTCTTCAATGGGCCGATGATATTTGATGAGTGATGATAATGCTGATAACTAGTGAGCTCTTAACTTCTTATGTGATATGTTAATGTCATTGCTATTTATCTTGTGCATTTTTATATTTTATATATTATTTATTCATTAGTATATACAAAATTTATTATTTTATGTTTACGCAATTTTTTGATTTTGAGGCTTACGCCTCAACTCGCCTTGAGGCTTACGCCTCGCCTCACGAACAAAAAAACGCCTCAATACCCGAATACGCAATTTTAAACCTTGCATAGTAGATGGATAAAAGATTCACCCAGATAGATGTGGAAGAGGATAATGCAAGCAATGAAAGAAATCATTTATTGAATTCCCTTTATTTTTTGTTGTGGGGGGACCCACAGTGGGGCTTACGTCTTGATTAAAAATTGAATTATAAAGTCCTTAAAAGAGACCTTAAGCTCACTAATGTTCAGAAGAACTACAAAATGATAATAAAACCTTAGAGCCATAGGTCCCTTCTAATCCAAATTACAAAAATGCCTAAGTACATTCTAGGGTGGCAAGAAGACACCACCTAAAAAAGAAGGGAGATCCACATATAATCATTTAGCATAATCATCCCAACAAAAAAAGGAAGAAGGGAGATCTACAGATAATCATTTAGCAGAATCACCCCACAAAAAAATAAAGAAACAAAAAACCAACATTATAAAAAACCTTCTAAAAAGAGTTGACAATAAAAAAACAATTTCATAAGTAATATATAAGTATATAATTAGCCATCATCTTATGACAATAGCCAAGATGATAATAATTCGATAAGTAAATGAAAGCATTAGAAGTAATATAGATAAAGTAAGTAAAATCCAAATCATCATAGAAACAGTAATAACACCTGGAGAATTGATAATGTGGCCATAAATGAAATTAAGGTAATAGTTTAAGAAATAATGCAAGAGAGGAGTCAGCACCAAACTACCCCCACCCCCCATGACGGGTTGATATAGAGGAAAGGACCAATCCAAAAAACAAAATAGCAGACTATCCTGTTGTTGAATTCCCTTTTTTTTTACCCAAAGTCAAGATATTCCATTAAAACAAAAAAAAGGGTACAAAATAGTACAAACTTACAAAAAAATTTACTATGCTTCCCAAGCATAAAAGAGCAGGCAGACAAAAAAAAAATGAAAAAAAAAAAACAACTAAAAAAACTAGAGTAAAGAAAAAAGAAATGCCCCTCATCTGAAAATGAGTGATCCACCATGGTATTGTAGATGGCACCAACAAGGTATGCGATAACCAGTACATTACACCAAGGAAGACCTCAATAGTGGCCATTTGAGGGGCACAAATCCCTGCACAAGATCTCATTAGGTGCTTTTTTACTCTTCCTTGGGGAATCAGTGATAGGCTCCAGTTGATGCAATTCTTTTTAAAGGTGGCCATGAGACACCCTAGATCTTTGCTTTGAAAGAATAAAGCTATGGTTGGAGACATCTTGTTGCTAAGATTTTTTAGCAGTGAAGATAGTAGGCTCTGGGATTGAAATAACTGACATTGGAAAGGGGTGTCTCATTTCATGTCCTTTGGAAGGGTTGGTAGAAATATAACCTTTCATCTTAGGCTTTCTCCTTCTAGAGAAAAAATTCTAAGTTCCCAATTGGTCCGACTAGGAAGATGGAGGATTGGACTGCTGAGTAGACACATGAATAGCTTGATTCTGCATATCCAGAATAGAAGATTGAAGAGTGCTATCAACATGGCTATCAGGTTGTAGCTTATCCATGCAAGGGAAAGACTCCACATTATGCCCAATAATTCTAAAATGAAAAGACATAAGTGAAAGGCTCTCATGCTCGACTCTTTGATAAATCATCTATTTAGGCACTTAATCCAAACCATGGGGAGAGTTTATGTGTTAAGTTAATGCAAACACATGCTCTAGCAAAAGAACTTTGACCCCAATATGATGAGTGTTCATCCATCCAAAGAGGTTCTCCAATCATAATTGTCATATGAGCAATATTGAAAGAATCCCAATACATCAAAGGAAGTTGAGGAAAGCGGAACCAAATTGGTGAGGTGAACCCATTCATATCCTCAAGAGAGAAAGAACTTGACCACCAGTCAAGGCCATTAATGCTTCCGGCCATAATTTAAGGACCATACTTAAGGATGATATCACGAGCCTCAGGGCTTTAGAAAATACAAATAAAGTAACTTGGAGCAATGGTGATCAATTAAAACTCCCCAACATGTGACCATCACCTAGATAGTTCACCTTTGAGCCAAGAAAAGGAGACACGCTTGCCTAGAAGTTTCTCAGTGAGAGCACATTCCAATTTAGAAATATTTTCTTGAACCTCCTAAAAATTTAGGCTCAAGAAAATTCCATCTTCATCAAGCACCTCCTGTTTGAGAATCTTGTCTAAAGGAGTAAAAGAGAGCTTTAAAGTGGCCTGGGCTGGTCACCAACACCCTCGACTACTTAGGGGAGTTCTGTTTACTAGATATGGGATGAGATTCTGCACCAACTACCCCTAAATAATGTGAAGTAGGCTTAAAGGTAATAACACAAATAGCTGAAGTGCAATTTTCAATCACAAGATGCTGTTGACCTGTAGCAATGGGGGAGTTAACCCTACAGGAACCAAAACTTCCATCCAAACTATTCACACAATCCAAACTAGAAAGTACATTAGAATCAGATGCTGGCAGATCCATCACACCATACTCGCACGAGATGTTTGGAACACAAACCTGGAGGATGTAGTCTGGCTGTCTCATGGATGCACAGATCATCCTAAACAAATCCCATAGAAGATTTATGAGGCATGATAAGGCAATCTAAAGTGTGCTGTTTGTTGCCAACCGACTGGATCTCACGGGCGGATGAGTTTGAAAATTGATGTAAGGAAGAAAAGTTCTGATCGGAGTCCACAGTAGACTCATAAAATGGTTCATCATTCAAGGAAAACAGCTAGCCTTAGATGAAGCTTCTGCAGCCGATAAGTCAACTTAGTCGTATGGACATCCTGCAAAACTTGTTCACAAGCATCAAACCCCTTGACTTCTAAAACCTCATAGTAGTTGCCTCTCCTAGAAGCCTTCATGCCATCAGTAACCCCACCAAAGTGGGGAGAAGAACGACGGCCTCTCCTACCTACCATCTATCAAAAGCAGATCACCCTGCACGTAAGTTTCTCCCTTGCGATGATGGTATTGCGCTAATGCAAGTTATCAAGTGGGATCTATGTGTGCACATATATTCCATTGCTGAATTAATATATATATATATATATATATATATATATATATATATATATATATATATATTCCACTGTTGAATTCCCTTTTTTTTCCAAGCCACCCTTGACTTCCTTTTTTTCTAATTCTTTAATTTAATTTTTTTTCATAGTTGAATTCCCTATTTATTTATTTATTTTGATAAAACCCACGAAAGAGCCTATGTGTTAATAACAAAAATAATGAATAAGGTCTTTAAGGAGAAATCTAACCCTCTACTGCTCAGAAGAGCTACAAAAAAAAAAAAAAAAAAAGAAACAGGTCATAAGAGTCGGATTTGACAACTAAGCACGAGTACAAGAAAACCTAATATCATTTTATAAAGAGCATAATTAAAAACCCAAATGAAGACATAAAAAGGTTTATAAATAAGCTTGGTGTTGCCACATAAAAAAGAATTATTGTCATTAAGCTCAGTGTTATCACCCAAAAAGAAGTCCTACACAGATGGATGAGAAGTCTCCACACATCTATTGAGCGCAATCCAATAGCTCAAAAAACCATTATGCCACCCAAAAGATAATTCAAATTTAACCTGCAAGATACCACTATAGTGCAACTGAAGCCAAAAAGACATTATGTAGATATTAGATAGAAAATAAAAAATAAAATTTATTCTCTCAATAATCCAATATTGAATATCCAAAATTATATATTGATCCCACCTCATCAACCAATAAGTGTGCAAGTAATTGACACTCCAAATATCATAACTACAAGCAGAACATCCCACATTAAAACACCAAGATAAATAGATAATATAACAATAGTAAATATTACCACTGTAGTTACCAGTTTGCCACAACCAAGAGTAGAAAAAGCATAATAGTTGTGAATATAGCAAGAATAAATATACAAAATGAAAGTTCGTTAGGGATGTTAAGCCCTATAGAACTGGCCCAAGCTAACCAAGAGAGGGGGGGGGTGAATTTGTATTTTAAAAATTCTTTTCACAAAGAAGAAAAAATCTCATAAACCAAAATCACACACAAGAAAAATAAGCGTGAAAATTTAAAGTGCGGAAGCAAGAAATAAGAACACAAAAATTTATAGTGGTTCGGTCAACTCGACCTACGTCCACTCCCCGGAGGCACCCTCCGAGTATTGCACTACAATCGTGACTCTCCTTTAGCCCCCACAGCTAGGCGGAGAAGCCTTTACAAAGAACCTCTTTTTGCCACCCTGGCAAGGCAAAGAACTTATCTCCTTTTGCTTCCTCCTGAAGCTGGCAGAGAACCACAATCAGATGCTGAATCCTTATCTCTACCGACCCTTTCACGGACGAGAAACTCTATACGAAGAAGAAATAGAGCGATCCTTGAAACAACCCTTATGAATCCCCTCACAAGCTCCCCCTCACAAGATCCTCTCTCTCTCTCTCTCTCTCTCTCTTTCTCTCCTCAAGGTCTTCTCAGGTCAAGACAGCAGCAAAAGATTTTTTTTAAAACGTTTAAATAAGAGCTCTTAAATAGAAGAGCTTCAAAGGAGCTCATTAATTGCAAGTTACTGACAATATCGTCCAGGACGATATGGAAATTGTCTTGGCCGATCAGTACAAATATCAAAAGATCGGCCAGAGCATCGCCCTGAATGCAAACTGGACGATTGAAAATTGGCTTGATCGTCCAGGACGATCTCACGATCGTCCAGGCCGATCAGTTCAAATCAGAGGAAAATCATTCAAAGCATCGCCCTGAATTCAAGCTGGCTGATATTTATCGTCCAGAAGTAATAAAGGTTTTTGAATAGATCGGCCCGACCGATCCTTAGATCGTCTAGGCAGATATGATCATATCAATCATCCTTAATTACTTCCTTGATTTGTCTGATCAATTAAGGTATAATTGTAAATATCATCTAGGTCGATCCAAGATCGTCCTGGCCGATTACCAAAAATACAGAATACCTTAATTGTTTATGGCGGCAATTTCTTTCTATTTTGAGCTTATCGTCCTCGCTGATACACGTATCGTCCAGGCCAATCTGTTATTGACGGCTGCCTTAATTAAGAATCCCTGATAGAATTTCTATTGTAAGCCAGATCATCTCGGACGATGTAAATATCGTTCTGGCCGATTTGAGTAAAAACAGAATTTCTAAGTCTCTCAAGTGTGTGTGTGTGTGTAGGGTTACTTAGCATCAGTCTCTTTGAACATTACAAATAGACTAAATAAGAGAAAAAGCAAAGTACAGACTTACTCAATCCTAACCTACACAATCTTGAACTAGCTTCGTTGTTTGTCCGATCTTCGATTCCTGAAAAGTTAGAAGGAACATGCAGTCCAAGAGAATCAATGGTGTTTGTCAATCATCAAAACATAAGTCATGAAAATAGATTTGCAACAATCTCCCCCTTTTTTATGATGGCAAACACAGGTAGGAAAATCTCAGTAAAAATAGCAGTTCATTAAAATTTTAAAGTTACAAGCACATCAACTTTTCCTACCACATCATACTCCCCCTTTTGTCATCACAAAAAGAGGGTCCTAGACATACAAAAAGAAAAAGAAACAACACAATATAAACTAAAACAAGCTACAAGAAAAACTACAGAAAACAGAAAACAGAAAGCAAAGACTAGAAAAACGAGGGACCCTGATCATCAGATGGAGGTGGCGGAGGTGGCTGCTGAAAGTAGCTAGCTAGCGTAGTGAACTGAGCATTGAACCAGGAGATGTCCTGGTCATGCTGCTGCTGCTGGTGAGTAATGAAGCTATCAAACCGGGCTAAGTCCTCTGTGCGGTGCTGCTCGTAGCGGGCCATGTCCTTAGAATGTTGCTGCTCTTGTGCAGCAACGTAAGCGTCGAAGCAGGTCTCCCATCAATCAAACCTCTCCATTAACTGGTCAAGCTGAGAGTGCTGGCGAAGAGGAGTAGGATCAGAAACAGGAGAGGGAGCGGGAGCCTCCTCCTCCTCATCCCCCGAGGTTCCTCATCTCCTGGGTGGAGACGAGTACTGTAAATGATAGTGAAAGAATTGTTTGAGTAGAAGAGAGTTGGGCAGTTGGGAGGAGCAGGATATTAAAGTTGATATTTGGTTTCAAGGACATAGGCTATGAGGTGTCCTAAATCCATATTGTGTTTCCTCTTATGACATGGATCACGGATTGTGGTTAAATGATCAATGTACTGAAAAATTAAGTCAGCAGTATTAAATTCTCTATGAGCCAAGATGTAAAAAGTAGTCAGAGAGAGTAGAGGAGTGATGTAGATTCGGTCCCCGGCTTTTGGAATTATGGAGGTGCAAACGACATATTGGATTGTCCTGACATCTTTGACTAATCAGCTAGTCTCTCCAACATGAAAATGTGCATTGGTCTGGCAAAGGAAATGATTTGTCGTGGACCAGTCAAAGTCAGGATCTGAAATGATTATGTGCAGCTTATTCCTAGTGGTGGATAGCTGTAAAAGTTCAACACAGTCCTAATATGTGATTTCGACAGGGCGTCGATTCACATAGGAGGCCAGGGCTGTGAAAGTAGGATTTATGCGAAGATTTGCGAAGAATTTACGAAGAAGCTCAGTATGAAAGGGGAAAGCTGGAGAAAGAATGAAACAAAGAGAAGTGTGAGCAAAGAGATCCATTACCGGATATGAAAGGTGGACATGATTGATAATTCTGGAGACAGTTATCCCACATTCTTTATATCGATGGTAAGCAGCTTCATCTTCTGCCTCCCTGAAATGAGGGTCAAACCTAGCCCTCGAAGAACTCCCAGAAGTTTGTCGGACTCACTTCCCACCTGCCATAGCAAGAGACTAGTAAGAAAACACAAGAGAAGAGGATATATGAAGTGAAAAACATGGCTGGAACGGCCTGAATTTAAAGAAACAGTCATATCATCCAGGCCGATCGCAGAATCATCCAAGATGATATGGTACAATTATTGCGTACAGGCCGATTGGTCAAAAAGGCGGTCCGATCGGCCGGGCCGATCAGACATTGGCTAGGCCGATTAGAGATAGGCGATCATTCCGAGGAGTCAAGCCAGACGACCGTTGAAAAAGCAGATCGTCCGGACTGATTAGGTGTATCGTCCAGGATGATGCATAATAATTGATCGTACCGACCAAAGTTAAAACGTTTTAAATATGTGCCACGTGTATCGTCCAGGACGAACAGTGGATCGGCCAGGATGATTGTCCAATAATGGATCGTTCGGGGCCGATTTTAAAGATTTAAACGTGCTGACACGTGGATCGTCCAGGATGATCTAGTGTGTCGGCCAGGACGATAACCATAAAATGCATCGGCCAGGATGAAATATGTTATCGGCCAAGACTATCAACAGAGTTCGATCAGATCGTCCATGACGATAAATTATCGTCCAGGACGAAGAATTATAGCAAGCACAGAAAAGTTCAGCAGATGGAATTTTGAAGAAAATTTATCCTATCGTCCATGACGATATGAGAATCGGTCAAGAAATTTGAATCCAAGAAAAAAGTTGATAATCAAAGCCCTCAAAGAGATAAAAGACTCACAATACAAAGCTAAAAAGAAAACCGAAGGAAAAAAAATTTTGTTTTAGGTTAAACATTTTTTTTATAGCAAAGTATCCATATGACAGAATTTTCAAACAATTCAATTTTAGAGATTCAAAAGATCAAAGAGTTAACCAGTCAAAATCTGAAAAAGGTAGAATATCCGATCTTGTTAATCCTTAGCTCGGACTTCTTTTAGGGCAATAATCATCTTTTTAAAAACAAAAGGTCTAACTTAGAAAAACTTTACTGGGTAAAAAGTAGATTCAATCAATACTTGGTTACAAAGAAAATATCTTATAAATAATAAACCAAAGTAATTTGTCTCAATCATGGAATTTGAAATCAAGCCTTTGAAAGCATCAAATAACCAATGAGTTCTCTAAGTTTTAAAAGTTTTGAAAAGAGAGAATAGCTTGCATTTAGTGGGCTCATTTTATGTCTCTTGTCACTTTGATTGGCTCTTTGAGCATCTTGATTTTTTTTAATACACTTTTGTGTATATAGATTTCTTTTCAATTTGGCGTCATTGGCCTCTTTCCTTTTTTTATTTTTGCAAGCTAAAAATTCTTTAACAATCCCTTTAAAAAAAACCTTAGTTGTGAGTATACCCTCCAAATATTAGAGAATAGGAGCTCTTTCTCTAACCTAGGGAAGAACAAGCCACAAAGCAAAATCATAATCACGTGATAAATGCAATGACAAGATTTCAATTAACTTGTAAGATATATAAGAACTTTGGATATTATGCACAAGATAGATTTTTGTAGCAAGATAAAAAGAATCTTAGTTTCAAAAACCAGTTGTTAATATGAGATAGACTTTTGTCTAGAAAAGAAAATTATGTTACTAAAAGAGGATAGAGGGAGGGAGACCATCAACGATATTTCTCCCTTTGACCGATTTAGATATGATAATCATTGCTTTAAATCTCCAAAATCTAAAAGCTTAAAAAACTAATCATATAAAAAACCAAACATAAAAGCAAAGCGGAAACAAAACAATCTAAAACACCAAAAAGCTAGCACACAATAAAAATAACACAAAACTAATTAAAAACCATTTCAAGAAATTACGAAGTAGAAAGTTTAAGCAATTATGAGCTGCGAGCCTCCATATGTCCAATTATCCTATGCTCCCACGAGGTCTTTGGTGAGAGCACCCCTGCAAAACTCAACAACAGTCAGATTTAGGAACCCAAACTAGTTTGGGTTCATTCTCAGGAAAAGTAGAATACAATGCAGGTGTGGTATGATGTGAATCATGTACCTTAGGTCTCCATACCTAATGTGTACTACGGTGAACGGTGCAAGTGTGTGAGATGTGTCCTAGTATGCCATAAGAAAAACATCTAACTCCAGGAAAAAGATTTCTTAAATGGTTTGAGTTATAATGCCTTTTCCTAGGTCTTGGCTTTTGATCAAGAGTAGGCATCATCCAAGTTTTTTAAGTGTAGGCAATTCATTCTTAATCCTCAAGTTTGTATTTTTTAGAACATCATTCTCACCCCTCAAGCTTTTCTCTTTCTCCTTAGATTTCTTGAAATCAAATTGAAGAGAGATGTGTGAAACTTTTAATGCTTCATTCTCATCAATTAATTCCTAGTGCTTTTTGTTCAAATTATCAAATTCATCAAGAAGAGTCTTGTGATTAGAATCAATTATTGAATGATCTTTAAGAATAACTTCATACTCTTTTTGTAAATTTACAAGTTCCAATTTTAAGTTAGCATGAGTCTTCTTAAGTTTTTTGTATGATGTATGGATTTTCTCACAAATCTCAAATAATTCATCATAGGTTGATTTACATACCTCTTCCTCATCACTTTTCTCAAGATGATATTCTCCCATTAAGCACAGGTTTGTTATCTCTTCCTCTGGTTCAGTTTCAGAGGAATCAGTATCAGATTCTGCCTAGAACGCCTTTTGGACTCTCTTATTGTCCTTCCTAAACTTGGGTTTCTCCTCACCCTTTTCTTTGTTTTTGCTCAAGTGATCTTAAAGTGTAGGAAAATCAACTTTCACATGTCCAGGCTTCCTGCATTCATAACAAATGACATCAAAAGATCATTTAGAATTTTTATGATCCTTACATTTTCTCCAATGATACTTTTGCTTCTTCCTTAGAAAGCTTTTGAATTGCATTGTAATGAAGGCAACTTCATCGCTCTCAGACCCGGAAGAATCGGAGTCAGATTTATGTGCCTTCAGTGCAACTATTTTCTCCTTCTTCTTCTCACTTGGATCAAGATTTCTTTGATTCACCCCTTGCTCTTAAGCAATGAGTGAGCCAAGTAAGTTATCAATAGAATAAGTGTTTAAATCCTTAAATTTAGTGATTGCAGTTATTTTAACATCATATGACGAAGGCAAGCATCTCAAAATCTTATTCACTTTTCATAGTTTAAAAGTTCTCTTCCTAATGCATGCAGTGAAGTGACTATCTGTGTAAACCTAGTATACAAGTTAGAAACAGATTCAGATGGTTTCATACGAAAAAGTTCGTAGCCATGTAAGAGAATATTCAAACGAGATTATTTAACTTCATTAGTGCCTTCATAAGTGATACACAATTTATCCCAAATTTCTTTACCAGTTTTGCAAGTAGAAACACGCATGTAATCCTCAGATTTTAAAGCACAGAAAAAATAGTTCAAACATTTTGCATTTAATTGGGCTAAATCTCTTTCATCAAAAGTCTATTCAGTAAAAGGAATTTTAGTTTTAACACCATTAATTTTACGAGAAGGTGGATAATAACCTTCTTTGATAAGCATCCACATGCGATAATCAGTAGATTGTAAAAATGTTGACATGCGGATTTTCCAGAAATCAAAAGGTAGGTTATAGAATAGGGGAGGTCGGGTAATAGAATACCATTCTGTAGTGTTACGATTCCCAAAATTATCCATGGATTAAAATTCAAAAAGTTTTCAAACTAATTTTTATGAATCCCGCTCTGATACCACTTGAAAGTTCGTTAGGGATGTTAAGCCCTATAGAATTGGCCCAAGCTAACCAATAGGGGGGGTAAATTGGTATTTTAAAAATTCTTTTCACAAAGAAGAAAAAATCTCATAAACTAAAATCACACCACAAGAAAAATAAGCGCAAAAATTTAAAGTGCGAAAGCAAGATATAAGAACACAGAAATTTATAGTGGTTCGGTCAACTCGACCTACGTCCACTCCCCGGAGGCGCCCTCCGAGTATTGCACTACAATCGTGACTCTCCTTTAGCCCCCACAGCTAGGCGGAGAAGCCTTTACAAAGAACCTTTTTTTGCCTCCCCGGCAAGGCAGAGAACTTATCTCCTTTTGCTTCCACCTGAAGTTGGCAGAGAACCACAATTAGATGCTGAATCCTTACCTCTACCGACCCTTCCACTGATGAGAATCTCTAGACGAAGAAGAAGCAGAGTGATCCTTAAAGCAACCCTTATGAATCCCCTTACAAGCTCCCCCTCACAAGATCCTCTCTCTCTCTCTCTCTCTCTCTCTCTCTCTCCTCAAAGTCTTCTCAGGTCAAGGCAGCAGCAAAAAAATTTTTTAAAAATGTTTGAACAAGAGCTCTTAAATAGAAGAGCTTCAAAGGAGCTTATTAATTGCAAGTTGCCGACAATATCATCCAGGATGATATGGAAATCGTCCTGGCCGATCAGTACAAATCTCAGAAGATCGGCCAGAGCATCGCCTTGAATGCAAACTAGACAATTGAAAATTGGATTGATCGTCCAGGACGATCTCACGATCGTCCAAGCCGATCAGTTCAAATCAGAGGAAAATTGTCCAGAGCATCGCCCTGAATTCAAGGTGACCGATATTTATCGTCCAAAAGTAACTAAGGTTTTTGAATAGATCGGCCTGACCGATCCTTAGATCGCCCAGGCCGATATGATCGTATCAATCATCCTTAATTACTTCCTTGATTTTTCTGATCAATTAAGGTATAATAGTAAATATCGTCCAGGCCGATCCAAGATCGTCCTGATCGATTACCAAAAATACAGAATACCTTAATTTTTTATGGCTGCTATTTCTTTCTATTTTGAGCTTATCGTCCTAGTCGATACACGTATCGTCCAGGCCGATCTGTTAATGACGACTGCCTTAATTAAGAATCCCTGATAGAATTTCTATTTTAAGCTAGATCATCCCGGACGATGTAAATATCGTCCTGGCCGATTTGAGTAAAAATAGAATTTCTAAGTCTCTCAAGTGTGTGTGTGTAGGGTTACTTAGCATCAGTCTCTTTGAACATTACAAATAGACTCAAGAAGAGAAAAAACAAAGTACATACTGACTCAATCCTAACCTACGCAATCTTCAACTGTCTTCATTTATTCGTCCGATCTTTGATTCCTGAAAATTTAGAAGTAACATGCAATCCAAGAGAATCAGTAGTGTTTGTCAATCATCAAAATATAAGTCATGAAAATAGATTTACAATACAAAAAATAATAATACTCGGTAAGAACATAGTCAACATCAAGAAATCCATCGTTATTTATAGTCATAAATGCATTCTAATAGCAATAATCTAAAGCACTAGTTAGCTAATACAAAGACCAGAATCCAGGAAGATCACGACCAACCTTAGGAAATACAATAATAAAATCGTCGGAACCATAAATGCTAAACTGATTGCCATAAAAGCTCAGGCATGTAGTATCTGTGATGCTGTCATACACAACACCCAAATGCCACTCCAATCTACTCCACAACCCACCCAGGCTCACACCGATCCTACATGGGAAGGACATACTAAAATAGAATGAAATACAGTTGAGCAGAGATACAACCAACTTATAGCCATAAACTTTCATCGAAACAGCCCAATAATTTCTAAACAAATGAGAGAAAGACTTCATATCAATAAACTTAAAAATATACTAAACAAGGACATAACAAATAGTCCACAAAAATAATAGATATGGACCAACCAAGCTTAAATTACCAAAATGAAGATTAACAAAAATCCAATTTGAAATAACCCTGGGAGTAGACAAGAAGGAAAACGAGTGTTGAATAGCAAAATAAATTCTCTAATCATAGATGGTAAGGAAACAACCATCTACAAATCTTATAAGCTTTAATAAAATATCAATTAAAGATCTAACAACTCTAAAATACCACAATATGGAAAATAAAACCCGGCCCACTCTCCAAATGCAAGGACAAACTAAGATAGACAACAAAAACCTGTAAACAACCTTCCCAAAAAAATAAAGCACCATAAGAACAGGAAGCCTGAAATAAGGCCCAATAAATGGAATCAAAATTTTCTAATAAAAGGATATCCAAGTTTATCTAATCTAATGATGCCTTTAACAAAAGGAGGGAGCTGATTATATGAAAATTCAATAAGGAATTGAAGGTCAGAACAATGATTAGCCAACCAGTCAGCACAATCATTGTCTTCTCTATGAATATGAGTCAACTTTACATTAAAGAAAATCATAAGCTGTTTAATTTCCCTAATAAGATAGAAAAATTCAGGACCAACTTTTCTCATCACTGTCTTTAAGGTAAAGTAGCATGCATAACGTATCAACTTCAATCCTAATATTTAGAATACCAAGAGAAAGACAAAATTTCAAACCAAACAAGATGGCAGAAAGTTCAGAGTAAATAACAAAACAAGCAGGAAGAGGACTAGCTAAAGAAACAACACAATTATCATTATAATCTCTAATAATAACACCATAACCACACATCTTCCCCCTTAAATAATCCATCACTATTTAACTTGACCATCTTTAGAGGAGGTTTCATCCAATAAATCAATCTATTTCCCTCATGGATAGCCTTAACATTAAGGACAATACCAAACTCCTTAGCAACATGGGAATAACCTTTAAAATTCTTAGAGCTTAGAAGATTAACATAAACAGCCTTCAAACTTTATCTTTAACATCTATAATAATTTTGTCATGATTCATAGTGATATTATTAAAAAGAGAGTTATTCCTACTAAGCCAATGGTACTAAAGAATCAGGGAAGGAATAATATTGACAATATGACTTCTCACATTAGCGACGTACAAATGATATCCTTAATAGAAATATCACCCTTAAAATAATATAGTTTAAAGATATCCTTAAAGTGAATTCACACTTTAGTAGAAATGGGCCCAGAAATAAAAATGTGATGCATATTCTCAACATGATAACAACATTGGAATTTGGAAGCAAGAATTAAATCATGCTTTATTAAAATCTCATATGTAGAAACATAATTATACCGAACTCTCCAAATAATAGTAGTAATAGAAGTGGGAATGCTTTTGTTCCAGAACATAATAAAATTTTTTGAAGAAGCATATTTTGATCTAAAAGTATTATGAGCCTTCTTAATACTAAAAATGCCATTACTAGCTGTTGCGGATCTGTTTTCATGGTTTATGATTTTGATGATAACAAACACTCTTATTTATCTACGACTGTCTTATCTACTGACATTTCAGGTCCACACAATCAGACTGCAATTTGGAACCAGCTCAAGATTGGTGGTATGAGTCAGTTTGTACCCTTTTTCCTTTCTTAAGTCTATTTCAACAGTTCTTACTTTAGGATGGTGATTGGAATGTCATTAAACTACATTGGTTTTTTCATCAAGATCTTGTAAAGTTAATCCTGCAAGAATGTAGTAATCATGTTCAAGTGTTTTATGCCCTGTTCCAGCATTCGAGAAGATCATTATCTGTGTTGGCATATGATGAATTGATTAAATATAACATTAAAGATGATGATTTTGGGTTCTCTAATTGGTTAAGGAAATTAAAGCTAAAGCCAAGAGTTGAAATGTTCTAGTGGAAGATGAGAAGGTATGCTTTACCAACTAATGAGTTCTTAAAATATAGAAGGCTTTGGCATAATGATTTTTGTGCTAGAGGTTGAAGATTGTTCTCATATTGCTGTTCATTGAAAATTTTTAGTTGATATTATTTGCAAATTGAGACAACGGGGATTTCAAATTCATATTTTCCAGTCTTTGAAAAATTGTTTATCTGAGCTTAGAAGTCTTTCCAAACATCATAAGAATATTGTAAAGGCTTATTGTACATCCATTTATTTTTCTTGGTAAAGCCAAAATGATATTAAGCATGGTAAATCTACTTCTTCTACTTCGGTGGTTGCTTCCCTCCATATGGAGTTTGAGATTCTTTGGCACTCTCCACCTCTAGATTGGATAAAGATCAATGTGGGTGCCTCTTTATTGAATTCGAATCTTGCAAACATTGGGGGCATTGTTGGAGATCATAAAGGTAGATTTCTTCTTACTTTTGGAAAAAAGAAAATTCATTGGGACATAAATCAGTTGGAGATGGAGGCTATTTTTTCATTAAGAGAATTTTTACAAGAGTGGTTGTTTGAAAGCAAAGGTGTAATAATGGAAGTTGACAATCATATTGTGGTCAAGTTCCTTCAAGATTCTATGATGAAATCAACGTGGCAAGCTTACAACTTGGTTTTGGAGAAGTTATCTTTTCTTAATGACTTCTCTCCAAGGTAGATTTCTGCTTATGTGAAAATAAGGGCTCCTATATGTTATTGAAGGTAGCAATGCGGCATTGTATCATAGATGTTGCGGCACTGACTACTCCTTAGATTTTATGCCAATTTTTTATTTTTTTTCACAAAAAAACCTTAAATAACACATTTCCTTTGAAAATAAAATACTTTAAATAATATGCAATTTATACTTATCAAATTCTCCCTAGCCTAAACTCTTGCTTGTTCTCAAGCAAATAAATTTTTTTTTGTAATTTTGATTAATTAAATATCGGATAATACATCATAGCCTAGAAATAGTTGAAATGAAAAAGGTTATAGCTTAAGTTTGGAAAATACTAACAATTGTTCTAACTAGTCATTCTTATTATTGCTTATTTTTATTTTATATGTTATAGATTTAATTATTGACTTTTCAATTTTCAAGTAAATAATGTATCTTGAAGATTAGATTTTTTGTAGTTAAAATTAAATTTTCATAAGTTCACCATTATTTACATTATTTCTCCCATATTATCATTTATGAATTTAAGTATAAAATTGTAGCCATATTCTAAACTTTTAATTATACCAATTTTTAGATGTACTCTTTTTATTTTTTTCTTATCTTTTTAGAACTCTTTTCAACATCATTTTCTTTTTACTTTTTTTCAGAATATTTTTAATGATTTTGAATTTCAATTTTGCTTAAAATCTTCTTACAATCTTAATGAGTTTAACGTAAGGATTTAATAGGTTTATTGATTCTAAATTTGATTTGCTTATGATTTTTAACTTTAATCTACCAATATTTATTCATTAACCTTAATTATTCATCTTTTACTTCAAAGGTCAATGTATAAAGATATAACTTATAAATTCAAGTTAAGTTAATAACTTAAATAATCAAAGTTAGTTAGTTATTAGTTTTTCCAATCTATGATGTATAAAGTAATATTCATTTGAACTATGATCTTAGGTTTTGTTATTATTCTAATTTAATATAATTTTTAATTATTATTTCTATTAGGGTTAATTAAATAATTGGAATGCAAATAAATAAATGGATGATAATATAAAAATGTAAGCATGAAAAGAATTTAATAAAATGTAAATAACAATACAAATAAACATTAATAACAAATACCTATTTTCATATAAATAATAAAAAAGTATAAAATATGTGATATATAACTAAAACAAAATACTGGTCATAAGATAACTAGTGCATAAAACACTTCCATAAAACATCACAATAAGACTACTAATGACATAAGTGGGCTGCCTCCCATAAGGGCTAAGTTTATAGTCTTCAGCCAGACTATACTAATAATTTTATTTTAGGGTGATCAAATTATGTTATATTTTACAATCGATTATTGTCTCCACCTAAAAAAGGTTTCAATCTATGAACATTCACTTTAAAAACATAAAAGTTTTTTATATCCTAAATTTTCCTAGAAAAAGCTTAAGTCATAGAATTAAAAATTAAAACATCTTATCTATGAGTGAATTTTCTTAAGAAGTTTACTACCATGCCATTTTTTAAACTTTTTTTCTCATAAATCCTTGCATTTTCATAAGCTTCATTTTTTATTTCTTCTAATTCACTTAATTATATCAATCTCTTTTCTTTCATACCTTCAAAAATAGAATTTAATTCTTTAATTGCCCATAATACCTTGTGCTCAAGCTTCACAGGAAGGTGACAAGCTTTTCTAAAAAATAATTTATGAGTAGTACTAATAGGAGTTTTAAAAGCAATTCTATCAGTCTATAATGCATCATCTAATTTAATGAATCCCTCAAACCTTCCTATTAGAACAATTCTTTTTTTTTTTTTCCCAAGATTCATTTAATCTCTCTATTGCTAATTTTAGCTTGACCACTCATTTAGGTATGATAAGCAATAGCAATCATATGATTTAATCTCATATTTGTTTAAATTTTTATCTATTCTTTTATACCATAAATGACTTCCTCCATCACTGATTTAAACTCTTGTCATTCCAAACCAAGCTAGAAGAAATATTTTCTTTAAAAACCTGTTCACAATTTGAGCATCAATTTTAGAGGTTGACATACCTTCAATACATTTTGAGACATAATCTACAACAATAAGAATATATTGATTTCCATGGGAAGGCATAAAAGGTCCCATAAAATCTAATCCCCAAATATTAAAAATTTATATTTTCAAAATATAATTTAATGACATTTCATTTGTTTTTGAAATATTTCTTACTCTTTGATATTGATTGCATTTCTTAATGTATTCATTTACATCCTTGAATAGAGTAGGCAAAAAATCTAGATGGAATGATCTTATTAACAGTTATAAAATGTCAAAAATTTCCCCATAATGAGAATCATATCACTCTCTAATGATTGGATCTATTTCTTCGCTAGTGACACTTCTCATAATTTGATCATTGCATGATTTAAATAAAAGATTCATCCTAAAAATAAAACTTGGTATTATACAAAAACTTTTTTTAATTGATGATAAACTATAAATTAGTATACCACAAATAATGAAATGAACAATGTCAGCACACCAAGGTGATTCATTCAAATAAAGAGCAAATAATTGTTCGTTAGAAAAATTCTCATTAATTTCATCCTCATATGATGCATGTTTTCAATAAAAAGTCTTAGAACAAGATCAACAATTTGATTCTCAATACACTTTCTATCAAAAATTTCTACATCGAATTCTTGTAACAAAAGAATCCACCTAACAAATCTAGATTTAGTGCCTTTCTTTGTCATAAGATATTTAATTACAAAATGATTATTAAAAATAACTACTTTGGTGCCAATTATGTATGATATAAATTTATCAAAAGCAAAAATAATAGCTAGCAATTTTTTCTTAGTAGTATAATTATATTGTGCAGAAAGTAAAGTCTTACTAGAATAAAAAATGATGTGGAAATTCTTATGTCTCTTTTGCCCAAGAGCTGCACCTACAACAACATCACTAGCTTACATCACTATAGAAGGTAACAATAAATCAATACCAATAATAACTAGGGTAGTAGTCAAGTGTTATTTTAAAGTATTGAAGACTTCAAGACGTGCAAAATTAAATACAAAAAGAACATTCTCTAATAATTGACATAATGGTTTGGAAATTTTAGAGAAGTCCTTAATAAATCTAGTATAAAATCCTATATGATCCCAAGAAACTCCTAATGCCTTTAACAGAGTTAGGAAGAGGTAATTTTTCTATCACATGAATTTTTGCAATGTATACCTCCAATACTTTCTTAGAAATCTTATGCCCTAAAATAATTCCCTATGCTTCCTTTTCTTATTCAAAATATTCTTCATAAATTTTGTGCAAGTGTGCATTTATTCTAAAGCTTTAGATAATGATATATTAATGGTGAAATTTTTAAATACTTCTATGAACATTGAGAACTGTTTGTCAAGATTTTGTTTGATTAACCTTTGAGAAAAATAACGTGGTGGTCTCTCTACAACCTTCCTAATTAAATTTTTAGGTTCTTTTATAGAGTTAGGTTGCTTAGTTGATGATTTATTTTCTACTTGTTCATCTTCACCATCATTCTTTATGGTAGATCTTTATCTTTGTACGGGTTTCCTAAATCTTTCCAACTTTTGAGTTAGAAATTATGTCATTGTTGTTCCATTTTTTTATGATTAATCAACCTAGCAAGATGCCCTATTTGATCTTTAATTTTTATACGAGTATTAGATTGATTATTTAATTGGATTCCTAGTTGCATAAAAATATTTTCTAAGGATATCTTCCCATTCATGTAATTATAATGTTGTTCAAAATTTGAGTAATAATATTATGGTGCTACATATGTGATGCTGCGACGCTTAAATTTCTAGGATTTATATTGATATTATTTACCCATCTATCCTAGTTTTAACTTTAAAATTTTCAAATTTCCTAAAATTTATTGTAATTTGTGCAGTCAAAATTGACAAATCTTCATATTCATATACTCCTACTAATTTCTTAGGATTTACACTTTCAACAGGCTATTGGAAATTAGTAGTAACCATTTCATCTATTAATTCATATTCTTCCTCAAATAGCTTAGACATTAATAATCCTCCAACTACAACATCTATTATTTCTCTAAGAGATACTATTAATCCATTATAAATTGTTTGAATAACCAACTAATCATGTAAAGCATTGTGAGGACATTTCTTAAGCATTTCTTTAAATCTCTCCCAATTCTCATACATCAATTCTCTGTTAAATTGTAAAAAAAAAAGTGATATCATTTTTATGTTTAATAGTTTTTGAAGGTGGGAATTACTTAGCAAGAAAATTATGAGCCAACTCATTGCAAATGGTTATAGAGGTTGGGGTTAAAAAATTCAACCACATCTTAGCTTTATTTCTTAGAGAAAATGTAGCATTATAAGTATAATAGCTCATCATTGATGCCATTATGCTTAAATTTTGCACAAATTTTGACGAAAATGGCAAAGTCTAAATTGGGATCTTCAATAGGAGTGCTCCTAATGTGAAAATTTTAAACCATTTGAATTATAACAATTTTTAATTCAAAATTATTTACATGGATTGCATGTTTATTAATACTCTCATGCATTCCATCTACTAAATGGTTAGCATAATCCCTAAGATATCTACATTAATCTTGATGCAATACAAGTTTAGCCATCATCACTATCTTTTTGGCTTTTCAAATTTTTGAAAGCCTTCTTTCTATTTTAGCATCAAACATCAAAAGTATATTTCTGTATCTATAAAGCATGCAACCGTGAATATGCAATTGACAAATAAAATGATATAAATAAAATAAAAGATACAATTTGGTCTAACTATGTAATTAATTTAACAATATAGTTAAAATTTATAAAAAGTAATATATTTCTCAAGCAACAGTGCCAAAAACTTGATGTGAGTTGTGGAGTGAACTTTTAAATTGTATTAAATCTAGGGCTATATCACCCTTAAATAATGTTTAGTTTTTTTTATATATATATAAATAATAGTAAACCTCATATATAGAATAAAAGTCTTCATTAGCACTCAACATACATTTCCTAATATCATTCATAATAAGAGAATTAGCCAGACATTGAATGAATATCAAGTAAACTTATTTTTATTAAACAAATGAAAGAATGAAAAATACAATAGAATGATATCACCAGGAAGGATCAAAGTAACTCATTTACACTCCTCCATTTAATTATAGATTTAATTTAATAAATATAAGCTAAATACTCTAAATGAATATATTTTATACTTCTTAGCCTCCCATAGATTTTACTCTAAGAGAAAACTAGAGTAATCCAAAAGTACAAAAATAATACAAGTGGTTGAACTCTCCTACAAATATAACATCACAACTATTTATAGAAAACATAAAATAGTAATTAGTGCTGTCGCGCTTGAAACAAGGGCACTACAGCGCTCATGATGTGAATTAGCACCTCGATGTTGAGCTTTTGCACCAACATGGTGCTTGTTGGTGTGGAGCAATTACTTTGTGAACAGTTGCATCTCAACCCTAAAATAACATGTCCCTGGAAAGTTACAACTACTACGCCATGGCACTATAGACATTGGAGCACGTGGCGCCCAAGGCGTGAGAAATTATGGCACCACAACATTTGAAAATAGAGAATCCAATGTTATCAAGCTAACTTTCTGACATTATGATGCTGATAATGTTGTGGTGTTGTCTGCATTGCCTCCACAACACTTGCAAACAAAGAATTCGATGCCGCGATGTCAGAATTTGGCCACCTCGATGATATTAAAGGTAGTGTTGTAGTGTTGTATCAACAGACACTGTGACGCTGAAGGTTCCTTAGAATTTCTGCCAATTTTTGAGCGTTTTCTACACAGAAATAACTAAAATAATATATTTCCACTATAAATAAAATAGATTAAACAATATGTAATTTACACTTATAATATGGCATAGGAAAAATAGTTATATACTGGAAGTAATTTATTATGGAAAGTGAGATATTCATGGAATGTGAGATATATATATATATATATATATATATATATATATAATATATATAATATATATATATATAATAGAAAGTTTTCCTTTTATTTTAAAATTTTGCAAGGCATGATTTTTGAATTATCCTTCATGAAGCATGCTAGTGTAAAGATTTGAGTGTCATGAAGTTACAAATCAATCATAAGCTTGCCATAAATAGAAGGCAAAGCGCAAAGTGGTCAAATATTATATATATATATATATATATATATATATATATATATATATATATATAAATAAAGATAGTTTCAAATAAAGATTAAAACGATGTTGCTAAAGCATAATAATGTGAATGATTTATGCATGGATTAATTTTATTCGTGAGCACTTTTGTTGTGATTAAGTCATTTTATGAGTATACATAGATATTAAAACCCCAAACCCTTTCTTCACACTAGCTTGAGAGGTTTCCTTAATGATTTAGCACAATCAGCTATGAAGACTTGAAAAATCAAAATGAAGATATTAGATACACCAAACATGAGTTTGATATCATCAAAAACCAATGGGCCAACTTTAAGGCTCATGGGGCTAACAAAAACTAATTAGAAGTAGACAAGAAGAAAAAACATTAAAATTATGAAAATATACAAATAAAAACTAGGGCTCATATTATCCCACCAAAATGACCATCTTTAGCTAAAAAAACTATAAAAATACCCTTCAAAGCAACAGTAGATATTAACATAAGGTGTATACGCTTAAGACGTATCTGTTCAAGTAACATGAATGCCATCTGGTTGCATCAAAAGGCACTACACATGGGTTTTCATAATCGCCTCATGCCAAATGGAAGAATCAGGATGGTAGTATACACAAAAAGAAATTTCTCTATAAGACAATGCATGATGATCACAAGCAGACCAACAAGTAAGAGGCATGGTAAAACCCCCAAGAAACATATATCCATGTAAGGTAAGCAACCAACCAAAATATAAAGGTAAACCCAAAGTAAACCCAGGATCTAAATACAACAACCACCTCCTGTAATAGAGAATGAATAATAACAGAGTTGGCCAAACACAATGTTGACGGTGAGACCACATCCAAGTAATAATAGCAAGTAGCTAGCATAAAACACTATAATATAAGAAGAAAGATTACATTAAATCAAAATTGAACAACAATAATAAGTTAGTTGTAGAGATTAATCAAATTTGATGGTAAAGTAGATTGATGGCCCTGTCTCTTGCTCTTTATACGAATGATAAATTTAATTTTCTTTCTAATAAAATGATCATTAAGAAGAACACCTCTAAGATGTAATAACGAGTAATATGCGAACCCAAAAGAAAGAATTTGAGCTAATTTTGCTTTTGATTTGTTAGAGTCATTGTAAGGAGCTCCTAATGTGCAAGAAGTTTTTGAAAGAAATGAAGTTCTTTATAAAAATAAGACGTGCGAGAAAAAAATTATAGTAAAAAAAGAAATAAGAGTTGCTCGGATTGTAAAATGAGTGCAACAAAAAATTTATTTACCAAAATTTCTAGCTTACATAAAATTTCTTTGGTTTTCAAGCTTTTTATAATAATTTTTCAAGCAAGAAAGACAATTTATAGCAAAGAATTTAAACAAAATATACTTAAATCATAAACCTTTAAATCAAATATATTTAAATCATAAAACTTTGGGCAAATCAAGGTAACAGGTGTGATAGATTTGTTTGTTAGAAAAAGATGGATTTCAAACCAAAAACAAAAATGTTCATTGCCATGGATCATAACTTTAAAGATTTGCATGGCAATGTGATTGTGAATGTCTTTGGGAAAAATTCAGTCCCCATTTGCATAACAAATAAAATATAAACTACATTAAAATAAGGAGCACAAAGATGGGCATAATATTTAAAATAATTAAACTAGTTTAGAAGTAGGCGATTCCCTCGTCATAGTAGATCTACAGTCATTTCTTGCCGGAGATCTCACGTTGGTCGCCAGATACCTTTTGTCATTACCACGTCACATGTTCTGAAACACCTTCGGCACAAATGACCATGCTTACCCTTCATCCACTCTCCAAACCCAACCATCCAAATCATTTTAGTAATTGGCAACACCAAACGCTATACGGGTTCGACCATCATATAGAAGTGTCAACGCTACGTCGGACACGTTATGATGAACACTTATTCTCCCTTTTAAACGTCTATCTACCATTGGATCTGAGACCTCTGATATTCGATTCTTAAAGACAACAACAGCGCCTCTCTCTCTCTCTCTCTCTCTCTCTCTCCGTGTTAAGCGTTGTCCTCTTTTTTGCATGCCCATCCCTTCATTTATTGCCTCTTTATTGGTGGTGGGCCGCCTTCCCATGTGCTCCCAAGTGACTTCATTATATTAAACAAGCTTATGCTGCTACGCAGAACCATTAGCATTCTACAAGCAGAAAAAGCTGAGCCGCCGCATCTGTTTCAGTGGGAGACTACTTCTTCTATGGAACTAGAAGCGCAGAGGCGGCGGAGCATCAGTGCCTCCTCATCACCTGAATTCGAGTTCTGGATGGTTCGCAACCCTTCATTCCAACCGCAGGACCTCGTCACAGCCGACGAGCTAATCGTCGACGGCGTCCTTCTACCTCTCCACCACCTCTCCATCCAACGCCCACATCCGGCGGACCTACCTCCCCCTCTGCCGGTCTACCCACATGCCGACTCAATCCCGGCTGCCATTGTCTCCTCATCGCCCACATCTAGCTCTAGGCGTTGGAAAGATTTATTCAAAGCAGTCAGAGAGCAGAAGCCTGAAGTGAATGAAAAGAAGAAGGAGCGCTGCAGCCGTAGCAACGGCTCTTCCGAGCTTAACATCAACCTCAACCTCTGGCCATTCTCACGTAGCCGCTCCGCCGGCAACACCGCGGCCCGACCCCGCTCAGCTTCCGGCAAGATTAGCAGCGCCCCCTGTTCCCGGAGCAATTCCCGCGGCGAGTCCCCCGGCAGTCGAAGGTTGGCTGCCAGCCCTAGCAGAAGTGGGGTCCATCTTGGCCGGTCAAGCCCGGTCTGGCAATTTCGACGAACCGGAATGGGGCCGAAAGATAAGGGGAGGAAGTCCGGTCCAGCCACCTCCAAGCCCGCCCACCCTGCTGCCGGTGGCGGAGTACGGGCCCTTAATTTGAACGTGAACAGCTGCATTGGGTATGGGAATCAGGTGAGCTGCCGGGATGAGGACAGCGATGGACTCACCGGAGGTGCCCGCACAGCGGAGGTGAACGGAGGCAATGGAACTATGTTCAGTTTTAGAACTCTATTCTATAAGAAAGTTTACTAATTGTGTCATCAGTAATAGCTAAGGATGATGATGATAATTGTATTGACTTATAGCCTTTATCTTTTTATTTTCTTCTTACTTTTTTTGATTGGATCTGAATCCTTTTGCTAAATGATCGTGTTTTATATTGAGTATTTATTATTTTTTTATTTTTCTGTGTTAATGTAAAGTTTGCATATTCAATAATTAATATGAACTTATGGGGTAAAATAATGAAGAACAGATGGAAAATTAATATAATAAAATTACGATTAGTAAGTAAACTACACAATGAATAGTATGTATAAAAAAATAAATAATTAGAATAGATTTGGTGAACCATTGCGTAGTTTGAAACTAGATTGCGCCTCTTTAAAAACTAGATATATGAAAGTAAATTAAAAATAATAATAGTAACTTCACATTTATCTAATGTTGTTTCAAATATAATAACTTTGCAAATGCAGATAAATAAATTATTGTTTTATTAAATATATTTTTTGTCAAGAAACAGTTCAAGAACTATATTTAGTTTGATTATACAGTAAAATATGTCTTGGTCAAATATACTTATATACCTTAGAATAAAATGATTAACAGTTGTTAAAAAATATTTGTAAAATTTTGTAAGTCAACATTTAATTATGTGAACCGATAATAAAATTTCAAATGTTAATAGTTACCAGGATAATTTTAACGTCAATAATGATGTTTTTTGTGAGCTAAATTATTCTTAATGTTAATGGAAGAGCTTTTTATTCTTAGAATTGCTTAAAATGTTCACATATTCAGATAAGTTAAAAAAAGTGCATGTGATATATAAGATTTATATGTGAGAACTTTGAGAAGGGAGAAAATTAATTATTTAACCTAGTAGAAATGCATTCACCCATTCTTTTAAAAAAAAAGTCATTTTCTATGATCACAGTAGATGTTAACGCAATGCAATATAATAAATAATGTATAAGACAACTTTTTTGAGAATGTTAGGAGTAACGACATTATAGAGTTGTCATTAGGCAATAGTGTCAGGGGTAAGCTTGATCCAAGACCAAGTTACCCAAAAAACATGAATTAGGCAGTTTGATCTTGAATGTCCATCGCTACAAGAATTGTCTGACAATTGACAAAAATCATCATAGGCCAAATGATAGTGGCCAAAAAGACTGTTATCTGGCAACGGAGGTTGGAAGGACCTTTGTTAGTGGGTGATAATGGTCAAAAGATTGTTGTCTGGTGAAGAAGATCGGAAAGACCATAGTCGGCTAGTGATGGAGATCGAAAGTTTGGCGATGGGCGAAAGTCTGGCGTCAGGTAGAAGTTCAATGATAGATAAAAGTTTGATGTTTGATAGAAGTTAGATGGAAGCCCCGTGATGGGAAGATGTCTGTCGATGGTGGAAGTCTGGTGATAGATAGAAGTCTTACGACAAGAGTAAGTTCAATGTCAGGTAGAAGTCCGACGAAAGTCTGGTGATGGGCAGAAGTTCGGGGATGGGTAGAAGTCCGGCATTGGGTAGAAATTCGATTACGGGCGGAAGTCTGACTTTGGGTAAAATTTTGTATTCATTAGCAAAAAATGGGGATAACTTTGCACCAGTAAAACTATCACCGGATAACTTTTTGTATATTGTAGAGATTACGATTACCACATTTTGAATATTTTATGAAAATTTTTCACCGAGGATTTGGAAATTTGCTGGGATTTTATTGAAAAAAAATTATATTGATGTTAAAAATTAGTGTTGTAGTATAATAAAAGTCTTAAAACATTGTTTTACATAATCCTTGGTAATTTGATAATTTTTTGAAAATATATATTTTTGTTTAGTTAGATTTTCTATTATATACTGTTATACAATGTTGTGATATTTTGATACATGCTCAGTTACTCTTTAATTATTATTTTGTGATTATATATGTGCATATATTATTAAATTATATCTATTGGAAGTCATAAGGAGCCAGAATGCTTTGAGTTTCTATCTGTGTTAGGGAAATTTCTATGAGTTATAAGGGGTCAGACTCCTTTGAGATTCTGCCTAAGATAGGGATATCTGATGTATTCTAGTGTTATAAGCACAACTAAAAAGGGAGTTATAAGGTGCCAGAATTCTTTGAGATTATGTTTGGGTCCGAAAAAATGTGGTCTGAACTACTATGTGATATGAATTTTAATTTATTCATTTGTTTTGCACTGTTATCTGAATCATATAATAGTTGCTATACTTTTATTATATTTTTTTAGTTTTATGATTCTCAGTTCAGTGATTTATTTAAACTGTAATTAACTGCTTTTAAATATTCAATAAATTATTTGATAAAAGAATGTTTGAAAATTTAGATTGGTTTGTGTTGTTTGCTGAGCTGTTGTAGCTCACTATGATTTTACTTATGATTTTTAGGATCAGATAAGGGGAAAGATATGTGGACTAGCTGTTTATAATCAGATCTGAGGTCATAAGTATTTTGCTATTTTAATTTTTGTACAGTCATGGCTAGTTAAATTTTTAGTTCTGTAACTCTTGCCTGTAGCTATATATTGTAGTATATATATTTATTTTGATGTATGAAGGAAACTTTATGGATGAGTTTTTTAGTATTTGGATATTTAGTAGCTATATAATTCATCATTATTTCAATGAATATCGATAGAAAATCTAAAATAATTTCAAAACTTGATCTTAGGGTTTGCCTGTCATAGCTCAGCATATTAGGACTTGTCTTGGTCAGGTTAGGTTGTGACAAGTTTTTATGGTATCAAAGCAATGGTTTTAGAATTCGATCGTAAAATAGATAAAAGTTTGTTAGGGATGTTAAGCCCTATAGAACAGGCCCAAGCTAACCAAGAGGGGGGGGGGTGAATTGGTATTTTAAAAATTTCTTTTCATAAACAATAAAAATCACATAAACCAAAATCACACCACAAAAATAAATGCAGAAATAAAAGTGCGGAAGAAAGAAAACAAGAACACAGAAATTTATAGTGTTTCAGTCAACTCGACCTACATCCACTCCCCGGAGGCACCCTCCGAGTATTGCACTACAAACGTGACTCTCCTTTAGACCCCACAGCTAGGCGGAGAAGCCTTTACAAAGCACCTCCTTTTTGCCACCCCGGCAAGGCAGAGAACCTACCTCCTTTTGCTTCCTCCTGAAGCTGGCAGAGAACCACAACCAAAAGCTAACTCCTTACCTCTACCGACCCTTTCACGAACGAGAAACTCTAGACGAAGAACAAGCAGAGCGATCCTTGAAGCAACCCTTGTGAATCCCCTCACAAGCTCCCCCTCACAAGATCCTCTCTCTCCCTCTCTCTCTTTCTCTCCTCAAGGCCTTCTCAGGTCAAGGCAGCAGCCAAAGGTCTTCCAAAATGTTGAACAAGAGCTCTTAAATAGAAGAGCTTCAAAGGAGCTCATTAATTGCAAGTTGCCGACAATATCGTCCAGGCCGATATGGACATCGGCCTGGCCGATCAGTACAAATCTCAGAAGATCGGCCAGAGCATCGTCCTGAATGCAAACTGGACAATTTAAAATTGGCTTGATCGTCCAGGCCGATCATACGATCATCCCGGCCGATTAGTTCAAATTAGAGGTAAATCGTTTAGAGCATCGCCCTAAATACGAGCTGGCCGATATTTATCATCCTGAAGTAACTTAAAGTTTTTAAATGGATCGTCCTGGCCGATCCTGCGATCGTCCAAGATAATATGATCGTATCAATCATCCTTAATTACTCCCTTGATTTTCTGATCAATTAAGGCATAATTTGAGAATTTCGTCCAGGCTGATCAATGATCGTCGTGGCCGATAATTTAAAAATGCAGTATACCTTAATTGTCTATGGTGACAACTTCTTTCAGTTTTTAGCTTATCGTCCTGGCAGATACACGTATCGTCTAGGCCGATATGTTAATGACGGCTACCTTAATTAAGAATCCTTATTTAGACTTTCTGTTTTAAGCCTGATCGTCCAGGACGATGTAAAAATCGTCCTGGCCGATATGAGTAAAAATAGAAATTCTAAGTCTCTCAAGTGTGTGTGTGTGTAGGGTTACTTAGCATCAGTCTTTTTGACCATTTCAAGTAGACTCAAGAAGTGAAAAACAAAAGTACAGACTGACTCAACCCTAAACCTACGCAATCCTGAACTGGCTTCATCTGTTCGTCCGATCTTCAATTCCTGAAAAGTTAGAAGAAACAAGTAGTCCAAGAGAAATAGTATTTGTCAATCATCAAAACATAAGCCATGAAAATAGATTTGTAACAATCTCCCCCTTTTTGATGATGGAAAACACAAGTAGGAAAATTCTAAAAAAAGTTCACTAGAATTTCGAAGTTACAAACCCAACAACTTTTTCTACCACACCCTACTCCCCATTTTGACATCACAAAAAGAGGATCCAGATACACAAAAGACAACACCACAATAGAGAGAAAAAAAAAGACTAAAAAGCAAACTACATAAAATTGGAAACAAACAATAGAAAACACAGACTAAAGGAACGAGGGACCCAAATCATCTGATGGAGGTGGTGGAGGTGGCTGCTGAAAGTAGCTGGCAAGTATGGTGAACTGAGCATTGAACCAGGCGATGTCCTGGTCATGCTGCAGCTGCTGGTGAGTAATAAAGTTATCAAATCGGGCTAAACCCTCAGTGCGGTGCTGCTCGTAGCAGGTAATATCCTCAGTGTGTTGCTGCTCCTGTGCAGCAACGTAGGCATCAAAGCGGGTCTCCCAACGATCAAATCTCTCTATCAGCTGATCAACCGGTGAGTGCTGGTGCAGAGGAACAGGATCAGGAACGGGAGCGGGAGCAGGAGCCTCCTCCTCTCCAGCCCCCCGAGATTCCTCATCCCCAGGGTGGAGACGAGTATTGTGAAGGGTACTGAAGGAACTGTTTGAGTAGAAGGAAGTTGGGAGGTTAGGTGGAATAGGATACTAAAGTTGGTATTTGGTTTCAAGGATATAGGCTATGATGTGTCCTAAGGCTAGATTGGGTTTCCTCTTATGATCTGGATCGCGGATTGTGGTTAGGTGATTAATGTATCGAAAGATTAAGTCCATAGTATTGAATTCTCTATGAGCCATGATGTAGAAAGTAGTGAGGGAAAGTAGAGGGGTGATGTGGATTCGGTCCCCAGCTTTTGGAATTATAGAGGTACGAAGGACATGTTGGATTGTCCTAGCATCTTTGACTAAAGAGCTAGTCTCTCCAACATGAAAATGTGCATTGGTCTAGCGAAGGAAGTGATTCACCGTGGACCAGTCAAGGTCAGGATCTGAAGCGATTAAGTGCAGCTTATCCCCGGTGGTGGATATCTATAAAAGATCAACACAATCCTGATATGTGATTTTGACAGGGCGTCAATTCACATAGGAGGTCAGGGCTATGAAGGTAGGGTTAATGCGAAGGTTTGCAAAAAATTCTCGAAGAAACTCGGTATTGAAGGGGAAAGCAAGAGACATGACGAAATAAAGGGAGGTGTGAGCGAAAAGATCCATTACCGGGTATGAGATGTGGGCAGGATTGATGATTCTGGAGACAGTTATTCCACACTCTTTGTAGCGATGATAGGCAGCTTCATCTTCTGCCTTCCTGAAATGAGGGTCAATTCTAGCCCTCGAAGAACTCCTAGAAGCCTGTCGAACACGTTTCCCACCAGCCATAGAGAGGAGTCAGCAAGAAAACACAAGAGGAGAAAGGACGAAGTGGAAAACCATGGCTGGATCGGCCAGAATTTAAAGAAACATCCATATTGTCCAGGTCGATCGCAGAATCATCCAGCCCGATATGTCTCAATAATTGCATACAGGGAGATTGGTCAAAAAGGTGGTCCGATCGTCCAGGCTGATCAGATATCGGCCAGGATGATTAGACACAGGCTATCATCCCGAGGAGTCAGGTCGGACGACCGTTGAACAAAGCCGATCGTCCGGGCCGATTAGGTGTATCGTCTAGGATGATACACAATAATTGATCGTACCAGCCGAAGTTAAAACGTTTTAAATCTGTGCCACGTGTATCGTCTAGGACGAACAGTGGATCGGCCAAGACGATTGTCCAATAATGGATCGTTCGGGGCCGATTTTAAAGATTCAAACGTGCTGACACGTGGATCGTCCAGGACGATCCAGTGTATCGGCCAGGACGATGCACATAAAATGCATCGGCTAGACAAAATATTCTATCAGCCAGGACTATCATCATGATTGCAATAGAGTTCAATCAGATCGTCCATGACGATATGGTATCGTCCAGGACGATGACTTACAGCAAGCACAAAAAAGACCAGCAGATGGAATTTGAAGTGATTTTGTCCTATCGTCCAGGACGATAAAAGTATCGGCCAGGACGATGTGACTAGAAAATGAAACCAAGGAAAAGATGGTGATGATCAAGGCCCTCAAAAAGTAAAACAAAAGAAAAACAAATAAAAACACAGTAAAAGAAAGCAAAAACACAACGAGAAAAAAAAAACGAATATTTTTGAATTTTAATTTTTCTATTTTTTTTATTTTATGGAGGTATCATATGAGAAATTCTAAAAAAGATTAAACTTTAGAGTTCCACAATATCAAGGAGTTTAGCCAATCCCAATCAGACAAAGGTAAAATATCTGATTCTATTAACCCTAGATCAGACGTTCTTTATGGTACAAATTTTCTTTTGAAAACAAAAGGGCTTAACTCAGAATAAACCTAATCGGGCAAAAAAGAAGATTCAATCAAAACTTATTTACAAAAAAAATCTCATAAATAATAAAACAAAGTAATTTTTCTCAATCATGAAACTTGAAATCAAGTCTTTGAAAATCTCATATAACCCATAAGTTCTTCTAAGTTTTAAAAGTTTTAAAATAAGTTGATATCTTACTTTTTAGTGGGCTTATTTTATGCCTCTTGTATCTTTGATTTGGCTCTTTGAGCATCTTGATTTTTGATACACATTTGTGTATATATATTTTTCTTTTTCAATTTGGCGTCATTGGCCTCTTTCCTTTTTAATTCTTGCAAGCTAAAAGCTATTTTACAAACTCTTAAAAGAAGCTCAGTTGTGAGTATATCCTCCAAATATTAGAGAATATGAGCTCTCTCTCTAACATAGGGAAGAATAACCCACAAAACAAAACTAAAGAATCATATGATCAGTGCAAGGGCAAGATCTCAAATAACTTGAAAGATATATAAGAACTTTGGATATTATGCATAAGATAAATTTTTTGTAGCAAGATAGAAATAATCTTAGTTTCAAAAACCATTAGCTAAAGTGAGTTAGGCTTTGGTTTAGAGAAGAAAGTCATACCACTAAATAAGGTTGGAAGGAGAGAAACCATCAACGGTGTTTCTTCCTTTAACCAATTTTAGAAAAGCTAAACATAATCCTCAAAACTCCAAAATCTAAAATTTTGAAAAGATTTAACATATGAAAAGCCAATTTGAAAAGCAAAGTGAAAACAAAACACATTAAAAAAATACAAACAAAGCAGAAATAAAACACACTGAAACAAAACACATTTTAAGGAATTATTGAAGCAGCAGGTTTGAGCATGTATGAGCTGCGAGCCTTCATATGTCCAGTTATCTCATGCTCCCACAAGGTCTTTAGTGAGAGCACTCCTACAAAACTTAACAACAGTCAGATTTAGGTGCCCAAACAGGTTTGGGCCCCTTCTTAGGAAAAGTAGAATGCAATGCAGGTATGGAAAGTTATGAATCATGCATCTTAGGTCTCCACACTCAATGTGTACTACGGTGAACGGTGCAAGTGTGTGAGATGTATCCTAGCATGCCACATGAAAAACATCTAACTCCAGGAAAAGGGTTTCTTAAATGATTTGAGTTATAATGCCTCTTCCTAGGTTCTGGCTTAGGATCAAAAGTAGATGTCATCTGATTTTTCTTACATGTATCAAAATAATTTTGAATCCTAAAATTAGTTCTTTTTAATGTATCATTATCAATCCACAATTTTTTCTCAATCTCTTTAGATTTCTTAAGATCAGATTTAAGTGAGGTGTGTGAAACTTTTAATGCACTATTTTCATCAATTAATTCCAAATACTTTTTGTTTCAATCATCAAATTTATCAAGAAGAGCCATGTAATTTGAATCAATAGTTGCATGATCTTTGAGAAAAACTTCATGCTCTTTTTGTAAATTTTAGGCTAGCATGAGTTTTCTTGAGTTTTTTGTATGATGCATGTATTTTTTTACAAATCTCAAATAATTCATCATAAGTTGGTTTACATACCTCTTCCTCATCACTTTGATCTTCTCCTATTAAACACAAGTTTGTAGTCTATTCCTCTAGTTCAATCTCAGAGGAGTCAATACCAGATTCCGCCTAGAAAGCCTTTTGGATTCTCTTCTTGTCCTTTTTGAACTTAGGTTTCTCCTCAATCTTTTTCTTGCTTGTGTTATCTTGAAGTGTCGGGCAATCAGTTCTCACATGTCCTGGTAACTTGCAATTATAGCAAACAATATCAAAAGATTCTTTGACTTGTTTATGATCCTTATCATTTCTCCAATTTTGATGATGTTTTGTTTCTTCCTTACAAAGCTTTTAAATTTCCTTGTGATGAAGGAAACTTCATCGCTTTCAGACCCGGAAGATTCAGAATCTGATTTGTGCGCCTTTAATGCAACTGTTTTCTCCTTCTTCTTCTCACCTGCATTAAGATTTCTTTGATTCACCCCTTGCTCGTAAGCAATGAGTGAGCAAAATAAGTTATCAATAGAATAAGTGTTCAAATCCTTAGATTCAATGATTGCAGTGATTTTAGCATCATATGACGAAGGCAAACATCTCAAAATCTTATTAACTTTTTCATAGTTTGAAAGTTCTTTTCCTAGTGCATGCAGTGAAGTAACTATCTGAGTAAACCTTGTGTACATTTCGGAAATTGATTCATGAGGTTTCATACAAAAAAGTTTGTAGTCATGCAAGAGAATGTTCAAACGGGATTGTTTAACCTCATTAGTACCTTCATAAGTGATGCACAATTTATCCCAAATCTCTTTACCTATTTTGCAAGTGGAAACATGCATGTAATCCTCAGATTTTAAAGCACAGAAAAAGCAGTTCAAATATTTTGCATTCAATTGAGCTAAATCTCGTTCATCGAAAGTCCATTCAGTAAAAACAACTTCACTTTTAACATCATTAATTTCACGAGAAGGTGGAGAATAACCTTCTTTGATAAGCATCAACATGCGATAATCAGTAGATTGTAAAAATGTTGGCATGCGGGTTTTCCAAAAATCAAAAGGTAGGTTATCGAACAGGGGAGGTCGGGTAATATAATACCCTTCCGTAGTGTTATGATTCCCAAGGTTAGCCATGGATCAAATTCAAAAAGTTTTCAAACTTAAATTTTTGAATCCCACTCTGATACCACTTGAAAGTTCGTTAGGGATGTTAAGCCCTTTAGAACTGGCCCAAGCTAACCAAGAGGGGGGGTGAATTGGTATTTTAAAAATTTCTTTTCACAAAGAATAAAAATCACATAAACCAAAATCACACCACAAAAATAAATACGGAAATAAAAGTGCGGAAGCAAGAAAATAAGAACACAGAAATTTATAGTGGTTCGATCAACTCGACCTACGTCCACTCCCCGGAGGCGCCCTCATAGTATTGCACTACAAACGTGACTCTCCTTTAGCCCCCACAGCTAGGCGGAGAAGCCTTTACAAAGTACCTCCTTTTTGCCACCCCGGCAAGGCAGAGAACCTACCTCCTTTTGCTTCCTCCAGAAGCTGGTAGAGAACCACAACCAAAAGCTAACTCCTTACCTCTACCAACCCTTTCACGGACGAGAAACTCTAGACGAAGAACAAGCAGAGCGATCCTTGAAGTAACCCTTATGAATCCCCTCACAATATCCTCTCTCTCTCTCCCTCTCTCTCTTTCTCTCCTCAAGGCCTTCTCAGGTCAAGGCAGCAGCAAAAGGTCTTCCAAAACATTGAACAAGAGCTCTTAAATAGAAGAGCTTTAAAGGAGCTCATTAATTACAAGTTGCCGATAATATCGTCCAGGCCGATATGGACATCGGCCTGGCCGATCAGTACAAATCTCAGAAGATCGGCCAGAGCATCACCCTGAATGCAAACTGGACAATTTCAAATTGGCTTGATTGTCCAGGCCGATCATACGATCATCCCGGCCGATTAGTTCAAATTAGAGGTAAATTATCTAGAGCATCGCCCTGAATACGAGCTTGCCGATATTTATCGTCCTGAAGTAACATAAGATTTTTGAATGGATCGTCCTGGCCGATTCTACGATCGTCCAGGACGATATGATCGTATCAATCATCCTTAATTACTCCCTTAATTTCTTGATCAATTAAGGCATAATTTAAGAATTTTGTCCAAGCCGATCAATGATCATCGTGGCCGATAATTTAAAAATACAGTATACCTTAATTGTTTATGGTGGCAACTTCTTTCTATTTTGAGCTTATCGTCATGGCCGATACACGTATCGTCCAGGCCGATATGTTAATGACGGCTGCCTTAATTAAGAATCCTTATTTAGACTTTCTGTTTTAAGCCTGATCGTCCAGGACGATGTAAAAATCGTCCTGGCCGATATGAGTAAAAATAGAAATTCTAAGTCTCTCAAGTATGTGTGTGTAGGGTTACTTAGCATCAGTCTCTTTGACCTTTACAAGTAGACTCAAGAAGTGAAAAACAAAAGTACAGACTGACACAACCCTAAACCTACGCAATCCTGAACTGGCTTCATCTGTTCGTCCGATCTTCGATTCCTGAAAAGTTAGAAGAAATAAGTAGTCCAAGAGAAATAGTATTTGTCAATCATCAAAATATAAGCCATGAAAATAGATTTGTAATAATAGAGCTATAAGAATTGATCTGTAAGTCTAGTAGGATAGTTTTAAGTATGTCTGAGTGCTTATTTTTTTGTTTTATATATGTGTGTGTTCAGTTGCATATTCTATATGATTATGGAACCACCAGATCCTTATATGATCGATGTATAGAGTGCTAGCCATGTAGCTCCTATATACAATTCTACCCCAATTATTGGTTCATATGCAGTTTCATAATTTACTACATTAATAACCTAGATGATGGTTAAGGCACAGAGTATGATTTCTGTTGTTAGATCTAAAGGTAGACAAACATCTACAAATGTTTTTGAGATTAAAGCCTCCAAGATTTGAGGGTACTGTTGAGCCTAGAGTAATAGAGGACTGGTTGAGGAGGCTGAAAAAGTCATTCTATGGTATACAATGCCCTCATGATAGAAAGTTACTGTTAGCAGTCTTTCTATTGGATGGTTAGACAGAGCGCTGGTGGTTGGGCAAGAAGGAGGAGAAATTTCAAAGGAGATTGAACTCTTTGATTACTTGGGAGGAGTTCTTTGAGGTGTTTAGAGCATAGTCTATACCACCTTCTTAAAACAAATATAGGAGACTTTCTAAGGCTGGTTCAGGGGAGCAAGATAGTTGTGCAGTACAAGACAGAGTTCATTGCTTTGGCTAGATATGCTCAATAATTAGTTATTACTTCTACGGAGGAGTAATATAGGTTCCTAAGAGGACCTCGAGATAGCCTGAGATAGCCTCTTATGCCATTTCATAATTATAATTTCTATGATCTTGTGGAGAGAGATAGTCTGATAGATAATGACCTGATGGCTACTTAATAGCGATGGACTGCTAGTAGGAAGAAGTAAAGTTGTGAGACTTCTAGTAGTGACTTTTATGGGAAGAAGAGCAAATTTACACCTAGAGATTTTAGAATAGGTGGACAGTCGACATCTATAACAGTCTCTAGTAGTGGCAGCATAGCCAGTTTTGGTTCTGTTAGTGGGGCACCTATGTGCTAGAGTTGTGATCAGCGTCCTTCTGATCAGTGCTATAGGATGACTATATAGTGTTTCAGATGTGGTCAAATAAGACATCAGGTAGCAGAGTGTTCACAAGCTGGATTTCATTGACGTTTTGAGTCCAGATCAGAGAGCTTTGTTAGACTAGCAGGGATATCGAGGGCTATTTCTCTCTATACTTTTTCTGAGGGATCATCTGGTAGAGATGGTGGTTCAAGTTTAGTGGCACGGAGACCATCTAGTGGTAATCAGAAAGAGTCTAATAGTTTTGTAGCACTAGCTCCAATTTAGTCACGTGTATACATTTTGACTCAGCAAAGAGGCCCGAGATGCTCCAAATATTGTGATATGTATGATTTATTTTTTTGAGCATCCATGTTGTATTTTATTTAATTATAGAGCTATTCATGAAAGTTCGTTAGGGATGTTAAGCCCTATAGAACTGGCCTAAGGCTAACAAGAAGAGAGGTGAATTGGTAATAAAATTCTTTACATAAAGAAATAAAATCACAAACCAAATCACCACAAACAAAGTGCATAAATTAAATAAACGCAGAAGCGATAATAAGAAAAGAACACACTGGATTTATAGTGGTTCAGTAAAACCTTTACTTACGTCCACTCCTTGGAGGCACCCTCCAAGTATTGCACTAAACAAGTGTCTCTCATTTATCCCCCACAACTAGGTGGAGAAGCCCTTACAAAATCACTTCAACCTTTCCCGGTGCGGCGGAGTCGCCGGGTCCTTTGACACCAAAGAGATCTTCTTCTTTAGTGAACTTACCTCGAGACAAGCCTTGAATACGATGGTACTAAGGTGCTAGTTCGCCGGAGCAACCGTGTGGAATCCCCTCCACACTCCCTTGAGTTCCCCCCTCACATGATCTTCTCCCTCTCAAACTCAACCATTTCCTCTCTCCCTTTCAAGCTCTCACTTCAAGTTTCCCCCATAAGAATGAAGCTACAATGGCTGGCAAAGACACTTACAAAGTGCCTTGTCATAGCTTAAATAGAAGAGCAAAAAATGAGTTCATTAATGCAAGTTGCCGACATTATCATCCAGGATGATAGGCATATCGTCCTGGCCGATTAGTTCAAATATGAGAAAAATTGTCCTGAATATCACCCTGAAATGAAGCTGGATGATGTATAATCGTCCCGGACGATCTTGCGATCAGCCCGGATGAAATCACCATTAATTGCTTTCCAAAATAGCCAGAGAAATTTTGGAAAAATTGTCCTGGATCGTCCTGGATGATATTTTATAGTTCAGGCCGATCCACCAGGCTGATATCCAAAAATACGATTTTCCTAAGAGATATGGCGACAGATTCTTTCTGAATTAAGCCTATCATCCTGGCCGATAAAAAATCGTCTAGGACAATGTGTTTTGCATAATGACAGCTGCTTTAATGAGGATGCCCTAATTAGGATTTCTGCTTTTGAACATATCGTCCCGGGCGATATAAATATCGTCCAGGACGATGTTATAAAAAATAATAAACTCTAGGGAACAGTCAGAAACTATACGTTACAAAGTATTATGAGCTACAACAAATACAATAGACTCAAGAAAAGAAAAAGTGTACAAACTGACTCAGACCTAGTCTACCCAATCTTGAGCTGATTCTAAATTGCAGTCCGATCGTGTGAACCTGAAATTTTAGTAGAAAGAAGTCATAGATAAAAAGAATGTTTGCTATCATCAAAATTATAAGCCATAGATCCGCAACAATTCATTCATTTATTTCTGAACATTTTTTTGATTCAGTACACTTGGCTTCAGTTATATTACATGTTTTCCTTTCTATTATTTTGTCAGCTGGAGATAATATGATAGCAAGTAGATTTTATTTCTTTGATATTGAGATTTTTGATAAGAAGTGGAAATCCAGTTTGATTTTATTACCAATTTCCTCATATGTTTTTATTCTGGGTATGAATTGGCTGAGTTAGTATGGGGGCTCATATTGATTACTTGAAGAAGAGACTTACATTATTATTTATGCATAGTGAAAGTTGTGTTTTCCAAGGAGTTAGAGGTGTTTTATTCTGTTTGATCTCTACGTTGGAAGAAAATTAATTATGGAAGAAGGGTTGTATGGTATTTTTGACATCAGTTCGGGATAAGAGTATAGATGCGGGTTCTCTTTCTTATATCCCAGTAGTATCAGATTTTTTAGATGTATTTCCTAAGGAGTTATTCAGTATACCTCCGGATAGAGATGTAGAGTTCTATATTAATATATTTTTGGGTATGACCCTGATATCTAAAGCTTCATATAGGATAGCACCAAATGAGCTTTAGGAGTTGAAGGTTTAGCTTCAGGAGTTTGTTGATATGGGATTTGTTCTTCCTAGTCTTTCTCCCTAGAGGGCATCTGTTCTATTTATGAAGAAAAAGGATGGTACGATGTATATGTGTGTTGATTATAGAGAGTTGAATAAAGTCACTATCAAAAATAAATATCTACTGCCACGGATTGATGATCTATTTGACCAGCTTGCTAGATCTTCTATATTTCAAATATTGATTTACGATCAGGTTATTATCAGTTGAAGGTGAGAGAAGCTGATGTGATGAAGGTAGCTTTCAGTACTTGGTATGGGCACTAGATTTTTTGGTAATGCCATTTGGGGTGAGTAATGCACCAGTTGACTTTATGGATATGATAAATAGAATATTCAAAGATTATCTAGATCAGTTTATGATCATTTTCATAGATGACATATTGGTATATTCTGCTTCTGAGGATGATCATGTCAGACATTTGAGAAGTGTTTTAGAGACTTTGAGGCAGCACCAGTTATATGTGAAATTCTCCAAGTGTGAGTTCTAGCTGAGGAGTATTTCTTTTATGGGATATGTGGTGAGTGGTGATGGCATCTCTATTGATCTCCAGAAAGTTCAGATAGTCACTAATTGGCCAAGGCCTACTACGGTGTTTGAGATAAATAGTTTCTTGGATATGGCTGGATATTATAGGAAGTTTTGTGAAAGAAGTTTCTCAGATTTCAGCACCTTTGTTGAGATTGACTCAGAAGTCAGTAGCTTTTGTCTGGACAATAGAGTGTGAGGCTAGTTTTTAGAGATTGAAGGATTATTTGACTTCTGCTTTAATTTTAGCTCTTCCCTTTGGTATATAGGGATTTCATGTATTCAGTGATACTTCACTAGGAGTTTTGGGGTGTGTTTTGATGCAGCATGATTGGGTGATATATTATACTTCAAGATAGTTGAAGCCACATGAAAGGAACTATCCGATGCTTGATATAGAGTTAGCTGCTCTGTATTTGCTTTGAAAATTTAGCATCATTACTTGTATGATATCAGGTGTGAGATTTTTATGGATCATCAGAGTCTGAAGTACATATTTACTCAAAATAATATGAATTTGTGGCAAAGGAGGTAGCTTGAGTTGATCAAAGACTATGATCTAACTATTCAGTATCAGCCTGATAAGGCTAATATGGTGGCAAATGCTTTGAGCAGGAAGCCTTCTAGATTATCTTATATACAACTCACATTGGATGAGCATTTGATATGAGATATGGATATATTACAATTAGAGATAATTTCTTCTACTGATTGGGATTCTGGTATAGTGACTCAGATGATCATTTAGTCCTCTTTAGAAGAAAAGATTCATGATCCTAAAAAATTAGATGCAGAATATTCAAAGTCGATTAATCAAATCAGATCTGATAAAAAATTTGAACTATGAGTTTCTGATTATGGTATCATTTTCTATAAGGATAGACTTTGAGTTCCTATTTTTGGAGATCTGAGGTAGGAGATTCTACATGAGGCTCATTATTCAAGTTATACTACTCATCCAGGAAGTAGCAACATGTATGAAGATCTAAAGAGTATATTTTGGTGGCCTGGATTAAAGAAGGACATAACAGAGTTTGTTTCAAAATATGAGGTCTGTCAACTAGTGAAGGCAAAGCATCAGGAACCGGGAGGTCTTCTGCAGTTGTTATCAATTCCAGAGTGGAAATGGGAAGAGATAACAATGAATTTTATTATGGATTTCCCTAGAACGAGGTAGAGGCATGATGCTATTTGGGTTGTTATTGATCGACTGACAAAATCTATCTATTTCCTCCCGATTAGATAGATAGATCCGATGGACAAGTTAGCACAGATATATGATAAAGATATTATCAGGTTGCATGTTGTGCCGAAAGTGATTGTATTTGATCGAAATGGAAGGTTTACCTCCAGATTATGGAGAGGTATTTAGCAGGGACTGGGTACAAAGTTGCACTTAAGTATGGCTTTTCATCTGCAGACAGACAGACATTATGAAAGGACTATTCAAGTACTGAAGGATATTCTGAGATTATGTATTTTGGATTTTTAGAGCAGTTGGAGGATCATATCTCATTGATAGATTTTGCATATAATAATAGTTATCAGTACAGCATAGGCATGTATCCTTACGAATCTCTGTATGGTTAAAAATGTAGGACTCCTTTGATTTTAATAGAGATGGGAGATAGACAGGTGATAGGTTCATCCTTTGTGGATGGTACTACTACAAAGATTAATTTGATTAGAGAAAGATTAAAATCTGCACAAGATAGACATAACAAGTATTATAATCAGAAGCATATATTTATTGAGTTTTAAATTGGTCCTCTGGTGTATGTCAAAGTTAGTCTTATGAAAGGTGTCAAAAGATTTGGGAGAAATAGCAAGCTCAGTCCAAGGTACATTGGACCTTTTGAGATTAGTGAGAGGATTGATAGTTCTGCTTACAAGTTATTATTACCCAATCATAAGTCTTATATACACAATGTGTTTCATGTATCATCTTTGAAAAAGTGGGTGTCTGATTCTGGGAAGAGATTATCTGCTGATGTTGTTGAGGTTCATCCAAATTTGTAGTACATAAAAGAACCCAAAAGGATTTTGGCATATGATGTGAGAAAATTGAGAAGTAAATAGACTCCTATGGTTAAGATACAGTGGAAGCATATGACTGCCAGAGAGGCTACTTGGGAGAAGGAATCTAATATGAGGCAACTATATCCAGGTTTATTCTGACTCCTATTTTGGGAATGTTGAGGACGACATTTTTTTAAAGGTGGGTAGATTGTAAAATCCTTTAAATTTTCACAATTTGTTTTGTCGATCTAGAGAAGTCCAAATCATAAACCGTCTTCTCTAAAATATTTAAAATGTAGTATTTTGAATTCCCTATTTTTTTCATAATTTTTTGGCACTATCAAAATTTCTTAAGAAATTGGCACAATATGGGTACAAGTAAGATTTTGGGGACTGTCACGTGTGTGTTTTATAAATTAATTTCATCTGAATATTCTAAATAAAATTAGTTAAATTATGATTATTTTTGTAATTTTTGGAATCCCTTAAAAGAATTTCTATGAATTTTCTATTAAAAAATTATTTATAGTATTATTATTATATATTATTTAATTATAAATATCTAAAATATCTATAAGCACTAATGGCATCATATATTATTATTACTATTAGGAAATTAGAGATGAAAAGAGAGGAGAGGGAGAACTAAAGTTCGATTTTGAGCAATTTCGGGCCGATTTCATACGTCGACGCAGTTAGAAAAGTTCGTCTCAAGGTAAGGCACATTATTTGTGCATATCTCAATTTCAAAAATGTGAAAGTTTTGACGAATATTTTGGATTAAAATTTGTATTTGTTAGTGAAAAATAGGGATAACTTTGTGTCGGTAAAACTTTTACCGCGCAACTTTTTGTATGTTGTAGAGATTATGATTATGCACATTTTGAATATTTTTTAGAAATTTTTCACTAGTGATTTTGAAATTTATAGATATTTTATTGAATAGAAAATTATTGAAATGTCAAAAAATAGTGTTATAGTATAATAAAAGTCTTAAAATAATGTTTTACATAATCCGTGATAATTTGATATTTTTTTGAAAATATGCATTTTTACCTAGTTGGATTTTCTGTTGTCTATCATTTTAAAATACTGTGACAATTTGATACATGCTTAGTTACTCTTTAATTATTATTATTTGATTATATATGTTCATATGTGATTAAATTATATCTATTGGTAGGCATAAGGGGCCAGAATTATTTGAGATTCTGTTTGTGTCAGGGAATTTCTTGGAGTTATAAGGGGCTAGAAGCTTTTGAGATTTTGTCTGAGACAAGGATATATGATGTGTTATAGTGTTATAAGCACAATTAAAAACGGTGTTATATGGAGCCATAATCCTTTAAAATTCTATCTAGGCCCGAGAAATGTGATCTGAACTACTTTGTGATATGAATTCAATTTATTCATTTATTTTGTACTATTATCTGAATCATAGAATAGTTGCTATGCTTTTATTACATTTTCTAGTTTTGTGATCTTAGTTCAATGATTTATTTAAACTACAATTAACTACTTTAAATATTTAGTAAATTATTTGATAAAAGAATATTTGAAAATTTAGATTGGTTTGTGTGGCTTGCTGAGATGTTTTAGCTCATTGTAGTTTTACTTCTAATTTTTGGGATCTAGTAAGGGGAAAGTGGTTGTGGACTAGCTGTTCAGGATCAAATTTAAGGTTGTGGGTATTTTGTTGTTTTAATTTTTGTATAGTCATGGCCAGTTAATATTTTAGTTATGTAGTTCTTGCCTATAGCCATGTACTGTAGTATACATATATTTATTTTGATGAATGAAAGAAACTTTATGGATGTATTTTTTAGTATTTGGAATTTTAAAAGCTCTGTAATTCATCATTATTTTAATGAATACCGACTGAAAATATGAAATAATTCCAAAACTAGATCTTAGGGTTTGTCTATCACAGCTCAACGTGATAGGACCTGTCCTGGTCGGATTGGGTTGTAACACCCTTCTTCCTCTAACTTTATTACATGTTAGTTTTAAGATAGGTGGCATCACCTATCAATATTTAGTGCCCTTCTTTTATGTAGAAGAAGTCATAATGTGAATTTATTCTCTCAATATATAACTCTTGGTAAAAGAAGATTAACTAGTTCTTATATGCGAGAGTGATTTAGAAAGATCTAGCAGTAATAATACTTAGGTGGAGAACCAATAGTTGCCAGCAAATGAGGAGAATTTTGATAATGTTTGAGTGGAAGTCTATCGGCGTTTGATGAATGAGTGGAAGTCTGATGTCGATCAATAGTTGGGTGGAGAGTAGAAGGAGACAATTAAAGAATGAGCTACTAATAGCGGTCGAGCGAGAAGCTATTAATGGTTGATATATAGTAAAGGATCGGTGCCAGATATCATACCAAGGGCTGGTGGTGGAGGTGGTCCTGTTGCATTTTATTAAAATCAATATAATGGCATGAATGGATATTATACATCCATGATGGAAGGATTTGAAGTAGTGTGCACTGTAAGTAGTTTTGAAACACACTAACAATTTGAATTGAGTGGAGGCTTGATGTATATATGGTTATAATCTTTCTTTTAAGAAAAAATTACAGGAGATCTTTAATATGAAGTAGAGAAGAGGTTAATAGAACCCACCAATGATATTTAATTTTTTTGAAGTTAGTTTTTGTTGATGACATTAACTTATACATATGATGTAGATGTACTTTTAATTTCAACTTTTAGTGTGAATAAATATATACTTAAATCTAATGTTGAACCTATATAACTTTAATGATATTGTATATGAAGCTGAGATTAATGTATGAGTTTGTTTCTTATTTTTTATTTGAAATAAACTTATCCCTCAGAGGAAGCTAAATTATTTATGCATCTTTGAGACATGCTTTGATACATTGCCCCCAATATTTTTTTGAAGCTTTTTTAGATTGTTAAGGTCTTAATATGATTGAGGAATATCATGGAACCTTTCTATAGAGAATGTTTTCCACTCAGAGCATTACTCAATGATATTGATAGGTTGAAATAAGTTTATAAAAGATTTTTGTCCTAGATGAGGTTATTTGTCAAAGTATTGCTCAATGACGTTAACCTATATAGAAGAGATCAATAGAATATATAAAAAATGTATGACCTATCTAAGGTTGTATGTCAGAGTATTACTCTATGACATTAACTTAAATGAAAAAGGTCGAGAGAATCCACCAATGATGTATGACCTATCTGTGGTTGTATGTCAGAGCATTGTGCGATGACGTTAACCTATACATAAAAAGTTGAGAGAATCCACCAAGGATGTATGACCTTGTTGTTGAGATAGTTGCAACTTAGTTCTTGATTGTTGATATTTTTGCAACATATATTTTTATTATTCTAAATATTATTACTTTAATTATTATTTCTCCTAACATATTTTAGATGCATTATTTTGTTGTTTGTGTGTACTAATATTTCAGGAAAATCATACTCCAAATAGTTAAAGACTTTAAATCAGAACAGTTTAGAGTTTATTGTAAATGAAGTCTCTAATTTTTATTTTATTAAATCTGAGAGAGTGTGATTGTAATTGAGTAACTGTGCACACACACATATGGAGAGAGTTTAAAATTTGTAATTTTTTAAATTGTTCGTACTGTACGAATGCATTGTACGAGATAATTTGTTTAGTTATTTTTCTCGATGAGCAAACAAACGAACAGAAAGATAAAAATTTTTCTAAGTATTAATTATACTAAACAATCACCACTCATACATATCTTCCAAAGTATAAAATGGACAGGTCCCCTTTTGTGCAAAAATATTTTTTTCTAAATATGGATCGTACTATATGATCATTTATTCATACATACCTTTCATAGTATGAAATTGTGAGGTCCCACTTCATCCCTACTTTCTTCTTGATGAACTTGAAATTTTTTTGTGACTGATCGCACCGTACGATGCCATCATCGTACGTACGCCATATAGGGTACGAAATTATGGGGTCTCTCTTCATCCCGATGAGTATGAAACATTTTTTTGACTATTTGTATCGAGTGAATTTGGTTTGTATCGGACGATCATCGTGTATGAAATGATTTCGTATAGATTCACAGCTGGTTCTTACATAATATTTTTGAACTGTTTGTATATACGAACATACGATCGTACTGCACGAATGTGTACACTCAAAATTGAAATTTTCAATTTTATGGATAGTTTTTTATGTCTTTGATATAAAAGGTCCACTAAAAATAACGTGAAAAAGTCTTGTCTTTATGATTTTTCAAGGGCAATTGAAAGAGAGAGTGTGAGAGAGTATTTGAGAGAGATTTCTTTGTGATTTTTCTTATCACTCTTTTTCTTGTCTTTTCAGTTGCTCATAAAAATATCTTTGAAGAAGATACGGTACTTTACCGACACTTAGAGAGTATGAAAGGATGACGGTTCTCTGCCAACATATGAAGAGTGTGAAAGGATGACGGTTCTCTACCTACACTTGGAGAGAGTGAACAGACGAAGGTTCTCTCCCGACACTTGAAGAGTGTGAAAGGATGATGGTTCTCTGTTGCACTGGGATTAGTGAAAGAGAGTTTTTGTAAAGGCTTTTCTACCTTGTTGTGGGGGTGAAATGAGAAACACTTTAGTAATAGTGGATGTAGGTCGTGTTTGACCGAATCATTATAAATCTTAGTGTCTTTTTAATTTCTATATTTATTTACTACAAGTTATTTTTTATTATTGAAAAGTTTATTTTATAACTTAAAATTTAACTTGCTTCAAAATTTAAATAGTTTTTTAAAAATCGAAGAGAATTTTTAAATTACTAATTCACCCTCCCTCTTGGTTAACCTAAGGACATTAGTTTAGGTCTAAGAACCTAATCAAGAATCAACACTTGTGGGGCTCAAAAAATTTAGCCTCAACCTCTGCTCGCATGCTTTTCTTCAGGGGAGTTTTAATGATTTAAGTTTTAGAGTAAATTTTGGGAAGGAAGATGGGTTTGTAGATAATCCACTACCAAGATATTTTTTCCTCATTTTATGAGGACTTCATGATATGAGTTCTGGTTTTCTATAGGTGTAAGCCCCTAAAATTAATTACCCCTACTGGTAATCAGAGTGAACTTTTGATTAAGGCTAATCATCAATCAAATATATAAATATACGTGTTATATATCATATACTAGTAGCATGGGCTTAGAAATTAGAGAGTTTGGGTATTTAATATTTAAAATTTTAAATGGCACCATCTTGCACTTAAATTAGATAGTGGGGGGCGGGGGGGATGATGAACCCGATCAAGATCACATGATTTTACCATCCCAGACCATCATGATCCATAGTCTACTTAGTAAGAGGAGTTAGTTGACCCAACCTAACAGAAAAATCCCTGTCGACAGCCATGGGTTACTTCATCCAAGGGTACCTTGTAAACTTGAGGGGAATACTTTTTTAATGGGATAAATTTGAATCCACCTTAGCTAACAGAAAGCTTTGTGCCCTTTCGATCATATCATATTGATTCATATCTCAAGGATTTGATGCCACTAAGAAACATACTGGCTCTAGCCATAACTATCTCATGGCGCCATTTGTGGACAACACCACTCGGTTCAGAAGGCCCCAGGTCATAATCATTTATCTTGCAGTACCATTTGGTGGCAAAATTACTGGTTATAGGACATGTACCATGTATTTACTAGAAGGAGACTATTTGAGAATGGATCTTAGTGATATTTTTTACTAAGCATTTACTCTATATGAGCTGAAGTTATTTTCAACTTGTCCACCCTGCCAAACAATTGAGGATAGTGGATGGATTTTGCTTTAAATATTTTATGGTTAGATTTTAATTTTAAATATTTAAAATTAAGATTTTGTAGGAGTTTTAGATTTTATCGATATTTGGGTGGCATTAAATATTTGACATAAACCCCTATGGTTAAGAGTCTGCATTCAATACAGTCATCATCGTGGTGACTAGGGTCTTTATATTTTATTGACTATACCTGATTAACTCTATTAGTATGTCAACAGAGGATCAGGTTTGTCATAAGCTTTGTGCCTTTATTAATGAATTCTCATTATTATAGGCCTTTAAGGCCTAATATGAATGTATTAAGAAAAATATATTAGTCGTCACAATCATATATTTGTTTGATGGTTCGAATCATGTCGACTCCTATTGATTCGCATAGAAGAATTGGGTTTGATCTTGAATTCAATTAGTGACCTACACAACATCTTTACATGTCACGTGTGTACCCATAACACGCTTGCTAGGGCCCATGCAAGTTTTGTGATTGGATTTACTCCTTTTTGTGTACATATGTGCATACATATTATGGTGTATATGCGAGGGACATTTTAGATATTTGGCATGTCTTCTTTGGCAACCCGTAGAAGCTTACGTCTGTTCTATGTCTTCCATTTATGTTTGCAAATGATACATAGTGCATAGAGCGAGTCATCAACTCCTAATCCTGTAGGTCACTAGTTGTGCATATAAAGAGCTATTTTACTTTTACAAGAATTGTGTTCGTTATAATTCTTATAGCACCATAAGTGTCTCTATTCATTACAGATCTTCTAATATTATTTGTGAGTGTATTGCATTTCTTGTATACGATCGCTAGTAAGCTGTCATGTTTATTAAAGTGAACGAGTCTATTAAGTCATTCTCATTGTAAGTTTGCATCGTTGCTAGATGTCATCCATAGGTGGACCATGGTATGAATTAGGAGTCTTGTAAGATGATTTCCTTGATGATAATTACATTCCAATTGGGGTGACAAATCCACTTAAAATCTCATATTATTAATCATGAACATGTAGCTACATGTCCATTTGTTCCTTGTTGATGATTGCTTAGAAGTTCCTATTGAAGCTTTGGTTAATACAAGCATCATGTTTATTCATCGGTATTCATTTGAATGCCTTGGGCATTGATTTGCCATGAGTTCTTACTTGCTTGCATGATTAACATGAGTATTACTTGCTCTATTTGTTGATTGTATGCATATTGCCTCATTTTCCATTTAATTACTGCATTCATATCACTTTGATTGAGAACTAAAAACTTGAGTAGTTTTAATTGTACTATTCCTTTCCCACCTGTCTTTTGAGCGTATACTTCCGTTCACCCGTCTCTTATCCATTGATACTTAATTGAGTAACTAGCATTATTCTCTGTTATTTGATTGTCACTTGATAGTGAATCTTATTGATTGTTGTAAGTCCTTCACTATCATAGGAAGATGACTTAGATCATGCATGATAAAATTTCTTAGTGACATAGGCCACCCAATTGAAATAATAGTTCCTTAGTGTTCATCGAAAGAAACTTTGTATCACTGAGTATAAGCATGTCATTGCATTTTCCATTCTATCATTGCTTGCATGAGATTTGAATGACTCAAATTTTTCTTGATTAACAATTACATTCAAATTGAAATGATAATTCCTTAACATTTCATTGAAAATTTGATGTCATTTTCCAAAAAGTTCTTTAGTGATTATCCATTTTATTTATGCCCAAATTTGAGTTATGTTACATGACATTTAGTCCAATCTTCAAGTTTCAAATTATTTATATTTAGTTCACTTGATGTTTAAATAAATATCAAATAAAGTCCAAGTCCATGTTTCAAATCCAAGTTTCAAATTGTCCAAATCCAAGTCTCATGTTTCACTGAAAATTTCAAGTCGAAGTCCTCATAGCTTCAGTCCAAATTTTGGCAGCCTTCCGAAATCTCCCACTTTTAGGGAAAATTTTGGGAGACTAGCCTTGCCCTCTATGCCACATAGGCGCTTCAGGTAGATGGTCGTAGACACTGCGGCTGTATTTTCTTCAATCTTTGCTATGTTGCATGAGCATTTAAGGGTCTCCGAGCACAAGTTGAAAAGAGCACAATTGTTTTCCCACATATGGGTACTTATTTTTGTCCCCCTCACGCTACATGAGCGCTCCAGGGATTATCCATCTCATCACTAGTGTCGCACCAATTTCCCTCCCTCCCATGCTACGTGAATGCGTGAGCGTCAAGAGTGAGATTTTTGAGTTTGAAAATATACCTTTGTGGGGATGGCGAAGAAGATGACGGTGATCAAATACGCACTCTCTTTTATTTTTTTATTTTTTTGAAACTCTCTCTTTTTCTTTTTAAACTCTTTTTTTTTTTTAACTCTCTTTTTTTTTTTTTTGTGTACATTCACACACACACACACACACACACACACACATATATATATATATATATATATATATATATATATATATATATATATATATATATATATATATATATATATATATATATATATATATATATAAAGCTAATAACAATAGTATGGATGACAAGTAATAAGGACTGATATAAATACTTGACATCAAGTGCTAAAGAAAAGAGAAATCTCCATATCTTCCTCTCTATTTATACATATATAATATAACATTAGTTAAATATGATCAACATAATTAATAATACTATATTGAGAAAACGATAAAAAAAAAATTATAGTGAACCCTAAAATAACTCAAGGATTGCATTGTTGGTCACCAAAAAAAAAAAAAAAAACTCATAATTCAAATCGGAACCTGATAGCTTTAAGCAAAAGCAAGTGCAAAGAAAAGACAAACAAGAGGGATTCTGTATCAATATAGGGCTTAGAATTCCCGCCCAAGCATCCACTTATCCTGAAATGACAAGGAGTAATTTCAAGCAGGAATCTCTCAAGCCATTCAAGTAAGCAAAGTATTTGGTATAGCAGGATAACCGGCTCGGCCATATTCAGACCCCGAAGTACGGATTCAATGCATCTCCCCCGTCCCTTTCATTTCTAACTGGCAAATGGTTGCTTTACATAATCATATATATATAAAGAAAATTTAAAAGAGAAAGCCATTGCTTCATAAATCGAAGTGGCATTCACTGCCTTGTAAGGCACAGAAATACTTACGAAAAGAACACGCTGGGAAACCAACATAGAAGAGGTCGGGTGAAGGATTCGGCTGGGTGGAGTTTTCCGATTTGGTGTGATTTGTGAAGGAACGAAATAGTTGTGGAAGTGATGAGAGAAAAGGAGCTACCGCTGGACACGGTGGAAGACAGGAAACAGAGATTGGCAAGCTCTTACGCGAAGTGTTGAGTAGATCGGAAGTCTGTGCAAGGCTTGGATTCGGCTATAGCAGGGAGTGAAGCCAATGGGTGGAAGGGAAGAGCTTGCTCAGGGCTGGGGAAAATCAGTGGTTAGAGGGGGCTTCTGAGCTTGCGAAAAAAAAAGAAAGAAAAAAAGAGAGCTGTAGACGTTTGAGTGCGTCTCCCTAAAAGGAGGACGGACGAGCCTCTCTTTTTTGGCCCCGTTTCAGTAATACTCTTCGATCGAGGCGAAGGTAGAGAGATTTTTATGCGAAATGACGCTAAGCTCAGCAAGTTTTACCGTAAGTGATCGCATTGTTAGTGCAGAGCAGCGATTTAGAACCAAAAATTCTGGGATTTTGGCAACAAAAGATACAAGGTAACATTGCAGTTATTTGACTTTTTTTTTTTTTTTTGGATTTTTACATAGATAACACTTAAAACTACTCTATTTACTTATCTAACATTCAAACTTCACTATTTACTATTCTATCATCTAAAAGCTATTTCCTCATCAAAACTACCACTCTGTAACCTCCTCAAGTCACATATATCACCCTGACCTGCTTCGCCTTCATCGCCTTTATAGTCGACGAATTCAACCGCCCGCCTCATTCTCGTGTTCGTTTCTGACACTCTCACCAGTTAGCTTGGAAGTTGATCAGTTTCTTCATCTTCTTTCTACTTGGTTTTCTCCATCAATAACGTTAGTGATTTTTTCTTACAAGAGGGCTATGGGTTGAATTT